>OY744551.1:5291842-5394342 GCA_963556195.1 Sepiola atlantica
ATTTAAACCTGACCGATACACACAAGTCCTCTGATAGATTTATAAATGTAATTGGGGAAAAATTAACATAATTAAAATACAAAGACCCCATATATCTCTATACAGGTACCACCACATATATCACGTTGATCACAAGTCTATAATGGCCCATTCGTTTAGTCTGATACATCTTAAAAACGCATAAAGCCTTCGCTTTGCTAATAAACTACAATTATAATTACAGTTTAATACTCAAACATAAGCACCTACTAAATAAATATAAATATAACACATACACTTTTTAATAACAATAATACACCCACACTCGGTAAATTAATAACATTTGGTTACACTAGAATTTAACCGTAACGCCGATCAACAAACTTACACTACACACAATCACCCCGTAAATATAAATACGTATAGAAACAGACAAACATACAACATCCGTAATCAACAATGACATTATTTCTAATGAGAGAACAATTTATCATATATAAAGCTCTATTTTGATATTGAGCACTTTTTATAAACCCGGTTAAAATTCTCTGGATTACCACCCTGTGGATATTTTTTACCTGGATTATTACCATTATATATATATATATATATATATATATATATATATATATATATATATATATATTATTTCATGTATCCACATAAAATGATATAAGGAGATATAATCTTTTTATGTATCAATTTTCGGTATTTACTTCAACAGTGCTCAATACGTGAATACAGCTATGTAGTAAGTTATGAAAATATATGTATGCCAATTAAGCTACACAGAGGCTTCCGCGTTTCATCCCCGTAGGGAATCGTCACCCTGACGATTCCCTACGGAGATTAAACGCGGAAGCTCTGTGTTGTTTAATTACTATATATATATATATATATATATATATATATATATATATATATATATATATATGTTTTGACAAAGAATATATATATTTTTAACGTATAGTCCTTATAATATCTTAAATATTTCCAATTGTAAGCTCAATGAAGTTGCATAACAAGCTTCAGAGCATATATATCTTTATTATTCATTCCACGGACTATGGTGAATCAATCTAAAACCATAATTTTCATTAGTTTGTACAATCTAGTTATTTCCGTCTCCTACACGTGTTTCATCTATTTTTTGTCCAAATCGGATAAGTGTATTTGTTATTCCAACATTATCAATCATCTAGAGTAGCATGATATATTGTTGAATTCTGAAAGAAAATGTTACATCAAAAACATAGCAGATAAAAAAAATACCGTTAAGTTCCACAATGCTGTTCTGATAAAAAGATTTGGCAAACTGAAGTACAAAAAAGGAAAAAAAAAAAAAAACACATGAAGAAAATGGTGAGAAATTAAAAATAAATTACCCCCAGAATGATAATGTTTACCTTTTTGGAGAGGGGTCCATTATTAATTTATTTTCTTATTATTTGCGTTTTTACTTGTGAATCTATTCTTTTTTAAAAAGATCTTGCTGCACATCGGACGAAAGAAAGAAAGAAAGAAAGTAAACAGAGTAGATTTGAAAGAGAAAGTGAGAAAGAAAGAAAAAAAGAGAGAAATAAATTAATAGTGGATGAAAGAAAAGAAAGGAAATAAAGAAAGAAAAAGAAAGAAGGAAAAACAAAGAGTTCGACTAAAATATATTAAGAAAGAAAGATACAAAAAAGGAATGACAGAAAAGAAGGATTGAAGAAATGCACCGAAGAGAGAGAGAGAGAGAGAGAGAGAGATAGAGACAGAGAAAGACATACAGAGACAGAGAGAGAGAGAGAGTAAGAGAGAGAGAAGAGAGAGAAGAGAAAGAGAGAGAGATAGAGATAGAGATAGAGACAGAGACAGAGAAAGACATACAGAGACAGAGAGAGAGAGAGAGAAAAAGAAGAGAGAGAAGAGAAAGAGAGAGAGAGAAAGAGAGAGACAGAGTGTTATAGAGAGAAAGAGAAAGAGAAAGAGAGAAAATGAAAAAGAGAGAGAGAAAAAGAGATAGAGAGTTAGAGAGAGAGAGAGGGGAGATATAGATAAAGAGAGATAGAGATAAAGAGGGATAAAGAGAGAGAGAGAGAAAGAAAGAGAAAGAGAGAGGTAGAGAAAAAGACAAAGAGAGATAAATAAGAAAAAGAAAAAAGAAAAACAGAACGAAATGACAAAAAGCTGAAAAGAAAGAAGGAAAGGAAGAAAAGGAGGAAAGGTACAGATAGATATAGAGAGAGATATGAATAAATGAATCGATTAAAAAAAAGAAATAAAAATAAAAACAAAAAAACAGAAATATATAAATAGGAAAGAATAAAAAGAAAGCACTAAAAAACGAAATAAGTCGAAAAGAAAGATTTCCCCTTGGTCAGAAACATCGCTCATGGAATATGAGGACTAAAGGACAAAATAAGGGAATTCAAAGAAAAAGCGGAATTCCACTCGAAAACGGAAGTCTAACATTCCTGACATATGAACTCATGAGAAGTGATCACACAATTTTATTAATATGGAGATTTATAATTCGGCCGTCGATGACTTGTTCCAAAAAGGACAAAGCAAATACCATTAAGCAAAATACTACACCATTTTGACTTTATGTTGTCTGTAGGTCAGCCATTGATTTTGGCCCAAGACCAGAAAGCAGCAAAAAAAGAAATAAGTCGAATACGAAAGGATAAAGATTGATAGATAGATATAGTTTAATAGATATATATATATATAGATAGATAGATAGATAGATAGATAGATTGATAGATAGAGAGAACGGAAGTAAGACATGAAGTACGAAATGAAAGAAAGTGTGAACGAAGTGGATAGAGAGAAAGAAAGAAACACAAATAAATGAATAAATGAGTTGATTAAAGAAAAGAAAAAAAAAAGAAATCCACCAGAAAGAAAAATAGAAAAAAAGGAATAAGTCGAATAGATAGATAGATAGATTGACAGATATAAAGAAGAGATAGAGAGAGAGAGAGAGAGAGAGAGAAGAGAAAGGAGAAAAAAGAGAGAGAGAAGAGAGAGAGAAAAGAAGAGAGATAAACAGAGATAGATAGAGACAGAGAAAGGAGAGCGACAGAGAGAAAGAAAGAAAGAGAAAGAGAGAGAGAGAAAGAACGAGAGAGAGATGAAGAGAAAGAGAGCGAGAGAGAAAGCGAGAGAGAGAGAGAAAGAAAGAGAGAGAAAGAGAGAGAGAGAGAGAGAGAAAGAGAGAGAGAGAGAGAACAGAAAGAGAGAAGAGAGAGAGAAAGAGAGAGATAGACAGAGATAGAGAGATATACAGAGAGACAGAGAGAGAGAGAGAGAGAGAGAGAGAGAGAGAGAGAGAGAGAGAGAGAGAGAGAGAGAGAGAGAGCGAGAGCGAGAGATAGATAGAGAGAGAGAGGGGAAGAGAAATGATCACAGCACCACGAAACAGATAATTAGCCTTACATTTTAACAAATCTATTTGGTTGCCAGGCAACCTCAGGTAACCCTGCTAGTTTTTATTATAGATTCCTGTTCATTTCTTTCTCAAAGTAAGACAAGCAAGAATAGCGTACTAAGTTTTCTGTTTCGTCAACACACGATCCATGTTTATGAGAAGTCGTTGTAAACCTTATTGAATTCCATCACTCGTTTCTTCAAACATGTTTTTCTAGTAACGTGACGACAACGTTAATAAAAAAATTCAATTAAACCTACAAGGGAAAAAAAATCGGTAAAAAAAGATATGTTTTTAACAAAAAAAACCCCAAACAAATCCACAAACAAAAACTCCGGGGGATCAATACATATGCGGAACAAGAAACTTTGGTCACCGAAAAAAGAATTATTCAAACGATTCTATCTTTGGCCTTTTTCTTTCTTTACTCGCCCCCCTCCCCTTCTCCTACAAAAAAAAACAAGAAACGTTTTTACACGCGAAAAATAGACAACGAAAACTATCAAACAATTCAATTAACAGAAAAGAACAAAAAAAAAATATTTCGTAGCGCGTCTAGCTAAAGAATTATTCAAATTTTATTTTCGTCAAATTTAATTACCATTTTCTTCAAGAGTGAAACATTTGATCCGCGTGCATCTTTGGGCGGGAAAATTTTGGCGCGAAAAATTTCGGCGGGAAATTTTTCGCGGGAAATTTTGTTCGGTGTCTTTTACAATCTTCGCCCCCCCCCGAAACGTTACCTTTGTTTTTGGTAAACGAAAAAATTCATAGCATAAATTCAATAAAAAACTCAGAAAAAAATTACTACTATAAATAAGAGATCTCTTACATTCCCTTCTAATTCGTTTATATATATATATATATATATATATATATATATATATATATATATATATATATATATATATATATATATATATATATATATATATATATATATATATATATATATATATATACAGAGAGAGAGAAAGAGAGAAAGAGAGAGAGAGAGAGGAGTATTAGAAGGCTATCACAATGCAAGAAATGGAAAAATGTCGGCGTTGAGAAGTAAGACAAAAACAAGTGATTTTAACTTATATATTTTTTCAAAACTTTTTTAAACAATTTTTTTTTACATATAGCAAATCTTACTTGATTAGGCAAGAATTCAACACTGTGATGTAATGTGTGTGACCGAGTTCCATAATATATTTCGAGGAAGACCTCTTTGTCAAATAGTGGGTGTTTCAAATCTCAAAAAACGTGTGGATGGCAATATTGCTTATAACGCAGTAAATATTAATATCCGCAGCAAATCTAATAAACTAAAACTATAACTGATTGTCATTTTTTGTTTTTATTATTTTAATTAATTATTTATTTTATTTTTTATTTTTTCTGAATATTTTATATTTGAACCCACCGATGAAGTGCCATATATTTATATTAAAAAAAAAAGAAAACATATTTTTTTTTATTTGGAGGGAGAGGTAGGGATAACAGCCAAGAGCGGTGTTCAATCACACACATTACATCACAGTGTTAATTGGCAGTCTCTTTAAAAGATTCAGCTCGATGATTGTCAATTAGTGACAACAGAACATATATAAGTCAGCCATGTTTTTTATTTATTTATTTTGAAAGTTTTTTTCACATTTCCAAAAACAATAACATTTCTGTGAGATATATTTTTACGGCCGTTTCTTTTGCCGTGAGGCAAACATATTTTAATGTTAATATCGTCTCGGCAACACTACAATATCATACATACATACATACATACATACATACATACATACATACATACATACATACATACATACATACATACATACACACACACACATATATATATATATATATATACTGTACCCTATATATATACTATATATACCCTATAAATTGTGAAGATGGATAGAGGTCCCTTCAAATACGTTTATCCGATTCTAATGAAACTTAAATCATATGTGTAAGACACTAATTCAGAGGGTTTCCCAACATTTCAGAACAGGAAAATAAAGATATAATGTATACCATGAAAGTATTGACACTCGATGTACGAGATTATATAGATAAGTAAAAAAATGAAAATAAAGATTGTAAATATAAAATATCTTTTATGTCCTCAGTTGCCCATAAAATGAAATAAATTTATTTTTTCTTTAAGCCATGGCTTTTCAAAGAAGGACATCTTATCGTCAGAGGAATGCAATGAGATAAGTTGGTATGGGAATTACCGAAAGTCATAATTAAAAAAAATATAAATATAATATACAAGTATAGAAAATGTCCAATGCAAACTGTTATGTATAGTTTTTCAATAAAATACTTCATGCAAATGTTTTAAATCCATGTATAATTATACACACACATCATTATAAATATGTGTTTTTATCTACATACGTATACGTTTTATCCTTACGGGAATCGTCAGTGTAGAGAAGAATTATTCACACCGGTCGCCGGACTCGAACCCCGAAACACGAATTATATTTCAAACTCAAATTCCAACGTCTTAGCCCACACGGTCGTTGTCAACAACCCGGTAAATCAGCAAGAGATTAATCCTATTTAAAGGCAGCTGTCGTGAATTCTTCGACTATTGAAAGGAACATTGAACATATATACATATATATATATATATATATATATATATATATATATATATATATATATATATATATATATATAAAATGAAATGAGGAAAACCAAAATATTAATTAAATATCCATCTACGTTTCACCTTTATTAGAAGGTTTCATCAGGACGGGAGATTGAAGAAAAATAGAAAATACAGCAATAAGTACCAAAGTCTGAACCATAAACGTGACGAAACGCTCAGCAGTTAGGACGCGTAATAATGTGCTACGGCAGAACAGCCGTAAAATTGTTAAAAGTGAGATGATATATATATATATATATATATATATTATATTATATATATATATTATATTTTATTATAGTATATATATATATATATATAGAGAGAGAGAGAGAGAGAGACAAGTAAAGATGGGTATAAATATTGTAAAAATACAATATCTATTACGTTATCAGGTGGTCAAAACAAAGTGTTCCAAATAAAATAAATTTATTTTTCCTTCCTTAAGCCATGGCTTTTCAAAGAATGAACTCTTATCGTCAGAGGAATGACAAGCAGATACGTCTATAATGGAAATTACCAAAGGTCATAATTTGAAAAGATATAAGATAATATAAGATAAATACAAATATAAAAATGCCCAATGCAAAGAGAAGATGTTGAAAATATAGAAAACAGTTTATTGTTAAAGGCGTCATGGAAATTATAGCAGCTGGTTCAAAAGCGATAAATCCAGGAAAAGTTTGCGTCAAACCATTAAATGCCCACATAATTCGGTTAGAAGAGGTTGCAATGTAAAATTTATGATGTAAATTTTGTATTAAAAAACATTTAAAGGACTTCCATGGGCTTTCAGAATATAGTTTTGAAAAGTTTATTAAAAAAGAAAAAAGAAAGAAAAAAAAGAAAAAGAATGAGAAGACAAAGCAAAATAAAAGGAAGAATTTGAAGAAGGGAAGAGGGATATGAAGAAAAATATAAAGCAGACGATAAAAATTAGAGGAATAGGAAGAAGAAAAGGAGGAAGAAAGTAAAGAAGAAGACGATGAACAAGAAATAGAAAAAGAATAACAATATGAAAATGAAGACATGAAAAGAAAAAAGAGGAAAACAAAGAAAAGAAGAGAAAAGGGAAGAAGATAAAATGAATATGACGAAAAAGATTAAGAAGAAAAAATGAACAACTATGAAGAAGAGAAGAAAACGGAAAGCAAAGCGAGAATATAATGTTCAAGAAGAGAACGAAAAATATGAAGAATAAATGGAGAAAACTAGAAAAAAAAGAAGAAAAACAAGAAGAAAAAAGAAGATGAAAACGAAGAAAAAGAAGAAAAAGAAGAAAAAGAAGAAAAAGAAGAAAAGAAAGAATATGAAGATGATGAAGAGGAAGTGGAAGTTAAAGAAAGGAAGAAAAAAGAAAAATATGAAAAAAATAAAAATAAATTAATGGTTAAACAAGAAAAAGAAAAAGATGAAGAAGAAGGGGATGAGGAAGAAGTTAACGATAAACATTAAGAAGAAAAAATGAAGAACAACAAGAAAAAAGGAAGAGAGAGAAGAAGTGATGTGGAAATAAGAAAACACAAAAAAGGAAGAAGAAGAGGAAGAAGTGAAAGTTGATGAAAAGATAAAAAATTAAAAAGAGGAAGAAGAAAAGGAAGAAGAAGAAGAAGAAGAAAAAGGGGAAGAAGAAAAGATGAAGAAGAAAAAGAGAAGAAAAAGAGAAGAAGAAGAAGAAGAAGAAGAAAAAAGAAGAAAGAAAAGAAGATGATGATTAAGAAGAAAAAGATGAAGAACAAGAAAAAAAAATAATAGAAAAGTTGGAGGAGAAGCAGAAGAAGAAGAAGAAGAAGAAGAAAAAGAGAAGAAAGAGAAGAAGAAGGAGATGAAGAAGATGAAGAAGAAGATGAAGAAGAAAAAAAAGAAGAAAAGAAAAGATAGAGAAGAAGAAGCAGAAGAAGAAGGAGAAGAAGATAAAAAAGAGGAAGAAGAAAAAGAGAAGAAAGAGAAGAAGAAGATGAAGAAGAAGAAGATGAAGAAGAATCTCATTTGGCCCCGTTGATAAGCGGATTTGACAGCTTCTCATCAAAAGGAGCCCCGGGCGGCGCATGTTTATATCTGTGATTCTCCCCTGACAAGAAATGCTATTCTTTAGTTGATTGTGAAAAACCGCTGAACTTGTGGGTCACCTGGAAATAAATGGCGGATTCAGAAAATAATTGCTTTCGGTGGTCAGAAGTCAGAATGAAGCTCGTCCAAGAAACTCTTTGCAAATGAATAGGTTTCATGTCATTCAATGAAACATTGCCAACGACCGATGGCGTCTCGTTCTCTTTACAGGGTTGCCTTGCAGTTTTAGAGAATTCAGAAAATAGAAGAATATCTCAAATCTTCGGCGATTGTACAGTATAGTTAACAGGAAGAAAAAAGGGATTCAAAATATTTACAACATATAACTGTTACCAAACGCAATAAAATGTAATCTTTTATCTTTTTCTATTCTTTTAAAAATATATGTTAAAATCTTCGGCGATTGTACAGTATAGTCAACAGGAAAAAAAGTGATTTACAATATTTACAACATATAACTGTTACCAAACGCAAGAACATTCAATCTTCTATATTTTTCTATTCTTTGTAAAATATATGTTAACATCTTCGGCGATTGTACAGTATAGTTAACAGGAAAAAAAGGGATTCAAAATGATTAAAACAAATAACTGTTACCAAACGCAAGAAAATGTAATTTTCTATAATTTTCTATTTTTTTAAAAAATATATGTTAAAATCTTCGGCGATTGTATAGTATAGTTAACAGAACAAAAAGAATTAAAATATTTACAACAAATAACTGTTACCAAACGCAAGAAAATATAATATTCTATCTTTTTCTATTCTTTCTAAATATATGTTAAAATTTTCGGCGATTGTACGGTTAAAAGTATTTACAATAAATTACTGTTACCAAACGCAAGAAAATGTAATCTTCTATCAAATCATCGCCGCAATGTTGCATTCCTGTGCTTGTTTTACAATTACTTCAATGGAATGTGCTCCGACGAACTCGTGATATTTGTTCCTCCCTCGACATAAATACCCCCGACAAACCTGACAAGCAACAAAATCCCACCCCTTCACTGTAGGGGCCACCAGATGATGGAAAGCGTTCTACTCTCATAGTTTCTTCCCTTAGATTGCAAGACTTTTGAATTCCCACCCTGTTTTCTTGCTCCCCTAACTGTACTAACATGCAGAAATTTAAATTTAATGCAAACAGACATATCGTTGCTCAACTCCCTACTTAGAGTGCCCCTGTAGGTATGACCTCTAATAGTAACCCTTTTCGTTCAAGTGGAAATTGTTTGCAGTGAAGCAAAATAAGAAAACTCGCATAGTTTTTGAGTGTTGCAAGTTTTTTTTATCGTTGCCTTCGGAGGCTTGTAAACCCGACGGATTCAACATGGCGTCATATTTTACTTGCTGTGAAGTCTCTATGTTGTATGCTTTACAATTCAAAAATCGAAAATAAAAGAACAATACCTAATAACTGTTACCACACGCACGAAAATTACATTTTCGAACTATTGATTATAGTATTTTGGTTTAATTTTCGATTTTTGAGTGATTAAACAATCGACAGCAGATCTCTCATCAATGGCAGCCATCTTGTTTTTTTTTAGACTACGAAATTAATTATAGAAAATCTAAAAAACAGCACTTTAAAAAAGTTCCAAAACTTAAATACTATGCGAGTAGATAAAGGATTAAATTATCTTGCGTTTGGTAAAAGTTAGTGGTTGTAAACTATAGTGCACAATCAGCAAATTTTCATATAAAAATAATTAATTTAAAAAATAAGTATAAAAAAATCAATTTTCTTCGCCTTACTTCTGTAAAACCGTTACCCCTTCCGTATCAACCCAGATACTGTCGTATATTTATTCGGGCCTAGGCTATCCTTGTGGGTTGATATGCCGTCGCTGATGTTGTTTCGTTGGCCGGGACCGTGACAGCAGTCGATGATCTCTGAATTTTTGTAAGCGGGATGACACTCCACACCTCATGCTGTGATTTGTCTAGTCACGTAGTATATCTAACAGTTTTCCGGGGAATCACCGACTAGACAGGGTGGTTTATAAGTAGAATTAAAAAAAAGAAGAAGAACATGCATGCAAGTTAACAGAGAGAATCAAACGTCAAATAAACACAACAAGGCTCTTGTCGTGTATTTCTGGTTAAATATATATTCTAGTTAATACAGGAAAATTGAATGAAGGGTGTTGTCTGGGGTTCTAGAGGCTAGGTGCACATCTTTAATTAGTTGAAGAATTCACGACTCTTTTTTCGCAGCGCGAGTTATCGTCACAGCAGTCGACGTTACGTCTTGCGACTGAAATATGCGAAAAGATGCAGGCCTTTGGAACTCATTTCCTGCTCCCTGTTTTTCTCCGACTGTACCAACACGCAGAAATGTAAAACTCCGGCAGAATTAAAATCCGATCCTTACCTAAGATACTATTCGGGAAGAATGAAATGGGAGAGAGAAGAAAAGAAGAGAAAGGACAAAAGAAAATTTTAAATTGTAAAATCAAAATATATATATATATATATATATATATATATATATATATATATATATATATATATATATATATATATATATATATATATGATTATTTTTATTTGCACAGACATGTACAAAATATGCGACACTGGCATGTCGATGTTATCGATCAACAGCTATTACAAACTGAGGTCTCATCAGGCAGAGTTAGAATCCGATCTTAACCTTAGATCATATTTGGAAAGAATGAAATGGAAAAAAAGAAAAGAAATTTAAAATGTCAAAATTTAGAAAGTCACGTGGTTGGGACCGTTAAGTAATGCCATTGGTAAATAATAATAATATTTATAATAATAATAATAATAATAATAATAATAATAATAATCGATGATGATTGATAATAAGTAATAGTCGGGTAAAAATAAAATAATCCGGAAATATTAGAAGATAATAATAATAATAAAACTAATAATTATACAGAGGAATATAACAATAATATTAATCATAGTGGTTGTAAATATGATAATAGGAATAATTTTATTAATAATAGTAAATCGACATGCCAGTGTCGCAGATTTTGTACATGTCTGTCAAAGTAAAAATAATCATATATAAAAGCTCTATTTGTTATTGAGCACTCTTTATAAACCCGGTTGAAATTCTTTGGATTACTACCCTGTGGATGTTTTACCTGGATTATATATATATATATATATATATATATATATATATATATATGTAAATAAATGCATAAACATATACATATACATATTTTTGCTTGTTTTTTAAATTTCATAATAGCTCTCTCTTCTCTCTCTCTCTCTCTCTCTCTCTCTCTATATATATATATATATATATATATATATACATTTTAAATGCACGATTAGTGATTTTCAAAATATTTCACTTTAATATATATATATATATATATATATATATATATATATATATATATATATATATATAGCTTATATATGTTGTATCTAACTTATTTTAGAAGTTATTTTAAAGCGGGTGCGAGTTTGGGTGGGTGCAACATTTAAATGGTTAAGTTAAAAAAAATAATACTCTCATGTTAGTCACCATGTTACCTAAAATATATATTCCAAAATTCATAATGATCAATTCATTAGTTTATGAGATCATCCGGTACATAAATACACGTACCTTACTTTATAAATATAGACACACACACACACACGCCCACGCGTACGTAAATGTTATTTATTTGTTAATTTTTGTAAACGATACTTTTAAACGAATTCAATCATTTATACAGAAGAGCATTTTACCTTAATGCTATTTAGAAATAATAGCCCCGTCACTAATATGATGCCCCCAGATGAGGAGCGACATATATATTTTGAATGTCATTTTCCAGAGACACGTGTTTCGCTGTTTACGACTCCTCAGCGTGGTTGAACCTAAGATTTTGGTTTCACATTTCGCTAGATTTAGCCACGCTGATGAGTCGTTAACGACAAAACAAGTGTACAGCGATAATTAAATGATATATATATATATATATATATATATATATATATATATATATATATATATAGGATCAAAATAAACCAAAGTGAAAACTTTTAGTAGATGGAACCTATTGTGAAAAGGATTAGCTCAATATACAAGATAGAGCAATAGTAGAGATAGAAGAAAAAAGAGTGATAAATATGCGACGATTGTCCAAATTTATTTCAAATTTCAATTGTTCAATGCAAGGTGCATTCAGTAATAAACTAGTGTTTATTATTCTTTCCTTAAGCCAAGGCTTTTCAAAGATCGAAATCTTATCCTCTGATGATAAGATTTCGATCTTTGAAAAGCCTTGGCTTAAGGAAAGAATAATAAACACTAGTTTATTACTGAATGCACCTTGCATTGAACAATTGAAATTTGAAATAAATTTGGACAATCGTCGCATATTTATCACTCTTTTTTCTTCTATCTCTCTCTCTCTCTCTTTCACTCTCTCTCTCTCTCTCTCTCTCTCTCTCTATATATATATATATATATATATATATATAAACGTGTGGGTTAGTCGTTCAATTTCAAAGTATTGCAGGGTTAGTTAATGAAATTGAAATATAAGCTATATTAGCAATACAAGATTAATTAATTTTTTTTATTTACATTAATCCAATCAATTTCGGAATAAAATTCCTTCCTCAGGGGTGACCAGTATTGAGTCATTTTTTTTTTGACTCAATACTGGTCACCCCCCTGAGGAAGGAATTTTATTCCGAAATTGATTGGATTAATGTAAAAAAAAAAAATAAATTAATCTTGTATTGCTAATATGGCTTATATTTCAATTGTATTAATATATATATATATATATATATATATATATATATATATATATATATATATATATATATATATATATATATATACGAATGGCAAATTTATTTCAACTTCGATTGTTCAATGCAAGGTGTACTCGATTAAAAAAAACATGTTTTTTTCTTTCTTTCCTTAAGCCAAGGCTTTTCAATAATTAAACTCTTATCATCAGAGGTATTACATAGATAGATAAGTTGTCAGTGGAAAATCAAAAATTCAAATTTTGAATTTTTGATTTTCCATTGCCAACTTATCTATCTATGTAATACCTCTGATGATAAGATTTTAATATTTGAAAAACGTTGGCTTAAGGAAAGAAAAAGAAACATTTTTTTATCGAGTACACCTTGCATTGAACAATCGAAGTTGAAATAAATTTGTCATTCGTACATGTTTATCCCTCTTCTTTCATCTATCTTTACATATATATATATATATATATATATATATATATATATATATATATATATATATATATATATATATATATATACATATGTAAAGGAGTAAGGCTACCAACATTTGTAGAATGTTTTTTTCAACATTTATTTATTATTTTGTTGTTTTACCATTTTATAATTTTATATAACGCGTTTCAAGCGGTGGCCCGCTTTCATCAGATATGAAAATCCATTTGAAGAAATTATAAAATGGTAAAACAACAAAATAATAAATAAATGTTGAAAAAAACATTCTACAAATGTTGGTAGCCTTACTCCATTACATATATACTTTTCTCTCGTTAGAACTGCACTAATACTGCACTACCCTCTTTTCTATATATATATATATATATATATATATATATATATATATATATACGAATGACATTATTTCCATCATGTTTCTCTCTACGGTAATCTCTAAGTACATTACAGTTTTTCATTAGTCATGTCTCTAATGAGGTAGTTTTCTTTTTTTGCGGTGGGGGAGGAGGGGGAGAGGGGGAGGGGGAGGGGGAGTCGGGTTTCTTCATCTTTAATTAATTCCCGTTTAACTAGTCTCTCGTACAAGCGTCGTACACTGGAAGATGGAGTCGCGCGGTTTGAGAGGCGGGAGATATTTAATTTATCGTCAGCGCGCGTTCGTTTTTCACTTACACTTCGGTCGCCGAAGTTAAAAAGCGAACGACAAAGAGTGAGAGAGAGAGAGAGAGAGAGAGAGAGAGAGAGAGAGAGAGAGAGAAAGACAGAGAGGGACGTAAACAGGGAAAAGAGAGGGAGAGTGATAGATTGAGAGAGAGAGAGAGAGAAGAGAGAGAGGGAGATATAAGGAACGAGCAAGAGATAGGAGAGAAGAAGAAGAAAGAGAGAAAGAGTGAGGGAAAGAGAGTAGAAAGGGAGAAAATGAGCGAAAAAGAGAGAGGAGGAGAAGGGAGAGGGGGAAGAGAGAAGAGAGAGAGACGAAGGAGAAAGAGAGGGACAGAAACAGGGAAAACAGAAGGAAAGTGACATATTGAGAGAGAGAGAGACAGAGAGAGAAAGAGAGGGAGGGAGATCTAAGGAGCGAGAAAGAGATAGGAAGAGAAGAAGTGAGAGAGAGAGAGAGGAGAAGAAAAAGAGAGTGCGGGAGAGGGAGAGGAGGAAGAGAGAGAGAGAGAGAGTAAGAGAGGGGGAGAGAGAAAGATATATATATATATATAGAGAGAGATAGAGAGAGAAAGAGAGAGAGAGAGAAATAGATAAAGAGATAGAAAGAGAGAGAGATAGACAGAGAGAGAGATAGAAAGTTAGGGAGAGAAAGAGAGAGAAAGAGAGAGAAAGAGAGAGAGAGTGAGTTGAAGAGAAAAGAGAGGGAGAAAGGAAGCGAGAAAGAGAGAGCGGGAGAGGGGGAAGACAGAGAGAGGGGAGATACAGAGAGAGAGAGAGGGGGGAGAGAGAGGGGAAGAGAGAGAGAGAGAGAGAGAGAGAGAGAGAGAGACCGTAGTTTCGCTTGAAGTAGTCGCCATCTTTAAGTTCATGTAATTAGTCTTGCCTTCTGATTGTCGTCGCGGTTTGCTTTTCAAGTGACGACGAACACGCTGCAACGGAACCGCGTCGATGGCGAATTACGGAGGCGATCAATTAGGAACGGAGATGAATTTCCAATCGGTTCGATGACTAATGCTGTTATCGCTTTGTCGGCAAATCTCTTACGAGTCGAGTGAGTTCCACGACGATGCCATCTCAATAAGAAGAGGCAAACGTAAGACGAAGACACAGAAAAATAGGCATCTATTGTATTCTGAGTGGATGTCAGGTAAACAAACAATTAACAGAAACACAATAATAATAATAATAATAATAATAATAATAATAATGATAATAATAATAATAATAAAAATGAAAAAACGACGACAGAAAATACAATGCAATTTTCGCTGTCGCTCGAGCATTTCTCATTTTGAAGGATTCTATCGTTTTTAATTGGAAAACTATTTTTGTTTCTTATATCTTACATATACGACGGACGGATAAAGAACATATACATAAATAGAAGGATACCCGTCCCAGGACAGGTAAAATTAATTTTCTTTAACAAAACAGTTCTGCATCCACTCTTATGCCCCCCCTCACTTACATAGATGAGCATCAACATATAATGATACAAAACCTTATGGCTATAATCCTTATTCTAATTTTGATCAGAGTTCATTACATGGTTTTGATTTTACAAAATGGCGTAACTTTAAAGCTTAAGTTTAAAGGGTCTCAAGAAATAATTAAAATTTAAAGGGAATCTTGCTCAATGTGTGTCGTATGAATTTGGATTAAATTTAATGCAAATCTGAAATATCTGAATTTTCAAATGGGAGGTTGCGCCCATATAATCTGGAAGCGCTTATCCAATCAGAATGCGAGAAAATAAGCAGACGACAAGTTTAACATTTTAATGGATTGAATCGCGAAATTCACTAATTGAAAATAAAAATTGATCAAAGCGATGATAAATTTTTACGAACCCTAACCCTAACACAGTTTTAACACTTGTTCAGTGAAAAAACAAACTTTTTCATGTAGACTTTTGTTTTAATAACCCTAACCCTGTTTTTACACTTGTTCAGTGATATTTTTTTTACCCCCCCCCCAAAAAAAAAAAACCCCTTGTTTTCTACTTGTACATACAGCCTCGTTTTGGATTTTTTGGATGCAGGCTACCGACTTTTCATTCGGCTTTTTCCGACCGTCTACGTAAACACTCGGAAACTACTGGCATCTGGACAAGTATGCATGCATCTACCAAACTATTTAAAATACTCCAAAGAAACTAAAAACCAAAAACGCAGCCGTGATACACCTCTGAATGTTCGGCCGCCATTGCTTACAGAACTCACTATTTCAATTGCTTTCAACGAAACTGAAATTTAAGAAAATATTTATTAATTTTTGTCTATTGTATATTGTAAACATTCAATTATTATATTTAAATATTTACAAATTAATTACTAATAGAGATTTTGTATCTGTCTGTCTGAAGCCGGAACTATACGATTACTTCTATTACCAAAGGAGATTCAATATCTGTCTGTCTGACGCCGGAAGTGTTGAATTACTTCTATTACTAACGGATATTTTTTTATATGTCTGTCTTAAGCCGGAACTATACTATTACTTCTATTTATAATGGAGATTTGGTATCTGTCTGTCTGAAGCCGGAACTATACTATTACTTCTATTTATAATGGAGATTTGGTATCTGTCTGTCTTAAGCCGAAACTATACTATTACTTCTATTACTAATAGAGATTTGGTATCTGTCTGTCTTAAGCCGGAACTATACTATTACTTCTATTACTAATGGAGATTTGGTATCTGTCTGTCTGAAGCCGGAACTATACTATTACTTCTATTTATAATGGAGATTTGGTATCTGTCTGTCTTAAGCCGAAACTATACTATTACTTCTATTACTAACGGAGATTCTGTATCTGCCTGTCTGTAGCCGGAACTATACGATTACTTCTATTACTAATGGAGATTTGGTATTTGTCTGTCTTAAGCCGAAACTATACGATTACTTCTATTACTAATGGAGATTTGGTATCTGTTTGTCTGACGCCGAAACTATACTATTACTTCTATTAATATCGTACTGTTCTACGATTGTCGGGGATTTGGCAAGATGAATGCCTGAGAGTAGTAAAACCAGGATCGAACTTTCTTTTTGTGTCTTTTTTGACAAGGGGGAGGCATCTACCGAAATATCAAATAATGTCTAATCAACTGAACACGTTTATTATGTAAGATCTAAAAGAAAAATAAATAGATAATTGTAAGATCTCAACTCCGATTGTTTTTTTTTTTTTTCAGCTTCTCATCAATCCAGCTCTCTGCATTGCCTTCAGCCTTCTGATTACTTTATTAAAAATGTATTTTGATTCAATTTTATTGAGAATATATTTTATCCGGATCGATATTTCATAATTTCGTTTTCATATAAATAGTGAGTCGGAGGAAATATTTTTCATACAAAAAGGAGTCAGATAAATAAGAAATGATGATAAAAAACTGAAAGAAAATAGAAAATTGATATGGTGTCGTACCTATAACGAACATTTTGGACTCGCCCATTCTAAATAGGTGCGGGAATTTATTTACCTCCCCAGGTGGTTGCCAGTTGTATCTTACTCCCACAAGGTAAGATGTGACCCAATGTCAGGTCGGGAAAGTGGGACTTGAAAAGCCAGCGCCCGAGAAAGTGAGCACTCTGGCCATTAAAATTGCCTGGGCAGCCCAGTCGGCATTCTCTGGTAGGGGCGCCTCAGGCAGTAAGCAATAAACTTACTCCTCCCCAAAGAGGGGAGGCAAAGCCTGGGAGGGTGGACCTCCTAGAACTGCACAGGACAGACCCATAGACCGGCGTAAATCAAGCCCCGAAGGCCAAGACAATACCTGTCTATGGGATGCAGTATCCATCGGAACAGATACTACACTTTGATCTTGGCCAAAAGGCCGAACGGGAAGCATAGGTTATTTATCTACCTCCCACAAGGTAAGATGTGACACAAGGTCGGGAAAGTGGGATTAGATAAGCCAGCGCTCGAGAGGTGAGCACTCTGGCTATTTAAAAATTGCCTGGGCAGCCCCGTCGGCATTCCCCGGTAGAGGCGCCTCAGACAGTAAGCAATAAACTTACTCCATCCCAAAGAGGGGAGGCAAATTCTGAGAGGGTGGACCTCCTAGAACTGCACAGGACCCAGTGTAGTATCCATCGGAACAGATACTACACTTTGATCTGGGCCAAAAGGCCGAACGGGAGCATAGGCTTCTCAGCGTTTGAGTTCAATCCCAGTCTACACTGGCAGTCATTACTGACGTACTACTTCTCTTGTTTCTCTGTTGTATATACTTTTCTCCAATATATTTGTTTTACCTAAACCCCGTGTCCGTGTTCTCATTCCGACCCCTAAACAGGGCCATAACAAAAATACAATTCACTTTTCGGTGTCGTTTGAGAATTTCTCATTCTGAAGGAGTTTGTCGTTTTTTTATTGGAAAAGTAAATTTTTTTTCTTATATATAAGACATATGAATGAAGAACTTATATATATAACTAGAACACCCGCCCCAGGGCAAGTAAAATTTATTTCCCGAACAAAACAGTTAAGTACAAACTCAATTGAACTAAATATAACCACCATAATGATCGGTTAATTAGTTTAGGAGTGTATGCTGTACATACAAATATAAAAAAAAACATATAAATATAACTAATTGTATGAAGATAGAAAAGTAGATCCAGCTAAAGAGCGGGTGGTGTATAGAATTTAAAATTGAGCAATTCTTGAACGCGCCTCTATCGTATTAAAGAACCGCTGAGTATTAACCACTCCAAATACGCTCCTTATTTCTGTCCCAAAGAAAAAAGAAGGAAGAAAGACAACACTCTTGCCGGCTGAACGTCAGCAGCGTGGGGGTTCTCCCTTTCAACATCGTTACAATTTTGTTCCGACACAAACACCTTTTGTATTCTCTTATTAGATGAGTGTATAATGGTATACACACCCGCGTCGTCGTCGTCGTAAACCCAGGTTATTTCCGTCTGCTGATAAACACACTCAGATATTGATGTTCATGTATGTACGTATGTACGAGATCATGTGGGGTCATTATTTCTGTAAACCTTTTCAGAATGAGGGCCAGATAAGACTTTTAGAAGGAGATCACGGGCCGGAGTGAAAAACGAAATCTCAGAATTACTATATTTTGTTTACATGAATAAATTGTACAAAAATTGCATTGAACACTCTACAAATCTGATATTTTTTCTCAAGAGACTTCTGTATGTAATGTTATAAAAGGCGCCGACGAAGAGCCATTTTGGAATAATAAAAAAATATGACGGGGTAAGTAGCAAGTTGATCCAGCATTCGTTTTGACACACCTCACATAGGTTCTATGATTCATGCCCTTTCCTCGTCTCACGCCCCCTCTTTGCCTCTCTTTTTCTCTTTTTCTATTTTTATCTCAGGCCAAGAATTTGAAATTAATAGTTAAAGAAAAATGAAATATACATGCATCATCGCTCGCCGATATTCATACATTTTTATCCCACTGTAAATCTTAATTGGAACCTATATTTACGTCTATGTCACAAAATGATATGAGTTTTACTGGGAGGTCCGTGGGCCGGATTGCAATAATAAAGCGTAGCAGGGTGGCGGGCCGGAGGCTAAGCCTTCATGGGCCGGATGTGGCCCGTGGGCCGGAGGTTGCCCGTCCCTGCTGTAAACTTTTATTTTGTTCATATATGTCATTTTATTTTGTTTAAGGGAACTCTGTAAATCTATTTTTATGTATTTAACTAGTAAGCTTTTTACATAATATATTCGAATACTTAAATATGTGAATACTTAAGACACACACATGCTAATGCGAGTTTATAAAAAGGTTTATTTAAAAAGAGAGATACTCACATAAAACATCAGAGCGACAGTCAATTTGTGTACGTGTGTGGGACATATAGACAGACACATAGATAGACGGATATCTTGCCTCGCTACACCGGGCCACACTGTCTCCATTAAAAATAGTTGCCAGGCGCGTATTTTCTCGTTGAAATCTAGCCAGCTAAGAGACAAAAATCCTCGACCGATAGTCACGTAGTTATATCGACTTCCGCTTTGAGATCACTTCTGACCTTAAGGTGCCATCCACACCTTTTCACCCAAACACGATTCTCGCTATGTAACAGTATATCAGATTATGATTAAATTTTATTGAGAACATATTTTATCCGGGTCTATATTTGTTCGTTTCCATACAAATATGTAGTAGGAGGTAATATTCTCTCACAGAAAAAGGTACTCTTCTTTCTACTGTTTCAAATTTGGAACATTAAAAAATTTTACGTTGCATTGGTTATATTTATCTTCCTCCCACAAGACAAGATGTGACACAAGGTCAGGAAAGTGGGGAAAAAAACAGTGCTCGAGAATTTGAGCACTCTGGCTGTTTAAAAATTGCCTGGGCAGCCCCGTCGGCATTCTCCGGTAGGGACGCCTCATCCCCCTTTAATTCGGGAAGAAAACAAACGTGGTATAACGTAAATAAAAAGCGAATAATAAAAAAGTTACGAGTAACGAAGCGCAATCAAGCCAAAAAATATAATAAATGAGAGAAAGAAATAATATTTAAAAATATGTACTGCATGGGTTCATTTGATATTTGTTAACTTAAACCCTTATGAACTTATGGCTACTACATATTCACTGTTCGCTTATAGGAACATAGCAATCCGCTATGTAAAAAATTGCGTGTCTGTTATATATTTGAACCTCCGTGACGGATCAACACGTGTTTGTTCACATTAGACTTGAAGACGACCATGCTGTAGTCAGTTGGGAAGCAGGTACGTGGTATCTTGTTCCACAGGCAGGATGTTATAAGAATTAAATTTTGTTCATGTAACTTTCGTTTGGTTTCTGATAAGCAATAAGCCTTCCTAAGGTCACAGTATTCTCCGCACCCTTCCAGTGGAGGTGTGAGTAGTGCTCTCTCTCCTCGATCTTTCCATCCTCCTTAACCCTTCACGGCTATTTTGTGTGGTACCAGCCGAGGCTGGTGCCATCACCTTTTTTACTCACTGATAATAACCGGTGGTGTTCTGTGGCGTCTGGGTGACAAAAAGTCTCCCCAGATTTCAAGTACACTACACTTCTTTCCATAACTATTACAAATGACTTTGCGTTATCGCAACAGCCGCTTACCATTGATTTCTCGCTAGTACCGACCACTGGTCTTCTCTGGGATTCGCATGGCAATAAGCCTCGCCAGGGTTCCAGTACTCTTCGCACTCTTCCAGTGGAGGTGTGGGTAGTGCTCTTCCTGCTTGGTCTTCAATCCCCCTTCACCATTCAATATCATTTCATGTGATATTAGCCGAGGCTGATGCCTTTTTTATTGGGGGGGCGCATGTCAAGCAGTTTCAGTTCCCTTGGTTTCATGTTCCTTTTACGTTTTTATTTTACTTATGTTGTAATTTCCATGTGGCTGGTTAGTTTTTTGTGGCTTATGTTATTTGGTTTCTGCATTCGAGGATTTTCCTTAAGATTTTAGCTGTTTTCATCATTTCAGCTGTTTCATTATTTCATTATTTCATTATTTCATTTCATTATTTCATTATTTCATTTCATCATTTCATTTCATTATTTCATTTCATTATTTCATCATTTCATCATTTCATTCATTTCATCATTTCATTTCATCATTTCATTTCATTATTTCATTTCATCATTTCATTTCATTATTTCATTTCATCATTTCATCATTTCATTCATTTCATTATTTCATTTCATTATTTCATCATTTCATCATTTCATTCATTTCATCATTTCATTTCATCATTTCATTTCATTATTTCATTTCATCATTTCATCATTTCATTCATTTCATTATTTCATTTCATCATTTCATCATTTCATTCATTTCATTATTTCATTTCATTATTTCATTTCATTATTTCATTCATTTCATCATTTCATTCATTTCATTATTTCATTTCATCATTTCATTTCATTATTTCATTTCATTATTTCATCATTTCATTATTTCATTCATTTCATCATTTCATTCATTTCATCATTTCATTTCATCATTTCATTTCATTATTTCATTTCATTATTTCATTTCATTATTTCATCATTTCATTATTTCATTCATTTCATCATTTCATTTCATTATTTCATCATTTCATTCATTTTATTATTTCATCTGTTTTCATCATTTCTCATTTAGCTTATTTTACTTCTGTTGCGATTTCCATGTGGCTGGTTATTTTTGTTGTGGTTTATGTAGATTGGTTTCTGCATTCGAGGATTTTCCTTAAGATTTTAGCTGTTTTCATCATTGCTGTCTTTTGTATAGTCTCAGTCTATTCTTTGATCACAATTTCTCCTAGTCTTTTTTTTCTCCATTTTTTTGTGGGGGGGATGCTTTCCTTAGTGCGCCGACGATTATTAATATTATATTGGCTTTCTTCATGTTCCATATTCCTTTCAGTTCTATGACAAGCTCCGTTTATTTGCTTCGTTTTTGTTTGTTTTTCTTGTTTTTGTTGTTGTCATTTAAGTCACCGACAGTTTGCTGAAAGCTGTCTATTAATTAGAGTCTTGTCTCTCCACTTCACTTCAAAGGAATTCGACTCAAACGAACACCTGTTGAAGAAGCCTTTCAGGTGAAAAAGAGAGGAAATGGCTTTCCCGCGTTCTTAGCTCGAGATCTACACGTTGTCATTCTGTCATACCTGATCTGAACTGATTTACGTCCTCAACAACGGAGATTCGTGAGATGCGTCCGACTAGTTCTCGGCCTTTTGACCAAGATCAAAGTGTAGTATCTGTTTCGATGGATACTACACCCTATAGACCGGTGTCGTCTTGGCCTTCGGGGCTTGATTCTGCCGGTCTGTGGGTTTGTCCTGTGCAGTTCTAGGAGGTCCACCCTCCCAGACTTCGCCTCCTCTCTTTGGGGAGGAGTAAGTTCATTGCTTGCTGTCTGAGGCGCCCCTACCAGGAAATGCCGACGGGACTGCTCAGGCAATTTTTAAATGGCCAGAGTGCTCACCTTCTTGGGCGCTGACTTTTCAAACCCCGCTTTCCCGACCCGAGCTTGGGTCACATCTTACTTGTGGGAGTAAGATAAAACTGGCCTTGTGCCTAACTCCTGTAGCGGAGAAAATAAAATGCATTTAGTTCTCGGCCTTTTGACCAAGATCAAAGTGTAGTATCTGTTCCGATGGATACTACACCATATAGACCGGTGTCGTCTTGGCCTTCGAGTCTTGATTCCGCCGGTTTGTGGGTTTGTCCTGTGCAGCTCTAGGAGGTCGACCCTCCCAGGCTTTGCCTCCCTACTTTGGGGAGGAGTAAGTTTATTGCTTATTGCCTGAGGCGCCCTATCGGGGAATGCCGACGGGACTGCCCAGCCACTTTTTGTAGGCCAGAGTGCTCAAATTCTAGGGCGCTGGCTTTAAAAATCCCACTTTCCGACCTTGTGTCACATCTTACCGCTGTGGGAGGTAGATAAATAAATAGTCTATGCTTTCAGCGAACACGATACTCTCTCAGTCGAAATTGACAGACCAAGAACATTTTATTTAAATGACAGACCAAGACCATTTTATTTAAAATTTAATCGGGACATACAAACGCAAATAATATTTACGGCTTATGTCTCACATAGCAACGAACATGCTGTTCCAAACATAAGCGTGACAGACATTCACAAATTCTAGTAAAAACTTAAGCGTGACAGACAAACGAACATTTGATGTAAGGCTTATACCCGATATACCAAAAAAAGCGTTTCGGCCGTTCTGCCCTCCGGCCTTCATCAGGTGTCCTGTATCGAACTCGGGAACCGTCTGTCTGGACTCGCGAACGCAATCCCTTTATTGTCACGTGGGTACCGTGCCCGGATTCCATTTTTTGGCTCTGGAACACGCTCGTTAATTAAGCAGCAGCAGCAGCAGCAGAACTGAAAGCAATGGAGAATTTACAGGTATGCCCCAGAGCATAAACATGGAATCCGAGCGTGGTACCCACGTGAGAATAAAGGGATTCGGTTCGAGAGTTCGATACAGGACACTTGATAAAGACCGGAGGACAGAACGGCCGAAACGTTGTGAGCATGGACGCCAAGATGAGGAAGTCATCTCTAACACTGACATCCATAGTTAAACACGACGATTAGTCTGTTATCATGCTTATCGACTATTCCACATACTCAACTTTCCATTTTGTCTAAAATTTCAATTAATGTTTCAAGTTGCCCCATAATACCTATTTAGGTGCCTATTAATATTCTCACGGAGACAGGTAGATTCATATTGGCCATATTTCAAGTTACACAAGAGTCTCAAGGTAGATTCATAGCAATTGTCTGTATTTCTGAGATTAGGTGTTTTCATTATGGATTTCAGTGTTCCTAGTGACATATGGCGTGAGGCTTACGTCGTTGGTTCGAAAGTTGCAAGTTATCTGGAGGTGCTAAGTTCAATCCTGGGCGAAGGCAGTGAAAGTAACATTCAGCCACAGAGAATTAACGAGTGTGTCCCAGAGGCAAAAAGATGGAATCCTAGCACGGTACCCACGTGAGAATAAAGGGATTGCGTTCGAGAGTCCAGACAGACAGTCCCCGAGTTCGATACAGGACATTTGATGAAGGCCGCAGGGCAGAACGGTCGAAACGCTATGAGCATGAACGCCAAGATGAGCAAGTCAGTCTGAACACTGAACACACAAATCTATAATATATATATATATATATATATATATATATATATATATAAAGTAAATTACTTTGAAAATCAACAATTGTGCAATTTTAAATGAACAATTCATTTATTTAATTATTTTTTTAACCTATCGTTGTAGAACAACATTGTCAGGCAAGACTGTCTTATAGATTTTTTTTCTTCTTTTCTTCCTCCTAATTTTGATGGTATTAACTCCGAGGGGTCGAATCACACCACGAGCAGAAAGAGACGTCAAGTTCTTAAGACGTTAGGATTAAGTGTAGTCCTGGCGATGTTATGCGCAGATTAGCGCTTTTTTTATGAGTAAGAAAATGAACATCTTTGAAGCACGGATTGGAATGTATTAAAGTGAAATATTTTGAAAATCAACAATCGTGCAATTTTAAATGAAAAATTCATTTATTTCATTTTTTTTGCAAGCTTTCGTTGACAAGGTTGTTCTACAACGAAAGCTTGCAAAAAAATAAATAAATAAATAAATGAATTTTTCATTTAAAATTGCACGATTGTTGATTTTCAAAATATTTAATTTAATACATTCTAATCCGTGCTTCAAAGATGTTGATTTCCTTATATATATATATATATATATATATATATATATATATATATATATATATATATATATATATATATATATATAGTCTAAAGAAGCTTTGAGTTATTTTAAACAAAAAGACAAAAAAAAAGGAAAATGCAGTTTAAATTCCCAGAGAAACTAACTAAATCCAAAATAGTGTAGACTTAACATTTGTTGGAAAATTCATAAATAAATAATATATAATAGTAAGTAAATAAAAATAAAAAGGGGGATTAAGTATCTAACAGTGAAACAAAAGCAGGAGACCTTAACGTAAGCATATAATATTAACACGGGGATCTTCAGCTGTTTACCATGTAACTGTTTCGGAGATTTAAAAACAGGACAGTTATATGCATGGCTCTCCAATGGTACAGATAAAACTACCATTTCCCCAATAATCAAGTGTCGAAATAATTCAGCTTAAAATGTTACTTATATATACATAAATAAATAATAATAAAATAATAATAATAATAATAATATACTACCCTTAAGACTACCGTGTGATATGGTAATTTGCATATCAAATAAAATTCTTTATAACAATAGTAATACTAGTAATAATAATAATAATAATAATAATAATAATAATAATAATAATAATAATAATAATAATAAAATACTATCTAAACACTAAACCTACGAACCATTCTGCGATATGGTAGCTAGAAATAAAATTATATAGGAAGTAAGGTTGCATTAAAAAAAAAAAAAGCTTTAGTACTTTTGGTACCAGAAAGGTGTATATATATATATATATATATATATATATATATATATATATATATATATATATATATATATATATATGCTTCAAATGCTATTTCTTTAGATAGCACATTGTGGAAGAATCCCGGATCCACTCGCAATAAACTCATTACCGAAGACAATGATGGATCAGGAGGAGGGGCGGATCAGCACCATCTACATCAATTGTTACGCTGCGCACGCCAAGATGGGCCTTTCTTTAGATCCCATTTCGCCACCGGCCCTCGAAGATGTATCTCTCCGTACGAGAACAAAATCATCGGAAAAGCCATTTCCAAGATACAACGAACTTCGGTCTCGGAATGTCTTCTAGATGTAAAACAGACGCCCTTCCCAAACTGATAGATGCCGATGAGTTGACCTCGCAGGTCAGTGATTCATTCATCAATAAAACAATAAATGCCAGATCCAATTTGGAAAATGCCCGATTCTCCGACTCAAAATATCGAGGTTATTTGCATTAAAATTATTTACTCACTTGGAGTGTTCACACGATCGTTTCCGGTATGCCCTGGAATTTGCGTGACAACGACTCTCCGCAAATAACAAGTACTCCCCTAGATGCAGTGAAGTCATTTAAGTTTTTAATTTTTATTTGTTTGTAAATGTTAAACTTATTCAGAAATAAAATGAAATTTTAGTTGCAAAAGGAAACAGCCCTATTTATATTTTTGATTTTGATTTTGTTAAACTTATACAGAAAATAAAATGAAATTTTAGTTGCAAAAGGAAACTGCCCTATTTATATTTCTGATTTTGACTTTGTTAAACTTATACAGAAAATAAAATGAAATTTTAGTTGCAAAAGGAAACAGCCCTATTTATATTTTTGATTTTGATTTTGTTAAACTTATACAGAAAATACAATGAAATTTTAGTTGCAAAAGGAAACAGCCCTATTTATATTTTTGATTTTGATTTTGTTAAACTTATACAGAAAATGAAATGAAATTTTAGTTGCAAAAGGAAACAGCCCTATTTATATTTTTGATTTTGATTTTGTTAAACATATACAGAAAATAAAATATAATTTTAGTTGCAAAAGGAAACTGCCCTATTTATATTTTTGATTTTGATTTTGTTAAACTTATACAGAAAATAAAATGAAATTTTAGTTGCAAAAGGAAACAGCCCTATTTATATTTTTGATTTTGATTTTGTTAAACTTATACAGAAAATAAAATGAAATTTTAGTTGCAAAAGGAAACAGCCCTATTTATATTTTTGATTTTGATTTTGTTAAACTTATACAGAAAATAAAATAAAATTTTAGTTGCAAAAGGAAACAGCCCTATTTATATTTTTGATTTTGATTTTGTTAAACTTATACAGAAAATAAAATAAAATTTTAGTTGCAAAAGGAAACAGCTCTATTTATATTTTTTATTTTGATTTTGTTAAACTTATACAGAAAATAAAATAAAATTTTAGTTGCAAAAGGAAACAGCCCTATTTATATTTTTGATTTTGATTTTGTTAAACTTATACAGAAAATAAAATAAAATTTTAGTTGCAAAAGGAAACAGCCCTATTTATATTTTTGATTTTGATTTTGTTAAACTTATATAGAAAATAAAATAAAATTTTAGTTGCAAAACACCCCTATTTATATTTTTCTATACAAATATAAGTTATTCTTTTGACTCATTTTATTAACCATAAAAACATTAAATTTCATGCGAAAAGTTCTCAAATGTGCATACAAGCAACGGCAAAATTAAAAACATAAAAACTGATTCCCGAACTATATATATATATATATATATATATATATATATATATATATATATATATATATATATGTATATAAATAATACTTATAATTCGTCGATAGCCGAACATCTTATAAATTACTGCACCCGTGCCTCTAATTTCAGTGTCGACTTATTCTTACTTCTTAGTAAGTCGCACTCTCCTTATCATCTCAATATCATAGAAACAATCTATATTAAGTCCTTGAGACCTTCTCTTTGCTTGCAAAGAGAAAATCTCATGGATTACTTTTATGTACGTATAAAATAAATAAAAATATATATTAACGAAAAAAATACGTCCTATGAAGCGATTAATAATGCAATTTTCTGCATCTTAATCACTTAGGAAAGTGAGACAATCGAAATAATAGTAAGCAAAATAACAACGAACGCTACAATCACCAATAAAAATAATTACATAAAAATACATTAAATATTTAGGTGATAAAAATCGTACATATTTCTAGACGCTCCGTCTTGGTCCAGTGGTAAAGGCGCTGGACTACAGACATTAATATAAAAGGTTCGATATCTGTCTAAGTTAGCCATGCTGATGCTGATGACGGCTGTGAGCCAGAAACACGTGTCTATGGATTACTTTTATGTACGTATAAAATAAATAATATATATATATATATATATATATATGTGTGTGTGTGTGTGTATGTGTGTGTGTGTGTGTGTGTATTGTGTCTATTTGCGTACCATATTTTCATTTAAGCAAACTTATAAAATAACACGGAGTGTATTTGCTGGATAAGACTTAGTAACATATTTTTTAAGACACCAAGATTAACACCACCTGAAGATGATTTGACGAATCAAATCGAAAGTACTCGCGAAAAAGGGAAGAAAATGAAACGAGAAACACACGGAACTTACATAAACCAATTTGACCGAAATACTAAATGGACAATTCGGACAATTGAAAAAAATAAAAAATGTCTTATCAAGCAAAAACTCTCCGTGTTATTTTGATATATATATATATATATATATATATATATATATATATATATATATATATATATATATATATATATATATATATAATCTGAATGTTTAATTTTACTTCAGTCGAAGGTCTCAGAAATCAAGGGGCCCCTTTCTGGAGCTAACACTTGATCTCTATATGGGCTACATAGATACCCGAATATTCTATTAAAATTCTCCTTTATTTCTCAAACATTGAGTTAGTAAAAAAGTTAAGAATCATACATTTATTCTCTCCCCAACTGACCAGTCAAGTATGTCATAGTATATCTTTCTCGTGGTCTGTTGGTCTTACCGGATTCCAGGACAAGAATTCATCTAGTCTGGTGGAGTATCCAGCTACGTGTTGTTACTTGGGGTAACATCACTAGGAGAAGATGCACTATTCCTCGTATGAGTGGATCTTATTTGTGCTGCGGATACTATGTAATTTTGAATATTTGGTCAGTGTTTACTTGTAGGGGTAAGTATCCCCATGTCAGGTTGTCCTGACAAACCCTTGTACAGAGAGACCGAAGACACTCGAGGATAGTGTCTAGTAGGTAATTCAAACTCCTATATATGTGTGTGCGTTTGTAAGTATAACTTTACAAATCCGTTTGCCAGTTTTAATTTGTATAAAATGTATAAAGACATTAAATGTCTATATAAATGATTTTAATACAAGTTCGATCTTCCCAGAATAGCAAATTCTTAACTATAAATATTTATTCGGTGCGTTCTATCCATTCTATGCAAATCTATCAAATGACAATCATTATCAAATAAATGGTTCTTGCGTTGTCAGATAACAGTAAAAATATAGCCTGTATCTTTGTACACAAACCGATCACATCAAAAGACAGAATGTAAATAATGTTTCAGTCTACAACTGAAATCTTATTTAAAGCGTCAATTCATATGCAAAGATTAGCTGAAGTACCTGTCCACGCGAGGGGCCCTAAATTTTACTCAACTTTTAAAACTAGTTTATGATTGGAAAAGGACACTTAAACAGCGAAACCCAAGAATGGACAGAGAAGAGACTTACGGACACACTTGGACATTGCTACGAAAAGGACACTTAAACAGCGAAACCCAAGAATGAACAGAGAAGAGACTTACGGAAACACTTGGACATTGCTACGAAAAGGACACTTAAACAGCGAAACCCAAGAATGAACAGAGAAGAGACTTACGGAAACACTTGGACATTGCTACGAAAAGGACACGTAAACAGCGAAACCCAATCACTACTAACAGAACAATGCAATTAGAAATAATTATATTAAAACTACATAGACAAAACCCAAGAAAGAAGTAAATGTAGACTCTGTGGGCAAAGAGCCGAAGCAGTAAATCACATAATTAGTGAATGCAGCAAAGTAACCCCTCAAAAGAATATAAGACTGTGTCGGGGAGGTAATACACTGGGAGCTTTGCAAACGACTGCATTTTGAACACGCATATAAATAGTGCTGACACGATACTGGGAAACGAAAATAACAATATCCTCTGGGACATGGAGCTACAAATAGAACACCTCGGCCGAGGAAAAATACTAAATAATATAATAGTTTACAATAATGGAGAAAACCTACAAAATTGTAGACTTAACATATCATAAGGTTAGTCAGAATAAAATATTGATTGGTTAGTTTGAATGGTTTTAGGTCTAATTTTTTAAATCCGACTAACTAAATTTTATATATTACATGTGTGCACATGTGCGTGCGTGATTTTGCAACCAATCTGTGTATTTGTTTACCTTTTCTTTAAAAAAACATTTTATCTTTCTTTTATTTTATGCCCCTTGATTGCCTGCTTGTTGAAGTTGCGGTTATGCGCACTATACGAGGAGCAAAACTGCCGCGAATATTTTTCATTTTTCTTGTCAGCTGATTATTAAAAGAACATCTTCATATTACCAATCTTCCAGACCGGAATAAGTAAATGTTTTAAAAAATAAACTAAAGTTTAATACATTTTTTTTTAAATGTCAAAGAACATGACACAACAATGATGAGTAAAAATTGGCTATTCACAATAAAAAATCCGACCGACCTAATTTTATATATTAGAAACATGTGTGCGTGAATGTACAGCGATCTGTTGTTTTTTTTTTTATACTTTTTTTGAAAGACCCATTTAAAATAGAAACGTTTTCGGTTTCTCATTATGTTTTTTAAACCACCTGCTCGCCGAGTGGCTGCGTGGGGTCGCACAAGGAAAGGGGCAAAACCTACGTCGATTCTTTCCCATTTTTCTTAATGACCCTCGCCTCCGCCTCGCCCCTTGTTTTTTGTGTGATAGTTTTGCAAGTCGCCCAGGGAGTGCAAGTGGATGTCTTTTTCCGTGCGAAACATCGATTTTACTCGACGAGGAAAATCCCGGCGCCTTGGTCAGAAGGAAGGCTGCGAATCGCTAAAGATGAACCTGCGTTGACACGAAATACTTCAAATAAAATAAGATGCCATCTGTCATTGCACGTAGATTTTTTGTTTACTTATCGTTATTTATATATTTATTTACTTATTGGTACTTCTCCAGATTAGGACCCAGGCTGAAATGGACTAGGTGTCGGTACTTTCCGGATGTTTAAGAAAACCGCCGGAAATTACCGACGCCAAGTCGATTTTAGCTTCTTTCCCGACGTCTGTGTTTTCGTTAATAGCAAGAAAAAAAAATTGTCGAATTTTTTTAACCCTCTTTAAAAAAAAAGATGCGTATCCAAATTAGGACCCAAGCTAAAATCGTCTTGGGTTAGGTGTATCATTAGGGTTAGGGTTAGGATTAAGGTTAGGGTTAGGGTTAGGGTTAGGATTAAGGTTAGGGTTAGGGTTAAGATTAAGGTTAGGGTTAGGGTTAGGGTTAGGTTTAGGGTTAGGATTAAGGTTAGGGTTAGGGTTAGGGTTAGGATCAAGGTTAGGGTTAGGGTTAGGGTTAGGATTAAGGTTAGGGTTAGGGTTAGGGTTAGGGTTAGGATTAAGGTTAGGGTTAGGGTTAGGGTTAGGATTAAGGTTAGGGTTTAGGGTTTAGGGTTAAGGTTTGCTTGAGTCCAAATCTGAAGAAGTACAACAAAAAAATCAGATTTTTTGTTATTGCCTCCCACGGGTTAATGTTTGTATTAGCAAATGCCATGGCTTCCCACAAACACGGCGGAGTTATACTTCCTATTCTTTTGTTCTGTTTTTTATAGAGAAGACTCACCCTTTATTGTGAATGTGTTGAATTAATAGGTGACCTTATTTTAACACGTACGTGCTTGGGGTACTTTTATTATTATTTTAGGTGTTGGTCTAGTTTTTTATTTAATTTTTTTAATTTAATTTAATTTTTCTCACGTATTGTTATCTTAAATTAAAGTTTATTCTGTGTGAACAGGTGTTTGCTATTTAACTTCTACAGTTTAATAGGTTTTGGGTTTCCTTAGAGTTTAGAATTGCAAATTTTTTATTTAGACATAATCTACACGGGTTGTTTAAATTTTAACATGTACTGGCCTGTCGTACTATTTTCCATTCGATTATTGGCAGGCGTCCGCTTTCTTTGAGCTCCCTGTTATGGGCGGCTGGTGTTGTTTTTATTCGACGTTTTTGGTTATTAAATGTGCTTTTATGGTCGTAATATCTGGTTTTTAAAATAATACCCCCCCCGGGAATATAAAAATCGAGATATAATGAATCCTGATATAGTTAGGTATATATATATATATATATATCACTTTTTCTGAAGACGTTCGATAACACGAAAGAAACCGGTCAGATCTCTTGTTTTTGTTTTTCTCCTGCACTTTAACCTGTTTTCCGTTTGTCATTTTTCACACATTTTGTCCACCACGGCATTTCATTTTCATGACTTATCGTGTACCTTACTCCATATCACTATAAGTATAAAGTTAGGGTATGTATATTTATTTATATATACGGCGATGTTAGGGTTAGGGTTAAGGTTAGGGTTAGGGCACAGTATTTTTTGTAATGTTAACGTTTAAGGAGTGCATGTATGTAGAGTTTAAAAAAAATATTTGTAATTATTTTTTTAAACCAGCATTATAAATTTTGGCATATATATTCTCGGCTACCTGACGAGTAACATGGACACAGTATTGTTTGTAAATGTAGCGTTTAAGGGGTGCATGTATGTAGAGTTTAAAAACATATTTGTAATTAGTTTTTTTTAAAACGATCATTATAAATTTTGGCATGTGCATTCTCGGCTACCTAACGAGTAACATGGGCACAGCATTTTTTGTAAATGTAACGTTTAAGGGGTGCATGTATGTAGAGTTAAAAAAAAATTTTTTTAAACCAGCATTATAAATTTTGGCATATATATTCTCGGCTACCTGACGAGTAACATTGACACAGTATTGTTTGTAAATGTAACGTTTAAGGGGTGCATGTATGTAGAGTTTAAAAACATATTTGTAATTAGTTTTTTTAAAACGATCATTATAAATTTTGGCATGTGCATTCTCGGCTACCTAACGAGTAACATGGGCACAGCATTTTTTGTAAATGTAACGTTTAAGGGGTGCATGTATGTAGAGTTTAAAAACATATTTGTAATTAGTTTTTTTAAATGATCATTATAAATTTTGGCATGTGCATTCTCGGCTACCTAACGAGTAACATGGGCACAGCATTTTTTGTAAATGTAACGTTTAAGGGGTGCATGTATGTAGAGTTTAAAAACATATTTGTAATTAGTTTTTTTAAATGATCATTATAAATTTTGGCATGTGCATTCTCGGCTACCTAACGAGTAACATGGGCACAGCATTTTTTGTAAATGTAACGTTTAAGGGGTGCATGTATGTAGAGTTTAAAAACATATTTGTAATTAGTTTTTTTAAATGATCATTATAAATTTTGGCATGTGCATTCTCGGCTACCTAACGAGTAACATGGGCACAGCATTTTTTGTAAATGTAACGTTTAAGGGGTGCATGTATGTAGAGTTTAAAAACATATTTGTAATTAGTTTTTTTAAATGATCATTATAAATTTTGGCATGTGCATTCTCGGCTACCTAACGAGTAACATGGGCACAGCATTTTTTGTAAATGTAACGTTTAAGGGGTGCATGTATGTAGAGTTTAAAAACATATTTGTAATTAGTTTTTTTAAATGATCATTATAAATTTTGGCATGTGCATTCTCGGCTACCTAACGAGTAACATGGGCACAGCATTTTTTGTAAATGTAACGTTTAAGGGGTGCATGTATGTAGAGTTTAAAACATATTTGTAATTAGTTTTTTTAAATGATCATTATAAATTTTGGCATGTGCATTCTCGGCTACCTAACGAGTAACATGGGCACAGCATTTTTTGTAAATGTAACGTTTAAGGGGTGCATGTATGTAGAGTTTAAAAACATATTTGTAATTAGTTTTTTTAAATGATCATTATAAATTTTGGCATGTGCATTCTCGGCTACCTAACGAGTAACATGGGCACAGCATTTTTTGTAAATGTAACGTTTAAGGGGTGCATGTATGTAGAGTTTAAAACATATTTGTAATTAGTTTTTTTAAATGATCATTATAAATTTTGGCATGTGCATTCTCGGCTACCTAACGAGTAACATGGGCACAGCATTTTTTGTAAATGTAACGTTTAAGGGGTGCATGTATGTAGAGTTTAAAAACATATTTGTAATTAGTTTTTTTAAATGATCATTATAAATTTTGCCATGTGCATTCTCGGCTACCTAACGAGTAACATGGGCACAGCATTTTTTGTAAATGTAACGTTTAAGGGGTGCATGTATGTAGAGTTTAAAAACATATTTGTAATTAGTTTTTTTAAATGATCATTATAAATTTTGGCATGTGCATTCTCGGCTACCTAACGAGTAACATGGGCACAGCATTTTTTGTAAATGTAACGTTTAAGGGGTGCATGTATGTAGAGTTTAAAAACATATTTGTAATTAGTTTTTTTAAATGATCATTATAAATTTTGGCATGTGCATTCTCGGCTACCTAACGAGTAACATGGGCACAGCATTTTTTGTAAATGTAACGTTTAAGGGGTGCATGTATGTAGAGTTTAAAAACATATTTGTAATTAGTTTTTTTAAAACGATCATTATAAATTTTGGCATGTGCATTCTCGGCTACCTAACGAGTAACATGGGCACAGCATTTTTTGTAAATGTAACGTTTAAGGGGTGCATGTATGTAGAGTTTAAAAACATATTTGTAATTAGTTTTTTTAAATGATCATTATAAATTCTGGCATGTGCATTCTCGGCTACCTAACGAGTAACATGGGCACAGCATTTTTTGTAAATGTAACGTTTAAGGGGTGCATGTATGTAGAGTTTAAAAACATATTTGTAATTAGTTTTTTTAAATGATCATTATAAATTTTGGCATGTGCATTCTCGGCTACCTAACGAGTAACATGGGCACAGCATTTTTTGTAAATGTAACGTTTAAGGGGTGCATGTATGTAGAGTTTAAAAACATATTTGTAATTAGTTTTTTTAAATGATCATTATAAATTCTGGCATGTGCATTCTCGGCTACCTAACGAGTAACATGGGCACAGCATTTTTTGTAAATGTAACGTTTAAGGGGTGCATGTATGTAGAGTTTAAAAACATATTTGTAATTAGTTTTTTAAATGATCATTATAAATTTTGCCATGTGCATTCTCGGCTACCTAACGAGTAACATGGGCACAGCATTTTTTGTAAATGTAACGTTTAAGGGGTGCATGTATGTAGAGTTTAAAAACATATTTGTAATTAGTTTTTTTAAATGATCATTATAAATTTTGGCATGTGCATTCTCGGCTACCTAACGAGTAACATGGGCACAGCATTTTTTGTAAATGTAACGTTTAAGGGGTGCATGTATGTAGAGTTTAAAAACATATTTGTAATTAGTTTTTTAAATGATCATTATAAATTTTGCCATGTGCATTCTCGGCTACCTAACGAGTAACATGGGCACAGCATTTTTTGTAAATGTAACGTTTAAGGGGTGCATGTATGTAGAGTTTAAAAACATATTTGTAATTAGTTTTTTTAAATGATCATTATAAATTTTGGCATGTGCATTCTCGGCTACCTAACGAGTAACATGGGCACAGCATTTTTTGTAAATGTAACGTTTAAGGGGTGCATGTATGTAGAGTTTAAAAACATATTTGTAATTAGTTTTTTAAATGATCATTATAAATTTTGCCATGTGCATTCTCGGCTACCTAACGAGTAACATGGGCACAGCATTTTTTGTAAATGTAACGTTTAAGGGGTGCATGTATGTAGAGTTTAAAAACATATTTGTAATTAGTTTTTTTAAAACGATCATTATAAATTTTGGCATGTGCATTCTCGGCTACCTAACGAGTAACATGGGCACAGCATTTTTTGTAAATGTAACGTTTAAGGGGTGCATGTATGTAGAGTTTAAAAACATATTTGTAATTAGTTTTTTTAAATGATCATTATAAATTTTGGCATGTGCATTCTCGGCTACCTAACGAGTAACATGGGCACAGCATTTTTTGTAAATGTAACGTTTAAGGGGTGCATGTATGTAGAGTTTAAAAACATATTTGTAATTAGTTTTTTTAAATGATCATTATAAATTTTGGCATGTGCATTCTCGGCTACCTAACGAGTAACATGGGCACAGCATTTTTTGTAAATGTAACGTTTAAGGGGTGCATGTATGTAGAGTTTAAAAACATATTTGTAATTAGTTTTTTTAAATGATCATTATAAATTCTGGCATGTGCATTCTCGGCTACCTAACGAGTAACATGGGCACAGCATTTCTTGTAAATGTAACGTTTAAGGGGTGCATGTATGTAGAGTTTAAAAACATATTTGTAATTAGTTTTTTTAAATGATCATTATAAATTTTGGCATGTGCATTCTCGGCTACCTAACGAGTAACATGGGCACAGCATTTTTTGTAAATGTAACGTTTAAGGGGTGCATGTATGTAGAGTTTAAAAACATATTTGTAATTAGTTTTTTTAAATTATCATTATAAATTTTGGCATGTGCATTCTCGGCTACCTAACGAGTAACATGGGCACAGCATTTTTTGTAAATGTAACGTTTAAGGGGTGCATGTATGTAGAGTTTAAAAACATATTTGTAATTAGTTTTTTTAAAACGATCATTATAAATTTTGGCATGTGCATTCTCGGCTACCTAACGAGTAACATGGGCACAGCATTTTTTGTAAATGTAACGTTTAAGGGGTGCATGTATGTAGAGTTTAAAAACATATTTGTAATTAGTTTTTTTAAAACGATCATTATAAATTTTGGCATGTGCATTCTCGGCTACCTAACGAGTAACATGGGCACAGCATTTTTTGTAAATGTAACGTTTAAGGGGTGCATGTATGTAGAGTTTAAAAACATATTTGTAATTAGTTTTTTTAAATGATCATTATAAATTTTGGCATGTGCATTCTCGGCTACCTAACGAGTAACATGGGCACAGCATTTTTTGTAAATGTAACGTTTAAGGGGTGCATGTATGTAGAGTTTAAAAACATATTTGTAATTAGTTTTTTTAAAACGGTCATTATAAATTTTGGCATGTGCATTCTCGGCTACCTAACGAGTAACATGGGCACAGCATTTTTTGTAAATGTAACGTTTAAGGGGTGCATGTATGTAGAGTTTAAAAACATATTTGTAATTAGTTTTTTTAAATGATCATTATAAATTCTGGCATGTGCATTCTCGGCTACCTAACGAGTAACATGGGCACAGCATTTTTTGTAAATGTAACGTTTAAGGGGTGCATGTATGTAGAGTTTAAAAACATATTTGTAATTAGTTTTTTTAAATGATCATTATAAATTTTGGCATGTGCATTCTCGGCTACCTAACGAGTAACATGGGCACAGCATTTTTTGTAAATGTAACGTTTAAGGGGTGCATGTATGTAGAGTTTAAAAACATATTTGTAATTAGTTTTTTTAAATTATCATTATAAATTTTGGCATGTGCATTCTCGGCTACCTAACGAGTAACATGGGCACAGCATTTTTTGTAAATGTAACGTTTAAGGGGTGCATGTATGTAGAGTTTAAAAACATATTTGTAATTAGTTTTTTTAAAACGATCATTATAAATTTTGGCATGTGCATTCTCGGCTACCTAACGAGTAACATGGGCACAGCATTTTTTGTAAATGTAACGTTTAAGGGGTGCATGTATGTAGAGTTTAAAAACATATTTGTAATTAGTTATTTTAAATGATCATTATAAATTTTGGCATGTGCATTCTCGGCTACCTAACGAGTAACATGGGCACAGCATTTTTTGTAAATGTAACGTTTAAGGGGTGCATGTATGTAGAGTTTAAAAACATATTTGTAATTAGTTTTTTTAAATGATCATTATAAATTTTGGCATGTGCATTCTCGGCTACCTAACGAGTAACATGGGCACAGCATTTTTTGTAAATGTAACGTTTAAGGGGTGCATGTATGTAGAGTTTAAAAACATATTTGTAATTAGTTTTTTTAAATGATCATTATAAATTTTGGCATGTGCATTCTCGGCTACCTAACGAGTAACATGGGCACAGCATTTTTTGTAAATGTAACGTTTAAGGGGTGCATGTATGTAGAGTTTAAAAACATATTTGTAATTAGTTTTTTTAAATGATCATTATAAATTTTGGCATGTGCATTCTCGGCTACCTAACGAGTAACATGGGCACAGCATTTTTTGTAAATGTAACGTTTAAGGGGTGCATGTATGTAGAGTTTAAAAACATATTTGTAATTAGTTTTTTTAAATGATCATTATAAATTTTGGCATGTGCATTCTCGGCTACCTAACGAGTAACATGGGCACAGCATCTTTTGTAAATGTAACGTTTAAGGGGTGCATGTATGTAGAGTTTAAAAACATAATTGTAATTAGTTTTTTTAAATGATCATTATAAATTTTGGCATGTGCATTCTCGGCTACCTAACGAGTAACATGGGCACAGCATTTTTTGTAAATGTAACGTTTAAGGGGTGCATGTATGTAGAGTTTAAAAACATATTTGTAATTAGTTTTTTTAAATGATCATTATAAATTTTGGCATGTGCATTCTCGGCTACCTAACGAGTAACATGGGCACAGCATTTTTTGTAAATGTAACGTTTAAGGGGTGCATGTATGTAGAGTTTAAAAACATATTTGTAATTAGTTTTTTTAAATTATCATTATAAATTTTGGCATGTGCATTCTCGGCTACCTAACGAGTAACATGGGCACAGCATTTTTTGTAAATGTAACGTTTAAGGGGTGCATGTATGTAGAGTTTAAAAACATATTTGTAATTAGTTTTTTTAAAACGATCATTATAAATTTTGGCATGTGCATTCTCGGCTACCTAACGAGTAACATGGGCACAGCATTTTTTGTAAATGTAACGTTTAAGGGGTGCATGTATGTAGAGTTTAAAAACATATTTGTAATTAGTTTTTTTAAATGATCATTATAAATTTTGGCATGTGCATTCTCGGCTACCTAACGAGTAACATGGGCACAGCATTTTTTGTAAATGTAACGTTTAAGGGGTGCATGTATGTAGAGTTTAAAAACATATTTGTAATTAGTTTTTTTAAATTATCATTATAAATTTTGGCATGTGCATTCTCGGCTACCTAACGAGTAACATGGGCACAGCATTTTTTGTAAATGTAACGTTTAAGGGGTGCATGTATGTAGAGTTTAAAAACATATTTGTAATTAGTTTTTTTAAATGATCATTATAAATTTTGGCATGTGCATTCTCGGCTACCTAACGAGTAACATGGGCACAGCATTTTTTGTAAATGTAACGTTTAAGGGGTGCATGTATGTAGAGTTTAAAAACATATTTGTAATTAGTTTTTTTAAATTATCATTATAAATTTTGGCATGTGCATTCTCGGCTACCTAACGAGTAACATGGGCACAGCATTTTTTGTAAATGTAACGTTTAAGGGGTGCATGTATGTAGAGTTTAAAAACATATTTGTAATTAGTTTTTTTAAATTATCATTATAAATTTTGGCATGTGCATTCTCGGCTACCTAACGAGTAACATGGGCACAGCATTTTTTTGTAAATGTAACGTTTAAGGGGTGCATGTATGTAGAGTTTAAAAACATATTTGTAATTAGTTTTTTTAAATGATCATTATAAATTTTGGCATGTGCATTCTCGGCTACCTAACGAGTAACATGGGCACAGCATTTTTTGTAAATGTAACGTTTAAGGGGTGCATGTATGTAGAGTTTAAAAACATATTTGTAATTAGTTTTTTTAAATGATCATTATAAATTTTGGCATGTGCATTCTCGGCTACCTAACGAGTAACATGGGCACAGCATTTTTTGTAAATGTAACGTTTAAGGGGTGCATGTATGTAGAGTTTAAAAACATATTTGTAATTAGTTTTTTTAAATGATCATTATAAATGTTGGCATGTGCATTCTCGGCTACCCGACGAGTAACTATTTTTTGTAAACTTTATTATTTAGGGGGTGAGTCATCCCAAACTCTCCATAACGAAACGTTTAATATCCTAAAGAATTAAACGGACCATCATGAATTTTGGAAATCATCTCATCCATGTTCTTTCAGCCGCAACAATTTTATTAATTCGTAGAAAGGTAGAAGATTGCATCAGGAGTTAGGGTTAAGGTTAGGGTTAGGTTTAGGTTTATGGAGCATTAGAATGATCCAAACATCTTTCTAGAAATCTTAACAACAGAATCATTTTAGATCTGAAATGAAAGTCAGTCCTAGAATATTATCCAAACAAGGGTCTTCTTGAAGGATTGAGTCGCACATTTCGACTGGGACAAAACAGCTATTTGAACGGTGGTGCTGAGATAGTCGAACCGTTCGTTTGAGAAAGCCGGCGTGTAGAAGGTGATTCCACTAATGTTTGCATATGAATTGGAAATAATTTTAAATGATTCTGGATATTCAAGCATATATATAATCCGATATTTTCATATGATCGTAGATCGTGTGATATCCTGTTTGAACAGACAACCTATATTTTACTAAGATCTGACGACTCATGGGCAATTTATTTTCATGATTATTATAATTTTGTTGATTTGCATATGATATTCGAACAAAATGTTTGCATATTATATATATATATATATATATATATATATATACCTGGATTGTTTGACTTAAATCGATAAGTCAATGTTTCGCCCTGTAATATTTCCAAAGCAATTACCACAAGTCAAACATTTACAATATATATATATATATATATATATATATATATATATATATATATATATATATATATATATATATATACATGAAATACTAATATATATATATATATATATATATATATATATATATATATATATATATATATATATATATATATATATTAGTATTTCATGTATCCACATAAAATTTTATAAGGAGATATAATATTTTATGTATCAATTTTCAGTATTTACTTCAACAGCCTTAAGATTCTCCCCGGAGATGAAACGCGGGAGCCTCTGTATAGCTTAATTGCCATAAATATATTTTCATAGCTTACTATATATATATATATATATATATATATATATATAGTAAGCTATGAATATATATACTCTTTTATTATGCATATATAGATACTATTAAAATTAATTTCTTATTTATTCCGCTATAAATTTCAATTTGTAGAATTTGGTATATTCGGACCACTGTTCTCATCTTGGGTGTTTTTATCACAACGTTTCGGCCGATGTAACCTCCGATCTTGGGAATCTTTCTGTCGACCTCGGGAATCTGGACGGAATTTCGAACGGAACCCTTTATTAAATCCACGGGGGTAGCATGCTCTCGTTCCATCTGCCATGACTGGGAAGAAGTCTTCAGTCATTTCCAATTCTTCCTATCGTCAGCACTGAGGATTGAACCTTCAACCTTCAGATGACGGTCACTTAGAACTAAATTGTTCTTAGTACTATATCCACTGCGCCACGAGTTCGAGAGCAAGATTCCCGAGTTCGACAAAGTACGCCAGAAGAAGGTCGGAGGTTACATCGGCGGAAACGTTATGATAAAAAACACCCAATATGAGAGCAGTAGCCCGAATAGTCCAAATTTTACAAATTATCACCCCTCATCTAAAAAATTCCGAAAGATTATAAGTTTCAGGTTTAGAAATAAAAAAAATATAGAGAGATTAATTTCCCTACGGGTAAGATAGTGACTCCCCAGAAAGATATCTGTGGAAGGGATGATATATTTTTCTTAGCGTAAACTTTAAAAGATTATTCTTATTCCATTGATTTTGACAGTCGAAATTAGGAGACATAAAATGTTACAAAAATGTTACAAAGACATAAGACATGTTACAAAGACAGAGGACATGTTACAAAGACATAAGGCATGTTACAAAGACATAAAACAAGTTATAAAAACAATGTTACAAAAACAAGTTACAAAAAACAATGTTACGAAAACAATGTTACAAAAACAATGTTACAAAGACAGAAAAATGTTACAAAGACATAAGACATGTTACAAAGACAGAGGACATGTTACAAAGACATAAGGCATGTTACAAATACATAAAACAAGTTATAAAAACAATGTTACAAAAACAAGTTACAAAAAACAATGTTACGAAAACAATGTTACAAAAACAATGTTACAAAGACAGAAAAATGTTACAAAGACATAAGACATGTTACAAAGACATAACATGTTACAAAGACATAAAACAAGTTACAAAAACAATGTTACAAAAACAAGTTACAAAAAAAAAGTTACGAAAACAATGTTACAAAAACAATGTTACAAAGACAGAAAAATGTTACAAAGATATAATACATGTTACAAAGACATAAAAAATGATACAAAGACATAAGACATGTTACAAAGACATAAAACAAGTTACAAAAACAATGTTACAAAAACAAGTTACAAAAAACAAGTTACAAAAACAATGTTACAAAAACAAGTTACAAAAAACAAGTTACGAAAACAATGTTACAAAAACAATGTTACAAAGACAGAAAAATGTTACAAAGATATAATACATGTTACAAAGACATAAAAAATGTTACAAAGACATAAGACATGTTACAAAGACATAACATGTTACAAAGACATAAAACAAGTGACAAAAACAATGTTACAAAAACAAGTTACAAAAAACAAGTTACAAAAACAATGTTACAAAAACAATGTTACAAAGACATAAAAATGTTACAAAGACATAAAAAATGTTACAAAGACATAAAATGTTACAAAAATGTTACAAAAATGTTACAAAAAATAGAGAGAGATTCATTTCCCTACGGTTTAGATAGTGACCCGCCAGAAAGATATCTTAGCGTAAAATTAAAAAAAATATTCTTTTTCCATTGATTTTGCCAGTCGAAATGAAGAGACATAAAAATAAAAGCAAATAGTAAGCAATTTAGGGTACTGATACAGATCCTGACCCAGTTTTCGTGAGGTTTAGTAAGCAATCTTAGTAATACAAACGCTTTAAATTATAATTACACAATCAACACTGACATAGTATACGTAATGTTACACCGTTCTAACAGAAGAGAAACTACACCGGTTCTCACTATAAATAGTGCGAGTAGCCAATCACCAGGGAGAAAAAGGACAGTATTGTAACTGTCTAGCCGAGTGCCAGTCGGTTTCCTTAGCTTTGTACCTTTTATGTTAATACACTTGTTACCTTAACCCAACCTCGACTTGACTTCTTTTTTTTACTGTTGGACTACTTCACAACACGTAACTAACAATAATGATAATAATTATGACATTAACACGACCCCCAATAGAGGAGGTTATGCTTAGGAGGAGGGTATCATGAAAACAGAACAGATAATGAACTACTTCCAAAGAAAAAAGTTAATTACTGGGATAAAACAAAACAGATACTATACTACCCCCCCCCCAAAAAAAAGGGAAAGTTAATGCCTGGGAAGATAGTATAATTACGACACAACAGACACTACAATATCTCTGAAAAACATGTTGAGATAATGCCTGGGAGGATGATATGATGACCACAGAACAGACACTACACTACCCCTCTACATAAAAAAGAGAAGGTTAGAGTTAAGGTTAGGGTTAGGGTTAAGGTACGGGTTAGGGTTAGGATAAGGGTAAGGGTTAGGGTTAGGGTTAGGATAAGGGTTAGGGTTAGGATTAGGGTAAGGGTTAGGATTAAGGTTAGGGTTAGTGTAAGTGTTAGGGTTAGGGTTAGGATAAGGGTTAGGGTTAGGGTTAGGATAAGGGTTAGGGTTAGGGTTAGGGTTAGGATAAGGGTTAGGGTTAGGGTTAGGGTATGGGTTACGGTTAGGATAAGGGTTAGGATAAGGGTTAGGGTTAGGGTTCTGTAATTTGTAATTAACTCACGGTTAGGATAAGGGTTAGGGTTAGGGTTAGGATAAGGGTTAGGATTAAGGTTAGGGTTAGTGTAAGTGTTAGGGTTAGGGTTAGGATAAGGGTTAGGGTTAGGGTTAGGATAAGGGTTAGGGTTAGGGTTAGGGTTAGGGTTAGGATAAGGGTTAGGGTTAGGGTTAGGGTATGGGTTACGGTTAGGATAAGGGTTAGGATAAGGGTTAGGGTTAGGGTTCTGTAATTTGTAATTAACTCATCAAGTGACCCATCTCATACTTTATATCAATCACCTCATCCTCTCTCGCTTTCTAGTGTATGGAACCTGCCCGTTTATCTACGGCATCTATTACTCTCCTGGGAGGATGGTATCATGAAAACAAAACAGATACTACACTATCCCCGTTCCCTGAATTGAACATTGACATATACAATATTAGCGTGAATTAATATCATAAACTGAAAAAAGTAGTAGCAGTACAATAGCCTGAAATTATAAGAAGTAATAGTATGGTTTCGGTTTCAGACAGAGAGATACCAAATCGCCATCAGTAATAGGTAATAGATAGATAGAGGTTACTTGATAAAAATAAAATAATGTGCGATTAATTATGATAAATCTTGTGACGTTGAAAAGCTAATATATGTGTCTCGCTTCTTTATAATTTAAGTGAACTTGTACTAGTAAAACGGTGGTGTACACTCGAGTCTGAGTGACAGCAAGCCTCTTCAGATTTCCAGTACTCTCCAATTCTTTTCGATCACCACCGCAAATGGCCTTGCGGTATTGCAACAACCGCCAACTATTGATTCCTCGCTAGCAACGACCATTGGTCTCCCATGGGATTTGGGTTGCAATAATGCTTACCAAGGTCCCACCACTCTCCACACTCTTCCAGTGGAGGTCTGGTTAGTGCTGTCCCTTCTAGGTATTCTCCTTTTCCTTGAACCTCTACGACTATGTTGTGTGGTGTCAGCGAAAGTCGGCGTCATTTTGTTTTTGTTTTATTGGAAGTGGAAGCTTATGATATTTCTTGCAGTTCCTTGGTTTTTGCGGTGGTGCTCTTCCCGTAGTCTTACTTTCTTCCTATTGTAACTTCCATGTGACTGGTTACCATTCGTAGCTTATGCAGGTTTGTTTCCACATTCGAGGATTTTCCTTAAGATTGCAGCTGTTTTGATCATTGCTGTCTTTTGTATAGTCGCAGTGATCCCTTTGATTCCAATTTCTCCCAGTCTTTTCGACAGTTTTTTTTGGCTGTTTTTAGTGATCTTACGATTAAAATTAATCTCAAACTTAAAGTCTGTCTTGTAATTTTAAGTTTTTTTTTGTATAATCAGAGATAATGTATGCACAACGAAGATTTAGAAGCAGGGTTATAGCTACACTGATGAAGCGAAGATGCATAGAAGAAGAGGCGACCCGGTCACAATAAAAAATAATACAAACACGAGTTATAGACGAATGTCGCTACGCCCATAAAAAAGAAAGAGACGACGAAGAAACGAGACGACGCAACCCACATTCGACAGCGAAGAGAAGGAAGCGGAGAAAAAGGTACACACGCATGGTTAGATTAAAGACACACACGACGATTGTCGATTAAAAAAAAAAGAAGAGAACAAAGAACTAATGTATCATCGTAAATTCAATGGAAATAAAAATTCTAAGATTTGGAAAAAAGAAGAAAAATGAGAAGAGAAAGAATAATCGTGAAGAATTAGAAAGTATTTACCCTCCAAAAATACAAATTTAACATAAAAACGAATCTAATCGAGAAAGGTTGTTTTTCGCCAGACGACAGTTGTGACCTTGGAGGGTCGATGATAAATAAGACAACACGGTGGTATGTTTACAAGAGTGTGTATTTACAGTTATAGATGATAGAATATTACGGAAAGACGGCGTTGTGACTGTTGCTATTTATTTCCTTTCCCGCCCCAGGAAGATGTGGCAAATGTCAGAACGTGGTGAGAATCAAGCTAGCGTCCTTAAAGAAGGGGCACTCTCACGCAGTTAGCAATGTACTAACTCATCCCCAAAAAGGGTAGGCAAAGCCTGGGACCGTTAGCATTTTTTTTCCACCACAAAAACATGTTGTATAATGCTGGATAGTAGAGAGAGTAAAGCCAGCACCCTAAAGAAGGGGCACTGGTTTTTTAAAATATGCTTGGAAAGCCCCGATCGGGGGTCCTGAGGCAGTAAGCTATTTATTTACTTCTTTCCCACAGCAGGAAGATGGGGGACAATGCCAGCAAGTGGGGAGAGTCAAGCCAGCGATCCTAAAGAAGGAGCACACTGGCCTATAAAAATTCCCTGATTAGCCAAGTCGTCATTCCCCTGTCAATGCATCTCAGGTAGTTAACAATATGTTATATAATGTGACGCATGTGATGATGGACGTATGAGAGATTGCTTCGCTTGCGCGATTTGTAACGAAGTCATCTCGTGCAAGTTTAGTGCAATGTTGTTTCTCACGATTCGCGGGGACAGTTGACGAGACCTCGGGGTCGAGGGTTAGGTCACACCTGTGCGTCGATCACGAGATTTCGTGACGTCACAGTAAGAACACAGTGAGAAAACGGCAGTGAGATTTTGAGTTTTGATTTGGAAGCCGACGAGTCAAGTCGCATTAGCTATGTAGCGATTGCATAAGCTAGGGATTTCAGACCCCCCCTCCAAAAAAAAAAAGAGAGCCAGACGATGTCCCCCTCTTCCTTCCCTTACAAGTGATTAAGTAATTAGTTAAGTAACTAGCGTAAGCTTCTCTTACTCTGTTTCAACGAACTTGCTTCGGTGTCGGCAAGCTAAAATGAAAATAAATTGCTCGGAACTAAAAGTTATATTTTGTTATGTGTAGATTTATTTCAGTTACAGAGGGAAACCGCCGGCAGAAATGGTGACGAGCGTCGGCAAAGAGTGATGGCGACGACGGCTCAGCAGGCTAACAATAGCAGATAGGGTGCAGCCATTTGAAAGCAGAAAGAAAAGAGAAATGAAAGCAGAAAGAAAAGAGAGATGAAAGCAGAAAGAGAAATATAACTCTCACATTGGGTTTACTACTGTGTCAGCCGCAGGGAGAGATTGAAAGCCGGGGCCGATCAGCAAGACCACTCGACGTCGCCCGGATCGAGAAACGACATATCGTCCCGTTAGCAAGCGATGCCGTTCGCTGGATCAACAAAGGAGCTGTTCTACAACGCCACAGAGCCGACATTACAACGTATTATAAACCAGCAATTCAACAAATAGAATAACTCTACGACAAAAAGGGGAGGCAAGGCCTGGGAGGGTGGACTACACAGGACCGATACACAAGCTCGACAGATAAAAGGCCACCGAAATGACCCTGTTCACGTCAGACTGATTGCCGAGAACGGATCCTCGACTGGTATTTAGTAGTCAAGAATCTCTGACTAACTGAAGCTGCGTTGAGACTGCGTCAAAACTTCGTCGTAATCTCCTCTTCATAAAAAGAACTCATATTAATGAGCCCTGTTCAAGTTAAAAAAAAAATTTTCCCGGACCCCCCAAAATAATGTTTACCCTTCAGCCCCACCCCCAAACAAGATTTTACTCTCCCTCAACTCTGAGAAATATTTTAAGTTGAAAAAAAAAAGAAAAATGGGCCCGACCCCCTAAAAAGTTTGGCCCCCTCCAAAAAAAATCCCCCCATCTCTCCAGCCCCCCCTCCAATTTTTTTACTCTCCCTCAACCATGAGAAATATTTTAAGTTTAAAAAAAAAATTTGGTCCCAACCCCCCTAAAAATGTTTACCCTCATCCCCACCAACCCCTAAATTTTTTTACTATATATCCACGACATAGATGAGCATCACACCGTAACAATAAACTGTAAAGCTATCAGAGAAACATTCTTTGAACTCATAGTCCAACCGACAGGTCATAAAAAATGATGAAAAATAAATATTAAAAAAAAAATGAAAAAGAAAGAAGAGAACCATGAATTTTGAGAAAATACAAAAATAAATCACGAATAAAATATTAATTTGTTTATTCAAAATCTGGCTAAAAAGCCAACGAAATTCGTACTACAATCTATAAACGAATAAATCTCTCTGAGTCGGTTTGCAATCTTAGTGATATTTAGAAAGAGCCAAATACAAAATTAATTTATGACTTTGATATTTAGCGTTGGTTCTGATCTTTCAATTATTCTTCTACGTATCTCAACTTAACCATATTATTCATTAATACAACTTTGTTTAAGAAATCGATAAGGATGTCAAGATTTCTTTCTATTTCTTTTTTTTGCAATATTCAAATATTTCGATCGGGACCGACCATTTTCAATGCAACTTGAAATCCGACATTGTTATAATGTTTTTCTTCGTTTTTCTGAACGCCGACACGTTGTCGGTTCACCGACAACGGTCAGCATTTCTCTCGCTGTAATTAGAGACGGGTTAATGTCAATATTAAGTGATAGTTGTAGTAGCACAACACAGTAGTAATGGTGGAAATTGGCGCTCGACTACGCGTATGAGTAAAATTACGGCGTTGAGAAAGATGAAAACAAAAACTGCTGTGAAGTAGTCGAACAGTAAAAAAAAGTCAAGTCGTGGTTGGGTTAAGATAACAAATGTATTAACATAAAATGTACAAAGGTAAGGAAACTGACTGGCACTCGGCTAGACAGTTACAATACTGTCCTTTTTCTCCCTGGTGATTGGCTACTCGCACTATTTATAGTGAGAACCGGTGTACTTTCTCTTCTGTTAGAACGGCCGGTGTAACAAAAACAATTTCAAATTCTCAGTTTAATTGAAAAAGTTCGCTCCCGATCGAAATATTTGATTTATTGTATAAAAAAGAAAATACATTTTGGCATCGATTTCCTAAACAAAATCGTATTTAATTTTTACGATGCCTTTTAATATAGAAAAAAAAACTATTTTATTATATTATTAATTGTTCATAGTGTTATATTTACCAATGTTTTAGATCTTTTGATTATTTTCTGGACTCACGGAAAACATCACACATGGGCCATGGTATTCATTGTCTGTATTTTTATATGCTTGATATAAAGTAAATTTATGACGTTTACACTTACAAATCGTTCAAATATTTCTTATAATATACGCAGAAACATATTTGTAATTTGATTAACCACACTCTTTCCTTTTTCTGCACCCTCGCATTCAAAGACGTGTTGTTGCTAGTCTCAGTCTTTTTTATAAATAATATTATGGCATATGTTCTTCAGAATTGTCTGATCTATTTCCTGCTTCCTTTGTTCCAGTTCATTTCACTCGGTCTAGTGGTCTTCGCTGTTTGGATACCTCATGAGAATACAGCTTCCTATTCAAGTAGCTTCTTTACAAGAAGTGTAGGCTTGTGGAACTCTCTTCCTGTTGACTGTTTCCCTCCTACCTATAGCTTTGATCTTTTCTGAGGCTAACGCCAATAGATATCTCATGTCTTTGCGATAATTATCTTTCGTTCTTCTTAGCTACTTAGATCAAGTGGCATCATGCCTTGTCTGGAGCGATTTCCATGAACAAAATTCTAAGCTGAGAGAAAACCTATCGCATGAGCCGTTGTTTTATTTGTTCATATTTAATATATTGGATATTAAATAAAATTTATTAGTATGATATTGATCAGTTTTTTGAATCATCGATTTATTAATTTTCTATATGTTTATATACTCTATATACAATCGATTTATCAGTTCAATTTGTACCAATGGTTCGGATATCTTTAATTATTTTGGTGAGCTCAGAGAAAACATCACGCATGGATCGTGGTATTCCTTGTCCATATATTTTCTATATGTTTATATACTCAATACATAATGGATATATAAGTTCAATATATATATATATATATATATATATATATATATATATATATATATATATATATATATATATAATGGATATATGAGTTCAATATCTATATATTATTTATATATGAGTTCAATATCTATACATAATGTATATATGAGTTCAATATCAATATATAATAGATATATGAGTTCAATATCTATATATAATTGATATATGAGTTCAATATCTATTTATAATGGATATATGAGTTCAATATCTATTTATAATGGATATATGAGTTCAATATCTATATATAATAGATATATGAGTTCAATATCTATATATAATTGATATATGAGTTCAATATCTATACATAATGTATATATGAGTTCAATATCTATAGATAATTGATATATGAGTTCAATATCTATTAATAATAGATATATGTGTTCAATGTCTATATATAATGTATATATGAAGTCAATATCTATATATAATGGATATATGAGTTCAATATCTATATATAATGGATATATGAGTTCAATATCTATATATAATAGATATATGAGTTCAATATTTATATATAATTGATATATGAGTTCAATATCTATATATAATAGATATATGAGTTCAATATTTATATATAATTGATATATGAGTTCAATATCTATATATAATGCATATATGAGTTCAATATCTATGTATAATGGATATATGAGTTCAATATTTATATATAATGGATATATTAGTTCAGTAGCTATATATAATGGATATATGAGTTCAATTTCTATACATAATGTATATATGAGTTCAATAGCTATATATCTAATGCATATATGAGTTCAATATCTATATATAATTGATATATGAGTTCAATATCTATATATTATTGATATATTTGTTCAATATCTATATATAATGGATATATGAGTTACATATCTATATATAATGGATATATGAGATCAATATCTATATATAATGGATATATGAGTTCAATATCTATATATTATCGATATATGAGTTCAATATCTATAAATAATGGATATATGAGTTCAATATCTATATATTATTGATATATGAGTTCAATATCTATATATTATTGATATATGAGTTCAATATCTATATATAATGGATATATGAGTTACATATCTATATATTATTGATTTATGAGTTCAATATCTATATATAATGGATATATGAGTTCAATATCTATATATTATAGATATATGAGTTCAATATCTATAAATAATAGATATATGAGTTCAATATCTATATATTATTGATATATGAGTTCAATATCTATATATTATTGATATATGAGTTCAATATCTATATATAATGGATATATGAGTTCAATATCTATATATAATGGATATATGGGTTAAATATCTATAAATAATGGATATATGAGTTCAATATCTATATATTATTGATATATGAGTTCAATATCTATATATTATTGATATATGAGTTCAATATCTATATATAATTGATATATGAGTTCAATATCTATGTATAATTGATATATGAGTTCAATATCTATAAATAATGGATATATGAGTTCAATATCTATATATTATTGATATATTTGTTCAATATCTATATATAATGGATATATGAGCTCAATATGTATATATTATAGATATATGAGTTCAATATCTACCAATGGTTCGCATATCTTTTATTATTTTTTTTAGCCTTGTGAAAACATCACGCATGGATCGTGGTATTACTTGTCCATATTTTTCTATACTCTATATACAAGGAATCTTGTACGTTGACATTCATCAATGGTTTGGATTATTTACTTATTTTTCTGAGCAAGCCCTGTTCTTTGATAATCCTCTAGGACTGACTTTCACTCCATACCTGAATTGGAAGACTTACATAACAAAATGTTGTTACGGTTACTGGGAAAATGGTTTCATCATTCCACCGCTCTAGAAAGTACCTCAACCCGACGCAATCATCTACGTGTATAAGAGCCATATATTCCCCCAAACTTCCATGAGAAAAGTTTATTCCCTAGAACAATCCGCCTGTGGAACAAAACACCACAAGCCTCTTCCAAACCGAATGAGAATGGTGACGGGGAACAATGGTGATCAATTGAGGGAACGATCCTCTTTACTGACAGTGAGTCGTTGTCAATGAGAGTGAAAGATGTTAGACGATTGGAAACTTTAATCACCACTGCCTGCGTCGCATCCTCCTTGGCCGATGGCAGCACTTCCTCTCAAACAACACACGGTATATTTCCGCTGGAAAATTAGCTCTCTCCGACAAGTGATGTTGTATTCTCTATTTACCTTCTCGTGGGTACCCGGGTTTTGTCTTCGCCGGCTGGTGTATCTTGTCTTCTGAATCAATAACGAAGGGAAGCTGGTTTAGTTTTAACAGTTTCATTTGACATAAAACAAAAGTCAGAAAAAAAGTTTGTACGAAAGAGAGATTGAGAGAGAGAGAGATAGAGAGAGAGAGAGAGAGAGAGAGAATAAATTAATTACTGGGAGATAATTTTTTAAAGTCATTTTGGGCAACTTCTCTCCATCCCTTTCGACCCCTTTCTTACTGACAGCGAAGCAACCGGTCCTAATGTATACCTCGGTCGCCAGTCAGGAACAAAGAGAGAAAAAGCCTCCCACCGACATGACGTCACTTTCAACTTCCGCTGTCACTCTTACACTCTCTGTTCCCCCACTATCTAACAGTGAGTCCTGGCCAATGATGAGAGTAGAAGACGTTAGGCGATCGACACTGCCTGCACCACATCTTCCGTGTCCGGTGGCAGCACATTTTCACAGTATTTTTCGGCTGTAAAATGAACAAGTTATCACGAGAACTCTACGCTTGCTGGACCATGTCCTTTCGCCGTCAACCAAGAGAATTAATCTACGAAGCAATTGCCCAAGCTCCCCTACAGGGTTGGAAAAAGCGATGTGGTGGACAAAGAAAAACCTGACTGATGACGGTAAAAGCTGACTTGGAACCCAACTTGGGCTACCGAATCTACGGAGTTTGCCGTTAGAACGGTGAGTGGCGAGAGATCATTCAATCGTCGATGAGGACCACCTTCTCCACAAGCTCGCCACAGAGACCCCTCCACGAGCTCGCTTGAAGTCACGACGTCCATTCTCGGAGCATGCCCACCAGCTCCTGCTTTCAACACCCGGTGACGTCACAAAACGAATCTGGCTGAAATGTCGCTGGACGGAGAAATGGCAGGCAGCAGATAAATCAAGGTTGCACAGATTTATAGAGGACCCGGATAACCTACCAGCTATGGACCTTCCTTCGCCGGCAGTGAACAATGCTCAACCGCCTCAGGACAGGTGTCGGTCGTTTCGCCGCGACCATGAAAGGATGGGAACTCAGGGACTTGGCTGTCTGCGACTGTGGTCACTCTGAACAGAGAGTAGACCACATCATCGAGTTATGCCTTAAACATCGACCACTCAACGGCGGTAGACAACAAAACATTAGCATGGCTTTTCTCAACCGAGCTGGTGATCTAACAGTGAGATGCTGTTAAGCAAACGAAAGAAAAAGAAGATTCAATCGTCATGTTTCGTCGGCCTTCGTGAAAAACGCAATGGCAAGGGTTGATGAGGTGGCTCAACCCACCCCGGGGATGAATGCTCTTTTAAGTACTGAGCAATTTAGAACCAACCCAGAGTTGCCTCCCTTTTTAGTGGAATCGAACAAAATAGATATTTTACTACGTGGTCAACCACGATTTTGTGTTGTTTTTATTTTTACGTCGGCCATTTTCTTTTAGTATTTTTCATAACAATTGTTAGCCGAAACAATTCAGTCCATTCAGTCGATTTTTGAAGTAAAAGAAGATTTTTATGGGACATCCATTCTGTATAAAAAAACATTTACAAAACCCCCAGCCGATAAAAATAAGGTCATCAAGTACTGGCCATTTTTTATCTATTATATACGTCTTTGATATAAAATCAACAATATCGATTATGCATTAAAAAGCATTTTTATTGGCGATCTTTGCCTATGGAATAGCCATGAAGTGAATCAAAAGCTTTTATAGAATTCTATCAGAAAGACCCGACGTTGCCCAGGATTGAATGAGGAACGCTATATCAATTGTTCTATGCTCATAACATCGTATTGCTTTTTTTTGTTTTTAGTGTTTTTGTTTTGCTCACGAATTTAGTCGAAATAAATTATGGAAAATTATCTGAATTTGTGTCTTATACATATAGTTGTAACTTCATTAAAATCAGATGGACGTATTTTAAGTTTTAGTTTTTTTTTGTCCCCATAGCTCCCTTAGAGGGGACACATAGAGATTCGGCACATTGTGCAACATGTAGAGATTCAGAAACATTTTCATTTTATTCTCCGGAAAATGTTATACACATGATTTAAATTTCATCAAAACATGATATATGTGAAATCTTGGTGTTGTTCTGTCCCTATAATTTCATCAAAAAATGATATATGTGAAATTTTGGCGTGGTTCTGTCCCTATAATTTCATCAAAACATGATATATGTGAAATTTTGGTGTTGTTCTGTCCCTATACTTTCATCAAAACATGATATATGTGAAATTTTGGTGTGGTTCTGTCCCTATACTTTCATCAAAACATGATATATGTGAAATTTTGGTGTTGTTCTGTCCCTATAATTTCATCAAAACATGATATATGTGAAATTTTGGTGTGGTTCTATCCCTATACTTTCATCAAAACATGATATATGTGAAATTTTCGCGTGGTTCTGTCCCTATACTTTCATCAAAACATGATATATGTGAAATTTTGGTGTTGTTCTGTCCCAATAATTTCATCAAAAAATGATATATGTGAAATTTTGGTGTTGTTCTGTCCCTATAATTTCATCAAAACATGATATATGTGAAATTTTGGTGTGGTTCTGTCCCTATACTTTCATCAAAACATGATATATGTGAAATTTTCGCGTGGTTCTGTCCCTATACTTTCATCAAAACATGATATATGTGAAATGTTGGTGTTGTTCTGTCCCTATAATTTCATCAAAAAATGATATATGTGAAATTTTGGCGTGGTTCTGTCCCTATAATTTCATCAAAAATGATATATGTGAAATTTTGGCGTGGTTCTGTCCCTATAATTTCATCAAAACATGATATATGTGAAATTTTCGCGTGCTTCTGTCCCTATACTTTCATCAAAACATGATATATGTGAAATCTTGGTGTGGTTCTGTCCCTATACTTTCATCAAAACATGATATATGTGAAATTTTGGTGTTGTTCTGTCCCTATACTTTCATCAAAAAATGATACATGTGAAATTTTGGCGTGGTTCTGTCCCTATACTTTCATCAAAACATGATATATGTGAACTTTTGGTGTGGTTCTGTCCCTATACTTTCATCAAAACATGATATATGTGAAATTTTGGTGTGGTTCTGTCCCTATACTTTCATCAAAACATGATATATGTGAACTTTTGGTGTGGTTCTGTCCCTATACTTTCATCAAAACATGATATATGTGAAATTTTGGCGTGGTTCTCTCCCTATAATTTCATCAAAACATGATATATGTGAAATTTTGGCGTGGTTCTCTCCCTATAATTTCATCAAAACATGATATATGTGAAATTTTGGCGTGGTTCTCTCCCTATAATTTCATCAAAACATGATATATGTGAAATTTTGGCGTGGTTCTCTCCCTATAATTTCATCAAAACATGATATATGTGAAATTTTGGCGTGGTTTCGTCCCTATAATTTCATCAAAACATGATATATATGAAATTTTTGCGTAGTTCTGTCCCTATAAGTTCATCAAAACATATATGTGAAATTTTGAACCTCTTCTATAGTTTTTTCTTGTACAATTTCATCAATATTATTTAACATTTATCAAAACAATATATATTTAAAGTGTTTTTGTTTATAAAGTGTAGAATATATATATATATATATATATATATATATATATATATATATACGAGAATAAAAAAGATACACTATTTATTAGAACATCAAAGGTTTTCTCTATCCTCTGATGAAAAGAGTTTATATTTGAAAATCCATGGATTAAGGATATTAAGCTCCTTGCTCTGAACTTTTGATGTTCTAATTAATATTGTATCTTTACAATTTGTTATTCTCATCTTTCATCTCTAGAAGTGAGTGCTCTATTGAATATATTGAGCTTTATATCATCGCGATTAATTTTTATTAAGCGATAATTCAATTATCTTTAATTCAGCATTTAAATATTATTTATATATATATATATATATATATATATATATATATATATATATATATGTGTGTGTGTGTGTGTGTGTTGACGAGTTCCGATTATTAAAGACGAAACGTATACGTACATAGATAATAAACAATAAAAAATTATATATATATATATATATATATATATATATATATATATATACAAACACACGCACACATACACACACACATATATATATATTTATATATATATATATATATATATATATATATATATATATATATATATATATATATATATATATATATATATATATACGTATGCAACGTTCCTTTATGTACATACTGACATGAATAAGTTTGTTTCGCATCATTTCGTATTATTTTTCATGCAGGCCGTATCGGTTAAAGCATCGGATTTGGAGCTATAAACAAACAAAACTCTTTCTGGAATTCGAATCTTGCGACCGGCTTGAATTGAAATCTCGAATTCCTCTGATGGTAAGATTTCGATATTTGAAAAGCCTTGGCTTAAGGAAAGAATAATAAACATAATTTTATTACCGAATATACCTTGCATTGGACAATCGAAGTTGAAATAAATCTGGACATTCGTACACGTTTATCACTCTTCTTTCACCTATCTTTATAATTGCTCTATCTCGTATATTAAGCTTAAACCATTTCACTATAGGTTCTATCTACTAAAAGTTTACTTTTAGTTTCATATTTGAGTCTATATATATATATATATATATATATATATATATATATATATATATATATATATATATATATATTAATTAATTTTTACGTATTTAAAATAAATCCATGGACACGTGTTTCTATTTGTCAGTCGTCATCAGCTAACCTTGGCAAAGGTCAAACTCTCAATATTACTCTCTTCAGTCTGGTGTTTTACCACCAGACCACAACACTTAGTCGAAATATATACGATTTTTTATCACCATAATGTTACGTAGTTTTTTTTGTTATTGTGGTAATGGCGATAGAAACGGAGCCGTTTTTATAGTATTTTGATCGGATGCTAATTGAGAACAATTACAACTGTACAAGATTGCAGCTTTATCAAATAAATAGTTTTTGAGTTATGATCTTTTTAAGTTATGACCTTTTTTAGTTATGACCTTTTTTAGTCATGACCTTTTTGAGTCATGACCTTTTTGAGTTATGACCCTTTTGAGTTATGACCTTTTTGAGTTATGACCTGTTTGAGTCATGACCTTTTTGAGTTATGACCTTTTTGAGTTATGACCTTTTTGAGTTATGACCTTTTTAAGTTATGACCTTTTTTAGTTATGACCTTTTTTAGTTATGACCTTTTTGAGTTATGACATTTTTGAGTCATGACCTTTTTGAGTTATGACCTTTTTGAATTATGACCTTTTTGAGTCATGACCTTTTTGAGTTATGACCTTTTGCATGGAATAACTTCGGGAATACTTCATACACTATGGCGAAGTAATACCTAGATAAAGTTTTGCTCATCCTTACGTTGTCAAGCTGAGCTATGAGTTATGTTTTCGTTAGTTGTGCAAGGAGAATATTGTGACTGGTATGTCAAGGTATATGGATTTTCGAATCAAATCTAAATAGGATAGTCGAAGGGGACCGTACATGCACTTGTACTTCTTGGAGATTGCACATTTCAGGTTGGGCCGCCATTTGATGGATCCTGCCCATTGCGTCCGGTTGAGCGTCAGGTCCACAGATAAGCTGAGCCACTCCTTCTTCCATCGTCGTACGCCCTAGACTTGAAGGTCAATGATGGAAGTGAGATCAGTCTTGACTGTGTCTAACTAAGTATTCAGCTGTCCATCATGGGGTTGGGGATTGAGAATATTCCTGAGTTGCATAGTTCCAAACATGCCCGACCCATCGCCGGCGGGGGATCCTGCGACTCACCCTGCTGGACCGAGTTCCCAATGCTGTCATCCATTCGCGGTGCAACATTCAACCTATTGAAGGGAGTTCTGACCCAACAGGTCACAGGTAATTCTAGTATGAAGAGAGAGAGAAAGAGATAGATAGGGACAAAGAGATAGATAGATAGATAGATAGAGAGAGAGAGAGAGAGAGTGAGAGAGAGAGAGATAGAGATAGAGATAGAGAGAGAGAGAAACTTAGACATATAAAGAGGAGCAATGGAGTGATGTAAATTCGAGATCTGCATGAAACAAATTGAGAAATAGATTAGTTTTCCTTTTACCTTTTTTCACCTGTTTCTTCTTCATTATTTTTCATCATCTTTTTTGTTTTCTTCATCATTTCCTCCTTTCTTCTTCTTTTTCTACTTAGTTTTTACTTCCATCCGCGCATCCCCCTCCTTCTTCTACCCTCCTCTTCTTCCTACTTTATATTCTTGTTACCATGCCTCCTCCTACTCTTTCTTCTACCATCCTCTTCCTCCTTCTTTATATTCTTGTTCCCATGCCTCCCCCATACTCCTTCTTTATTATCTCCTACCACTCGCCTTTCTATTCCTAAACACAAGAAAGTGTTCTCCGTCCGAGGCTTTAATAAAATTGTCAAGGGTCCTGCAGCGTCCAGATAATTGATTATTACCTACAAAGGCCTTTGCCTCCGGAGACAATTCGCCCCTTCACACTCATCATTGGAAGGAAAAGGGGTTTTGGTCATTGTAAATTTAGACAGGGTCCATTGCTTCTTCTTCTTCTTCTTCTTCTTCTTTTTCTTCTTCTTCTTCTTCTTCTTCTTCTTCTTCTTCTTTATGTTATTTCTGTTTATCTCCGAAAGGAAGCGTCTTTTTAATGGTTATTTCTCCATCTAAATAAAGTCAAATAAAAATCGGGTTAAGGGAAATAAAGAATGGCGAAAAAAAACAAAAACAACAAAAAACAAAAACGAAACGAACCGAACTTAATAAAACGGAACGAACCGTACTTAATAAAAGAAAAGACTCCCATTGACCAAATCAAAGAAAAGAAAATGGTCGTCACATTAAGTCGAGATGTCATCGAATTTAGTGAACGGAATAATGAAAATATTGGGCTAGATCTTAATTCCAACGTGTGCAATTTATTCGTGGTCGGAAATAGAACGAACTTCTCTAGTACAAACACAAATTGGTTAGTTTTGTAGAAAAAGACGCCATTTTGAAATTTAAAAAAAATCAACAAAAACAGACGATAATAAAAATGTTCTTGTAGTTCAAATTAAGAAAAAAATACTTTTTATTACATGTTTATTTCACGAAAAAACAAAAGTGAAATTGAAATAATGGTACTTATATCGATCTTGACCCAGTTTTCGCGAGTTTCTTGTCGGAAGCCTTCGGCTATCCTACGCAAACGCCCGAGAGATGACGAGCCGATTTGTAGCAGACGACAATTTTGATACGGTGCTTACATCAATCAACCAACGTTTCGATGCTACCACATCTCTTCAAAGACTGAAAAAAACTAAAAAGTGAGAATCCCGCGTTAGAAATGTTACCAGCAGAAACCCGGATGTTAAGAAATAGAGAACAAATAAAAAAAAAGAAGATTTAAATCCGATAAAAGTTTGTGTTAGTCGAATATACGTCACAGTCTGCTCTTCCTTTCATTTCCTCTCTCTTTATTTTCTTTTCTCTTTTCTCTCCTTTTTTTGGCTTCTTCCTTCTTTTTTTCTTTGCTCGCATTTCATTCTCCATCTCTTTCTCATATTCTCTTTTCTTTTCTCCTATTTTTCTGGACTTCTAATTTTCTCCATTCCTTTCTCTCTTTATTTCTCTATTTTCTCTTGACTTTCTTCTTTTATTTATTTATTTGTTTTTTTTTAATAATTATTCTTTTCTTTTTATTTATTTCTTTTCCCCTTCTTTTTCTTTTTTTTTCTTCCTTTCAATTTTCTCCATTCCTTTCCGTTTTCCTTTTGTTCTCTTTTTTTCCATTTCTCTTTTCTTTCTTTCTTTTTCTCTTTCTGTCTTTCTTTCTGTTTTTCTTTCTTTTCTCTTTCCCTTTTTTATTATTAATATCTTTTTACTTTTCTTCTTGTGTTCTTTCCTTTTTTTACTTTCATTTAATTTTTCGCTTTTTTCTTTCTTTCATTCTTCTTTCCCTGCGTTTCTTATATTTCAATTTGTTTTTGTCTTTTTCCTTTCTTTCTTTTTTTCCTTTCTCTCTCGTTCCTTTCTCTCTCTTTCCTTTCTCGCTTCTTATTTCATCTTTTTCTTTTACTTCATTTACTTTTCATGTTTATGTCTTTATTTCCTTTCTTTCCTTTTTTCTTTATGTTTTTTTTCTTTCCTTTCTCTTTCTTGTTTCATACTCTTCATTGCCTCTCCTTTTTCTTATTTGTTATCTCTTCTTTTTCCCCTCTTTCTTTTATTCCTATCGTATTTCTTTTCTTTCCTTTCCCTTCTTCCTCCTCCATCTTTCCTTGCTCCCATTTCACTAACCTAAACCTAAATTCCATACAAGAGAAGAACACTGCCCATTGAAGCGTGATATTACCTAACCCTAACCCTAACCCTAACCTCCGTCAACTGAGTCGTAATCCCTTCGGTTCCGTCCTAAAACCAATCAACGTTCGTTTATTTATTCTTTGAAATCGCCAACAACAACCCCCTCCCAAAAAAAGATGAAGAACACACAAAGATTTCAACCCTGCATCAATTTGTCGAGAAAGAAATTTGGATGCAACAAAAAAATACGCCTCCAACAATACCGACAAACTTTTCGATTAAATCGATTTTTAAATAATGTTGAACACAATCCAATTCTGTTTATCAATCAAATATTTCGAAATTAAATCGTTCTTCATTTAGTCAATCTTAATAAAATAGAGATTTTGTGTCTGTCTGTAGTCGAAGCTACTGTCGTTACACATGTAACATGAATTGGAACACATACATAGAAGCCATTGCCAACACTGCTGCAAAGAAAGTGGGCTTTCTCTACCGTTCGAGAAGAAATCTCACACCTGACACTATCCTATATCTCTACAAAGCCACCATCCGCTCATGCATGGAGTATTTTGTCACATCTAGACTGATGCACCATCTATATATCGCTCCCTCTAAGTCAAGGTCCCCCCAAAAAGTCTCTAATCTGATACGTCTCTCATTATCCACCAAGCTCCAGACCCTGTCCCATTGCCGCAATGTTGCCTTTTTGTGCTTGTTTTACAAGTACTTCAATTGAACGTGCTCCGATGAACTTGCTGCTCTAGTGCCCCCTTGACGTAAATACACTGGACCAACCCGACGATCAGCTAAATCCCGTCCATTCTTTGTAAAGGTCTGCAGATGCCGGAGAACCTTTTACTACAATAACTGATTTCCTTGAGCTGCCGGTCTTTGGAACTCCGTCCCTACTCTTTGTTTCCACGAATGTATCGACATGCAGAAATTTAAAACAAATGTAAACAGAAATCTCGCTGCACAGCTCGTAATTTAAGATGATCCTTTAAACTTTCACCCTAGTTCTCAGTAGCCCCTTACGTCTTCAATGGAAACTTGACTTGTTTAGGGTGAACTATGTAAAAAAATAAGGTACTTCTCGTTACAGAACTTCTTCTTTCAGCGTCTTTGAAAAACACGGAGTTCTTTGCAATATCATTTAATTCTAACATATATCTTGTGTAAGCTATTTTACATACTCATTTAATTCTAACATATATCTTGTGTAAGCTATTTTACATACTCATTTAATTCTAACATATATCTTGTGTAAGCTATTTTACATACTCATTTAATTCTAACATATATCTTGTGTAAGCTATTTTACATACTCATTGAATTCTAACATATATCTTGTGTAAGCTATTTTACATACTCATTTAATTCTAACATATATCTTGTGTAAGCTATTTTACATACTCATTTAATTCTAACATATATCTTGTGTAAGCTATTTTACATACTCATTTAATTCTAACATATATCTTGTGTAAGCTATTTTACACGCTCATTTAATTCTAACATATATCTTGTGTTAGCTATTTTACATACTCATTTAATTCTAACATATATCTTGTGTAAGCTATTTTACATACTCATTGAATTCTAACATATATCTTGTGTAAGCTATTTTACATACTCATTTAATTCTAACATATATCTTGTGTAAGCTATTTTACATACTCATTGAATTCTAACATATATCTTGTGTAAGCTATTTTACAAACTCATTTAATTCTAACATATATCTTGTGTAAGCTATTTTACATACTCATTTAATTTTAACATATATCTTGTGTAAGCTATTTTACATACTCATTTAATTCTAACATATATCTTGTGTAAGCTATTTTACATACTCATTGAATTCTAACATATATCTTGTGTAAGCTATTTTACATACTCATTTAATTCTAACATATATCTTGTGTAAGCTATTTTACATACTCATTTAATTCTAACATATATCTTGTGTAAGCTATTTTACATACTCATTTAATTCTAACATATATCTTGTGTAAGCTATTTTACATACTCATTTAATTCTAACATATATCTTGTGTAAGCTATTTTACATACTCATTTAATTCTAACATATATCTTGTGTAAGCTATTTTACATACTCATTGAATTCTAACATATATCTTGTGTAAGCTATTTTACATACTCATTGAATTCTAACATATATCTTGTGTAAGCTATTTTACATACTCATTTAATTCTAACATATATCTTGTGTAAGCTATTTTACAAACTCATTTAATTCTAACATATATCTTGTGTAAGCTATTTTACATACTCATTTAATTTTAACATATATCTTGTGTAAGCTATTTTACATACTCATTTAATTCTAACATATATCTTGTGTAAGCTATTTTACATACTCATTGAATTCTAACATATATCTTGTGTAAGCTATTTTACAAACTCATTTAATTCTAACATATATCTTGTGTAAGCTATTTTACATACTCATTTAATTTTAACATATATCTTGTGTAAGCTATTTTACATACTCATTTAATTCTAACATATATCTTGTGTAAGCTATTTTACATACTCATTGAATTCTAACATATATCTTGTGTAAGCTATTTTACAAACTCATTTAATTCTAACATATATCTTGTGTAAGCTATTTTACATACTCATTTAATTTTAACATATATCTTGTGTAAGCTATTTTACATACTCATTTAATTCTAACATATATCTTGTGTAAGCTATTTTACATACTCATTTAATTCTAACATATATCTAGTGTAAACTATTTAAATACTTATTTAATTCTAACATATATCTTGTGTTAGCTATTTTACATACCTATTTAATTCTAACATATATCTTGTGTAAGCTATTTTACAAACTCATTTAATTCTAAAATATATCTTGTGTAAGCTATTTTACATACTCATTTAATTCTTACATATATCCTGTGTAAGCTATTTTACATACTCATTTAATTCTAACATATATCTTGTGTAAGCTATTTTACAAACGCATTTAATTCTAACATATATCTTGTGTAAGCTATTTTACATACTCATTTAATTCTAACATATATCTTGTGTAAGCTATTTTACATACTTATTTAATTCTAATATATATCTTGTGTAAGCTATTTTACATACTTGTTTAATTCTAACATATATTTAATGTAAGCTATTTTAAATACTCATTTAATTCTAACATATATCTAGTGTAAGCTATTTTACATACTCATTTAATTCTAACATATATCTTGTGTAAGCTACTTTACAAACTTATTTAATTCTAAAATATATCTTGTGTAAGCTATTTTACATACTCATTTAATTCTAACATATATCTTGTGTAAGCTATTTTACATACTCATTTAATTCTAACATATATCTTGTGTAAGCTATTTTACATATTGATTTAATTCCAACATCTATCTTGTGTAAGCTATTTTACATACTTGTTTAATTCTAACATATATTTAGTGTAAGCTATTTTACATACTCATTTAATTCTAACATGTATCTTGTGTAAGCTATTTTACATACTCATTTAATTCTAACATATATCTTGTGCAAGTTATTTTACATACTCATTTAATTCTAACATATATCTTGTGTAAGCTATTTTACATACTCATTTAATTCTAACGTATATCTTGTGTAAGCTATTTTACATACTCATTTAATTCTAACATATCTTGTTCAAGCTATTTTACATACTCATTTAATTCTAACATATATCTTGTGTAAGCTATTTTACATATTGATTTAATTCCAACATCTATCTTGTGTAAGCTATTTTACATACTTGTTTAATTCTAACATATATTTAGTGTAAGCTATTTTACATACTCATTTAATTCTAACATGTATCTTGTGTAAGCTATTTTACATACTCATTTAATTCTAACATATATCTTGTGTAAGCTATTTTACATACTCATTTAATTCTAACATATATCATGTGTAAGCTATTTTACATACTCATTTAATTCTAACATATATCATGTGTAAGCTATTTTACATACTCATTTAATTCTAACATATATCTTGTGCAAGCTATTTTACATACTCATTTAATTCTTACATATATCTTGTGCAAGCTATTTTACATACTCATTTAATTCTAACATATATCTAGTGTAAGCTATTTTACATACTCATTTTATTCTAACATATATCTTGTGTAAGCTATTTTACTTACTCATTTAATTCTAACATATATCTTGTGTAAGCTATTTTACATACTCATTTAATTCTAACATATATCTTGTGCAAGTTATTTTACATACTCATTTAATTCTAACATATATCTTGTGTAAGCTATTTTACATACTCATTTAATTCTAACATATATCTTGTGTAAGCTATTTTACATACTCATTTAATTCTAACATATATCTTGTGTAAGCTATTTTTAATACTCATTTAATTCTAACATATATATTGTGTAAGCTATTTTACATACTCATTTAATTCTAACATATATCTTGTGTAAGCAATTTTACATACTCATTGAATTCTAACATATATCTTGTGTAAGCTATTTTCCATACTCATTTAATTTTAACATATATCTTGTGTAAGCTATTTTACATACTCATTTAATTCTAACATATATCTTGTGTAAGCTATTTTACATACTCATTTAATTCTAACATATATCTTGTGTAAGCTATTTTACATACTTATTTAATTCTAACATATATCTTGTGTAAGCTATTTTACATACTTATTTAATTCTAACATATATCTTGTGCAAGCTATTTTACATACTCATTTAATTCTAACATATATTTTTTGTAAGCTATTTAACATACTCATTTAATTCTAACATATATCTTGTGTAAGCTATTTTACATACTCATTTAATTCTAACATATATCTTGTGTAAGCTATTTTTAATACTCATTTAATTCTAACATATATATTGTGTAAGCTATTTTACATACTCATTTAATTCTAACATATATCTTGTGTAAGCTATTTTACATACTCATTGAATTCTAACATATATCTTGTGTAAGCTATTTTCCATACTCATTTAATTTTAACATATATCTTGTGTAAGCTATTTTACATACTCATTTAATTCTAACATATATCTTGTGTAAGCTATTTTACATACTCATTTAATTCTAACATATATCTTGTGTAAGCTATTTTACATACTCATTTAATTCTAACATATATCTTGTGCAAGCTATTTTACATACTCATTTAATTCTAACATATATCTTGTGTAAGCTATTTTACATACTCATTTAATTCGAACATATATCTTGTGTAAGCTATTTTACATACGCATTTAATTCTAACATATATCTTGTGTAAGCTATTTTCCATACTCATTTAATTTTAACATATATCTTGTGTAAGCTATTTTACATACTCATTTAATTCTAACATATATCTTGTGTAAGCTATTTTACATACTCATTTAATTCTAACATATATCTTGTGTAAGCTATTTTTAATACTCATTTAATTCTAACATTTATCTTGTGCAAGCTATTTTACATACTCATTTAATTCTAACATATATTTTGTGTAAGCTATTTTACATACTCATTTAATTCTAACATATATCTTGTGTAAGCTATTTTACATACTCATTTAATTCTAACATATATCTTGTGTAAGCTATTTTACATACGCATTTAATTCTAACATATATCTTGTGTAAGCTATTTTCAATACTCATTTAATTCTAACATATGTCTTGTGTAAGCTGTTTTACATACTCATTTAATTCTAACATATATCTTGTGCAAGCTATTTTACATACTCATTTTATTCTAACATATATCTTGTGTAAGCTATTTTACATACTCATTTAATTCTAACATATATCTTGTGTAAGCTATTTTACATACTCATTTAATTCTAACATATATCTTGTGTAAGCTATTTTACATACTCATTTAATTCTAACATATATCTTGTGCAAGCTATTTTACATACTCATTTAATTCTAACATATATCTTGTGTAAACTGTTTTACATACTCATTTAATTCTAACATATATCTTGTGCAAGCTATTTTACATACTCATTTAATTCTAACATATATCTTGTGTAAGCTATTTTACATACTCATTTAATTCTAACATATATCTTGTGTAAGCTGTTTTACATACTCATTTAATTCTAACATATATCTTGTGTAAGCTATTTTACATACTCATTTAATTCTAACATATATCTTGTGCAAGCTATTTTACATACTCATTTAATTCTAACATATATCTTGTGTAAGCTATTTTACATACTCATTTAATTCTAACATATATCTTGTGTAAGCTATTTTACATACTCATTTAATTCTAACATATATCTTGTGTAAGCTATTTTACATACTCATTTAATTCGAACATATATCTTGTGTAAGCTATTTTATATACGCATTTAATTCTAACATATATCTTGTGTAAGCTATTTTCCATACTCATTTAATTTCAACATATATCTTGTGCAAGCTATTTTACATACTCATTTAATTCTAACATATATCTTGTGTAAGCTATTTTTAATACTCATTTAATTCTAACATATATCTTGTGTAAACTATTTTACATACTCATTTAATTCTAACATATTTCTTGTGTAAGCTTTTTTACATACTCATTTAATTCTAACATATATCTTGTGCAAGCTATTTTACATACTCATTTAATTCTAACATATATCTTGTGTAAGCTATTTTACATACTCATTTAATTGGAACATATATCTTGTGTAAGCTATTTTACATACTCATTTAATTCTAACATATATCTTGTGTAAGCTATTTTACATACTTATTTAATTCTAACATATATCTTGTGCAAGCTATTTTACATACTCATTTAATTCTAACATATATTTTTTGTAAGCTATTTAACATACTCATTTAATTCTAACATATATCTTGTGTAAGCTATTTTACATACTCATTTAATTCTAACATATATCTTGTGTAAGCTATTTTTAATACTCATTTAATTCTAACATATATATTGTGTAAGCTATTTTACATACTCATTTAATTCTAACATATATCTTGTGTAAGCAATTTTACATACTCATTTAATTCTAACATATATCTTGTGTAAGCTATTTTTAATACTCATTTAATTCTAACATATATATTGTGTAAGCTATTTTACATACTCATTTAATTCTAACATATATCTTGTGTAAGCTATTTTACATACTCATTGAATTCTAACATATATCTTGTGTAAGCTATTTTCCATACTCATTTAATTTTAACATATATCTTGTGTAAGCTATTTTACATACTCATTTAATTCTAACATATATCTTGTGTAAGCTATTTTACATACTCATTTAATTCTAACATATATCTTGTGTAAGCTATTTTACATACTCATTTAATTCTAACATATATCTTGTGTAAGCTATTTTACATACTCATTTAATTCTAACATATATCTTGTGTAAGCTATTTTTAATACTCATTTAATTCTAACATATATCTTGTGCAAGCTATTTTACATACTCATTTAATTCTAACATATATTTTGTGTAAGCTATTTTACATACTCATTTAATTCTAACATATATCTTGTGTAAGCTATTTTACATACTCATTTAATTCTAACATATATCTTGTGTAAGCTATTTTACATACTCATTTAATTCTAACATATATCTTGTGTAAGCTATTTTACATACTCATTTAATTCTAACATACATCTTGTGTAAGCTATTTTACATACTCATTTAATTCTAACATATATCTTGTGTAAGCTATTTTACATACTCATTTAATTCTAACATATATCTTGTGTAAGCTATTTTACATACTCATTTAATTCTAACATACATCTTGTGTAAGCTATTTTACATACTGATTTAATTCTAACATATATCTTGTGTAAGCTATTTTACATACTCATTTAATTCTGACATATATCTTGTGCAAGCTATTTTACATACTCATTTAATTCTAACATACATCTTGTGTAAGCTATTTTACATACTCATTTAATTCTAACATATATTTTGTGTAAGCTATTTTACATACTCATTTAATTCTAACATATATCTTGTGTAAGCTATTTTACATACTCATTTAATTCTAACATATATCTTGTGTAAGCTATTTTACATACTCATTTAATTCTAACATATATCTTGTGTAAGCTATTTTACATACTCATTTAATTCTAACATATATCTTGTGTAAGCTATTTTACATACTCATTTAATTCTAACATACATCTTGTGTAAGCTATTTTACATACTCATTTAATTCTAACATATATCTTGTGTAAGCTATTTTACATACTCATTTAATTCTAACATATATCTTGTGTAAGCTATTTTACATACACATTTAATTCTAACATATATCTTGTGTAAGCTATTTTACATACTCATTTAATTCTAACATATATCTTGTGTAAGCTATTTTACATACTCATTTAATTCTAACATATATTTTGTGTAAGCTATTTTTAATACTCATTTAATTCTAACATACATCTTGTGTAAGCTATTTTACATACTCATTTAATTCTAACATATATTTTGTGTAAGCTATTTTACATACTCATTTAATTCCAACATATATTTTGTGTAAGCTATTTTACATACTCATTTAATTCTAACATATATCTTGTGTAAGCTATTTTACATACTCATTTAATTCTAACATATATCTTGTGTAAGCTATTTTACATACTCATTTAATTCTAACATATATCTTGTGTAAGCTATTTTACATACTCATTTAATTCTAACATATATTTTGTGTAAGCTATTTTTAATACTCATTTAATTCTAACATACATCTTGTGTAAGCTATTTTACATACTCATTTAATTCTAACATATATTTTGTGTAAGCTATTTTACATACTCATTTAATTCCAACATATATCTTGTGTAAGCTATTTTACATACTCATTTAATTCTAACATATATCTTGTGCAAGCTATTTTACATACTCATTTAATTCTAACATATATCTTGTGTAAGCTATTTTACATACTCATTTAATTCTAACATATATCTTGTGTAAGCTATTTTACATACTCATTTAATTCTAACATATATCTTGTGCAAGCTATTTTACATACTCATTTAATTCTAACATATATCTTGTGTAAGCTATTTTACATACTCATTTAATTCTAACATATATCTTGTGTAAGCTATTTTACATACTCATTTAATTCTAACATATATCTTGTGTAAGCTATTTTACATACACATTTAATTCTAACATATATCTTGTGTAAGCTATTTTACATACTCATTTAATTCTAACATATATCTTGTGTAAGCTATTTTACATACTCATTTAATTCTAACATATATTTTGTGTAAGCTATTTTTAATACTCATTTAATTCTAACATACATCTTGTGTAAGCTATTTTACATACTCATTTAATTCTAACATATATTTTGTGTAAGCTATTTTACATACTCATTTAATTCCAACATATATCTTGTGTAAGCTATTTTACATACTTATTTAATTCTAACATATATCTTGTGTAAGCTATTTTACATACTTATTTAATTCTAACATATATCTTGTGTAAGCTATTTTACATACTCATTTAATTCTAACATATATCTTGTGTAAGCTATTTTTCATACTTATTTAATTCTAACATATATCTTGTGTAAGCTATCTTACATACTTTTTTAATTCTAACATATCTTGTGTAAGCTATTTTACATACTCATTTAATTCTAACATATATCTTGTGTAAGCTATTTTACATACTCATTTAATTCTAACATATATTTTGTGTAAGCTATTTTACATACTCATTTAATTCTAACATATATTTTGTGTAAGCTATTTTACATACTTATTTAATTCTAACATATATCTTGTGTAAGCTATTTTACATACTTATTTAATTCTAACATATATCTTGTGTAAGCTATTTTACATACTCATTTAATTCTAACATATATCTTGTGTAAGCTATTTTTCATACTCATTTAATTCTAACATATATCTTGTGTAAGCTATTTTACATACTCATTGAATTCTAACATATATCTTGTGTAAGCTATTTTACATACTCATTTAATTCTAACATATATCTTGTGTAAGCTATTTTTCATACTCATTTAATTCTAACATATATCTTGTGTAAGCTATTTTACATACTCATTTAATTCTAACATATATCTTGTGTAAGCTATTTTACATACTCATTGAATTCTAACATATATCTTGTGTAAGCTATTTTTCATACTCATTTAATTCTAACATATATCTTGTGTAAGCTGTTTTACATACTCATTGAATTCTGACATATATCTTGTGTAAGCTATTTTACATACCTATTTCATTCTAACATATATCTTGTGTAAGCTATTTTACATACTCATTTAATTCTAACATATATCTTGTGTAAGCTATTTTACATACTCATTTAATTCTAACATATATCTTGTGTAAGCTATTTTACATACTTATTTAATTCTAACATATATCTTGTGTAAGCTATTTTACATACTCATTTAATTCTAACATATATCTTGTGCAAGCTATTTTACATACTCATTTAATTCTGACATATATCTTGTGTAAGCTATTTTTAATACTCATTTAATTCTAACATATATCTTGTGTAAGCTATTTTACATACTCATTTAATTCTAACATATATCTTGTGTAAGCTATTTTTCATACTCATTTAATTCTAACATATATCTTGTGTAAGCTATTTTACATACTCATTGAATTCTAACATATATCTTGTGTAAGCTATTTTACATGCTCATTTAATTCTAACATATATCTTGTGTAAGCTATTTTTCATACTCATTTAATTCTAACATATATCTTGTGTAAGCTATTTTACATACTCATTTAATTCTAACATATATCTTGTGTAAGCTATTTTACATACTCATTGAATTCTAACATATATCTTGTGTAAGCTATTTTTCATACTCATTTAATTCTAACATATATCTTGTGTAAGCTGTTTTACATACTCATTGAATTCTGACATATATCTTGTGTAAGCTATTTTACATACCTATTTCATTCTAACATATATCTTGTGTAAGCTATTTTACATACTCATTTAATTCTAACATATATCTTGTGTAAGCTATTTTACATACTCATTTAATTCTAACATATATCTTGTGTAAGCTATTTTACATACTTATTTAATTCTAACATATATCTTGTGTAAGCTATTTTACATACTCATTTAATTCTAACATATATCTTGTGCAAGCTATTTTACATACTCATTTAATTCTGACATATATCTTGTGTAAGCTATTTTTAATACTCATTTAATTCTAACATATATCTTGTGTAAGCTATTTTACATACTCATTTAATTCTAACATATATCTTGTGTAAGCTATTTTACATACTCATTTAATTCTAACATATATCTTGTGCAAGCTATTTTACATACTCATTTAATTCTAACATATATCTTGTGTAAGCTATTTTTAATACTCATTTAATTCTAACATATATCTTGTGTAAGCTATTTTACATACTCATTTAATTCTAACATATATCTTGTGTAAGCTATTTTACATACACATTTAATTCTAACATATATCTTGTGTAAGCTATTTTTAATACTCATTTAATTCTAACATATATCTTGTGTAAGCTATTTTACATACTCATTTAATTCTAACATATATCTTGTGTAAGCTATTTTACATACTCATTTAATTCTGACATATATCTTGTGTAAGCTATTTTACATACTCATTTAATTCTAACATATATCTTGTGTAAGCTATTTCACATACGAATTTAATTCTAACATATATCTTGTGTAAGCTATTTTACATACTCATTTAATTCTAACATATATCTTACGTAAGCTATTTTACATACTCATTTAATTCTAACATATATCTTGTGTAAGCTATTTTACATACTCATTGAATTCTAACATATATCTTGTGTAAGCAATTTTACACACTCATTTAATTCTAACATATATCTTGTGTAAGCTATTTTACACACTCATTTAATTCTAACATATATCTTGTGTAAGCTATTTTACATACTCATTTAATTCTAACATATATCTTGTGTAAGCTATTTTACATACTCATTTAATTCTAACATATATCTTGTGTAAGCAATTTTACATACTCATTTAATTCTAACATATATTTTGTGTAAGCTATTTTTAATACTCATTTAATTCTAACATATATCTTGTGTAAGCTATTTTACATACTCATTTAATTCTAACATATATCTTACGTAAGCTATTTTACATACTCATTAAATTCTAACATATATCTTGTGTAAGCAATTTTACATACTCATTTAATTCTAACATATATCTTGTGTAAGCTATTTTACATACTCATTGAATTCTAACATATATCTTACGTAAGCTATTTTACATACTCATTTAATTCTAACATATATCTTACGTAAGCTATTTTACATACTCATTTAATTCTAACATATATCTTGTGTAAGCTATTTTACATACTCATTTAATTCTAACATATATCTTACGTAAGCTATTTTACATACTCATTTAATTCTAACATATATCTTACGTAAGCTATTTTACATACTCATTTAATTCTAACATATATCTTGTGTAAGCTATTTTACATACTCATTTAATTCTAACATATATCTTACGTAAGCTATTTTACATACTCATTTAATTCTAACATATATCTTGTGTAAGCTATTTTACATACCTATTTAATTCTAACATATATCTTGTGTAAGCTATTTTACATACTCATTTAATTCTAACATATATTTTGTGTAAGCTATTTTACATACTCATTTAATTCTAACATATATCTTGTGTAAGCTATTTTACATACTCCTTTAATTCTAACATATATTTTGTGCAAGCTATTTTACATACTCATTTAATTCTAACATATATCTTGTGTAAGCTATTTTACATACCTATTTAATTCTAACATATATCTTGTGTAAGCTATTTTACATATTCATTTAATTCTAACATATATTTTGTGTAAGCTATTTTACATACTCATTTAATTCAAACATATATCTTGTGTAAGCTATTTTACATACTCATTTAATTCTAACATATATCTTGTGTAAGCTATTTTACATACTCATTTAATTCTAACATATATCTTGTGTAAGCTATTTTACATACTCATTTAATTCTAACATATATCTTGTGTAAGCTATTTTACATACTCATTTAATTCTAACATATATCTTGTGCAAGCTATTTTTCATACTCATTTAATTCTAACATACATCTTGTGTAAGCTATTTTACATACTCATTTAATTCTAACATATATTTTGTGTAAGCTATTTTTCATACTCATTTAATTCTAACATATATCTTGTGCAAGCTATTTTACATACTCATTTAATTCTAACATATATCTAGTGTAAGCTATTTTACATACTCATTTAATTCTAACATATATCTTGTGTAAGCTATTTTACATACTCATTTCATTCTAACATATATCTTGTGTAAGCTATTTTACATACTCATTTCATTCTAACATATATCTTGTGTAAGCTATTTTACATACTCATTGACTTCTAACATATATCTTGTGTAAGCTATTTTACATACTCATTTAATTCTAACATATATCTTGTGTAAGCTATTTTACAAACTCATTTAATTCTAACATATATCTTGTGTAAGCTATTTACATACTCATTTAATTCTAACATATATCTTGTGTAAGCTATTTTACATACTCATTTAATTCTAAGATATATCTTGTGTAAGCTATTTTACATACTCATTTAATTCTAACATATATCTTGTGTAAGCTATTTTACATACTCATTTAATTCTAACATATATCTTGTGAAAGCTATTTTACATACTCATTTAATTCTAACACATATCTTGTGTAAGCTATTTTACATACTCATTTAATTTTAACATATATCTTGTGTAAGCTATTTTACATACTCATTTAATTCTAACATATATCTTGTGTAAGCTATTTTACATACTCATTTAATTCTAACATATATCTTGTGTAAGCTATTTTACATACTCATTTAATTCTAACACATATCTTGTGTAAGCTATTTTACATACTCATTTAATTCTAACATATATCTTGTGAAAGCTATTTTACATACTCATTTAATTCTAACATATATCTCGTGTAAGCTATTTTACATACTCATTTAATTCTAACATATATCTTGTGTAAGCTATTTTACATACTCATTTAATTCTAACATATATCTTCTGTAAGCTATTTTACATACTCATTTAATTCTAACATATATCTTGTGTAAGCTATTTTACATACTCATTTAATTCTAACATATATCTTGTGTAAGCTATCTTACATACTTTTTTAATTCTAACATATCTTGTGTAAGCTATTTTACATACTCATTTAATTCTAACATATATCTTGTGTAAGCTATTTTTAATACTCATTTAATTCTAACATATATCTTGTGTAAGCTATTTTACATACTCATTTAATTCTAACATATATCTTGTGTAAGCTATTTTACATACTCATTTAATTCTAACATATATCTTGTGTAAGCTATTTTACATACTCATTTAATTCTAACATATATCTTGTGTAAGCTATTTTTAATACTCATTTAATTCTAACATATATCTTGTGTAAGCTATTTTACATACTCATTTAATTCTAACATATATCTTGTGTAAGCTATCTTACATACTTTTTTAATTCTAACATATCTTGTGTAAGCTATTTTACATACTCATTTAATTCTAACATATATCTTGTGTAAGCTATTTTTAATACTCATTTAATTCTAACATATATCTTGTGTAAGCTATTTTACATACTCATTTAATTCTAACATATATCTTGTGTAAGCTATTTTACATACTCATTTAATTCTAACATATATCTTGTGTAAGCTATTTTACATACTCATTTAATTCTAACATATATCTTGTGTAAGCTATTTTACATACTCATTTAATTCTAACATATATCTTGTGTAAGCTATTTTACATATTCATTTAATTCTAACATATATCTTGTGTAAGCTATTTTACATACTCATTTAATTCTAACATATATCTTGTGTAAGCTATTTTACATACTCATTTAATTCTAACATATATCTTGTGCAAGCTATTTTACATACTCATTTAATTCTAACATATATCTTGTGTAAGCTATTTTACATACTCATTTAATTCTAACATATATCTTGTGTAAGCTATTTTACATACTCATTTAATTCTAACATATATCTTGTGTAAGCTATTTTACATACTCATTTAATTCTAACATATATCTTGTGTAAGCTATTTTACATACTCATTTAATTCTAACATATATCTTGTGTAAGCTATTTTACATACTCATTAAATTCATACATATATCTTGTGTAAGCTATTTTACATACTCATTTAATTCTAACATATATCTTGTGCAAGCTATACTCATTTATTTTTGGTCCAATAATTCAACGTAACAGAACAGACATGTATATATATATATATATATATATATATATATATATATATATATATATATATACTATTCAAGTGAATTCGAATTTTTATAAATAAATGATAGAACTTACTAACTATTTTAAGAAATATTACTGAATTAAAATTTATAAGTGTCCACATAACTTTTAGGATGTACTAGCTCTGAACGAAAAAATTCAAAATGGCATACTAGTGGGTTCCTCCACGTGTGAATTTGCTCTTTTCTTTGTTTTTTGTTTGGTTTCATCCAAAATGAACCACTGTATAGTGTAGGTTTTTTCAAGCCACTTTAATCCAATAACTTTTTACTCTTTGTGAATCTTTTCTGATGATTTTGTAATGTTGCAGAGACGATATTGAAATAAAATGTTATTTGGCTCAAAGCAAATTAAACGGACTGTAAAAATATATCGAAAAAAAATGTTATGTTTTTTGGAAATGTTAAAAAATAAAAACAATAAAATCAAAACATGGTTATTGGAATATAATATGAACCTGACTTATATTTGCTCTGTTGTCACTAATTTACAATCATCGAGCTGAATCTTTTAAGGGGACAGTAAACTAAAGGGGTACCCCAACTAAAAGGGTATATTATATATATATATAAAATTTATAAATAAATATTAAATTAGTAGTACATACAGACGCTAAAGTTTTAAGCTTATTGCTTTCATCAGTGCAGGAAAGTTCCGACAATTTCCGACTTTCCTGCTTCACAGAGTCAACCTAGAATCTGCAAGCAATCGCCATATCAACTCGGCCACCGGAAACTTTCACGTAGTTTAAGAAATTAAGATCTACATGTACCTAGAATAGTACACAGATAACAGACTTGTCGAGAGTGTTCGACGAACGTATTCGGAACTTTGCATAATAGTAGTTTTTGACAGTCTATTTTTAATATCCCCGAGAGTGCTCGACTTTAATTTCTTAAAGGGGCTTATTATGATATTTATGAATACTAATTAAATTATTAATACCTACAAACGCTAGCATTTCAAGCTTATTGCTCTCATCAGTGCAGGGAAGTAACAATTTCAGATGGTCGGAAAGCGCGAATTCGGTTCACAGAATTTTTCTTTTTAAATTTATATATATATATTTTTTTAAAGTAAATATTAATTATTTTTATTTACAGACGTCGATGTTTCATGCTTACGCAATCTTCAGTGTAGGGATGTTAATTCACGTCGGTCGGAGGACACGAACCCGTTTTTTACAAATCACAACTGATTCGCAGTATATATATATATATATATATATATATATATATATATATATATATATAGAGAGAGAGAGATTTGCAGTATATATATATATATATATATATATATATTTATATATATATATATGTATATATACATATATATAATATATATATATATATATAATATATATATATATATATATATATGTATATATATATATATATATATATATATATATATATATATATGTGTGTGTGTGTGTGTGTGTGTTTTCAAAGAAATAACTCTTTAAATCGGAGGTTAAAACTCAATAATGTAACTGTAAATATTACCGGTAACATTAAACTTAAGGTTAAATACTACCGGTAACATTAAACCTAAGGTTAAATGTTACCGGTAATATTTACACCTACATTACCAAGTTTTATCTTAATATTTGATTTGTTATTTCTTTTTTTGTCTAATTGTTTTTATTTCTCAGTATTTCATACATTCTGTCTCTTCACAATATTTCATTTCATGATAATGCATGTATTTTATCTTAATATACATTACACTATCTATCTATCTATCTATATATATATATATATATATATATATATATATATATATATATATATATATATATATATATATATATAAAATTATTACTCTGTGTGTGTGTGTGTGTGTGTGTGTGTATGTGTCCGCCTGATCTTTGTGTCTTATGTTCACCCAAACCGCTGGACAGAATTGCTTGAAAATTGGCATGTGGACTACTGACCTATCAGTGAATGTCATAAGCTTCATAAGACATATATCACTTCAACGCTGGGGGTCCCCGGAGAGCACAACTCTCCCGCTACACTGAAAACTGTTTTCCCTTAGATTCAAATAAATCGATAGGTAAAGTACCAAAAATTATGCCTATCCCCAGAATTCCAGCAATTTTGATAATATTAACATGGTCCTCCACTGAACACTGTTTTCCCTTTGATTCAAATGGTTCTTTTTCTATCACGTCGGATTACCTTCATCCTTCCTTTCTCATATATATATATATATATATATATATATATATATATATATATATATATATATATATATATATAATCATGTCTGCCTCTAAAAACGAAGACATACTAGGAAAGGTACTTTCAATCTAATTGTATTCACATGCACAATTTGCATGTGAACAAAATGGAAGCATTTTTTGCGTCTCTGGCTGCCCATTAAAGAAGCTAATGACAATTTTCTAACATGTTACACAATGAAATTAATCTATTTATTAACGTTAGTTTAAGTGCATTAACATATATCTGAATAGCTCGGTGAGTAAGATATCTATCTGACAGCATCAAGGTTGCTGTTGAAGTAAACTTTCCCTACCATGATGTTGCATATGATGCTATCCCACACTCTAACCTGGGCAACACCGGGAACACTCTAACGTGGCTTGAATTCTAATGACCTACATAAAACGTCAGTCTTCAATCATAATTCTTTTATTGATTTAATTTTTTTGCGAATGCTTATATTGTTAGCGTCTTACGAGCGTTTCGCAACACGTAAACAAAAACACAGTATTTAGTTGTCACCCGCTGATCGTCAGATACCTTGATTTAATTAGTAAAATAAGCATACTGATCAGAATAAAAAAATAAAAAAATGATCAAAAACAGCAAAGAAGAACGAAAAACTTGCATTGAAAAAGATTATTAGAGAATAATCCCCCAAATACCGTCACGCTAATTCAAATATGGCGACTTGAAATTTTAATAATAATTGTAAGACGATAAAAAGATAAGCATTTGCAAAATTAAAAAAAAGTAATTACAAAAATATGATTGTACATTGACGTTTAATCTTGATCATTGGAATTCAACCAATCAATATATCACAGACACACACATATAAATACAGTTTCTTGTTGTCACATTCTGCTCTTCAGATACATTTATTTAATTATAAAACATAGCATACGTTTCCGAAGAAAAAAAAGATGAAAAAAAAAGCAAAGAAAAAAATGCAAAACGTACATTAAAGAAGATTATTAAAAACTCCCAACTCTCACCCTTACCCTAACCCTAACCACTAACCACTAACTCTAACCCTTACCCTGAATCTAACCCTAACCACTAACCCTAACCCTTACCCTGAATCTAACCCTAACCACTAACCCTAACCTTTATCCTGAATCTAACCCTAACCCTAACCCTAACCACTAACCCTTACCCTAACCACAACCCTAACCCTAACCACTAACCCTAACCACTAACCCTAACCCTAACTACTAACCATAACCACTAACCCTAATCCTAACCCTACCCCTCGAAAACATCCGTCATAACGTGACCCTAATTCAAATATGGCGACTTGAAATTTTAATAATTATCGTCTGACGATTAAAAGTTAAGCATTCGCAAAATTAAAAAAAAAATTAAAAAGTTGTGACGTTTTATCTTGATTATTGGAATTCAACCAATCAATATCACACACACACACACACACACACACACATATATATATATATATGCATGCATATATATATATATATATATAGTGTTTCAGGTTGTATATGAAAAGAAATCAAATAAAGTGCTCGATCATATAAGAGAGCTAATATAATTTATTTAGATACTGTATATTACATATTTCAGCAATGTACCGCGGTTTCATCCAAATGGGCAGATTTATACATCTTTAGTAGATCTTCGTGCCCGGTGGAATCATCGGCAAGCTGAAACGATTGTAGTCATGTCCCGATAGGGAATGGCGTCAATAATGACAGAAAACGGTGTATCTCTGAGGGGGTCCCCGAAAAAAACCCGGTGTGGGATGGTGATTAACTATGACTTTTGGATGAAACCGCGGTACATTGCTGAAATATGTAATATACAGTATCTAAGTAAATTAAATTACATATATATATATATAGTCTCGGAAGTTTCTCAACCATTAAAACTATATAAAAAAAAAAAATATAAAAAAAAAATATAAAAAAAAAACTATAAAAAAAAACTAAAAAATAAAAAAAAAACTTATAGTCTAAACTCTTCCAGTGGAAAATCACTCATGTAAGTCAATTTATTTTTTACAGTTATTATATTAGTTAGTTTCTAACACTATTTTAATGGATCATCAGTTGTTTACCATGAAAAACTGTTTCGGGAATTTATATATATATATATATGTGTGTGTGTGTGTGTCTATATATATCGTGTTACTTAAAAAAATGACCTTGCATAACTATTGCATTCTGAAAAGCTACGCTGTTTTTACAGTTCTAATGGTCGAACTATCACTTCGTTGGAGACAACAAGCTGACGGACTCGTATCAATGCAGGCAATATCAGGTCATACTTCAAAGACATTCCACAAGGAATTGTAATGGTCTTGGAGATTTTATTGCATTTTGACAGGGAAGGAATTTATTTTAGATGGACATGTCATGACCAGACCTTATGACAAATCTCTTATGTACAATCTGATTTGCTTTTATACCTCGTCATTATCGGTAGCGACCGAAAGACCCAGAGAACCCCAAACATCCGAACGTAATAAGAAGGACCAACAACAAAACATATAAGAAGCCAATTTAATCTATTTGACTTAATGAAATCTTTGTTGGGGATCGGATGGAATGTAATCTTTGCAATAAAGTTCTCGAAACCTCTCACTTATATAAAGGCTTTCATTGCTAAACATTTAACTTTACTTAATCCATTGACACACAATAAAGGTAAGGAGTCATATATATATATATATATATATATATATATATATATATATATATATATATATATATATAGTCTAAAGAAGCTTTGAGTTATTTTAAACAAAAAGACAAAAAAAAGGAAAATGCAGTTTAAATTCCCAAAGAAACTAACTAAATCCAAAATAGTGTAGACTTAACATTTGTTGGAAAATTCATAAATAAATAATATATAATAATAAGTAAATAAAATAAAAAGGGGGATTAAGTATCTAACAGTGAAACAAAAGCAGGAGACCTTAACGTAAGCATCTAATATTAACACGGGGATCTTCAGCTGTTTACCATGACACTGTTTCGGAGATTTAAAAACAGGACAGTTATATGCATGGCTCTCCAATGGTACAGATAAAACTACCATTTCCCCAATAATCAAGTGTCGAAATAATTCAGCTTAAAATGTTACTTATATATACATAAATAAATAAAATAATAATAATAATAATAACAACATACTACCCTTAAGACTACCGTATGATATGGTAATTTGCATATCAAATAAAATTCTTTATAACAATAGTAATACTAGTAATAATAATAATAATAATAATAATAATAATAATAATAATAATAATAATAATAATAAAATACTATCTAAACACTACACCTACGAACCATTCTGCGATATGGTAGCTAGAAATAAAATTATATAGGAATTAAGGTTGCATTAAAAAAAAAAAAAAAAAAAAAGCTTTAGTACCTTTGGTACCAGAAAGGCAAATAGATAAGAGGAAGGAAACCTAGCCATACAGGTATATATATATATATATATATATATATATATATATATATATATATATATATATATATATATATATATATATATATTAGTACTTCATGTATCCACATAAAATATTATAAGGAGATATAATTTTTTATGTATCAGTTTTCAGTATTTACTACAACAGTGCTCGATACGTAAGTAGAGCTAGGTAGTAAGCAATGAAAATATATATAGCAATCAAGCTACACAGAGGCTCCCGAGTTTCATCCCCGGAATGGAAAATAGTAAGACAGGCCAGTACATGTAGAAACTTAGACGACCCGTGTAGATTATGCCTGAATGAAAAATATGAAATCCTAAATTTTAAAGATCCCCGAAACCTATTAAACTCTAGAAGTGAAATAGCAAACAGCTGTTTACACAGAAATAAATTTACCTTAGGATGATATATAATAATAAAAAAAAAAAATAATAAATAAAATAAAATAAAATAAAATAAAATAAAATAAAAAATAAAATAAATAAATAAAATAAATAAATAAATAAATAAATAAAAAACTGAACAAGTTAAAATTTAGAACCTAAAATAGAAATACAAGAAACCACGTGTTAAAATAAATTCGCCCACTAAATTGACACAACAAAGGAAACAGGATATAGGAAAATCCATTGTTAACAAAAAATAGGATAGGTATAGGAGCGTCACCAACAAAGCCTTTGTTCGCGGGAAGCCCAACGATTGGCTGAGGGAACAACAAAGAATCTGATTGGTTAAATAGCAAGCCATGTATATAAAAAGACCTGACAAAAATAACTCCATGCATTTAGCCTGAAGATTCCCCCCCCCCCCCGGGGTGAAACGCGGAAGCCTCTGTGTAGCTTGATTGCCATATATACTTTCATTGCTTACTATATATATATATATATATATATAATGGTATAACAAATACTATATATATATAGTATTTGTTATTTGTCTGTCTGAAACCGAAACTACACTATTACTTGTAGTATATGTCCTGTTGGCATGATACTATCTTTCCAGGCACTACCTAAGTCTTTGCGGAGGGCAGTATAGTATATGTTCGTTTGTCATATGTACTTGAAAAATATCCTTTTCTTCCGTTACCTGTCTCTCTCCCTCTTTCCCTCTACCACTCTCTTTCTCTCGCTGTCTCTCACTCTTCCTTCCCCCTTCTCTTTCTCTCTCACTCCCCTTCTCTCTCTCACACTCCCCTACTCTCTCTCACTCCCCCTCTTTCTATCTCCCCCTCTCTCTCTCTATCATTCCTCCTCTCTCTCTATCACTCCTCCTCTCTCTCTATCACTCCTCCTCTCTCTCTATCACTCCCCTCTCTCTCACTCGCCTTCTCTATCTCACTCACTCCCTTTCTATCTCTCTCTCTCTCTCACTCCCCTTCTCTCTCTCACTCCTATTCTCTCTCTCACACTCCTTTTCTCTCTCTATCACTCCCCCTTATATATATATATATATATATATATATATATATATATATATATATATATATATAATATATATATATATATAATCTAAAGACGCTTTGAGTCATTTTAAAAGAAAAAAAAGAAGGAAAATGCAGTTTAAATTCCCAGAGGAACTAACTAAATCCAAGATATCGCAGACTTAGCATTCGTTGGAAAATTCATAAATAAGAATTAAAAAAAAATAAAATAAATAAAATAAATAAAAAAAAGGAAGGAGGGATTCAAGTATCTAACAGTTAAACAAAAACAGGGGATATTTTTTTTTTTAAACATAGTTCACCCCAAACAAGGCAGGACGCCACTGTAGACGGAAGGGGCTACTGAGAAAAAAGAAGAGGGGAGAAGGTAGGGGGCAGTCAACCTAGATTGGGATCTGTGCAGCGAGATGTCTGTTTACATTAGTTTTAAACTTCTGCATGTCTGTACTGTCGGGGAAACAGGGGCAGGAAGGGAGTTCCAGAGGCCAGCAACACGAGGAAAGAAGCTATTTGAGTAGAAGGCTCTCCGACATCTAGGGACCTCCACAGTGAATGAATGAGATTTAGTTGATTGTCGAGTTAGTCTAGTGAATTTACGTCGAGGGGGCACCAGAGTAGCCACTTCATCGGAGCATAATCCATTGAAGTTTTTGTAAAACAAGCACAAGGATGCTACATTGCGGCGATGGGACAGAGGCTGAAGCTTGGTTGATAGTGAAGGACCTATTAGGTTGGCGATTTATTTTGGAGGGAGATACTAGTAGATGATGCACCAGCCCAGATGTGACAACAATACTCCATGCATGGGCGGATGGTGGCTTTGTAGAGATACAGGATAATGCCAGGTGAGAGGAGTTTACTAGCACGGTAAAGGGAGCCAACCTTCTTTGCGGCAGCCTTGGCAATGTCTTCGATGTAGTTGTTCCAATTCATGTTACCTGTGAAGGTTAGGCCGAGGAGTAGTAATGATGAACTCTCAGGTAGGATTTTATTAGCCATGACAATCGGTGGTTGGAGAGGTTCTTTGTAGTTATTGAAGGAAAGGAGCTTTGTCTTAGCGGCATTAAAAGTTACCAACCATTTGTGACCCCAATCCACTACAGCCTGGGGGTCATTTTCTAAGGATTCAGCCAATGCCTCGGATATGATTGTATCGGTTTTGCCAACATGGCGAGAGTAAAGCGTGGTGTCGTCAGCAAATAAACCAATCTCAGACACTGTGTCATCAGGGATATCGTTTATATAGATCAGGAACAACAAAGGTCCAAGGATAGATCCCTGGGGTACACCAGCATTTATGTCATGTTGCTTAGATGAACGGCCATCGAGGACAACCTGGATGTTTCTTTTGTCTAGGAAGGATCTGATTATATTAAATAATTGCCCAGTAATACCGTATGAGCGTATTTTCAGGAGAAGCCCTTTATGCCATACCTTGTCAAAGGCCTTGGATATATCAAGCGCCACTGTCCTAGCTTCACCTGCCTTGTCAAGTGTATGATACATGCGTTCAGAGATGACCGTTAGGATGTCCGCAGTAGATCGTGCTTTTCTAAATCCATACTGGCGGTCAGATAGAAGTTTAGCATTATCTAAGTGCCTTACTATCGCTAGATTGATTAAGGATTCGAAGATTTTAGCAAAGATCAGCAGCAGACTGATTGGGCGATAGTTGTGAGGATCGGTTCTATTCTCAGAACTCTTGTAGACTGGTACCACAGAGGCAATTTTCCAGCTATCAGGGAAGCAAGATTCAGCTAGGCATTTATTGTAGAGTTTGGAGAGGACAGGGGCCAGTTCAGCAGAGTATTTCTTTATTACTAATACTGGTATAAGATCAGGCCCACAAGCTTTGGAGGTGTCAAGGTTTTTTATGATGTCGCTGACCTGATATGGGGTGATGACCAGGTTATGAAGTGTGGCTTCGGTCCGCAATGGGAATTTGGGGAGGGGGTGGTTATCTGAGTCTAAAGTAGAGTTAGAAGCGAAGCCCTGGACAAGTAGTTCAGCCTTATCAGTGGCCGTGCATACGACATCATTGTGGTTTGATAGTAGGGGGAATTGTTGATTGACCATTATTCACTACACTATTGTAGATTTTCCAGAAATCACGAGTACCTAGTTTCTGTGACTGGATGCGTTTTTTTGTTAACTCATTATACCTTCTCTTCGCTTCACCTATCACGGCCTTGCAATTATTTCTTGACTCTATAAATGTATGTCTATTAGTAGGTGACTTATGGCGGCCGAATTTACGGAATGCTTGTTGCCTCTTACAAATGGCAGCTGCACATTCCGAGGTGAACCATTGGGGAGAGTGGGGCTTGCTTAAGAATTTTCGCATGGGGACATAGGTTTCGATGCCTGCTTTGACCCATCCAGTTAATTCGTTTGCACATTGGTTGGCAGGGAGTGAGAAGGTTTCCCTCCATGGGGCGTCACTGATGTGATCTCTGATTGACTCAAAATCAGCCTGCTTGTAGTATCTTGTTGTTTTGAGCAACGGTTCATCAGCTTTTGGACTTTTTAGGGAGAAATAATTTCTGTTTTAATTGTAGTTGGTGTTTGACCATAAAGCAATATTCTTTTAGTTCTCGTTTCATCAATTTGCTTCATGTATTGTCTTGAGTGAGTTCCATACAAAAAAATCACCACTACTTTCGCCACCAACCGAAATATTTCGGCTTTTATTCTTAACTAGAATGCTATGCCTACTATCGCTTCGCAATTTAATTCTCTCTCCTTCACTTATATAAACACAAATACACACTACTAAAGAAATGTTACATTATTCGAGCATTGATAAAATCCATTCGTGTTACATAGGTAGGGTTAGGGTAGAGTTATGGTTAGGTGGTCGCTATAAAAGGAAGCGGCAGCCTAAAAGCGGATATCAAGAAATCACGTGACTTCACCCCACAAGATCGGTTCTATCTCTAAGCCTGCCGACACCGACCTGAACGGACAGAGAAACGCGGCGGTCCCGGCAGCGGTGGGTGGGCATAGATGGCCAAAAGTCGGCTTGTCTGTATATGTAAATAGTATCGCTCCCTCCATTTCATTCCTTATAAATCTCTCTCTCTCTCGTACACATGCATTTGATTTCTGTCTTTGTTCTGTTAAAAATAACACTCTTAAAAACAAAACCGGCGTCCACGTGGTTCTCGATCAACAAGCGAGAAATAGGAGCCAACATCCCGAGCATAGACGAAACCTGGGTACAACAGAAGATGCCAATCGAGAGTAAGCAGTAGCTAACATTAGGACATATATAGTATTCGAAGCAGAAGTAGCAGCAGCAGCAGCAGCAGCAACCTACAGCTTAAGAATTTAATTCTGAATTATTGACCCATATCAAGCTTTGAATTACGCAGCAAGCATCCGCCGCTACTCTGCCTACTATCTTTTTACCCCTTGAGCAAACTAGAAAAGGCGCCGACTCAAAGACAGCAGGAAACGGTGTTTACTCATATTTAGTTCCTGATATTAAACTCCACCCGTAACATAACTTCCGGCGAGAGTTTCCGTTTCCTAAATGTATTAATGTATTTATTAAATTCTTAGGTGAAAGTACAGAATAATTAACAAAGCCCAGATTTCATCATGTTAAGAATGGCGTTCTAAATAACAACATTATTATTTCAGCACGATCCGTAAACTACAGAAGATCATGTAGAAAGTCATTCTTTACATGGAGAATAGGGCATCGTTAACTATTCTGTACTACCACCTAACAATTTAATAAAAAAAACTAATGAATAAAAATTCATACAAAACTTTGCACACCAGATGAGTAGGCGACTCATAAAAGGAATTCTTTAATATCAGGAACTAAATCTGATCAGAACACTGTTTGCTGCTGATTTTGAATCAGGTACTTTGTCTACTTTTATTATCTAGATTCACTGTTGCTTCTGTCTGCCAGAATCCATTTATAAATTCTTGTAGAGTTTCAAAGACAAGATGTTTCGACAAAGTTCGAGTTCGAAGAATCTTTCAACTGGAGACATCGGGCTTAACGTATGGTGTCAGTTGCAGAGAATATCGGGACGTGTTTCAAAGAGATTCCACCAGGAATTCTAATGGTCTCGGAGGTTTTATTGGATTTTTGACAAGGAAGGAATTTGTTTCGAAAAAGAAGGAGGTGTGAGCATTCGAAGAACATTTACGATTGGACATGTCAGCACCAGACCTCATGACAGACTTTCTATGAATAATTTGATATCTAACTCTTAATTCTTCCTCTCTCTCTATCTTTCCTTCTCTTTATCTCTCTCTCTCCCTCTCTCTCTCTCTATCTATCTATCTATCTATCTATCTATCTATCAATCTCTCTCTCTATATATATATATGCATATATATGTATATACATATATATATATATATATATATATATATATATATATATAGTGAATGCTTTTATTCAAACATGTACAAGGTCTGCTACACTGGCATGTCGATGTTATCGATCTACAGCTCTCAAGAGCTGAGGTCTCATCAGGCAGAAAATCGTTTTTTGATTCAACTGGTTGCTGAATTCCAGGGAGAATGAAGTCAAGCAAAAAAGAAGAGGAGAAAGAAATAAAAGTCATGTGACCGATTTTAAAATATGATTGCCGTTAGAAATTACTATTTTCTTATTTTTATCTTTTATATATTTTATATATATATATCCAACGCTGAGCTGGGGTAGAGAGGGGAGGGGGCCGAGGGAAAGAAAAAGAAAAGAGAAAGGGAAAGAGATACAATTGCTGTCAGAAAAGTTTAATTTACAGCTGTTTATATTTTTATTTTGTATTTTTATCCAACGCTTAGTTAGGGGGGGTGGAAGAAAAAGAAAGAGAAAGGGGTTGAGGGGTGTTAGGGGTGGGTGTCTATAGCCATTTAGGATTTGTTGCGGGGATGGTTCTGAGTTAAATTCAGCGCTGGGCTGGATAAAGATGGGGGTCGGGGGAGATTAAACAAGATCGAAAGAGAAGATGAAGGAAGGGGGGGAGGAGGGGTTTCAAATTTGTTGTGTCTGCTTCCTGTCAATGCAGACATATAACAATTACATGACACCCAGCTTACGGGGATATTTTAGTTTAAACTCACTGGTGGATTTATGGCCTTATTGTTGATAAATTATATTGTTATATTTTGATCAATTGGCATTTAATTTTGATTATTTTGATGGATAGTTACATGTATTTTAAATAATATTTATCAGTTAATTAATAAAACATAATGGTAATTGTCTTTATTTTTAGTAAGATTCATATATGGATTATTGGCAATAATATTAGTAGGTTAGTTCTAGGTACTAATGAGTTAAAATATATTGGGAATTATTCTTGGTAAGGATCGTATATAAGTTTATGACATTGATATAGATGGATTATATTATTATATTTAGTTTTAGTTATTTTGGAGTATGAATAAATGTATTTCGATTATAAATAATAGTTAGTGATGGATTAATAAAACATACTGGTAATTGCTTTTATTTTTAATGGAATTTATATATCGATTAATTTCAGTGGTATAAATAAATAAATTGTATTATTCGTTGTGATCCTATTACTAATGGTGGGGTTAACACCTGTTATAGTATTAGTGGTAAGGTGTTCTAGTTAAAATTGTTAACACAAGTTATGGTCTATGAAGGGGGGGGGGGTTAGAAATGATGGGGGCCAGTAATTTTGATTAAAGTGATCAGTATATAATTATTTAAATATTTAAAAATTGGTTTTGGTAATAAGTAGTTTTGTGAGCAGGATGTTGAGCGCACACACGCACTCGTGCACACATATAAATACATATATGCACATGTATACACAAACATTCATATATGCACCCAAACCCATACACAAATACATGAACACACAGATACACATGTATGTGTACATATGTATACGTATACATACGCGCATACAGATGCACACACACACACATAAATAGTTATAAAACTTTATATCTTCATACATATGCCCACTCATATGTCCACAAGAATCACCTATATATATATATATATAAAAAAAAATTTTACTTTTACATGTTATAGTATTTATTCAAAGATTGGGGTGGTTGTACTGTGTTTGTAGTTGAGGGTTAAAGTTACTTGATTTGGAAGTGTTAATAAGTGTTAATTTTAGCGGGCTTGTTGGGTATTGGGTTTTTTTGTTTTAATGGTATTATTTAGGGGGGGTTGTACAAATTACTGAGGAGGTGTGATCTGTTATGCCTACAGTTGATCGATGTTTCCTGTTTTTTGTTTAAAAGTTTTCCTCTGTCAGTAAATTTAATTATTTCAAGTTTTTCTCCGAGGCATAAATAGCATGGTGAGTTTAATGAGCTACAGGTGCTAGTTTTTCTGATAATGTTCCAAATTACAATTGGTGATTTATTTTTATTAGTGAGTTCCCAGTGGTAATTTGAGAGTGATGTTCTGTTTTGGTAGCTTGGGTTGTTGAATGAACATTTATGGCCGGTGTATCTTTCTTTGAAAGTATTACCTGCCATACCTATGTAGTATTTTTTTATATCTGGAGTTTCTTTAGTTGAGATTGTTGCTTGGTAAATTGTTTTTGTTATTAAACAATTTTGTTGCAAGGGGCATTCATTTTTATTTATGCAGTTACAGGACTTTACTTTAGTTGTTTTATTGTTATCTGATTCAGGGTTTAGGTTGCTGTTTAGGATTTTGTTATTGTGTTTTTTAATTATCATTTCTAAATTTTCGCTGCAACTGTAACTTAGTTTAAGTGTATTTTTGTTGAATATTTTATGTAAGATATTGTTTGGGGGGAAATATGTGTTTATGAGGTTTAGAAATTTTTTACCAAGTTTGGTTTTAACTGCTTGATTGAAGGGAGGTGTAAACCATATTATCTTCCTGTTTCTTGCTTTATTGTTTTTATTATTAGTCGTTGCAGGTTTATTAAATTTAATTTGTGTATTCTTGTATCCGCTGTTTTTTAGTGCTTTATTATAGAATTCTTTATGTTTGTTAAAGATTGTTTCATTTGATGAGTTATTGCTTATCCTATGTTGGATAGATTTAGGGATGTGTTTAATGATAGTTTTGGGGTGGTTGGAGAGGGGGTGTACATAGATTGGGTTAAAGTTTTCTTTATTATATGGTTCGTATGTTTCTTTGGTTAAGTTGAGAGTTACATCTAGGAAGTTTACTATTTTAATGTTGGAAGTTATTTCAACTTTAAGGCATATCCTCCTCATCTCCCTAATAATAATCTTTTTAATATTTTCACACCTTTGCCCATTAGAGTTTCTGACTACTAAGAGTCCATCATCCCTATATAGGCCAATGTCTTCAATATCTATATCATTAGTTAGGTTGTAGAGGATGTATAAACCAACTAAGTCGGTGATTTCTGCAGAGTCGAAAGAGCCCATCGAAACATCAAAAGAGCCAGATTGGTTGCTCTTTGTCCATTGATCTTTTTTACTAATTAGCACTGTTTTCCTACATTTTCTTACAATGTTAATCTCTTTTTCAGAAATATCCGAGAGAAGAGTAGCAAACTCCATGACGCTTTCGAAGAGTTCATTAGAAATTGAGGGGTAGTAATTAATTATGTCAAATTGGATGAAGGAACAATTTATTTTGTTTTTTATTTTGTGGAACCAATTAATTGTATCGGTCGTGTTAATCCATTGGTTGAGTTTATATGTTGATCTAATGTTTTTGTTAATTTTTTGTAGGATGATTTTGCTAATTTTTCCGGTTTCTTGTTTTGTAGGATTAATTAGTCTAGTTGTTGGCTTTGTCTGAAAGTCAGGTTTGTGGTCTTTAAGGAGTATATATGCTTCTCTTACTTTTAGTTTACTAACCCTATCACTAATTTTGAGTTTGTCAGTAATTTCCTTGCTACTAATATTTATGTTTTGGACTAAGTCAGTGTTTGATTTTCTGTAATTTTTAGTTATATTATTGTCGAGTAGTTTAAAATATTCTGGTTTGGTGAGTTTATAAAAGTTTTGAGTTTTGTCTGCCTTAACTAGAATGTGCTTGGAGTTGTTAATTTCGTTGACTATTCTATCTAGTTTTTTCTGGAATGGGTTTTTTTTGTCGTTGAATTTAACGTCCTTAACAATTTTGAGTAAGTCATTTTCAAAGTTATCAAGTAATTCGATACGCGGTGCCGTACCTTGGTTTTTGAAGCCGTATTTTTCTTTGTTGTTGTTACTGGTAGATCCGTTTAGGAAGAAGTATGCTTTCCACTTCATTCTCCTCAAGAGTTCCTCCATCTTCATTGTTAGAATTAGAAGATAATTCCGGGTGTTTGTTATTGGAATGTTCTTGAGGGAGGTGTTAAAGTTGGTTTTTTCCATGTTAGCTGAATAATCTCGGTTAAAAGAGTGCTCGACAGTGAATGGAGCAAATAGTAATCCAGGTAGGGTAAAAATCCATAGGGTAGAAATCCAAAGGGAATCAAACCGGGTTTATAAAAGAGTGCTCAATAAAAATATAGAGCTGTATTGTGAATGCTTTTATTCAAACATGTACAAGGTCTGCTACACTGGCATGTCGATGTTATCGATCTACAGCTCTCAAGAGCTGAGGTCTCATCAGGCAGAAAATCGTTTTTTGATTCAACTGGTTGCTGAATTCCAGGGAGAATGAAGTCAAGCAAAAAAGAAGAGGAGAAAGAAATAAAAGTCATGTGACCGATTTTAAAATATGATTGCCGTTAGAAATTACTATTTTCTTATTTTTATCTTTTATATATTTTATATATATATATCCAACGCTGAGCTGGGGTAGAGAGGGGAGGGGGCCGAGGGAAAGAAAAAGAAAAGAGAAAGGGAAAGAGATACAATTGCTGTCAGAAAAGTTTAATTTACAGCTGTTTATATTTTTATTTTGTATTTTTATCCAACGCTTAGTTAGGGGGGGTGGAAGAAAAAGAAAGAGAAAGGGGTTGAGGGGTGTTAGGGGTGGGTGTCTATAGCCATTTAGGATTTGTTGCGGGGATGGTTCTGAGTTAAATTCAGCGCTGGGCTGGATAAAGATGGGGGTCGGGGGAGATTAAACAAGATCGAAAGAGAAGATGAAGGAAGGGGGGGAGGAGGGGTTTCAAATTTGTTGTGTCTGCTTCCTGTCAATGCAGACATATAACAATTACATGACACCCAGCTTACGGGGATATTTTAGTTTAAACTCACTGGTGGATTTATGGCCTTATTGTTGATAAATTATATTGTTATATTTTGATCAATTGGCATTTAATTTTGATTATTTTGATGGATAGTTACATGTATTTTAAATAATATTTATCAGTTAATTAATAAAACATAATGGTAATTGTCTTTATTTTTAGTAAGATTCATATATGGATTATTGGCAATAATATTAGTAGGTTAGTTCTAGGTACTAATGAGTTAAAATATATTGGGAATTATTCTTGGTAAGGATCGTATATAAGTTTATGACATTGATATAGATGGATTATATTATTATATTTAGTTTTAATTATTTTGGAGTATGAATAAATGTATTTCGATTATAAATAATAGTTAGTGATGGATTAATAAAACATACTGGTAATTGCTTTTATTTTTAATGGAATTTATATATCGATTAATTTCAGTGGTATAAATAAATAAATTGTATTATTCGTTGTGATCCTATTACTAATGGTGGGGTTAACACCTGTTATAGTATTAGTGGTAAGGTGTTCTAGTTAAAATTGTTAACACAAGTTATGGTCTATGAAGGGGGGGGGGTTAGAAATGATGGGGGCCAGTAATTTTGATTAAAGTGATCAGTATATAATTATTTAAATATTTAAAAATTGGTTTTGGTAATAAGTAGTTTTGTGAGCAGGATGTTGAGCGCACACACGCACTCGTGCACACATATAAATACATATATGCACATGTATACACAAACATTCATATATGCACCCAAACCCATACACAAATACATGAACACACAGATACACATGTATGTGTACATATGTATACGTATACATACGCGCATACAGATGCACACACACACACATAAATAGTTATAAAACTTTATATCTTCATACATATGCCCACTCATATGTCCACAAGAATCACCTATATATATATATATATAAAAAAATTTTACTTTTACATGTTATAGTATTTATTCAAAGATTGGGGTGGTTGTACTGTGTTTGTAGTTGAGGGTTAAAGTTACTTGATTTGGAAGTGTTAATAAGTGTTAATTTTAGCGGGCTTGTTGGGTATTGGGTTTTTTTGTTTTAATGGTATTATTTAGGGGGGGTTGTACAAATTACTGAGGAGGTGTGATCTGTTATGCCTACAGTTGATCGATGTTTCCTGTTTTTTGTTTAAAAGTTTTCCTCTGTCAGTAAATTTAATTATTTCAAGTTTTTCTCCGAGGCATAAATAGCATGGTGAGTTTAATGAGCTACAGGTGCTAGTTTTTCTGATAATGTTCCAAATTACAATTGGTGATTTATTTTTATTAGTGAGTTCCCAGTGGTAATTTGAGAGTGATGTTCTGTTTTGGTAGCTTGGGTTGTTGAATGAACATTTATGGCCGGTGTATCTTTCTTTGAAAGTATTACCTGCCATACCTATGTAGTATTTTTTTATATCTGGAGTTTCTTTAGTTGAGATTGTTGCTTGGTAAATTGTTTTTGTTATTAAACAATTTTGTTGCAAGGGGCATTCATTTTTATTTATGCAGTTACAGGACTTTACTTTAGTTGTTTTATTGTTATCTGATTCAGGGTTTAGGTTGCTGTTTAGGATTTTGTTATTGTGTTTTTTAATTATCATTTCTAAATTTTCGCTGCAACTGTAACTTAGTTTAAGTGTATTTTTGTTGAATATTTTATGTAAGATATTGTTTGGGGGGAAATATGTGTTTATGAGGTTTAGAAATTTTTTACCAAGTTTGGTTTTAACTGCTTGATTGAAGGGAGGTGTAAACCATATTATCTTCCTGTTTCTTGCTTTATTGTTTTTATTATTAGTCGTTGCAGGTTTATTAAATTTAATTTGTGTATTCTTGTATCCGCTGTTTTTTAGTGCTTTATTATAGAATTCTTTATGTTTGTTAAAGATTGTTTCATTTGATGAGTTATTGCTTATCCTATGTTGGATAGATTTAGGGATGTGTTTAATGATAGTTTTGGGGTGGTTGGAGAGGGGGTGTACATAGATTGGGTTAAAGTTTTCTTTATTATATGGTTCGTATGTTTCTTTGGTTAAGTTGAGAGTTACATCTAGGAAGTTTACTATTTTAATGTTGGAAGTTATTTCAACTTTAAGGCATATCCTCCTCATCTCCCTAATAATAATCTTTTTAATATTTTCACACCTTTGCCCATTAGAGTTTCTGACTACTAAGAGTCCATCATCCCTATATAGGCCAATGTCTTCAATATCTATATCATTAGTTAGGTTGTAGAGGATGTATAAACCAACTAAGTCGGTGATTTCTGCAGAGTCGAAAGAGCCCATCGAAACATCAAAAGAGCCAGATTGGTTGCTCTTTGTCCATTGATCTTTTTTACTAATTAGCACTGTTTTCCTACATTTTCTTACAATGTTAATCTCTTTTTCAGAAATATCCGAGAGAAGAGTAGCAAACTCCATGACGCTTTCGAAGAGTTCATTAGAAATTGAGGGGTAGTAATTAATTATGTCAAATTGGATGAAGGAACAATTTATTTTGTTTTTTATTTTGTGGAACCAATTAATTGTATCGGTCGTGTTAATCCATTGGTTGAGTTTATATGTTGATCTAATGTTTTTGTTAATTTTTTGTAGGATGATTTTGCTAATTTTTCCGGTTTCTTGTTTTGTAGGATTAATTAGTCTAGTTGTTGGCTTTGTCTGAAAGTCAGGTTTGTGGTCTTTAAGGAGTATATATGCTTCTCTTACTTTTAGTTTACTAACCCTATCACTAATTTTGAGTTTGTCAGTAATTTCCTTGCTACTAATATTTATGTTTTGGACTAAGTCAGTGTTTGATTTTCTGTAATTTTTAGTTATATTATTGTCGAGTAGTTTAAAATATTCTGGTTTGGTGAGTTTATAAAAGTTTTGAGTTTTGTCTGCCTTAACTAGAATGTGCTTGGAGTTGTTAATTTCGTTGACTATTCTATCTAGTTTTTTCTGGAATGGGTTTTTTTTGTCGTTGAATTTAACGTCCTTAACAATTTTGAGTAAGTCATTTTCAAAGTTATCAAGTAATTCGATACGCGGTGCCGTACCTTGGTTTTTGAAGCCGTATTTTTCTTTGTTGTTGTTACTGGTAGATCCGTTTAGGAAGAAGTATGCTTTCCACTTCATTCTCCTCAAGAGTTCCTCCATCTTCATTGTTAGAATTAGAAGATAATTCCGGGTGTTTGTTATTGGAATGTTCTTGAGGGAGGTGTTAAAGTTGGTTTTTTCCATGTTAGCTGAATAATCTCGGTTAAAAGAGTGCTCGACAGTGAATGGAGCAAATAGTAATCCAGGTAGGGTAAAAATCCATAGGGTAGAAATCCAAAGGGAATCAAACCGGGTTTATAAAAGAGTGCTCAATAAAAATATAGAGCTGTATTGTGAATGCTTTTATTCAAACATGTACAAGGTCTGCTACACTGGCATGTCGATGTTATCGATCTACAGCTCTCGAGAGCTGAGGTCTCATCAGGCAGAAAATCGTTTTTTGATTCAACTGGTTGCTGAATTCCAGGGAGAATGAAGTCAAGCAAAAAAGAAGAGGAGAAAGAAATAAAAGTCATGTGACCGATTTTAAAATATGATTGCCGTTAGAAATTACTATTTTCTTATTTTTATCTTTTATATATTTTATATATATATATCCAACGCTGAGCTGGGGTAGAGAGGGGAGGGGGCCGAGGGAAAGAAAAAGAAAAGAGAAAGGGAAAGAGATACAATTGCTGTCAGAAAAGTTTAATTTACAGCTGTTTATATTTTTATTTTGTATTTTTATCCAACGCTTAGTTAGGGGGGGTGGAAGAAAAAGAAAGAGAAAGGGGTTGAGGGGTGTTAGGGGTGGGTGTCTATAGCCATTTAGGATTTGTTGCGGGGATGGTTCTGAGTTAAATTCAGCGCTGGGCTGGATAAAGATGGGGGTCGGGGGAGATTAAACAAGATCGAAAGAGAAGATGAAGGAAGGGGGGGAGGAGGGGTTTCAAATTTGTTGTGTCTGCTTCCTGTCAATGCAGACATATAACAATTACATGACACCCAGCTTACGGGGATATTTTAGTTTAAACTCACTGGTGGATTTATGGCCTTATTGTTGATAAATTATATTGTTATATTTTGATCAATTGGCATTTAATTTTGATTATTTTGATGGATAGTTACATGTATTTTAAATAATATTTATCAGTTAATTAATAAAACATAATGGTAATTGTCTTTATTTTTAGTAAGATTCATATATGGATTATTGGCAATAATATTAGTAGGTTAGTTCTAGGTACTAATGAGTTAAAATATATTGGGAATTATTCTTGGTAAGGATCGTATATAAGTTTATGACATTGATATAGATGGATTATATTATTATATTTAGTTTTAATTATTTTGGAGTATGAATAAATGTATTTCGATTATAAATAATAGTTAGTGATGGATTAATAAAACATACTGGTAATTGCTTTTATTTTTAATGGAATTTATATATCGATTAATTTCAGTGGTATAAATAAATAAATTGTATTATTCGTTGTGATCCTATTACTAATGGTGGGGTTAACACCTGTTATAGTATTAGTGGTAAGGTGTTCTAGTTAAAATTGTTAACACAAGTTATGGTCTATGAAGGGGGGGGTTAGAAATGATGGGGGCCAGTAATTTTGATTAAAGTGATCAGTATATAATTATTTAAATATTTAAAAATTGGTTTTGGTAATATCTTACATAAAATATTCAACAAAAATACACTTAAACTAAGTTACAGTTGCAGCGAAAATTTAGAAATGATAATTAAAAAACACAATAACAAAATCCTAAACAGCAACCTAAACCCTGAATCAGATAACAATAAAACAACTAAAGTAAAGTCCTGTAACTGCATAAATAAAAATGAATGCCCCTTGCAACAAAATTGCTTAATAACAAAAACAATTTACCAAGCAACAATCTCAACTAAAGAAACTCCAGATATAAAAAAATACTACATAGGTATGGCAGGTAATACTTTCAAAGAAAGATACACCGGCCATAAATGTTCATTCAACAACCCAAGCTACCAAAACAGAACATCACTCTCAAATTACCACTGGGAACTCACTAATAAAAATAAATCACCAATTGTAATTTGGAACATTATCAGAAAAACTAGCACCTGTAGCTCATTAAACTCACCATGCTATTTATGCCTCGGAGAAAAACTTGAAATAATTAAATTTACTGACAGAGGAAAACTTTTAAACAAAAAACAGGAAACATCGATCAACTGTAGGCATAACAGATCACACCTCCTCAGTAATTTGTACAACCCCCCTAAATAATACCATTAAAACAAAAAAACCCAATACCCAACAAGCCCGCTAAAATTAACACTTATTAACACTTCCAAATCAAGTAACTTTAACCCTCAACTACAAACACAGTACAACCACCCCAATCTTTGAATAAATACTATAACATGTAAAAGTAAAATTTTTTTATATATATATATATATAGGTGATTCTTGTGGACATATGAGTGGGCATATGTATGAAGATATAAAGTTTTATAACTATTTATGTGTGTGTGTGTGCATCTGTATGCGCGTATGTATACGTATACATATGTACACATACATGTGTATCTGTGTGTTCATGTATTTGTGTATGGGTTTGGGTGCATATATGAATGTTTGTGTATACATGTGCATATATGTATTTATATGTGTGCACGAGTGCGTGTGTGCGCTCAACATCCTGCTCACAAAACTACTTATTACCAAAACCAATTTTTAAATATTTAAATAATTATATACTGATCACTTTAATCAAAATTACTGGCCCCCATCATTTCTAACCCCCCCCCCTTCATAGACCATAACTTGTGTTAACAATTTTAACTAGAACACCTTACCACTAATACTATAACAGGTGTTAACCCCACCATTAGTAATAGGATCACAACGAATAATACAATTTATTTATTTATACCACTGAAATTAATCGATATATAAATTCCATTAAAAATAAAAGCAATTACCAGTATGTTTTATTAATCCATCACTAACTATTATTTATAATCGAAATACATTTATTCATACTCCAAAATAACTAAAACTAAATATAATAATATAATCCATCTATATCAATGTCATAAACTTATATACGATCCTTACCAAGAATAATTCCCAATATATTTTAACTCATTAGTACCTAGAACTAACCTACTAATATTATTGCCAATAATCCATATATGAATCTTACTAAAAATAAAGACAATTACCATTATGTTTTATTAATTAACTGATAAATATTATTTAAAATACATGTAACTATCCATCAAAATAATCAAAATTAAATGCCAATTGATCAAAATATAACAATATAATTTATCAACAATAAGGCCATAAATCCACCAGTGAGTTTAAACTAAAATATCCCCGTAAGCTGGGTGTCATGTAATTGTTATATGTCTGCATTGACAGGAAGCAGACACAACAAATTTGAAACCCCTCCTCCCCCCTTCCTTCATCTTCTCTTTCGATCTTGTTTAATCTCCCCCGACCCCCATCTTTATCCAGCCCAGCGCTGAATTTAACTCAGAACCATCCCCGCAACAAATCCTAAATGGCTATAGACACCCACCCCTAACACCCCTCAACCCCTTTCTCTTTCTTTTTCTTCCACCCCCCCTAACTAAGCGTTGGATAAAAATACAAAATAAAAATATAAACAGCTGTAAATTAAACTTTTCTGACAGCAATTGTATCTCTTTCCCTTTCTCTTTTCTTTTTCTTTCCCTCGGCCCCCTCCCCTCTCTACCCCAGCTCAGCGTTGGATATATATATATAAAATATATAAAAGATAAAAATAAGAAAATAGTAATTTCTAACGGCAATCATATTTTAAAATCGGTCACATGACTTTTATTTCTTTCTCCTCTTCTTTTTTGCTTGACTTCATTCTCCCTGGAATTCAGCAACCAGTTGAATCAAAAAACGATTTTCTGCCTGATGAGACCTCAGCTCTTGAGAGCTGTAGATCGATAACATCGACATGCCAGTGTAGCAGACCTTGTACATGTTTGAATAAAAGCATTCACAATACAGCTCTATATTTTTATTGAGCACTCTTTTATAAACCCGGTTTGATTCCCTTTGGATTTCTACCCTATGGATTTTTACCCTACCTGGATTACTATATATATATATATATATATATATATATATATATATATATATATATATATGCATATATATGAATATATAGACACATATATATGTATATGTATATATATATATATATATATACATACATATATATACAGTGTTAAAGTGAATATTTGGTAAGAAATCCGAGTAAGAGAGCTCAATTGCAATGTGTATGTGTATTTTTCTTTCTATATTCTCTCTCTCTCTCTCTCTCTCTCTCTCTCTATATATATATATATATATATATATATATATATATACTTATTAATGACATTATATGTATTAGCATATACTATCAGTGCCCTTTTACTTTGCAGTCCTCTTTAAAAGATTCAGCTCGATGATTGTCAATTAGTGATAACAGAGCAAATACAAGTCAGGTTCATATTATATTCCAATAAGCATGTTTTTATTTTTCTGATGATTTTGTAATGTTGCAGAGACGATATTGACATAAAAACGTTTTTTGGCACAGGACAAATGAAACGGACCGTAAAAAATATATCTCACAGAAATGTTATGTTTTTTGGAAATGTGAAAAGATAAAAATAATAAAAATTAAACCATGGTTATTGGAATATAATATGAACCTGACTTATATATATATATATATATATATATATATATATATATATATATATATATATATATATATATATATAAAGTTATGAAATACATTCATGGCAATTAGGATACACTGAGGCTTCCGCGTTTCATCCCCGTAGGGAATTGTCAGCTTGACGATTCCTTACAGGGATGAAGCGTGAACGCATCGATGTTGCTTAATTGACATAAATATATTTTCATAACTTACTACTTGGCTCTACTCACGCATTGAGCACTGTTGAAGTAAATACTAAAATCGATACATCAAATATAGCATTTATTTATAGCATTAATTGCAGATACATCAAATAGTATGTATATATATTTATATAATTCTTTATCTTTTGTGTTTTATTGTTTATTTTGTGTATAAATTATTCAAAGTTAACTGTTGCCGATAATATTTACAATTACATTGTCGTTTTTCATCCTCTGATGAAAAGAGTTTATTTTTGAAAATCCATGGATTAAGGATATGAAACTCTTTTCTTTGAACCTTTGATGTTTTAATAAATATTGTATTTTTACAATTTATTATTCTCATCTTTTATCTCTAGAATTGATTGTTCTATTCAATATATTATATTATCACGATGGATTATTATTAAACGATAATTCAATTATCTTTAATTTAATTCAACATTTAAATGTATATATATATATATATACATATATACAGGGTGTCTCAAAAAATGTACTCACTCGTAGAATGACGAGAACACTTTTATTTATGAACATAGAGTGAAATGAAATAGCATCGAATACATGAGACAGATGTAATTGAAGAATCATGTTCGCAAATGTTCAAACTGATGACCATTATTGTTCAAACAAAGCATTTCTCTCTATGTTCATAAATAAAGGTTTTCTCGTCATTCTAAGAGTGAGCACATTTTTTTGAGACACCCTGTATATATATACATTTAAATGTATATATATATATATATAAGAAGTGGCAATCATATATATATATATATATATATATATATATATATATATATATATATATATATATATATATATATATATATATATATAATTGCCACTTCTTTACAGAAGAAGGCCATCCCTACAGGATTGCAATGTCCGGTTATGGTGAGGCAGATGCCTCAGCAGGCCCGACTTATTTTTACAAGTCTTGCTGGTATGGACAGCCGTACGCGTCGTTATTTTGTTCATCGCTGTGGGTCTTGTAGCAATATATGTAAATGTAGATGGCCATGCTCTGCGTGTGTACGGCACACAGAGCACGCTCTTTTTCTACAACGTCCAGTTTCAGTAACAAGCCGAAGCAAGATAACTAAGAGACGATGTAGATCGCAGGTTTTATATCAGATGGATGATCTGACAACAACTATGGTAGCATCGCACCTGGCTTCTGTACCAGGTATTTCTACGCTTTTGCTATAACTACTACTACTACTACTACTACTACTACTACTACTACTACTACTACTACTACGAATAATAATAATAATAATAATAATAAGAAGAAGAAGAAGAAGAAAAATAATAATAGTTTAATTCTGAGGAGACTTGTTGTCACTCAGTCTCCAGGGAATACCACAGGTTGTTGGCAGTGGGCGATCACTGACGATGACCAGTGTGATGGATGATCTGACAACAACTATGGTAGCATCGCACCTGGGTACTGTACCAGGTATTTCTACGTCTTTGCTATAACTACTACTACTACTACTACTACTACTACTACTACTACTACTACTACTACTACTACTACTACCAATAATAATAATAATATATATATATAATTCTTAAGTCTTTCAACCTTTGAAACTATATAAAAATAGTAAAGGAAACTTTTAGTCCGAAGCTATTTCGTTGGAAGCCAATCAATATGAGTTGCTCACCATGAAAAAACGGTTTCGTTGATTTAAGAACAAAACAATTTTTTTTTTTGGCTCCCCAGCAGTGTTTACAAGATAACAGCTCCCTTAAAAACAAACACACAAAGAAAAACGTTGCGGATATCAGATCTATTTTTTTTCCTTTAGATTATTTTCTCCTAACATATTTTGTAGCCTGTGTTGTTGTTCTATATATTGATGGACTCTCCCGTCGATTTCGACGTATCAGTGCCCCACCAGGGGCGGCCCGCGCGTTAATTTGTAATTGCAAGGGTTGCGCAATCCTCAACAACCGCTCTCATGAGTCGGCATTGCTTGATTCCAATGGCAAGTAGTAATACAAGACGACTCGAAACAATGCCGAGATAAGCAGAGAGCACATACAGCACCTGGTATTCCCAAATGGTCACCCATTTTAGTACTGGCCAGGCTCGACGCCGCTTAAATTCGGTGATCTAACGGGAACCGGTGTGTCAACGTGATTGTGCCGTATAGTTCTCTCTCTCTCTCTCTCTCTCTCTCTCTCTCTCTCTATATATA
>OY744551.1:5396842-5404342 GCA_963556195.1 Sepiola atlantica
AAAAGAAAAGAAAGGAAGAAGGAAAAAAGTAGAAAAAACAGACGGAAAAATAGCAAACAAAGAAAAGAAAATGAAGTAAAAAATGTTAAAAAAAGAAAAGAAAGATTAAAGTAAAACGTAGTAAAAAAAGAAATAGAATGTAAAAAAAGAAATGGAAAGAAAGAAGAATAAAAGAAATAAAAAAGAAATGAATAAATACAAGAAAGAAAGGTGCAAAGAAAAAGGAAGAAAGAAGAAAAAAAGAAGAAAAAGAAAAAAAAGGAAAAAGGAAAAGAAAAAGAAAAAAAGAAAAGGAAAAGGAAAAGAAGAAAAAGAAAAAAAGAAAAACAAAAGAAAAAGAAAAAAAAGGAAAAAGGAAAAGAAAAAGAAAAGAAAAAAAAAGAAAAGGAAAAGAAGAAAAAGAAAAAAAGAAAAACAAAAGAAAAAGTAATAAAGAAAGTAGAAAAGGATGACAAAATAAAAGGAAGGAGAATATGTTTAGACAAAAAGTATAGTCGAAATATGTATAAAATAAAAGGTTAAAAATACTTCTCATTCTTTTATCTATTCTATAGATGGTAAGAAAATAACCACATGCGTCATAGGGTACTAAACTCACCACTTTATTCATCTTATTCACTCGAGCGTGTTTCAAGAAAATTATGACTATTTTCATCATCTCACAAAAACATACTCCATACAGATAGTAGCAAACATTTTTCTCTCTAATCTTTATCTACTCCTCTCACTTAACGCCGGGAAATAAATTACATAGGATAATTTTAGAAACATCACCGTAAACATTTCATTTAATTCTTCTAATAATTTCATACGCACTATACATGATTCCTACATCAATTAATAGCAGCTCGCTGATATTCCTTCAAAATTACCGAATACCGGATTACGTATACTTATTATTGTCCGTCGTTACTTATCTCTATTAAACATACACTTAAACTAATTCCGGAATTTGCGGTTTACATTACCGAACGGCACGATTTCTTAGGTACATTGATTCAAAATGGCGTCACTTACTCATCAATCACCTCGTAAAAACTCATTTTAGTTGCGAATCTTCGATTTGACAGGAATACTTACTTTTTATCGCTTATATTTTCTTGCCATAAACACTTAGACATTTTCATCCATAACACTTTTAAGGCTTCTAACTCACTTTAAAACAATTCACAGCGTAACACGAACAGAGGTACACGTTGAAAAATATCAATTTGTCCATAGTAATCTTATGGAGGCCGATAATAGCTTCTTTACACGACGATGGTCAGTAATAAAAACACACACAAAACAGGTACATTGTTTCACTTTTGGGCATCCCTACTAAGTGAACATTATTAAAAAATGGCAATCATCAATATTATTATTATTATTATTATTATTATTATTATTATTATTATTATTATTATTATTATTATTATTATTTTTTTTTTATTTTTTTATTTTTTTTTTAATATAATTTCTTTCCTTTATAATTCTCGCACAAAAGATGAATGAAAATAAAGTTTCGACATTTTCCTTATTATTTCTGCAATTAAACATTTACATTTAATTGTTTATCATAATATTAGGTAAAATATTTATCATTCCAACTCCGACTTGCACGTGTTTTTATATCACATATTGCAAGCGTATATCTTTATTCATGAAGAACGAACCTCAGTCGCCATCTTAGACTCTTACATTTACGAAACTTTGGGTGATTTTTATTTTACGTAATTTCTTATCTTCTATTTTTTCTTTTCATTTTAACTTTTACCTATTATAACCATGCACTCTCAATGTCTCAGTCTCTCTCTCTCTCTCTCTCTCTCTCTCTTTATTTATTTATTTACTTATCACAATAAACAAAAAAAAAACATTTCATTACTGAAGAAGAAATCCTTCTAGACTGCGGTAACTTTTACGTTCTATTTTTTCTATTCATTTTAACTTTTACCTATTATAACCATGCACTCTCAATGTCTCAGTCCCTCTCTCTCTTTATTTATTTATTTATTTATTTATTTACTTATCACAATAAACAACAAAAAAATTTCATTACTGAAGAAAAAATCCTTCTAGACTGCGGTAACTTTTACTTTTATCCCCATTTATTTAAGACCTTCTTTATTTACTTACTACAATAAACAAAAAGGTTAATTCAATTCGGTTTATTTTTATTTATTCATTTTTAAGTTTTAAAGTATACACTTACCTTTACAGTGCAGTATCGGTTTTTTAATAAAAAAATAAAATAAAAACACCTCTTCTCTTAGTGATCATTTCAATCCCATCCTATGTTTATTTAGGAGGCAATTGTTGCCCAACATATGCGCTACTTCATGGAAACGTCTTACTCTCCGTCGTTCTTGCATGTCTATAACTTTTACTATGATTTCACACACGAGCAGAAGGGTTCCCCATTGCCTTCCATAATCATACTATGATTGTCTACATGGACCCATGGTGTAACGGTTAAGAACTTTAGTTAATAATCTGTTCTACGTCTTTTGGAGGTGGAAGGGTTAATCTTTCTACAGGTTAGGGCAAGGGTTACGGTTAGGGTTAATAGGGTTAGGTTTAGGGTTAATAGCCAAGAATAACGTAATGATTGACACTTCTACGCGGTTACCGGAACGAGGACGAATGGCAGCGTTGGATAAAATAAAGATTAGGGTTAGGACAGAGTTAAGAGTTAAGGTTAGGGTTAGGATTAGGGTTATGATAGAGTTAGAGTTAGGGTTAGGATGAAGGTTAGAGTTTGGGTTAGAATTAGGATTAGGATTAGGATTAGGGTTAGGATTAGGATTAGGATTAGGGTACGGATTAGGATTAGGATTAGGGTTAGGGTTAGGGTTAGGATTAGGGTTAGAGTTTGGGTAAGAATTAGGATTAGGGTTAGGGTTAGGGTTAGGGTTAGGATTAGGATTAGGGTTAGGGTTAGGGTTAGGATAAGGATTAGGATTAGGGTAAGGATTAAGGTTAGAGTTTGGGTTAGAATAAGGATTAGGGTTAGGGTTAGGGTTAGGATTAGGATTAGGATTAGGATTAGAGTTAGGATTAGGATTAGGGTTAGGATTAGGGTTAGAGTTATGGTTAGAATTAGGATTATAGTTAGGGTTAGAGTTAGGGTTAGGGTTAGGATTAGGATTAGGGTTAGGGTAAGGATTAGGGTTAGGGTTAGGATTAGGGTTAGCGTTTGGGTAAGAATTAGGGTTAGGGTTAGGATTAGGATTAGGGTTAGGGTTAGGGTTAGGGTTAGTATTAGGATTAGGGTTAGGATTAGGATTAGGATTAGGGTTAGAGTTTGGTTGGAATTAGGATTAGGGTTAGGTTTAGGATTAGGATTAGGGTTAGAGTTTGGGTTATAATTAGGATTAGGGTTAGGGTTAGGGTTAGGATTAGGATTAGGGTTAGGGTTAGGATTAGGATTAGGGTTAGGATTAGGGTTAGAGTTAGGATTAGGGTTAGAGTTTGGGTTAGAATTAGGATTAGGGTTAGGGTTATGGTGAGGATTAGGATTAGGGTTAGGATTAGGATTAGGGTTAGGATTAGGGTTAGAGTTTGGGTTAGAATTAGGATTAGGGTTAGGGTTAGGGTTAGGATTAGGATTAGGGTTAGGGTTAGGATTAGGGTTAGAGTTTGGGTTAGAGTTTGGGTTAGAATTAGGATTAGGATTAGGGTTAGGATTAGGGTTAGAGTTTGGGTTAGAATTAGGATTAGGGTTAGGGTTAGGATTAGGATTAGGATTAGGATTAGGATTAGGGTTAGGATTAGGATTAGGATTAGGGTTAGGATTAGGGTTAGAGTTTGGGTTAGAGTTTGGGTTAGAATTAGGATTAGGGTTAGGGTTAGCATTAGGGTTAGAGTTTGGGTTAGAATTAGGATTAGGGTTAGAGTTAGGGTAACCTATAATAATGACGTAATAATTGACACTTATACACGGTTAACGGAACAAAGATAAATTGCAGCGTTGGATAAAATAAAGTGGTTCAGTTTGAAATTCCGTCCACATAATCTAGATAAAGATTCCCAAGTCCGATTTTCTTATTTTGAAGTTAGAAAAGATGCACCTAAAGAAGTTCGGGGGTTACATCGGTCGAAACGTTGTGAATACAACAACGAAGATGAGAATAGTTGTCCGAATAATCCAAATGATGCAAATATTATTGATAATTATTCCTTTTTAGTTTGGCCACGTTTTTTAGTTTGGCCACATTTTTTGTTTGGGCACATTTTTTTGTTTGGCCACATTTTTTTGCTTGGCCACATTTTTAGTTTGGCCACATTTTTTTGTTTGGCCACATTTTTTAGTTTGGCCACATTTTTTTGTAAACCTAATCTTAGTAGTATATCCTAATTCCCATGTTTAGTAAAGAAGTTAAACCTAAGGATTCTAACTTATCTTTATAATTGAGATACTTTATTCCTTTATACTCCTTCCAATTGTTATATCATAGTCCAATTCCCATGTCTAATAAAGTAGTTAAACTTAATAATTTGAACTTATTTTAATAATTGTGATAATTTATTCCATTCCACTTCTTCCAATTTCAATATTATTTTTCAATTCTGATATCTAGTAAAGTAGTAAAACCTAAGGATTTACACTTATATTTATAAATTAGATAATGTATTCCCTTGTAGACCATCTAATTTTAATATATTTCAAGTCTCTTTTCTAATAAAGTAGTTAAACCTAAGGATTCAAACTTATTATAATTTAACTCCCTTTGCAGACCGTTAAATTTCAATATCAGATCGCAATTCTCTTGTTTAGTAAAGTACTTAAACCTCAGGATTCCAACTTATCTTACTGATTGAAATTATTTATTGCTTTGTAGACTTTCTAATTTTAATAGTATCTCCCTATTATCTTGTGAAGCGACTGCTGTCCACGATTGAGTACAGCATAAATGTATTCAATACAAGCTCTTATTAAAGTCGTAATGTTATGCATCGTTCTAGTTGAGGGATCTCTCGGCTGGAGACATCGGACCATCATGTCATTTGCAGGCAATATCAGGCCGGATTTCAAAGACATTCCACAAGGAATTCTAATGGTCTTGGGGGTTTTATTGGATTTTGACAGGGAAGGAATTTGGTTTGGAAAAATGGAGGAAGGGAAAATGCGAAGAACATTCACAGTTGGACATGTCACCAGCAGACCTTATGACAGATTTGTTTTTTTTCTTTCTTGTTTCGTTGTTTTGTATACTGACCAACGCACTGACACCTCCATCCGATTGTAATATTTTTTAAATTTTATACTAGCAAGGCTACTCCACGTTGTCCGGGGACATAAAAGATAGAAGAGGTTATAATTATATATTTTAAAACTTTTATCTCTCTACCTCTCCTCATCTTTATCTCTCTCCTCTTCCCCGTAGTTCTACATCTCTCTCCCCATTATCTCCGCTCATCATCCTTTTCTTTCTTTTTTATTTTCCTCCCACAAGGTAAGATGTGACACAAGGTCGGGAAAGTGGGATTTGATAAGCCAGCGCCCGAGAAGGTGAGCAATCCGGCCATTTAAAAATTGCCTGGGCAGCCCCGTCGGCATTCCCCGGTAGGTGCGCCTCAGGCAATAAACAATAAACTTACTCCTCCCTAAAGAGGGGAGGCAAAGCCTGGGAGGATGGACCTCCTAGAACTGCACAGGAGAGACCCATAGACCGGCGTAAATCAAGCCCAAGACAACACCAGTCTACGGGGGGGGGGCAGTATCCATCAGAACAGATACTACACTTTGATCTTAGCCAAAATGCCGAGCTCATCATCCTTTTCTTACCCAGCGAACAGATACTATTAGTACTACAACTTGATTGGGAGTACTCATCTTAAAATGCTCTGTAACTAGTTAAAATTAAAACAATATTTGAAATTACGCTTTAAAATGTATTTACAAGTGAGTTATTTTTCGATTCCTGGAAAACGCTCTGCGAGAAATACTGCATTTCCTTTGGGGGAAAAAATGACTGTTCATGAGCCCAGCACGGGTATCTTTGATAATTGGTGAAAAATCGAAAAATAAACAAAATAGTGTTAGAAACACATCCAATAAAAGTCACCAATCGTAGGAAAATGTAATGTTCTATCAGTATTTTAATCTTCGTTTTTTGAGCGATTATCGAAACTCTGTAATTTCAGCCATTTTTTTCTTTTAATTTGTTTACGAAAAAACGTTTGCTGTTTTAATACACAAATGTAAAACTTAATTGAATGTAAAATTGAAAATGATAATAATGTTAGTTATTCACCTCTCTTTTATATGATAGATAACATTGGAAATGGCGGGAAAAACAGACGCTCGTGACAAAACCTCGTCCAGTCGAACCCCAAGGAATAGATTTTTTTGTGTTTTACATATTATTTATTCAGGGCAATGCTGATCAAGCATATACTAACTTTGTGGGTGTTTTTTTGTAGTTTTTGAATTTTAGCTGGATATACATGCGTACATACATACATACATACATACATACATACATACCTACGTACATACATACATACATACACACATACATGCGTACGTACATACGTACATAGATGCATACATACATACATATGTACGTACATACACACATACATACATAGATACATACATACATACATACATACGTACATACATGCATACATAAATAAATACATAAACACATACATGCATACATACATACATACATACATAAAATACATACATACATACGCACATACATATATTGATACATACGTACATACATACATACATGCGTACATACATACATACGTACATAAATACATACACACATACGTACATACATACGTACATACATACATACATTCATATATACATACGTACACACATACATACGTACATACATACATACGTACATACATACATACATACATACACACGTACATACATCCATCCATACATACATACATGCATACATACATACATACATACATAAATACATAAATACATACGTACATACATACATACATACATCTATACGTACATACATACATACGTACATACATACGTACGTACATGCATACATACGTACATACATAGATACGTACATACATACATACATACATACATACATACATACATACATACATACATAGATACGTACATACATACATACGTACGTACATACATACATACATACATACATACATACATACATACATACATAGATACGTACATACATACATACATACATGCGTACATACATACATACGTACATACATACGTACATACATACATACGTACATACATAGATACGTACATACATACATACGTACATACATACATACGTACATACATACGTACATACATACATACATACATGATTACATACATACATACATACATACTGTTGTGTAGTTGTCCCACAGTAAATAATAAATAAAGGAAGTCAAGTCGAGGGTTGGTTTAACAAGTGTATTAACAAAGTCAGAAAGTGACTAGCTCTTGGCTAGACAGTTACAAGACTGTGCTTTGTCTTCTGTGTGTCTCGCACTATTTATAGTGAC
>OY744551.1:5411842-5419342 GCA_963556195.1 Sepiola atlantica
ATAGATAGAGAGGGAGTAAGAGAGGAAGAGAGAAAGAAAGAAATAGAGATAGAGAAAGAGAGAGAGAAAGAGAGAGAGCGTAAGAGAGAGAGAGAAAAATAGAGAGAAAGAGAGAGAGAGAGAGAAAGAGAGAGAAAGAGAGAGATAGAGAAAGAGAGAGATAGAGAGAGAGAGTAAGAGAGAGAGTAAGAGGGAGAGAGAGAAAGAGAGAGAGAGAGAAAGAGAGAGAGAGAAAGAGAGAGAGAGAATAATATATAGAGAAAGAGAGTAAGAGAGAGAGAGAGAGTAAGAGAGAGAGAAGGAGTATGAGAGAGAGAGTAAGAGAGTGAGTAAGAGAGAGAGAGTTAGAGAAAGAGAGAGAGAGAGTAAGAGAGAGAGAGAGAAGGAGTATGAGAGAGAGAGAGAGTAAGAGAGAGAGAGAGAGATAGTGAGAAAGTGAGAGGTAAATTAATTACTGTGGTTGTAGCTAAACGAGTTTTTGCTGTAACTCAGTTGATATAGAAACATAAAAGTTGCGGACAATAGTCCGAAGATAAAACAAACAACATTAACACTGATTACTTCTCGTCTAAAAAAAATCAGACTACACAAATGAAAACGAATTTTTCTTTCTTTTTTTTCTTAAAACAATTTAAGTAATTGACAATCCTGTCTGCACCAATCGCGTTGTTGTTTTTTTTTAGATGGATTTTATATCCGTGACATAATATCTATTGCAAAGTGATTTGTTTGTTTATGATTCTACGATCAAAAGCTTCTAGGATGAAGATCGATAGTCGATTGTTCGTAAGAACTCACATTTAAGTATCACATAAGCGAGTTTATTGAGCTCGACTGGTGAAGAATTACAAGATAATTTCATATTGGTATATACGTTATCACCTTCCACCCTTTTTTAAAAATGTGAGATCGCCCGATTGCCGAACATGCAATGCGAAAAAACTATATATAAAAAAATCAGGTACTGATATCGATCCTGACCCAGTTTTCGTGAGGTTCGACTCGGAAGCGTTCGGCTGTCCTACGCAAACGCCCGAGTGTTGACGAGCCGATTTGTATCAGACGACAATTTTGATACGGTGCTTCGTCCTATGATAATAATGTTTTGTTTGTTTGGGTTTAGGGTTAGGTTTAGGGTTAGGGTTTAGGGTTTAGGGTTTAGGGTTTAGGGTAAGGGGTTAGGGTTAGGGTTAGGGTAAGGGTTAAGGGTTAAGGGTTAGAGTTAGAGTTAGGGTTTAGGGTTTAGGGTTTCGATTAAGGTTGGGGTTATGGTTAGGGTTTAGGGTTTAGGGTTTAGGGTAAGGGTTAGGGTTAGGTTTAGGGTTTAGGGTTAGGTTTAGGTTTAGGGTTAGGGTTAGGGGTTAAAAATATTTATTTGATAACAGTAATTTCGCTATGTTTTGCTTGTTTTATTTGTTTCGTTGGTTAAAAAATTTCTTGCAACTATAACTAAAAATTGTCGTCTGGTACCATTTGGCTCGTCAACACTCGGGCATTTGCGTAGGAGAGCCGAACGCTTCCGAGTCGAACCTCACGAAAACTGGGTCAGGATCGATATCAGTACCAAAAGTCATTTGATGCTGCTGTTGTACCGAACGTTTAACTCGTACTTAAATACACTTCCTTTGCTTCCAGGTTAGGATTAAAGTGTAGTATCTGTTATGTGCAAACCGAGTACAATAATATCGTGAGGTATTCGTTCGCGTCGGACGTCCATAAAATGCACGACATCAATATTAAACAGAAAAAGGAATCAGAATTAATTAATTCGGTAGGAAAGAAATGTATCGCTAACAAAAATCGGGAATCCGACTGACTGTACTTCATTAATTATAATACATACTAAAACTCCATTAAGAGCTGGTAATTCTCTGAATTTGCGGTGGATTTTCTTCTAAAATGGGGGGGGGGGGGTATTTATTTATTTAATATAGGAGCTGCATTCTCGCAAAGGATATTTGAACTTATTAAATAACATTAGTTCTTTCTAATGTTTTATGTGTTAGGTTTAGAATGAGAGTTAGGGTTGGGGTTAGGGTTAGGGTTAGGGTTAAGGTTAGGGTTAGAGCTAGGGTTAGAGTAAGGGTTAGAGTTAGGGTTTGGGTTAGAGTTAGGGTTAGAGTTAGGGTTGGGGTAAGGGTTAAGATTAAGGTTAGGGTTAGGGTTGGGGTTGGGGTAAGGGTTAGGATTAGAGTTAGGTTTATAGTTAGGGTCAGAGTAAGGGTTAGAGTTAGGGTTAGGGTTAGAGTTAGGGTTAGAGTTAGGGTTGGGGTTAGGGTTGGGGTTAGGATTAGGGTTAGGGTTAGGGTTGGTGTAAGGGTTAGGATTAGGGTTAGAGTTAGGGTTAGGGCTAGGTTTAGAGTTAGGGTTAGAGTTAGGGTTAGAGTTAGGGTTAGAGTTAGGGTTAGGGTTTAGGGTTAGGGTTGGTTCTAGGGTTAAGATTAGGGTTAGGTTTTGAGCTAGGGTTAGGGTTAGAATTAGGGTTACGGTACGGGTTCGTGTTAGGGTTAGGGCTAGAGCTAGGGTAAGGGTTAGGGTTAAGTTTAGAGTTGGGTTAGGGTTGGGTGTCATTTTGTACTATAAGATATTTTGTCTTAAATTTCTTGTCGTAGATATTTAGTGATATTTTATTATTGTTGTCATCGGTCCTCTCTGATTTGATGTTGTGCCCATAAGTAGACATACTTATTTAAATTCAAACAAATGGTTGGGGTAGTAGCTCAATTGTTAATATCTTACTAGAGCTCAACATATAGTAATTTGATAAATGTTCGGAATTTGTTTTAAACAACATTTTTTTCTTCATATAATTCTTTTTAACATAAAATTACCCCCTCCCCTCAAATAAAAAATTAAAATAGTTCATTTAGTTGCACTGATGTTTTTTTTCCTTTTTTTTGTTTTTAAAGACGACCAATGGAAAAAAACATTAGTTGCATCTTTATGTAGATAAATATCATTGGGGCAGATCATAATTTCATCTCGAATTTCGAAGAGTCTGTTAAAAAGGGAGGTAATTCAAACTTTTTTTTTTGTAACAATAACCCACAAAGAACATCCTAAGAATTAGTAAGAAAATAAATTTTTAAAATGTACTTGTGCAGTTTACCGACCGGGTTTCAATAATAACGTTATAATTTAGAAAGTCTTTTTAACATGAGAAAGTTGAATGGCTGATTACCTATTCTGGTTATTAAATTGTTAGGTGAAAGTACAAAATAGTTAACCCCCCACCCACCTTCCCATGTTAAGAATGGCTTTCTAAATTATAACGTTATTAATTCAGCCGGTGCGTAAACTGCGTAATACCCTTAAAAAAAATTTTTTTTTTGCTTATTATCTGGATTTTCCTTATGGGTTATAGTTACAACATCAGAAAATAGTTTGAATTATCTCCCTTTTCAACTGACTCTTTTATATTAAAAATTAAAATTTCATCTGTCTCCAAAAATACAGAAGTAGCCATTTTTTTTTTTTTTGCATAAGTAAATTTTTTGTAAATTTATTTTTTTACCAATTTTCTGGATTTTCCTTTATAGGTTATAGTTACAAAACCAGCAACAAAAAACAGTTTGAATTATCTCCCCTTTCAACTGACTCTTCTTATGGGTTATAGTTACAACATCAGAAAACAGTTTGAATTATCTCCCCTTTCAACTGACTCTTCTTATGGGTTATAGTTACAACATCAGAAAACAGTTTAAATTATCTCCCCTTTCAACTGACTCTTCTTATGGGTTATAGTTACAACATCAGAACACAGTTTGAATTATCTCCCCTTTCAACTGACTCTTCTTATGGGTTATAGTTACAACATCAGAAAACAGTTTGAATTATCTCCCTTTTCAACTGACTCTTTTATATTACAAATGAAAAGTAGCCATTTTTTTTTTTGCATAAGTAAATTTAAAAAAAAAAATTTTCTTACTAATTCTCTGGATTTTCCTAATGGGTTATGGTTACAACAAAACAAGTTTGAATTATCCCCCCTTTACACTGACTCTTCTAAATTAAATACTCTGTACTTTCGCCTAACAATTTCATAAACAGAATAGTTAATAAACTTCCCACGTTAAGAATGGCTTTCTAAATTATAACGTTATTATTTTAGCCTCGTCCGTAAACTGCATAAGTACCCTTTTTTTAAAATTTATGTTCTTACTAATTATCTGGATTTTCATTCTGGGTTATGGTTACAACAAAAAGGTTGAATTATCTCCCCTTTCAACTGACTCTTCTAAATTAAGAGGTCAAAATTTCATCTGTCTCCAAAAATACAGAAGTAGCCATTTTCTTTTTTTTTTTTGCATAAGTAAATTTTTTTGTAAATTTATTTTCTTACCAATCGTCTGGATTTTCCTTTATAGGTTATAGTTACAAAAACAGCAACAAAAAATAGTTTGAATTATCTCCCTTTCAACTGACTCTTTTATGTTAAAAATGCAAATTTCATCTGCTCCAATAATACAGAAGTAGGCATTTTTTTTTTTGCATAAGTAAATTTTTTTAAAAATTTATTTTCTTACCAATTTTCTGGATTTTCCTTATAGGTTACAAAAACAGCAACAAATAAAAAAAAACATTTGAATTATCTCCCCTTTTAATTCACTCTTCTAAATTAACTGACTCTTCTAAAATAAAAATAAAATGTTCATCTGTCTCCAATAATACAGAAACACCACTGTTTTTGTTTTTGTTTTGACTTATCTCCCCTTTCAACTGACTCTTCTGAATTAAGAGGTAAAATTTTTATCTGTCTCTAAAAATACAAAAGTACCAAGACAGCTTACCTGTATTCTTAAGAAAATAGGTTTATTTCTTCTTCCCAGGTAAACAAAAAACGTCTTTGATTGAAAAGCGGGAAAACTTACCTGAAAAACAAAAACAAAACAAAATATGCTAATGAAGGATGAATAAATAAATCAATAAAATATTTGGATCATTCCACCGCTCGAGAAACAAAATGAAGAAATAACATTTAAAAATAAATTCAATGTTGCAATTAAGTAAATCCTATATTTCTGAATTTTTTAATTTGCATAATTTTGGTTATTCGGACTACATTCCTCAAAACGTTTCGGCCGCTGTAACCTCCGGCCTTCTTCAAAAACAAAAAAAATATGCTAATGAAGGATAAATAAATAAATGAGTCATGAATAAAATTGAAAAAAAATAAATTGCATCATTCCACCGCTCGAGAAACAAAATGAAGAAATAACCCACATATTTTCGTTTTTCTCATTTTTTTACAAATACTTTTTCTCCTATACTACGGTATCTATTTGATATCTCGGGTGTTTTTCTAATTCAATGCAAATCTGAAATATTTGAATGTTAAAATAGGAGCTTGTACCTTCATTATGCCCCTAAAAACTATTAAAATACTATTATTGTTAATTTTTTTTAAATCAGAGGTATCTAAATTATATCTTTTATCCCATTTTTGCTTCTTTTGCATCAACTAAATATAGCCCACTTTAAGATTATTTACACCTAGCAGCTGTGTTCCAACATTCATAAAAATCGGTTTATTAGTTTAGAAGGGAAATCATATACATAGAAATGAATAAACATATATACATACCTTATTATATATATATATATATATATATATATATATATATATATATATATATATATATATATATATATATATATATATATATATATAATTAAAGCAGGTTCTGAAACGATTGTCGGATACTCCAGCTATATATATATATATATATATATATATATATATATATATAGTAAGCTATGAAAGTATATTTATGGCAATTAAGCTACACAGAGGCTCTCGCGTTTCATCCCCGGGAGGAATCTTCAGGCTAAAATGCATTATAGCCTAAAGATTCCCCCGGGCATGAAACGCGAGAGAGAGAAAACAATACAAATTAAAAACCGGAAGGTAACATGGTCTAATTGAAATAATAATAAATAATAATAATAAAAGAAAACGTTTGTAAATGTTAGTTGAAGAGGTGTTAAATTGTAAGTTTAAACAGCGGAAAGGAAGTTGCAAGGGCGGATATCACAGTTTGTACGAAGGAGGTGGGGATGGTAACCTGAAGAAAAAAGAAAGAAAGGAGGAAATGGGACGCATAATTTGTAATTTGAACGTTTGTCTGGTTTTTGATGGATATATATATATATATATATATATATATATATATATATATATATATATATATATATATGAGAAAGGAAGGATGAAGGTAATCCGACTTAATAGGAAATGTAAAAGGAAAAACCAAAAAGATATTTGTTTTATGTATTTATCAACGTTTCGTCTTTATTTGTAAGACTTCTTCAGGGTGATAATTTTAAGAAAAATGTCATACAAGTACATGAAAATATTGGGTTGACATGATGGGTTAATGAGAAGAAGTAGTAGCCGCTACTTGGAGCACAGGACCGCGGTCCGAGTTGAAGGAAGTCGGTGGCATGAAATGAAAATAATGTGGATGGCTGTGAGTGAAAAAGTGGAGGGGTGGGGTGACTGAAATTAATGTGGAGGGCTGTGAGTGAAAAAGTGGAGGGGGGGGGGAGAGAAGTGAAGGGGGAGGCTCTGCGTTTTTGGTGTGTGGGTTTTTAGAAAAGATTTGAAAAAATAAAGGTGATTAGAAGTGGGAGGGGTGGGTGGGTAAGAGTGTGAAAGAAGTAGTTGAAAGGGAGAAATGGGTGAGGGGAGAGCGGAGATTTTGTTGTGGTTAGGTGTGAAATTTCCCATATATATATATATATATATATATATATATATATATATATATATATATATATATATATATATATATGTATATGTATATTTCTATATGATAGAGATAGACAGATAGATCGATCTAGACAAGACATCCTAAAATAACCCTAGAGACAGGTTAATAAATCTTATCATGCGTTAAGTTTATTGATCGATAAAGCTGCAGCACTTATCGATTTATATCAATAAATAAGTGCATTATGGTAAGACACGGGCGAAATGCGGATACTGAACAACATCGATTATCGAATTCTCTTCAGAACGCCGTCGTTAGACCCTGGCAATCAGACGTCATCGATGACCTGCTGTCTTCAGTTTCGAATATTTTACGAAGAGACTCACCCGTAAATACACGAACGCAATGACGTAAGTCGTCCTTTGTCTCGTCGCTTGAGTGGACGCGGAACAGACGGAATTTACATTAGGACACCACGTAGTTACACATTCGACACAAACTAGCGGATGCACTCGTCGACGCCAGGGTGCGAGGTTTGTACTATAATCATTCATTGATAACAGGCGAACGAAATCACGCCCATCTGAATATATCTTATAAGCCTGACAGACGTATATATATATATATATATATATATATATATATATATATATATATATATATATATATATATATCATTGCTATTTTTTCTGCTAGATCGATTCTATATGAAATGAACATAAATCAATATGACAACGGTTAACTTTTAACCCTTGTTATTCTTCCTCCTCCCCCTTCCTCCGCCTCT
>OY744551.1:5421842-5481842 GCA_963556195.1 Sepiola atlantica
TTAGAAGCCCTATATATATAAAATTAAAAACCCGTAATGAACAGAATTAACTTCAATACCAGCAATAATATACTAACATGCCTATAATCCTAACTATAGTTTCGTACTTATTATATATTTCCCGCCCAAATCATCGATAATACGAACACATAGTCTTTACCGGATTATCCTCATTCCCCTGAGGATGAACCCGGATGCGTCTAAAAGTACCTGGGACACAAATCTAAACTATGGCAAATTCATCAGCCAATTCTCCCCAGAAGGAAAGATTCTGATTCGGAGTATTGAAAGGATCTACCAAAGGATATCCAGACATAAGTTTTCAGTTATATTAAAAAAAGTTAACAGAAATAAACGATGAGAGAAAACGAAATTCAAAACGATTTATTAATAATTTCAGGAAAATCTGATTAAATACCAGAATAGTGAATACTGTCTGGTAAATAAAAAGTTCGGCAAAAGGTAATCTTAAATTTTCGAAAGAAAAACTTTCATTTTCAAAAGACAACAATAGAAGACCGAGATGGTCGAAATAAACGGGAAAAACCGGTGTCAAAACCATTGAAACACCGCAGCAGAATCAAAATGTTGAAACACCGCAGCAGACAATTGGGAGTAGTAACGCAGAAAATGTCAACATTAAATAAAATAATTATTCAACTAAAGTTAACATATTATTAACATTTGTTTATTTATATACTAATTATTATAATTTTATTATATTTTATTTAATATGATTAATTAATTTTTTTTCTCTTTTTTCTTTATTCAATTCTAAAATTAAATTTACGTGTGGGCCGTTATTATTATAATATATGCAAACAAAGGGAGATAACTTAGGAAAAAAATATGTTTAGAAATTAGATTTGAAATTTGAAAAGAAATTTAAATCAATTGTGGAATGGATCAATGTCAAGGAGCGGGGGAGGGGGAATAAGAAGAAACGTTGGAGAAAGGGGGAATTAAGGGACAAAAATACATACACACATATACATACAGTCGCGTCCAAAACTAAGGGACAAAATTTTAAAACCTAATATTTGTTAGAAATAATAACCGTAAAAATCTGAAATTTTGACAACCGGTAGTTGTTGTCATCCATAATAACATACTAAAATTTGAACCCTTTGTATAGAATAGAAAAAGAATTATAACAATTATTCATTTATTTCCAAATTTGGAATGTCCAAAAGTAAGGGACAAAATTGAGAAAAACAATGTAAACAGCCAAAAAAAAACGATAAAAGTACATGTGTAATCAATATTTAGTAAATGAGCCCTTGCTCTCAATGACAGCTGCACATCTTCGACTACAAGAACGGATCAGTTCTTGACAATTCTTGATACTAATTTTAGACCATTCTTCTTGAAGCTTCACCCACAAATCCTCCGTGTTAGTGGGATTTCTTTCCCTAACTTTCACCCCTAAGATCTTCCAAAGATTTTCTATTGGATTTAAGTCAGGACTTTGCGGTGGCCAATCCATAATTTCGAAATCTTGCTCGCTAAGGTAACTCATTACCACCTTTGCCTTGTGACATGGAGCATTATCTTGCATAAACATTGCCCTATCGAATCCTGAATTATGTATGATTGGCACAATATGATCTTGAACAATGTTTTTATACATCTGCGCGTTTACACGAGTTTGTAATCGGACAAGAGGCGTTGTACCTTGGCTAGAAAACATTCCAAATACCATGACGTTTCCGCCCCCAAATTTGACAGTTTTCTTAGTACACTTTGTACTTAATTTTTCACCAATACGTCTCTTTACAAAGTTTTTTCCGTCATTTCCAAATAGATTAAACTTGCTTTCATCACTGAAAAATACTTTTGCCCAATTTTCATATGTCCAAATTACATACCTGTTTGCAAACTCTAATCTCTTCTTCTTATTCTTCGAACTAACAAGTGGTTTCTTCCTTGGCGTTCTATTAAACAGTCCTATTTCTTGCAGTCGTCTAGAAACAGTCTGTCTTGACACATTAACACATGAGGTACTATTCATAACCCTTTTAATTTCTGTGCAAGACTTAAAACGGTCCTTTAATGACATACGCTGCATTATTCGATCTTCTCTTGCTGAAGTTTTGCGGGGTCTGCCGGTTTTAAAAGCACTAGCTATTTTGCCAGTATCATTGTAGGATTTAACAATCCTGCCTACAACACTCTTGGAAAGTTTCACTTTCTCTGAAATCTCTCTAATGGTGTGCTTTTCCTTGTGTAGCTTCACAATAGCTTGTCTCACAGAGTAATCAAGTTTTTGACGTTTCGCCATGGTGTTGACTGATGCAACGTTTACAAATGACTAAATAAGAGTTCTTCAGTAGAGGAAATAAAAAAAGTTGAATGTAGCATGCTATTTACACCGTTTTTCTCAATTATGTCCCTTACTTTTGGACATTCCAAATTTGGAAATAAATGAATAATTGTTATAATTCTTTTTCTATTCTATACAAAGGGTTCAAATTTTAGTATGTTATTATGGATGACAACAACTACCGGTTGTCAAAATTTCAGCTTTTTACGGTTATTATTTCTAACAAATATTAGGTTTTAAAATTTTGTCCCTTAGTTTTGGACGCGACTGTATATAAAGTGTAAATATCTAAATACATATTTATTTTTCATGTTAATTTAAGAGTATTCCAAGGGTATAATACTCCTAGAACTAAATTTATATAAATTTATTCTATTTATTGATTTATTGATTTTTTTTATATAAATATATGGGAAATTTATTCTATTTATTTATTGATTTACACCGGCCGTTCTTACACGGGAGAAACTACACCGGTTGTCACTATAAATAGTGCGAGTCACCAGAGACACAGAGAAGACAAAGCACAGTCTTGTAACTGTCTAGCCAAGTTCTAGTCACTTTCTTATTTTGTTAATACACTTGTTAAACCAACCCTCGACTTGACTTCCTTTATTTATTATTTACTGTTGGACAACTTCACAACAATATATATATATGGGAAATTTATATATATATATATATATATATATATATATGGGAAATGAAAAGGAAAAACCAAAAGATGGCTAACCTCTCTTTCTCTTCTCTCTCAATTGTACTTACATACAAGTCCCCGCATACACCCCACGCACCCCACGCACCCCACATACATTTTCAATCACCACGAATCTAAACCACTTAACCACAAATAACAGCCTTACCAATGAACACAATCTAGACACCCTCACAAATATTTAGATATTTAAACCCCTTTTTGCCCTCAATTTAATTTCAAACCATCAACACTGCCTGCACAAAATTACATTTCACCTATTTCTCACCAAAATTAATATCACTTTTCTTCTTCTCTTTCTTTTTCTTTTTTCCTTCCTCTCATGGTCATATTCTCAGCACATTTCAACACTTTCCTTCTAATTTACTTATATCCACACATTCCTGGCATAGCCAGCTGGTCAAATACTCCTACTCTTCACAAATTTCACACAAACCTCAACAAAGTGTCCTCTCTCCCCCTCACCCATTTCACCCTTTCGACTACTTCTTTCACACTTACCAACCCACCCCTCCCACTTTCAAATCACCTTCATAGCTTCCAATCTTTTCTAAAACTATGACACTAACTACTTTTTCACTCACAGCCATCCACATTAATTTCACTCCCTGCCACACACTTCTCTCAGCCTGGACCTTGGTCCTGCGCTCCCAGTAGTGGCTACTACTTCTTCTCATTAACCCATCATGTCAACCCAATATTTTAATGTACTTGCAATATATATATATATATATATATATATATATATATATATATATATATATATATATATATATATATATATGTGTGTGTGTGTGTGTGTCTGAGTGTGTTTGTGTCTGTGTGTGTATGATTCATAGAAGGTGATACAATGCAGATGTGTTCTACTTTCTATGAATCACATTTATATGTACACGCGTAATAATGCTTCAAGCAAACTACATGAATCTCATATATGCATATATATATATATATAAATAAATAAATAAATATATATATATATATATATATATATATATATATATATATATATATATATATATATATATGGGGCACTGGTGGGGCACTCATACGTCGAAATCGACGGGAGAGTCCATCATATATATATATATATATATATATATGTGTGTGTGGTGTGTGTGTTTGAATGTAAACATTGTATCCATATATATATATATATATATGTATATATATGTATATATATATATATATATTACACGCTAAATAATGCTTCAAACAAACTACATGAATCTTTTATATATATATATATATATATATATGTGTGTGTATATGTGTGTGTGTGTGTGTGTGTGAATATATATGTATACATTATATCGATATATACATATAGACAAATGCATGATTCTACTTTTTCTATTTTTCTTTTGTTTATCTCTTTGTGATGAGTTTTTAATTCGTTTTTGTTTTCTTTTGTGCATTTTCTTTTTGATATCATAGCAATTGTTTGTCCTTTATTTGGGAGAGGAGGTGGATATTGAAGTAGTCGGCGCTGCCGAGAATCAGCAGGTGTTTGTCTCACGTTTTTTGTCGCGTTTTTGCTCGATTCATCTTCTCCTGCGAAAACGCGGACATCATCAATTTGGAAGTGTGGCTGTCACGTGACCACGTTGACCGCCCCATCCCCTTTTTGGCACGTAACCCCACCCACGCCTCATTTTCTTTTGGTAAATTGAGAACACGTCGGGAGAAATGTTGATGAGGCACAAGGATCTGAGGTTTATGTCTGAGGGAGAAACTAAGGATAGAGTGAGAAAGAAAGAGAAAGAAAAAAGAAAGAAAAAAGAAAGAAAGGAATGGTAATGTAAACGGAGAGAAAAGAAAAAGAAGGAAATGGAGAAAATAGAAAGGAGGAAAAAGAATTAAAGAATAGTAAAGGAAAAGGAAAGAAAAGAAAAGAATGAAAATTAAAAGAAATAAAAAGAGAAAAGAAAAAGAATATCAGAAATCAAAAGAAGGAAATAGAGAATATAGAAAGGAGGAAAAAAGAGTAAAGAATAGTAAAGGAAAAGGAAAGAAAAGAAAAGAATGAACATTAAAAGAAATAAAAAAGAGAAAAGAAAAAGAAAGAAGAAAAGTAAACTAAACCGAAAAAGAGGAAAAAGAGGAAAAAGAGGAAAAAGAGGTAAAAGAACAAAGTTGGTAAAAGGAAGCAAAAAAAATCAATAAACAAGAAATAAATAAAGGAAAAAGAAAGTGAGAAAAATGACGGACGTAAAGGAAAATGAATGAAAAAAAAGAGAACGCAATGAATTGAAAAGAAAAGAAAGAAAGAAAAAGGTGATAAAAATGGAAAGAAAGAAGAAATATGCAAGGAGAAGAATGAAAAAATAAACAAGAAAGAAAAAAAAAACGAAAAAGGAATAAAAGTAAAATTTATAGAAATTAAAGACGGCGGAGAAACGCGCATGGAACGTTTTTCGCATTGTTCCAGAAAGTCGTTGACGATTTAAATTCAGCAACGCTGGGTGGCATTAAAAACAAAATCGCATCACGTTAAACATTTTAAAATGTTACCACTAGTTTAATACGTGATGTTGTTAATTTTAAGTTGTGTTTTTATGTAGATAGCTTCCAGTATTTCTAATTTTTTGATTTTTTAAAATTGGTTTCGGAATGTATTATTTTAGTGTTATTAACTAAAATTTGTCTTAAATCAGAGGGAAGGCAGTTATGTTTTGTAGATGTTGGCAAATTTAGCTAGAATTTACAAGAATCATAGTGAGGCGGCGGGATAGAGTAGTGAAAACAATCTACATAAAAACACAACAACCTAAAATTAACAACCTCACATATGAAATCAGTGGTAACATTTTAAAATGCTCAACGTAATGCGAGTTTGTTCTGTGATGCCATCTAGCGTTGCTGAATTTAAATTGTCAACGACTTTCTGGAACAATCCGAAAAACGTTCTTTGCGCGTTTCTCCGCCATCTCTGTAAAATTCTTTTCCTTCTCCAGCTGTTTTGTTCATTTGCTTGTGACACCTGTGGATGATTCGACGAAAAATCGAAAACGTTTGTGAAACCTGTGAAATCCATGGAACATTTATTAATTTGTTTATATTAATAGAAACAGGACCATCAGAAAAATTGTAAAAATAAAAAAGGAGTAATTGTTATTTTTAACAATGTTTGCATAAATGAGAAACTGCTGATTAAATAGACACAATATATATATATACACACACACACACACACACACACACACACATATATATATATATATATATATATATATACTTTTGGTTCATTCTTTGCCAACTTATCTATCTATTTAATTCCTCTGATGATAAAAAAAACATTCTTTGAAAAGCCTAGCTTAAGGAACGAAAAAATAAATATTATTTTATTGACTATACTTTGTGTTGAATTAACTAGAGACGTAATAGATTTGTTATTCTAACATTTCTTATTCCTCTTCTTCCATTTATCTCTCTCTCTCTCTCTCTATATATATATATATATATATATATATATATTTTTTTTTGTATGTGTTATTTTATTTTTATTTTTTACTTTTTATCCTCTGATTTTATTTTTCCTTCATATATTCTTTATTTTTGTTCTTATTTTTACTTTTTTCATTTTTTCTTAATAATCTTTATAATGTTTATAAGGTTTTATTATTATTATTATTATTATTATTATTATTATTATTATTATTATTATTATTATTATTATTATTATTATTTACTCACTAGGAGTTATCACACTGGTCATCGTCAGTGGTCACCCACTGCCGACAACCTGTGGTATTCCCTGGAGTCCGAGTGACAACAAGTCTCCTCAGGCCTCCAGTATGCTCCACCTCTTTTCGTTCATCACCGCTGATGACCTTGCGGTAATCGCAACAGCCACCTACCAACGATTTCCATAAGGGCCATTGGTCCCCTCTGGGGCCCGAGTGGCAACAAGCCTTCCCAAGGTCCCAGAGCTGTCCGCGCTCTTCCAGTGGAGGTCTGGTTTGCGCTTTCCCTCCTCGACCCTCTGTCCATAATTTTGTGGCGTCAGCCTATGCTTGCGCCTCTCTCGTGCGGTTGTATTTTCCCCGGTTCTGCTGTCTTGTGCTTCCATGTGTTGTTGTTGTTGTTGTTCATCATCATCATCATCATCATCATCATCATCATCATCATCATCATCATCATCATCATCATCATCATCACCACCACCACCACCACCACCATCATCATCATCATCATCATCATCATCATCATCATCATCATCATCATCATCATCATCATCATCATCATCATCACCACCACCACCACCACCACCACCACCACCACCACCACCACCATCATCATCATCATCATCATCATCATCATCATCATCATCATCATCATCATCATCATCATCATCATCATCATCATCAGTTTATCTTTATATTCTTATTTTATATCTGTAACTTATTGTTTTTCCAATATTGGTCTATGTACGCCCTCCTGCCAATGGATGTTCCTCTATGACGAGCTTGTTATTTCTTCCTTGAATTTCTGTAAGGTGTGATGCTAAAGGCGCTGATGAAGAGACATTTTGGAGTAGCTTTTGTTGGTTTTTAAAAAAAATAAAGAATGAAATAAAGTATTTCCAGAATGTTTTTGGAAACGACCGTACGCCATAATAGACTTGTTGTTCTAATTCTTTGAGCACTTGGAATCTTATAATTCACTAAATCTCTTATATATATATATATATATATATATATATATATATATATATATATATATATATCACTCTTTTGTGAATTTTACTACAGTCGAAGTTCTCAAAATCATGGTGCCTGTTCCCCCGGCTCACACTTGATCTAAATATGATATACATAGGTATTCGAATATTCCATTTAGTCTGGTGGAGTATCAAGTTAAGTACTGTAACTTGAGGTAACATTACTTGGAGAAGGTGCACCATTCCTCGTATGAGCAAGTGTATAACTATGTCGATGCGATCTTATTTGGGCTTCGAATACTATGCTATTTTGAATATTTGGTCAGGGTTTACTTGTAGGGTGCAGTATCCTCATGCCAGGTTATCCTAACAAACCCGTGTACAAATAGACAGAAAACAATCGAGGATGGTACAGGCAAATAATTATAAAACTACTTTGCCGAAGACTCACCCTCCATCTATCCGACACTAGCTCTATTTTCAAACACCAAAAAAACCATGACTTCCCTCCTTCTCTATATAGACACATCCTACTTATTCTAGTAAGTGTTTTATTTATTTATTTATTTTTTTTGAAGTTTGGTATTTTAATTTTTATTTAAGATGTTGTTTGTAGATCGTAGCAGATAACGGTGTCTTGAAAAAGTTAAATACGTCGTTCAAAGGTTGTAATATTGAGGGCGCTTTTTGATGGTGTTTATATTTATGTATCGGAGTTATTATTAATTTTATTTATAGTTTTGTGTTTTAAAGGTTTGAAAATAAAAAATACCAAACTTCAAGAGCATAAATGAATATTCAACCGCCCCACCCCTTTGTATTTTAACTTTCCAATACACCGTTATCTGCTACGATCTACGAATACCTTAGATAAAAATAAAAATACCAAACTTCAATAAATAAAACACTTAGTAGAATAAAATAAAGACTATAAATAATAAACAAAATAAAACTCAATTAATTCCTAATAGTTTTTCCAGAGAGATTTTCCGGACATGCACCGTTTTTTCTTTATTGATATAACGCCATTTATCATCGTAGTTTCATTTCATTCATAACGCCGACGATTCCACAGGGTATAGAGTTTTTTTTTAATGTAAAAAATCAACCCATCTGGATTAAACCGCGATACGTTTCTGTAATATGTAACATATAGTTTTCAAATAAATTATGCTAGTTCTCACTTCTTTGCGATCTAGCACTTTATTGATTTCTTTTCAATATAACCTGACACACTATACACACACACACACACACATATATATATATAGAGAGAGTAAAGAATAGTAAAGGAAAAGGAAAGAAAAGAAAAGAATGAAAATTAAAAGAAATAAAAAAGAGAAAAGAAAAAGAACGAAGAAAAGTAAACTAAACCGAAAAAGAGGAAAAAGAGGAAAAAGAGGAAAAAGAGGAAAAAGAACAAAGTTGGTAAAAGGAAGCAAAGAAGGAAATGGAGAAAATAGAAAGGAGGAAAAAAGAGTAAAGAATAGTATAGGAAAAGGAAAGAAAAGAACGAAAAATTAAAATATAAATATTCATCCACACACAGACTGTTTCGCTGTATCACAGCTCTTCGGTGCGGCTGGACCAGTTAGTGCCTCAAGCCGGGATTGAACCTCAACTGCCGAGCTGATAGTCGGCGCCTTTACTCCTGCGCTATCATACGACACTGACTGAATGTAAGTGATATCTCAAGTGCCGGAAGCTCGAGTTTTCCCAATGAGCTATGCCTTAAAGCTAATGGCAGTTGGCGATATCTTTACAAAAATAAGCTCTACCTAGGGAAGGAGCTTTATATAGTCATCCATATACAGACTATTTCGCTGTATCAGTGCGGCTAGATCAGTGAGTGCCTCAAGTCAGGATTGAAACTCAACCGTCGATCTGACAGTCGGCGCCTCTCTGTATATATATATATATCCAGAGGAAGACTGTTTCGCTGTATCACAGTTCTTCATTGTTGCATTCTTTTGGCCAATATCAAAGTGTAGTATATGTTCCGATGGATACTGCACCCCATACTGGTGTTGTCTGGGCCTTCGGGCCTGGATTTACGCCGGTCAATGGGTCTGTCCTGTGCAGTTCTGGGAAGTAACGCTCCCAGGCTTTGCCTCCCCTCTTTGGGGAGGATTAAGTTTAATGCTTAATGTCTGAGGCACTCTGCCCAGGCAATCTTTTAAAAAGCCCTAGCACTCCCACTTTCCGACCTTGTGTCACATTCTACTGTGTGGGACGTAGATAAATAGGGTATCACATTTCTTCAGTGTGATAAGAGTGATAAGACAGGCAACTGCTTCAAGCCGGGATCGAAACTTGACCGCCTTGCTGGCTATTCGGTCGTCACGCATGCAGGAGAGTAACTTCCTTTTCCTTTTGGTTACCCGCCAATTTCAGTTACGTTTCTGATACTACGCTTCACCTTTTCTATCCTCGGTCAGTGACAAACAATCCTTCTCGACTAAGGTAATTAAAATTTCTCTCCTAATCTAGAGTGCTCACTTTTGGGGCAGCTGGATTTTCCCCCGATTAAAAACCGCGCTTGCCTCTAGCTTTGCCCTCGTGGGGAGGAAGTAAACAGGAATTACAGAAGAGTACTATATCTGTTTTTAACAACAGCTTTGCATTATTGCTAGTAGAAATGGACGATTTTACGCACCAGAGTGCTCTACCCACAAAGACGGTGGAATATGTAGTCATTCATAGATGGACGTTTTCGCTGTATCACGTCGAAAATCTCAATGTTTATCTAAACACTGTAAACTACACCAGAATACTCTATTCGATTTTAGGAAGGGCTATGAATTATCGTTATTTGTAGTTGAAGATCTTACTTACTAAAGTGCTCAACCCAAAATGGGGGACCTAGGTAACCATTCACAGACGAACTGTTTCGCTGTATCACGTCGAAAATACTATTTCAATGATAAGCGTAGTTACTGTTGTCCTATTTGGGCTGGTTAATCTCTGTCCCATTTGAGGGTTCTTGATAAGGTGCAGAAATGTATCTGTAATTTGATTGACCCAACTCTTTCTTCTTCTCTACACCCTCTCTCTCACAGATGTAATGTTATGCTAGTCTCAGTCTTTTCTATAAATACTATTATGGCATGCGTTCTTCGGAATTGTGTAATCTATTCCCTGCTTCTTTTGTTCCAGTTCGTTAGACTCGTTTGTCTAGTGGTCTCCATTAATTTCCAGTAGCTTATTTCCAAGATGGAACTCTCCTTCTGCTGAGTTGAAGACGTGGCAATTACATTGCCTATTTATTGTGCGGTTATTCGTTATGTCTTTTTATCATCTAGCCTTTCGCTACTAAAATAGGCGAGATGTCTTTGTGCATTCCGAGCCAATCATACGAGGCAAACATTGGTCCGGGTTGTTAACAATTAAACCTCTTTTCTCCCTCCCATCTGCTTTCTGTTTCTCTCTTTCTCTCTGTATCCATCTGTAGTTCTTCAAATTTATGTCCGTAATCTTAGATATACAATATAGCTTTTGTCACTACAAGGTAGATAATTAAATCGTTTTCGTCAGTCATATGAGGCCAACATTGGTCCGGGTTGTTGAAAATTAAAATTGTGATTCCAATCAATTTCATTATTTTTATATTAAGTCCTGACCAAAGTAAAAATAGAGAGAAAATGAAGGGGGAGAAAAGTAAGTCGATCTTCTGTTTTTTGTGGTTAAGCGGTGACCTACATTCTTTTGTAAAGAGTGTATATATATATAAATATATATATATATATATATATATATATACACATATATATACATATATATATACATATATATATATATACATATATATATATATATATATTGTATTTTTATGTAATTATTTTATGTACGTATAAAATAAATAAAAATATATATATATATATATGTATATATATATATATATATATATATATATATATATATATATATATATATATATATATATTAATGTCAAGTGAGTAATGAATTATTTTCCTCCATCCAGTAGTCTTTTTCAAAGAACTGCGGGCTTGTGGAACTCTCTTCCTGCTGACTGTTTTTCTTCCTACTTACAGACTTGGTATTTTCAAGACTAAGGCCGATAGGCATCTCCTGTCTTTGCGATAATCATATTTCGTTCTTCTTAGCTCCTTACATCAAGTGGCTTCATGCCTTGTCTGGAGCGATTTCCATTACAAAACATATATCGTGTACATAGCAGTCGAAATATGATATTGAAAACAATCAAGGTGATGATACTCTTCGGAATGCTACGGATTATAATTGCTAGGCGTTCGTTGAAGACGTGGCAATTACATTGCCTATTTATTGCGCGGTTATTCGTTATGCCTTTTTATCATCTAGCCTTTCGCTACTAAAATAAGCGAGATGTCTTTGTGCATTCCGAGCCAATCATTCGCGAGCGCCATTTGTTTTTTTCCAATTATCGATTTATTTGTAATCAATTTTGTTTCTTGCCCGACGGCGAACAAACGATTTTTGGCATTATCTCTCTTGCCGTAATTGAAACGAAACGGAAATGTTTATAAAAGGCTCTTTTTTTTGGTACGTAAACATATTTCGCGATAAACACATTACGTCCATTCATTGTGGGCGTATAGCAACGATAAATGCCATCCTCAACTCTATAATCAAGATCAACGTGTATTTATTTAATTTATATATATATATATATATATATATATATATATATATATATATATATATGAAAATGGCTGATTAGTTTGATCGTACACATGTGAGTGTTTGCTCTGAAATTTTTGTTTGTTCTTTTGTTTATTTTCACCTTAAAATGAAACTGATGTATGATGTGGGTGTTTTTCAAGACACTCTAATCTAAGAACTCTTATTATTTGTGAACTTTTTCTGATGATTTTGTAGTGTTGCAGAGACGATATTGACATACAAATGTTGTTTGGCACAAAACAAATGAAACGGACCGTTAAATATATCTCACAGAAATTTAGAATTTTTGGAAATGTGGGTGCTCGCGTTCGGTGTATCAATTTCATGCCCACTCCTATGTTGTGTTTATCCTAGCCAGTTCCTCTGTTTTCTTCCCTCTTATCGCCTTTACCCCTCCGCCTACCACCTCCCCTATACTAGCTAAGTAGGTGTGAACGTGAAAAAGAAAATAAATAGAAATATAAAAAGTAGAATAAGAAAAATATTTTTTGGGTGGTGGAGTGAAATTTTTTTTTGGGGGGGGGGTCAGAAATTTTTTTTAGGGGGTGGGGGGGTTGAATTTTTTTTTTCAACTAAAAATATTTCTTTGGGTGGGGGTAGGTTAACATTTATTTTTTGGGGGGAGGGGGTCGAAAATTTTTTATTTTTAACTAAAAATATTTCTTTGGGTAGGCGAGGGTAAAAATTAACCTTAGAACAAATAGGCTTTTCTTTTAAGCTTTGTAAGCCACCTTATATATATATATATATATATATATATATATATATATATATATATATATATATATATATACATATATATACATATATATATAATATTTGTTTTGTTTATTTTCTATGTACGTCTACGTTTCGTCCTTTATAATCAGGACTTATCAGCATAGAGATATGACTATTCACTACTGGTCATGCGATTCGAAACTCAGGGCTCCGACTATTTTACAACTCAAATCCGACATCTAGAACCATTGAGCCACCGACGTCATGCTGTGTTAATACTACATTTACATATATATTCTCTAACATGCCCATTAGACTCGGATAGTAATCCTTGAACAAACATCTAGCAAAAAACCGCACTGAAACAAGGCAATATATCTCGCCAATGTATTACAAACTCCCATCCTGGTTCAAGTAACTATTCATTTTTATTACTTTTCATCCACGTTTCCATTTCTTTTCCTTTTTCTTCTTTTTTCAATCCCCTTACTTTTTCCCATTTTAACGTCGTTGTCGCACGCGCTGCATAATTCGTTCTTATTTAAGTAGTTACACACGTACCAAAACATCTCGTTGTGCGTTCTCTTTTGCCGATGTTTTTCCGTTATTCAATAAATTTTAAATAAATGGATCAATCAATCAATGTAAAATCTTCACTTTTCCTGAAGACGTTCGTTAATCGAAACAAAACCGGTTAACTCTGTCGTTTTTTGATGATTTATTACCGTATTTAATTTGTTTTTCCTTTTGTCCTTTTTCACACACACACACACACACACACACACACAATCTAACTCAGTTGGTTTGATAATTTACTGAACCGGGGAAACTTTTGACTCACTAATCGTGAATTTGATAATAAGAGAATAAAATAAATACTTAGAAATTGAATCTAATTAACAATAATTTTTAATCTAATTTTCGGAAAAAGTATAATAAAATCACTGATCGAACCATTTATCTATCTGGAATTTAGGTTGTGTAAGTCAACATTTAAGGATAGTTCTACCTTTTTTCTGCGAATCTGATGTTTACATGAAAAAGTATTCTGGACTGACCGTATTAATCTTTTATCAGGATTTAGGGTTAGGGTTTAACAGTTATAATTTATCTTCAGGATTAAATATAATTTATCAATTTTTTTTCACGTTTCTTTGTGGGGAATTATTCCATCGAGGGTTTGCTTTGTACCTTAATTTGATCTAGGCTTGCTCGGTTGGTTTGATAATTTAATGAACCGGGGAAATCTTTGGGTCACTATTCGTGAATTTAATTAGAAAAAAATATGAAATAAATACTTAGAAATTAGAATCTTATTAACAATAATTTTAAATCTTATTTTCGCAAAAATACAATAAGATCACTTATCTATCTGAATGTTTGTATAAATAAAGGAATTCCTACTACAGGGTCCTATCTTTAAATTTGAATAACTTAAATTTGAATAACTTCCACAAAATGAAAGTTAAACTCACCAAACTTTATGTGTGTGTAGACTGACCCTTCCGAGATTTTTTGAAATAAACAAAACAAATTTTAGCCGAAAAACACTTCTTAAAACTTACAAAAACTAAAGTATTGTTTTTTACACTGTTTTGAGTTTTTTAAGCAAAAATAATGTTTTCTAAATGAGGGTACGTTCCTTAGGGCTAATACGGCTCATGCTTGCTTCGGAAGGGGTCCTTTACTTATTCTAAAAAAAAAAAAATCAATAAATAAAAAAGTTATGAATTTTTAAAAATAGGACCCTTATTTTTGCCCACCCTGTATAATCCTAACCCTAACCCTAACCCAACCCTACTTCTTATTGAACACTATCTCCTGATCACTGGAGTTTCATTGGATTAACACCTAGGAAACAAAAACAATACAAGTACTATATATATATATATATATATATATATATATATATATATATATATATATATATATATATATATATACTTCGGCAGCAAGTCATTTTTATGCAAGCTTCATTGAACACCACAGAGCTCTCTCTTTTCACAATCTTTCGTGTCAATCTCTCGACGCGACGAGCAATTTTGCGGTTCTCAGGTGTTAATCGGAAGAGTATGGCACCTGGCGTTGTGTCGTGGACCATTCCTCTAGCGCTTTCGGTCTCTCGACCGTCTTCGGGAGGCTGGTTTATATTGTTACTAAGAGCCGTATTTATAGTTTTATTATTAGTTATATATCTATTAATTTAGTATGTATATATACATATATATATATATATATATATATATATATATATCTTTATCTATTTACTTATTTATTACATGTTTATTTATATATATTTTTAATATATATATATATATTTATTTTAAATATATATATATATATATATATATATACATCTTTATCTATTTACTTATTTATTACACGTTTATTTATAAATATTTTAAATATATATATATATATTTATTTATTTATTTTAAATATATATACATATATTTATATATGTATGTATATATATATATATGTATATATATATATATATATATATATATATATATATATATATATATATATATATATATATATATATATATATATATATATTGCCTGTTATAATTAATTTCTGTTCTTTGCCCGATGGCCAAACAGGCTTCCCAGTTTTTGTCGCATCATTTGTTTCCTGATAATTGAAATGTTAGAAAAACATTCACGAAATTGCTGCTTTATTGGGTAGACATATTTGGCCATAAAAACTTCACTATTTAAATATTTCTACATATTCTTGTGTGGCGTGTGCGATTGGTTTAATGGATACGGTAGCTCCGACTAGGAGATCAGTTATAAAGTGTCGCATAGTCATTTTATTCTTAAGTCCTTTCATCAAATTAGAAGCATAACTGATCTTTCCAGACCGAGGTAAATTGTCGTTGCGTAGTGTATTATTATTTTCCTTATCGCATCGAGGATATTTCCGTTAGCTGAAAAATAACTCGAGGTACACATTTTACAATAATCATGAAATTAAATGCATATACCTCTTCTTAGAGTACGAAATATATATTCGACCAACTGATCGCTCATGACTGAAATGTCAAACGAAAAGAGAGAAAGAGAGAGTTAATTATTTGTTAAGCCCATTGCTTAACTGTATTATCATTTCGCTCAGGCATAATTGATACGTGTTTCTTCTTCGACTACTATTCTCTCTTTTGTTTATATCTGAGGTCATATCCGGCTTAACAGTATCGACTTCCTTTTCTCACCATACAGCAGTGCAAATCCTATGACACCTGCTGACATTTCTATCTACAATGCATCCGGCCTAATTGCCAACGTGTACTAGCTAATATATCCACCAGCGAACGTACCCACCGTTATAGTTGAAAGCATATCAGGTCTATTGCAACCATTTACAATGTGATACCGCGATGGGAAAACATATATCAACTATTTGTTGATATTTAGGTTATACAGAAAATGCAACCGATGGAATAGTTAATAAAATTAACATTTTTGTTGCAACTCAACCATATCTGTTACAAATACACCTCAATGTGTGTGTGACGTGTTTACCAAGTTTCAGTTACGAATACCCATCAGTCTTTATGCAGAAACCGTTAGATAAGACACTTTTTTAATAAGCTGGGTGTGATATTTATAATAAAGATAACGTAACCAACTTAAAAATAAAATTCATTATGCAATTTACGTAATTTCAATTAAGGAAAAGGCAATTCGAAACATAGAAGTACGAAACTAAAAAGTACCACTTAAAATTAAATCACTATTTTAAATATATATATATATATATATATATATATATATATATATATATATATATATATATATATATATATGTGTGTGTTTCGAATCGCACGACCGGTAGTGAATAGTCATATCTCTATGCTGATGAGTCTCGATGGAAAAGGGACGAAACGTATACGTACATAGATAATAAACAATAATAAATATTTTATATTTGTAGCTCCTCGTAAAATAAGTAGAGCACTCTAAATGGTAGTACAAACACAGCTTGACGTCACTTGCTTTATGTGCATCATTCCTTCTTTAATAGAAGTAGAATGCCTGGAAATCGTCCCGCTTTTAAATGTGTTAAAATTATCATTGTTTATCGGCTTTTGGCATTGTTTTCAAGTATTGGCCGCGCGGTTAACGACGTTGGATTTGAGTTGAAAAATACTTGTAATTCAGGGTTTCGAATCGCACGACCGGTAGTGAATGGTCATATCTCTATGCTGATGAGTCTTGATTGAAAAGGGACGAAACGTATACGTACATAGATAATAAACAATAACAAATATTTTATATTTGTCTCTCCCTGTAAAATAAGTAGAGCACTCTAAATGGTAGTACAAACACAGCATGACGTCACTTGCTTTATAATGCATCATTCCTTCTTTAATAGAAGTAGAATGCCTGGAAATCGTCCCGCTTTTAAATGTGTTAAATTATCATTGTTTATCGGCTTTTGGCATTGTTTTCAAATATTGGCCGCGCGGTTAACGACGTTGGATTTGAGTTGAAAAATACTTGTAATCCAGGGTTTCGAATCGCACGACCGGTAGTGAATAGTCATATCTCTATGCTGATTAGTCTCGATTGAAAAGGGACGAAACGTATACGTACATAGATAATAAACAATAACAAATATTATATATATATATATATATATATATATATATATATATATATATATTACATCTATTTCAAGAGTTTCGTGCTCAGATCTCCGAGAGACTGTCTGCTAATAACCACACAAATTCTACGATAAAAACCAAGTTATATAAATTTATATATTTGGAATATATAAAATCCTATTGTGATATGGAGATGCGCGATATTGTAGATAAAACATTAAGTTTCCTCTCCCCAATTGACCAGTTAACTATGTTATAGTATATCTTTCTTGTAGTTTCTTGGTCTTACCTAATTCCAGAACAAGAATTAATCTAGTCTGGTGGAGTATCCAGCTACGTGCTGTTACTTGAGAAAACATAACTATGAGAAGGCGCACAATTCCTCGTATAAGGGATATTATTTGGATTTTGAATACTATGTTATTTTTAATATTCGGTTAGAGTTTACTTGTAGGGTGAAGTATCCCCATACATGGATCTTCCTATTTCCTCATCTGTCGTCAAACACCACAATTATATATATATATATATATATATATATATATATATATATATATATATATATATATATATATTAAATTCCTGAAACAGTTTTTGAGGGTAAACAACTGATGATCCCTTAAATAATGTTAGAAGCAAACTAATATAATAACTGTAAAAACTAAATTGACCTACATGAGTGATTTTCCACTGAACGACTTGGGACTTAAGTTTTTTTAAAATTTTTATTTTTTTAATTTAGTTTTAATGGTTGAGAAACTTCCGAGACTATATATATATATATATATATATATATATATATATATATATATATATATATATATATATATATATATATATATATGTGTGTGTGTATATATATGTGCATTCCAATGATTAAAGGAAAAATCAATCCATATCCATACCTTTCATCTGATCTTCCAATTTCTTAATCTGACGTCAAGCACCACAACCAAACTCTACCTCTGTATTTTCAATATCCAGAAATACCTGTAATTCATCTTCGCCCACCAACGCACGAAAAAGTTTATTAAAAATATGTTTAAAACGTTATTTAAAAAACAAAACAATTATGTTTATTTTTTCAAAAATTCAACGAAACATAGCTGTTTCCTAAGTGTTATTTCCACTTCCTAAGCGGTAAAAAATATTGCTTTAAGTTGCCCTTTTTTAATATGGAGTGTAATTACTTTTTAGTTTAATTATATTTTTATGTATTTTTTAAACGGCTGATAGCCAGAAACATGTGTGCATGGATTCTTTTATATATGTTCGTGTAGAAATAATTACACGTCCTATTAAAAAAAGGCGACTTGTTGCAATATTTTTTACTGTTTAGAGAAGTGTAAAACACTAAAGAAAAAAGCTACGTTTCTGTCGTCAGTAAAAACAATAACAAAAATACTACGTCACATTATGGCGATACAAACTCCTACATATTTCGGCAAGACGTTTGTTGGTCTTGAAGCAAAACACGCCAGACTGCAATAGGTAATATCGTAGGTTCGATCCTTGCCCAGATGAGCAAGGCTGATGACAGCTGATAGCTAGAAACACGTGTCCATGGAGTTATTTCTATATGTACGTAAAAATTAATAATATATATACATATATATATATATATATATATATATATATGTGTGTGTGTGTGTATGTGTGTGTGAAAAAGAAAGACCTGAAAAAAAATTTTAATTACAGGAAAAAACATCCAAAAGGAAACGAAGATTTTACAGGTTTCGTTCGGATCAAGCGAAACCGGTAAAATCTCTCGTTTTCTTTGATTATTTTTTATTGTATTTAAAAAAAAATCCGTCTGTCTTTTTTCATACATCTTGTCTTTCACGGCATTATATTTTCATGATAATTCGTGCATTTTACCCTCATATATATATATATATATATATATATATATATATATATATATATATATATATATATATATATATATAATATATATTACTCTCACACACACACACACACACATATATATATATATATATATATATATATATATGAACTCAACCACACACCCTCTTCTCTCTTTCATTCGCCCGTAACGATAACTATAAAACACTAACTCCAGTCTTCTTATTTAAATTAAAAAAACAAAAACAAAATAAAAAAACAAAACCCTAATCCTGAAGACGACTACGAAAGTCGAAAGCGCTCGAGAAAATGGCCGAATTAAAAACTATCGGTGAAGTACTATACGGATTGCCACCTGAAACCAGAAAGATGGCTCGACGGTTTGAGAACCTCACGAGGAAAATATACAAACGCGAAAGTTCCGTGATGTTCAACAACGCTTGCTTAGATAATGACTTGCTGCCTAAATATATATATATATATATATATATATTTTTTTTTTGGTGTTTGATAATTAAAAATGGTTGCGCTGATGTGTAGTAGATTTAACATTGCGTCGCATTTACATATCCGTAAGTCCATTTTATAACACGACAAAAATTATATTTAAGAAGGCGAATTGTTATCTCCAAAATACGACCCTACGTGATTTTAATGATGTCACGTTGACATTTCAACCGGAAGCACAAGCGGGTGGGGTGGATTACGAGGAGGTGACCCGGGAAGCGGTACGCGTGTTGAGGAACGGGTGTAAGAAAAAAAAGAGTTTAATAAAATGAGAAACACAACAAAAAAGTCACTGCAGGGCATCACGTGAACGGTTTTTGTGAATGTTTTACTTAGTTTATAAATCGAACGAAAAAAAACTTACGGCAACCCCTCTTCCACCCCACCCCCTCCCATCTTCTTCCTTTCTGTCCTTCTTTCTATCTATCCATCTGTAGTTCTTCAAATTTATGTCCGCAATCTTATGTATAATATATAGCTTTTGTCACTACCAGGTAGATAGTTAAATCTGTGTCGTCAGTTATATGAGGCAAACATTGGTCTGGGTTGTTAAAAAATTAATAGTGTGATTCGAATCGATTTTATTATTTGTATATTTGTCGGCACATGTTCGTCTTTTCCCACAGTCCGTTTTTCACAATTTTTTACTGACCATTTTTCTTTCTTTTTTCGGTGTACACTTACCTATCAGGCTGCTAGAGAATTCCGGGGTTTTTGGAAAACAATTTAAAATATTTTACATTTTAGGAGTGGGGATCAGTTTCCAATGTTAATTCAACGTAGACTGATCCCCCTCTTTTTGACCATCTCAATTTTAAAAAAAATCTTTTTCGGTGTACAATTACCTATCATGTCGATAGAGAATTCCGGGTTTTTTGGAAAAACATTTTTAAAAAATTGAGATTTTAAGACGGGGGATCAGTTTTCAATGTAAATTCAACGTAAACAGATCCCCCTCTTTTTGATCATCTCAATTTATAAAAATTATTCTTCTGCTTACAATTACCTATCATGTCGCGAGAGAATTCCGGTGGTTTTTGGAAATAAATTTTTAAAAATTAAGATTTTAAGACGTAAAAAGTTGTGAAAAACGGATTATGGTAAAAGACGAAAAGACGAAAAAGACTGATCCCCCGTCTTAAAATTTACATTTTTAAAAATTTCTTTCCAAAAACCCCGGAATTCTTACGCGACATGATAGGTAATTGTAAGCAGAAGAAGAATTTTTAAAATTTGAGATGATCAAGAAGAGGGGGATCAGTCTACGTTGAATTTACATTGAAAACTGATCCCCCGTCTAAAGATCTAAATTTTTTGAAATTTCTTTCCAAAAACCCCGGAATTCTCTAGCAGCCTGATAGTTAATTGTACACCGAAAAAGATTTTTTTAAAAATTAGGATAGTCAAAAAGAGGGGGATCAGTCTACGTTGAATTAACATTGGAAACTGATCCCCCCTCCTAAAATGTAAAATTTTTGAAATTTTTTTCAAAACCCCCGGAATTCTCTAGCAGCCTGATAGGTAAGTGTACACCGAAAAAAGAAAAAAAAAACTGGTCAGTAAAAAGTTGTGAAAAACGGACAGTGGGAAAAGACGAACATGTCCCTATTTGTCTCTTCTAGATTTTGTAGTTAAGCGATGAGCCACATTCTTCTGTTAGGGAGAATATATATATATATATATATATATATATATATATATATATATATATATATATATATGTTATTGTTTATTATGTATGTACGTATACGTATCGTCCTTTTTTAATAATCGGGACTCATTAGCATAACGATATGACTATTCACTACCGGTCATGCGATTTGAAACCCGGATTACGAGTATTTTGCAACTAAAATCCGACGCCTTAACCACACGGCCAATTTTAAATAACGAACAAACGGTGATTATTTGAACACTTTATCGGCGGCTTAACGTTTAGAGCGTTCTTCTACTTTAATGTAAGAAACGATGCATTTAAAGCTAGTGACGTCATGCTATGTTAATACTACACACTTACAGAGCTCAACTTTTTCGAGGAGTGACAAATAATAATAATAATAACAATAATAAATATTCGTTATTGTTTATTATCTATGTACGTGTACGTTTCGTCCTTTTTTAATAATCGGAACTCATCAACATAGAGATGTGACTATTCACTACCGGTCATGCGATTCGAAACCCCGGATTACAAGTATTTTGCAACTACTCAAGAAAAAGAGTCGTCCCCATCTCAGCTTCAAGGATGTCTGCAAGCAAGATATGAAGGCTTGCTCAATTGACATTAATACATGGGAAGCCTCTGCAGATAGACCTGCCTGGAGGAAACAGATCCGCCAGGGAATGATCATCAGTGAGAAGACCCTCCACGATGAAAACGCTGCGGAGAGAGCTAGGAGAAGAGCGAGCCTACAGGCAGACCAACAAGCCGAGGTGACACATTATACAACAGATTTATTATGTCAAGGCTGTAGTAGACCATGCAAATCAAGACTTGGTCTCTACAGTCACACAAAAAGATGCCACAGACAATATCCGAATACGTCGCTGATCCATAGCCGTTGCGACTGACAGATGCCAATACAATATAAAGGATGACACCTGAAACATACATCCTAATTATAAGCAGCCTATTACGTCTACAGTGGCGGCGTGCCTTGTTTTGGGTGAAATATGTTAAAAAATATATATATATAGTTAACAACTACGTCGTCAGACGCGTTCAAACCAAAATTCGGATAAAGAGAGCATAAAAGAAATGGCTGGAATAGGCGAGTTCGTGAATCACCACTGATGTCGCTTGTTTTTCAGAAATGTACCGATTCTTTCGTCTTTCATTTTCCACCTTTCAATTTGCACGAATTCCGATACTTTCGTGTCTACAAAGATCAGTCATTCCCCTAATCCAGAGGTTCGAATCGTTTCCAGTTGTTTCCCCGCCTCGGAAGGACAAAGGATCATCCAAGGAAGATGAAAGAATGGTTAGTCATAACAAAGCGGCGGGAATTTACCCCAGTGGAAAAATTGGTAGTCGGAGAAAAGACCTTTGGGAAGTGCGGGGGCGGCGATCGGATTGAGAGAGAGGGTGCCTTGCTGAACGGATCCCAATCGAAGCTGAAGACTGCGATCATCTATCAAGTTTGCTTAGCCTTCAAATTGAAATCGCCCAACCAGATGAAGATTACCATCCATCCTTCCTCTTTCTCTCTCTCTCTCTCTCTCTCTCTCTCTCTCTCTCTCCCACGCACATACTATCTTTTTCTCTTTCTCTCTTTCTTTCTTTTCTTTCTTCTTTGGCGATTTTTTTGTTCTGATTTCCGTTGCACCACAAGACACCAATAAAACACTTTTCTCTTTTTTAAAGTCCATAATTAAGACAATATCCGATAAAAACTTAATTAACATTTTTGAATAAAAAATGTTTAGCCTACTTATTAATTATATATATATATATATATATATATATATATATATATATATATATATTGTTGAATATAAGAGCCAACTCATGCCTAGATATCCTTTGGTAGATCCTTTCAATAGTTCGAATTAGGATCTTAGTTTCAGAGAGGAATTGGCTGATGAATTCTATATAGCTTGGATTTGTCTCCGAATGGGTCTATAAGTACTTCGGACACAAATCCAAACTATGGCAAATTCATCAATCAATTCTCTTCCGAAACTAAGATCCTGATTCGAAGTATTGAAATGATCTACCAAAGGATATCTAGAAATGAGTTGTTTCTTGTATTCAACAATACTTGCCTGCAAGAAAAGATGCTGCCTATATATATATATATATATATATATATATATATATATATATATATATATATATATATATATATATATATATATATATATATATATATATATGGTAAGTCAATGAAAATTGATTAGACCTGCAAATGGAAGCAAATCGATATCTTCAGTTGTTCAAAACAAGGAGCAGTTTAGTTAATAAAAAACATTTATTTTTCTTCTCTTTCATTCCTTAAACCAGGATTTTCAAAGATTAAAATCTTATCATCAGAGGATAAATTATGATTGATAAGTTGACAGGATAGGACTGTCAAAGTTCTAAATTCGAAAGAGTTTTTTAAAAATTTTAATGTTCAAACGGGTATGAGAATCACCAATAATGAAATCCAAAAAAGCGTGGGGCTCGGAAATATTGGTAAATCTAGAGGAATCTGTATAAAAATCTAATTCCTCTGGATTTACCAATATTTCCGAACCCCACGCTTTTTTGGATTTCATTATTGGTGATTCTCATACCCGTTTGAACTTTCAATATTTTTGCTCCATCCAGTATATTGAGCTTGCCTTATTTCACAATAGGTCCAACTGTCTAAAAGTTTACCTTTTAGTTATAATCTACATATATATATATATATATATATATATATATATATATATATATATATATATATTTAAATGTTGAATAAAATTAAAGATAATTCAATTATCATTTTATTATAATCTATCGTGATAATATAAAGCTCAATATATTGAATAGAGCAATCAATTCTAGAGATGAAAGATGAGATTAAAAATTATTAAAGATACAATATTTATTAGAACATAAAAAGTTCAAAGCAAGGGTTTTGCTCTATCCTCTGATGAAAATATTTTATCTTTGAAAATCCATGGATTAAAGATATGACGCTCCTTGCTTTAAACGTTTGATGTTCTAATAAATATTGTATCTTTACAATTTTTTTTCTTATCTTTCATCTCTAGAATATATATATATATATATATATATATATATATATATATATATATATATATATATATATATATATATATATAGTGCATGTATTGTATTAGTTTCTGTAGATGTAAATCCGTTGAAACTCAAGTGTTTATAAAAAGAAATTGTGTTCATTTCGCAGTAAAACCATCCGTTTATTCGACATAGACAATTCTTTTTAGCTCCAATTTGATCTGAACGTGCACCTCTGCCATGAGCAATACTGAGCACTAAGTAATAATCGTTAAGAAGTTTTTTCAGCGATTTGTGACTTTCATACTTTCGTTTTTACTCAGCAGCAAATGACGCCCTTTGTCATATACGGATGGCCAGAAATGATATAAAAAACAAACTTTTAGGGATATTTCAAGAGTCACATGCAGGAATTTTGTCAGCAATATTTTGTATTAGATACGGAAATTTTATGTAGTTTGAAAATTATAATAAACTTTAAAAATAATTTGTGAAAACATAAAAAAACAATATTATGTTTGTATTAAATTTTCTAAACCAAAAACAAAAAAAAATAATAAAAAAATAAAATAAAAACCGAATAAATTATTTTTAAAATAGATCCGATAATTCTGTTAATTATTTGTTTATGGCGAAATAAAAGTAATACATTCGTTGGACAAGTCTGAAATTGGTATTTATTGTGGAGAAAGTTTTTTTTTATCATTTCTGACCATCCGTATATGACAAACGGCGTCATTTGCACTTTTTCGGTTTTTGGGTAAAAATTAGACATTAATTTAAAAAAAAAATGTATTCACAATTTTTTTTTATTTTGAAGTTTATTTTAAGTTTTAAACCTCATAAAATTTCCGTATCCAATACAAAATATTTATGTCTGTATTAAGAATTTTAAACCCAAAACAAACAAAAAAGTGTTCAAAACAATAAAATAAAAAAAAAACAAATAAATTATTTAACAAAAAAATGGATCCAGTATTCTGTTAATTATTTGTTTATTGCGAAATAAAAGTAATACATTCGTTGGACAAGTCTGAAATTGGTATTTATTGTGGAGAAAGTTTTTTTTTTATCATTTCTGGCCATCCGTATATGACAAAACTAATCATAAACAAAGCGTAACACAATTATTGTAAAAAAAAAAGGAACAATATCCACGAATACCTCCCAGAAAACCGTGCGGAAAAAGAAAGCTACTTCCGGCTATTTTTTTTTTCGCTGAGGTTTCTTGAAGCTATCATTTGCTTTGAAATATTGTTTTTGTAGGTAAATAACTAAAAATAAACCCAACAGAAAACATTTGTTTTATCCCAATGTCAATACAGGGTGACGTCATATGATCTCCTGCTTATCCACGAGATACACAGAAAATAAACCGTTAAAAAGCTTTCCGTAAAGAATAACACATGTGAAATGATGTTGAGTCATTTGTTTTTTAAGAGTCTAAATTTAGGACTGCTCTAATTTTGAAATATTGATTTTCTTATATATATATATATATATATATATATATATATATATATATATATATATATATATATATATATAATAACAGCCCACACGTAAATTTAAATTTGAATTGAATAAAGAGAAAAAAAAGAGAAAAAAAAATTAATTAATGAATCATATAAAATTAAAAAATAATACAATTATAAAAAATTAGTATATTATTAAACAAATGTTTATAATATTTTAACTTTAGTTATATGATTGCTTAATAGAATTTTGACATTTTCTGCGTTCCTACTTCCAATTGTTTTCTGCCGTATTTCGATGTTCTGACACCGGTTTTTCCCGTTTTTCTTCGACCCTTTCGGTCTTTTATTGTTGTCTTCTGATAATGAAAGTTTTTCTTTCGAAAATTTAAGATTACCCTTTGCCGAACTGTTACTTACCGGACAGTATTTACTATTTGGTATTTAATCAGTTTTCGTGAAATTATTAATAAATCGTTTTGAGTTTCACTTTCTCCCTGCGTTTATTTCTTTTCACTTTTCCATCTTACGGCAACCACATCGCATTGCTATAGCCTCGGACGACTAATCTGCACTTACATTTACCAGCAATGCTTCAATCAAACTACAATCTCCTTATATATATATATATATATATATATATATATATATATATATATATATATATATAAAGATCCCACAATTAATAATGTCAATTATGAAACAAGTCACAACATTTTAAAGTGTCTAGCATAATAATTAACATTACCAAATTCTTAGCTATTAGGTAGTTATGCGTTTGAATTGTATGCACTTTCTTTAACGTCATCAATTTCTTAACGGTTAAAACAGTCAAACTTTTAAATCTCTCATATATGTGTAGAACGCCATCACGCTCTCATGTACATTTCAACTTTACAGACGCTTTTTCAAGTTATAAACTACTTGCCGTTATAATTCAAAAATGAGCACAACAGTAAAGTCATAACTTGTAAAGACACTAAAACTAATACCGCCTGAAGATGATTTGACGATTCAAATCGAAAGTACTTGCAAAAAAGAAAAAAAAGAATAGAACAAGAAACCCATGGATCATATTTACATCAATTTGACCGAAACATTAAATGGACAATTCGGAAAACTGAAAAAAAAAAAGTCGCATCAAACAAAACCACTCCATGTTATTTAATAATGTTTGCCTAAATATATATATATATATATATATATATATATATACAGAGAGAGAGAGAGAGAGAGAGAAATAATTTTTTAAAAGACCTTCTTTCTCAATACACACACCATAGCTCAGGCGAATAGATTTCGTCTTTCATTACTTTACGGTTTTATTTTAAAGACAAATTAATTTGTATCAAAATTACTGTTAATAATTATCTTTTTACATGAATAACTTTTAATGTTTATCAATTTATATGAATAAATGCGAACGTTTTTGTTCGGTGTTTACAAGACATCTATGATTGAAATGTTTATTATTTAAAATTTGCTCTCAAATAGTGAACTTGTGAGCTAGTATATATGTGTATATATGTATATATATGTATATATATATATATATATATATATATATAAATTTTATACGTACATAAAAGTAATCCATGAACACGTGTTTCTGACTTACAGCCGTCATGAGCATGGCTAACTTAGACAAGGATTGAACCTTCGATATTGATGTCTATAGTCACGCGTCTTACCCGTCTAGAAATATGTACGATTTTTTTTTCACCTAAATATTTAATGTAGTTTTATGTAATTATTTCTATTGGTGATTATAGCGTTCGTTGTTATTTTGCTTACTATTATTTCGATTGTCTCACTTCCTAAGTGATTTAGATGCAAAAAATTGCATTATTAGTCGTCCTTAACTTTATCAAACGTACTTTTGTTAATATGTATATTTGTATTTATTTTAAACGTACATAAAAGTAATCCATAGACACGTGTTTCTGGCTCACAGACGACTTCAGCATGGCTAACTTAGACAGAGATCGAACCTTCGATATTAATGTATTTTTATGTAGACATCAATATCGAAGGTTCGATCTCTGTGTAAGTTAGCCATGCTGATGACGGCTGTGAGCCAGAAACACGTGTCCATGGACTACTGGTGTGTACGTATAAAATAAATAAATATATATATATATATATATATATATATATATATATATATACAGGGTGATTAATAAGTCACTTGACTATTTAAAATGATTACCATATGAAGCACAAACATACTATGAACTTTTGATAATTGTTATCTTACTCTCTAATTACTGCTATTTGTTATTTTAAATTTGTTCGTTTATATATTTGTTTCTATAAATATTTATTTTTATTAATTTAAATTTGTGTAAATCATCATATGTGCTTTTTTTTCAGGCAGTATGTCATTTACAATTGAAGAGCGAATTTTTATTGTTATTCATATGGCCAAATTTGATGAATCTCCCACACTTGTTGAAAGGTAATGACGACCTCAAATCAAAAATCACTGTTAAAATGAATCAATCAAATATGCTACAAAAAGTCGTAAATTCCTTGCAAAAAAGAATGGAGCTATGCATGCAGAACGAAGGTGGACATTTTGAAAATTTGCTGTATATATGTATATATATGAAGAGTTCGACTGCAAAACGCGATAAACGCCATTCTCAAAAGTACGAAACTATCACTACGAAAAGTGCTCCATGTGAACACTCGACAAAGTCATATTTCACATAATATGATAATGCCATAATTTCTCGTTGTTTTCAATCAGAATAAGCTTTTAGTTAAAGTGTAAATTTCATATATTCGACCTTTTATTGTTTAAGGTAGCAATTAATAATAATTGGATTTATCGCGTTTTGCATTCGAACTCTTCATATATATATATTTATAAAATAGAATAAAAATATGATATGTTGTGGTATAGGCTGGACGCAATGGGGCATAAGGTTCCATATATCATCCCAGAAAACGGCAGGTCTCCCTGTTAGTTTCTATTTATAAAATTTAGGTGTGTATCTGTTTATATATTTGTATGTACAGGATTCACTCCTAAACTAATTAACCGATCATTATGAATTTTGGAACACAGCTGCTAAGCGTAAAGTAGGTAATGTGGGTTATATTTAGTTTCTTTAGTTACACCTAAAATATCTTTATACAAAGTTAGGTATGTGTATCTGTTTATATATTTGTATGTACAGGATTCACTCCTAAACTAATAAAGCGATCATTATCAATTTTTGAACAGGGTAGGCTATATTTAGTTTAGTTTTATGTAAAGGGACTTAAAAGGAGATGGAAGTTCTTTGTGGCAATTCCATTACATCCGATTTTGTGAAATTGTAACAATAAATATTAGATATCAATTGATAAATATTCCATAATTTCCGTTTCTTCAGAATATATAGCAAGGCCTTTAGAGAGCCTAAAAAGGGCACAACCACTTATTTGAACACTCAAATATTTCAGATTTGCATTGAATGTAATCTATGGTCACTAGACATATATTAATCAAGATTTACTGAATTTCATTTTTTCTTATAGCAACATATGTGTTAGACATTTTCGTAGGTAGAAAATCATGTAATATTTTGATTAAAATTAGAATAAGGATTCTAGATATAAGGTTTAGTATCATATCTTAATAATTATTCCACAAGTTTCTTTAGAGTTTCTGATTAACAAATATTCCCCACATTTCTTTGGAGTATTTTAAAGTGTTTTAGGGCATAATATGGGTACAACCTCCCATTTAAAAAATTAAAATATTTCAGATTTGCATTAAATTTGATCCATAGTCGTTAGACACCAATTAAGCAAGATTCCCTTAATTTCAATTTCTTCTTAAGAACCCTTCAGCTACAGCCTTAAATATTAGACATTTTTAGAATCAAAACCATGCAATGGATTTTGACCAAAATTAGAAAAATAATTCTAGATATAAGGTTTAGTATAATTATATCTTGATTTTGATCTACGTAAGGGGACATAAAAGTGGTGCAAAACTGTGCTTTTTTCACGGCTATGAATCCGGAAGTTAACGGTGAAGACCACCATGAAAGTCGCACTAATATTTATATTAGAAGAAGAATGCCAATCTAAGTAAGAACTAGCGATGAGATCGATTTATGATTGGGTGAACTTTGGGCAGATCGATAATCGCCAATCGGTTCGCACTTGATTCACCTTTCGTCGGAAGACATTGCTGAAGAATTTCAAAGAGTCTGCAAAGAGCGCAATCAGATTAACCTGTCTGGCAATTTTGGTTTCAACAGGATGAGAAGCGCGCGAAATTCTTCCTCGGGTAGCGACAATCAGGAAGTGGAACAAAAGACAAGTGAGAGAGAGAGAGAAAGAGAGAATAAAAGAGAGAAAGATAGAGAGAGAGAGAGAGAGGGTGGGAGAAAGAGAAAGAGAGAGATAGAGAGAGGGGGAATAGAGAAGATAAGGAAACGAGTGAGTGAAAGAAAGAGATAGGATATAGAGAAAAAGAGGGTCAGATAAAAGGGAGATAAATAAATAGATAGATGGATATATATATATATATATAGAGAGAGAGAGAGAGAGAGAGAGAGAAAGAAAGAGAGAGAAAAGAGAGAGTGAAAGAGAGAGAGAAAGCGGGAGAGAAAGAGAGAGAGAGAGACAAAGAGAGAGAGCGAAAGAGAGAGAGAGATGGAAAGAGTGAGAGAGAAAGAGAGAGAGAGAGGAAGAGAGAGAGGGAGAGAGAGAGAAGAAAGAGAGAGAGAGAGAGGATGAGGAAACGAGTGAGTGAAAGAAAGAGTTAGGATATAGAGAAAGAGAGGGTCAGATAAAGGGAGATAAAGAAATAGATAGATAGATGGATAGAAAGAAAGCGAGAGAGAGAGAGAAAGCGAGAAAATACGAGAAATATTCGGTGAAAAAGAAGGACTGAGATATAAAAAGAGGAAGAAAAGAAATAGAAGAAGAGTAAGATATATATATATATATATATATATATATATATATATATATATATATATATATATTTCAAATATTTGAACTTTGGTTTTTTCGAAAGCCAACTTATCCATCTGTATTTCTCCTCTGATGATAAGATCTCGATCTTTGAAAAGCCTTGGCTTAAGGAAAGAATAATAAAGACCAGTTTATTACTGAATACACCTTGCATTGAACAATTGAAATTTGAAATAAATTTGGACAATCGTCGCATATTTATCACTCTTTTTTCTTCTATCTCTCTCTCTCTCTCTCTCTCTCTCTCTCTATATATATATATATATATACACGTGGTGTTTAGTCTAGCTATATATATATATATATATATATATATATATTTATTTATTTATTTATTTTGGTACAGAAAAATAAGTACCACATTCGTACCGTCGGTTTCAAACACATAAGGACTTAGCCATCCGGCTATCTTCTGCTTATGTTGTCATCTGTTTCCGAAACAGATGACAACAGAAGCTGAAGATAGCTGGATGGCTAAGTCCTTATGTGCTTGAAACCGACGGTACCAATGTTGTACTAATTTTTCTGTACCAAAATAAACAAATATTACGCTCTTAATTTTTAATTTTTAACTTTAATCCTTAATTAATTGAGCATTCTGCTTGGATTTTTCCTGCTATATTACAAAGAAGTGCTCAATATCAAATAGAGCTTTATATATGATTATTTTTATTTACACAGACATGTACAAAATCTGCGACACTGGCATGTCGATGTTATCGATCAACAGTTATTATTAACTGAGATCTCATCAGGCAGAGTTAGAATCCGATCTTAACCTCAGATCATATTTGGAGAGAATATGATCTGAGGTTAAGATCGGATTCTAACTCTGCCTGATGAAGTCTCAGTTTATAATAACTGTTGATCGATAACATCGACATGCCAGTGTCGCAGATTTTGTACATGTCTGTGTAAATAAAAATAATCATATATATATATATATATATATATATATATATATATATATATATATATATACACGGTAACACGAATTTCATGCATTTTAGCATGACGATAGTTACAGAAATGAAACGTGGAAGCCTCTGTGTAGCTTAATTGGCATAAATACATTTTCATAACTTACTATATATATATTGTGTGTGTATTTAGGCAGCATTTTCTCATTTATTCAAACATTGTTAAAATAACAGAATTCGTCTGTTTATATATATATATATATATATATATATATATATATATATATATATATCCTTTCTTTATTTTTTCAATTTTTCTGATGGTCTTTTTTGTATTAAAATAATAAAAAAATGTCCCATAGGTTTCACGAACTGCCCTCCCTCTTATTAAGACACATTCTAGTTAATAACACTAAAAGTATTCATTCCGAAACCAATTTTTAAAAATCAAAATACTCGAAGATATATACATAAAAACACAACAACCTAAAATTAACAAAATCACATATGAAACCAGTTGTAGCATTTTCAAAAGCTTAACACAATGCGATGTTGTTCTGTGATGCCATCAAGCGTTGCTGAATTTAAACCGTCATTCATATAACCATGCGAAAAACGTTCGCTGTACGTTTCTCCGCCGTCTTTTTTACAATTCTTTTCTTTCTCCAGCTTTTTTGTTTATTTGCTTTTGACACCTGATGGGGGATTCGACGCAGAATTAGAATACGTTCGTGAAACCTATAAAAAAAAATTATTAATTTTATTTGATTTTAATACGAAAAAAGAATAAAAACTCGCACATAATACTAGACATTTAAAAACCTCAATCGTGATAACAAGACCACGCGGAATCCTACTTGTCTCTGACAATATGGATCGGACAAAAAAGATTAAAAAAGAAAAAAAAGGTTTTAAATGCCTATTTACTTTTGCTAAAGGTTATTTTGATCACCGAAAGTCTCAAAAAATTAAAATTAATACATTTTTATTTTAATATAAATTTTTTTTATTAAGTTGTTCTTTTGCTTTACAAAATCATAACATATATATATATATATATATATATATATATATATATATATATATATATAGAGAGAGAGAGAGAGAGAGAGAGAGAGAGAAGGAGGTTGTGTAGCCTCAGTGCAGTTCCAACGAGAGAAAAAAGTATATTTAAAGAATTGTGGTTACTAACGCTAGTAAAAAAAACTTTTTCAATAATTATTTATCTTATCATTTTAACATTTTAAGTTTTTTTTTCTCAAATGAAACACTTTTATCAAATGGAATATACATCTGAAGAGAGCATAATGGATAAACGATAAATGCTCGGAACGCGTTATGAAATTATATTTAAAAAAAACTTAAAATGTTAAAATGATAAGATAATAAATAATTATTGAAAAAGTTTTTTTTACTAGCGTTGGTAACCACAATTCTTTAAATATATATATATATATATATATATATATATATATATATATATATATATATACTTATATCTATTCACTTATATATATATATATACAGTTATATATATATACTTATAGCTTTTCACGTATATATATATATATATATATTGGTCGTCTTGAGGCGGATGATTGATCAAAACAAAATAAAATTGGTGAATTTATTAAGAAGACGTTTCCATGTGATTAAAAACATGAAAAACATTCAACAGCATTTCAACACGCCTTCGCACTCCTGTTCAACCAGATATGTATAAAAGAAGGAATGTTGCCAATTATACAAAATATATATATATATATATATATATATATACTTACATATATACTTATAGCTTTTCTCGTATATATATATATATATATATATATATATATACTTATAGCTATTCACTTAAATATATATATATATATATATATATATATATATATATATATATACTTATAGCTATTCACTTATATACATATACATATATATACTTAGTTATATATATATACAGGCGGATTCATAAGTAACTTAGCTATTTATTTTTGAAATTCTAAAGTTACTGTAATACGGTAATACAAAACAGAAAATTTATTCAACAAATTCATTAATGGGAGTTTAAAATTAAAGCAAATTTTCAAAATTCCCACCTTCGTTCTGCATGCATAGCTCCATTCTTTTTTGCAAGGTATTTACGACTCTTTGTAGCATATTTGATTGATTATGAAATAAGTATATATAGAAACAAATATATAAACGAACAAATTTGAAATAACAAATAGCAGTAATTAGAGAGTAAGATAACAATTATCAAAAGTTCATAGTATGTTTGTGCTTCATATGGTAATCATTTTAAATAGATAAGTGAAGTGACTTATTAATCACCCTGTATATATATATATATATATACATATATATATATATATATTTATATTCACTTATATATATACATATATATACTTATATATATACATATATATATATTCACTTATATATATACATATATATACTTATATATATACATATATATATATATATATATATATATATATATATATATATATATATATATATATATTTATCTATATATATATATATATTTAAATTCCCGAAACAGTTTTTCATGGTAAACAACTGATGATCCCTTAAAATAGTGTTAGAAACTAACTAATATAATAACTGTAAAAAATAAATTGACTTACATGAGTGATTTTCCACTGGAAGACTTGAGACTATAAGTTTTTTTTGTTTTTTTTTTATATAGTTTTAATGGTTGAGAAACTTCCGAGACTATATATATATATATATATATATATATATAATATAGCTATTCACGGACACGAAGACGTTTTTCGTCGTCTCTACGACTCTTCTTGTAGGATCAAATCTGACCTCAAAAAGCTAAACTGATTCCAATTGAACTTTTGCCCCGTACTCAACTCCAACGTTGATTGAAGTCATCATTTTTGTCGAGATGAATTCGATATGTTTGCTCTTAAAGAAGATGAAGAAATGCCAAAAAAGGACATTTCTAGTAGATGAGTCATCGTAATTGATAAAAAACATCATAGACAATTGGTTTTAGTCGAAGTTTAACCGTACGTTTCCCTCGCCGAAGTGGATCATCTTACGTTCATTCTTTCAGTGCATTGAATCATGAAAAGTTTTGAAAATATTTGACCGAATTGAACTTTGACTTTCTAATGGCCGCGTTGAATGGAATAAAACCAGGGCTGATCAACTAAGGATGGCATCCATTGAATATCAGATAAAATTCACAATCTACTTGGTACAAATAAACTTTAGTCTATAACTGACTCGTCCACCAAGTCTAATTTATAAATGCCCAACAGTATTTAGTGTATCACTAATTACTTTTTAATTTTTTTTTAAATAAGTATTAAAGAATGAATTACGATATGGGAACCAATAAATAGTAGATTAGAACATCAGTACAATATATATATATATATATATATATATATATATATATATATATATATATATATATATATATATGATGGAATATATTAGAACATCAGTACAATATATATATATATATATATATATATATATATATATATATATATATATATATATGATGGAATCTCCCGTCGATATTTCGACGTATGAGTGCCCCACCAGGGGCTGCCCAAGCATGAATTTGAAATTGCAAGGGTTGCGCAATCCCTAAAAACTGCCCTCCTGAGTCGGCATTGCTTGATTCCAATGGCAAGTATAGTACAAGACGACTGGAAACAATGCCGAGATAAGCAGAGAGCACATACAGCACCTGGTATTCCCAAATGGTCACCCATTTAGTACTGGCCAGGCTCAACGCCGCTTAATATATATAGTTATATATATATATATATTATATATTATATATTATATAGTTATAATAATTATATTGTTATTATTATATTATATATATATATATATATATATATTTTTGCGTTATAATGGAATAATTCCAGGAAGAAATCCGGGTAAGAGAGCTCAATGTGGTAAACAGAGCAAGAATAACGTAAAATATAATAACACGAAATTACATGATTGTCGATGCAATCATTTATTTCAAGCATCAAATTAGACAATTACATTTTTGAGACTGACAGAAAACTGAATTCACCCTCGACAATTCAAATACAACCAGAGAGAGTGGTGGTCGCAGCCAATCTGAACACCCATTACAGAGCGAGTAGGAATTAACATCTTATATTTAACTAAGGCAATCGAAAGGGATCTTATTGTTTTTTTGTTTGTTTTTATTAAAATAATATTTCTACATTTACGACTTGGTGACATTGAACGTTCATACGCCTCCATACACACGCACACATATACCTATTCTTAACATCACACACACACGCCACACAATTTTTGGCTAGCTAAAATTCTGTTTTCGGCCCGAAAAGAGGAAGAAGGAGAAGACACTAACACACGTTAGCGTGTCATCGGCCGATTGACACTTGTCGTGCTTTCATTCTGTCTAGATCCGAGTGATAGGATCTATTTGAAAACTAAAAATTATTTAAGATTATATTCTAAATGTAATATTTTAATACTCTGAGTTCTACAAAAATTCATCTTACATTAGTTTTATAATCTATGGAAGCCTATAATTATAGCCTATAATTTATATAAACATAAATTGCATCTGTTTAGAGGAAAAAATAAGAATCCTAAAATACGACCGCAATAATCTTTTAAACAAACGCGATGAGTTGATGGCGAATTGCAGACATAAATGTAAATTTAAAATTACCAATATCTAATAATCCGATAGACCTCTAGATTTGTAACGGTGAAGATACCAAATAGATCATTTACGGTAAACCCCCATAAATATTTACAATAATATCTGTTATGGACATGTAATTACTGACTTGGTGATATTCGTTATAGTTGTTTTTCGGATGTATGCATATACGATTGTACTTTAAGATATTCGTTTATTCAGATTATTTACTTGAAATAAGATAGCCTTATATTTGCTTATGTGTATGCATGCGCGTGCGGATGCGCGTGCATGCATGTATTGGTGTATGGGTATGTATGGGAAGTGTATGTGCGTATATATGCGTACATGTGTTTTTGTATGTATATATATGTGTACGTACATGCATGTGTTTGTGTATGTGCAGGCATGTATGTGTGTGTGTGTATGTGTGTGTATATCTTGCACATTTATTTTGTCAATATATGTTCATATTTAATTAAACTTTTACCCCGGTTATTTACAACGGACCAATGGTTTAGCTTTTGAATATCCAGGCCGTATATATTATATTATATATGTGTATATGTGTATATGTGTATATATGTATACATGTGTGCAGGTGTATGTGTGCATGTATGGGCATGTGCGCGTGTATGCGTATATGTATGTGTGTACGTATGCGTATGACTGTGTATGTTTATATGTATGCGTGCATGTGCGCATTTGTGTATGTCTATGTATACATGTATGTGTGTCTCTATTTTGCACATTTGTGTCTATGTGCGCATGTGCGTATATATGTGTGTATGTATGTGTATATGTGTATATGTGTATATGTGTGTGTATGTGCATATATATGAATATATGTGTGTGTGTGTGTGTATGTATACATTTAGTAATGATATTTTTTAATGAATACTTAAAGACGAAACACATGTATCCTCGATGTCTTAAAAAATATAAATTCAAGGTAGTAGGTATGGGTGTGCATGCATATATATATATATATATATATATATATATATATATATATATATATATATATATGTGTGTGTGTGTGTGTATGTGTGTATGTATGGGGATGTATGCATATATAATTGTACTTTAAGATATTCGTTTATTCTGATTATTTACTTAAAATAAGATAGTAAATTTTTCAACTGATAATACACTAATCATTGAATTAAATTAAATTAAGTATAGTGTCTAATATTATCACTAGACATTATTAGATTGGAATTAGGCTATAATTATAGGCTTCCATAGATTATAAAACTAATGTAAGATGAATTTTTGTGAAACTCAGAGTATTAAAATATTACATTTAGAATAAAATCTTAAATAATTTTTAGTTTTCAAATAGATCCTATCACTCGGATCTAGACAGAATGAAAGCACGACAAGTGTCAATCGGCCGATGACACGCTAACGTGTGTTAGTGTCTTCTCCCTCTTCCTCTTCTCGGGCCGAAAATAGAATTTTAGCTAGCCAAAAATTGTGTGGCGTGTGTGTGTGATGTTAAGAATAGGTATATGTGTGCGTGTGTATGGAGGCGTGTGAACGTTCAATGTCACCAAGTCGTAAATGTAGAAATATTATTTTAATAAAAACAAACAAAAAAAACAATAAGATCCCTTTCGATTGCCTTAGTTAAATATAAGATGTTAATTCCTACTCGCTCTGTAATGGGTGTTCAGATTGGCTGCGACCACCATTCTCTCTGGTTGTATTTGAATTGTCGAGGGTGAATTCAGTTTTCTGTCAGTCTCAAAAATGTAATTGTCTAATTTGATGCTTGAATAAAACCGCAAGGTTGAAATAAATTATTGCATCGACAATCATGTAATTTCGTGTGATTATATTTTACGTTACATATATATATATATATATATATATATATATATATATATATATATATATATATATATATATATATATATATATATATATTGATGATTTATTCCATTTTCTACAAAATATATTCTGTTTCATTAACGCTTAAAATAAGCATCAATTCATCAGGCATTTCGGAACCATACTGCTCAGATTTGTATGGTTTCGAAATGCCTGATGAATTAATGCTTATTTTAAAAGTTAATGAAACAGAATATATTTTGTAGCTAATGGAAAAAACCATCAACTAAATATAATTTGCTCTGAATATTTATTGAGCACTCTCATGAACCCGGTTTAAACTTCCTTCGGATTTATACCCCTTGGATATTTGTAACAAGCGAATTATATATATATATATATATAGAGATAGAAGAAAAAAGATTGATAAATATGCGACGATTGTCCAAATTTATTTCAAATTTCAATTGTTCAATTCAAGGTTGTCAGTAATAAACTAGTGTTTATTTTCCTTTCCTTAAGCCAAGGCTTTTCAAAGATCGAAATCTTATCATCAGAGGAGAAATACAGATGGATAAGTTGGCTTTCGAAAAAACCAAAGTTCAAATATTTGAAAAATATGAGAAATTATTTTTAAAAATTATTAAAATAATTTTTGTCAAAAAATGTACTGAATGAAAAGAAAATTTCGTGAAAAAAAAAAAAAAAATTTCGTGAAAAAGAAATACAATTGTCCGGGTGGTAAGTTTCCGTTGAAAAGGTTCGGTGAAATTGTAGAAAGTGAATAAAAACACTTTGCATGGGAGCAGGTTGGAAAAGGTGCTCAAAAGTAGATAAGTCTAGATGTACTTAAAAGAGGCTTTGAAGAGGAAAACAGGCCATTTTTTGATTTTCTTCCGGGCCTAGAAAAAACGGTAGGATCTCATACAAGGATTAACTCAGAATGAGAAAAACCAAAGTTGATGAAAGTTTCAGATTTGGGGTCAGGATGGGGGGGGGGGGTTAGGAGGTGCGGGGTAGTTTAAAAAGTCGCTTTGTGAATTTGGGGGAAAAATAAAGTAGGACGGGTTGGCATGGGGATGTAGATAAAGTGACAGGTGGGTTAAGGGTGCGGGCTAGCGGTAGGGTGTAGGTTTTGGGGGTGGGGTTAATCTTAAGTGGTGAATAGGTATAGAAAAAGTTGATTCTAAAAATAGAAGTAAAATGTGAGCTTCCAAATATATCAGGCGGCTAAGGGCAGGTTAAATTGTAGTTATCAGATATGGTTTCAGTGTGTTTAAGGAATAAAGTAGTGAGAGCATTGAATAATATAAGATTAAATTTAAATTTAAAAAGCTAGGGAATAGTTAATAAAGAATTTATTTATTTATTTTTAATTTAAAACCAAATTAAGGGTTAGATGAATAATTTGGAGGGACATTAAATGGCCAAAGAGATAAGGGGGGGGGGAAATAATGGGGAGGGGGGAGATAAATTAATGGGAAAAGGGTTAGTGAAATTTAAAGGTCAAGTCTGTTCTACTCAGGTATATTGAAATTTAGGAGAGGGGAACAATGTAAGGGATAAGGAAAGATTGTTAGAAACAATTTGTTTCGATTTCTAGTAATAGGGGTGGAGTTGGGTTGGTTCAATCAAAAATTTGAGTGCAGTGTCAATTTTATAATCTGTGGTTTAAATGGTGAGTGAGTCGTAACAGGGTAACAATAACAGTTACAGTTTAAATTTAATTAGATATATAAGGGAAACTTGCAAGGGGTTTCCAAGTAGTATGAACATATGATTTGGGGGGGGGTGAAATTGGTCAAAGATAAGATAAGTTGAACAAAGAGAGAAAGGGCCGATAGAAAGTGGCTCGCGAGTATTTAGAGGGATTAGGATTATTCAAGAATAGGCCAAAATAAGTAGTAATGTAACTAGCTCGAATCAATCAAAATAGTTAAAAAGATTACACAAAGGGGGTTATGGAGGCTATTAAGGAGGTAGAGCAGAAGTGCTAGTAACAGTTTATATAATATAAGTGTTATGGGCTAGGGTTAGATTGAAAAATTAAGCAGACCTTCGTTTTGAAGCTAGTGAGTTAGAGAGCTGATGAGGATTATAGGGGGGTATTAATGGACCCAATTGGAGGGGAATTCAAATGTCGTAGTTAAAATGATAACAAAAAGAAGTTACAGGGGAATATGTTGCAAATAGGAAGAGTCTAAATATAAGGACGATATAGTGGAAGTGTAGGGGATAATAAGGGGGGGGAAAGAGAGGCCAAGAATGAGTTTGTAGGTGGGATTACGGATAGGAGAAACAATGAGATAAATATAAGGGGTTAGGAGTGGAGCTGAAGCAAAAGGGTAAAAAGGAGCTATATTGCAGGAGAGGTATATAAGTCTAGATATTAGGTATGTTAATGATCGGTGGAAAGTTGGAGGAGTATTGTTAGTTCAATCTACTGATAGTTTTCCGGGTAAATGTGGTTATTAGGTGTAATGGTGATGAAGAATTTATTGGGAGGGTTAATTAGTGAGAATAGGGGTGTTAAGAATGGAGGTTACAAGGTTCCCCTGGGATATAGTTTAGAGATTTGTCAGATGTTAAAGAATGGGGGGAGTTATTGGTTGGGAGGAGGAGTGTCAGAGGGAGTGATGAAATTAATGTATTTAAATTTTCGTTTGTGTCTGCAATTTGAAATAAGTTCATTTTTGGAGTTAATGACATTTATATATATATATATATATATATATATATATATATATAGAGAGAGAGAGAGAGAGAGAGAGATAGAAATATGAAAAGGAATTATATATATATATATATATATATATATATATATATATATAGAGAGAGAGAGAGATAGAAATATGAAAAGGAATTAGAAAAGCGACGGAGGCAGATCTTTTTTCAATTCAGTTGCTCAATGCAAGAATTCCATTTTCATCCTTCTACCTATCTATCTGCTCTATCTAGTATATTGAGCTGTATGCTTTTCACAATGGGTTTTACCTTTCCTAAAAGTTCGCTTTTAGTTCTCTACTTCATATATATATATATATATATATATATATATATATATATATATATATATAATAATAATAATAATAATAATAATAATAATAATAATAATAATAATCCAGGAAAAACATCAACAGGGTAGTAATCCAAAGAATTTCCACCGGGTTTATAAAAAGTGCTCAATATCAAATACAGCTTTTATATATGATTTTTTTAAAATTTACACAGACTTGTACAAAATCTGCGACACTGGCATGTCGATGTTATCGATCAACAGCTATTATAAACTGAGATCTCATCAGGCAGAGTAGAATCCGATCTTAACATTAGATCATATTCGGAAATAACCTTCTTTCCAAATATGATCTAAGGTTAAGATCGAATTTTAACTCGACCTGATGAGATCACAGTTTATAATAGCTGTTGATCGATAACATCGACATTCCAGTGTCGCAGATTTTTGTAGATGTCTGCATTAATAAAAATAATCATATATATATATATATACATATATATATATATATATATATATATATATATATATATATATATATATATATATATATATAAGGGTGGCACATCTTTCAGGAAACATTTTTTTAAATATATTTTTAAAGGGTATTTAGAGAATGATACTTCACCCCTTGTATTCAAATTAGTGCCGACTACGCGCTTCAGATCGGACTTCACTTCCCTGTCAACAAGACCGGACTGCATTTATTTTTTTATATCCACGAGTTGATAACTACGTGTCATTAATACCACCAAAATGAAAATAAAAGAAGTTTAACAACGATCCCCAGATATATATATATTAAAAAAAATGATTTTATTCAATATCGAATATATAAGTATAAAAATAATATTTTTTGGTTTCTAAATACTCCAAATAACCTCTAAAAATGTTTCGTAAAAGATGTGCCACCCCTTATATTCAAATTAGCGCCCACCATGTTAATAAATAAAAATACTTCACATGTAGATAAGATTAAGTTTGTACATTTAATGATATCATAGAGTATTGATTTACTCCTCTCCAGGAGTTAGGCACAAGGCCAGTTTTTACCTTACTCCCACAAGTAAGATGTGACCCAAGGTCGGGTCGGGAAAGTGGGGTTTAAAAATTGCCTGGGCAGCCCCGTCGGCATTCCCCGGTAGGGGCGCCTCAGGCAGTAAGCAATGAACTTAATCCTCCCCAAAGAGGGGAGGCAAAGCCTGGGAGGGTGGACCTCCTAGAACTGCACAGGACAGACCCATAGACCGGCGTAAATCAAGACCCGAAGGCCAAGACAATACCAGTCTATGGGGTGCAGTATCCATCGGAACAGATACTACACTTTGATCTTAGCCAAAAAAATGATATCATAGAGTAACTTCACCAAAAATGGCGGCCATGCATTTCTGTCACAATCATTTGTGTAAGCAAACCATATTTTTGGCAAATAAACTTCATTCTACGCCTGACATGCCCATCTGGCCATATCAGCTTCTCATACGGTTGAGCACTTCCACTGGACCAATGTTATTTGTGAGCAAGGAGGGAGAGCTTCTGAAGAGGGTTTGGTTTATTTTGTTTTACGGCATATCAACCTCTTGTGGGTCATTTAATGCCCATACATTAGTTTTTAATGTTTATGTATTTTAGTATTATCTTTTAAATGTTCATGAATTTTGATATTCCTGGTGTTTGGGTTGGTTGGTTTGTTTTGTTTTATTTTGTTTTACGGCACATCAACACATTTTTGGGCTATTCAATGCTGAATCCGGTCACCCTGGTAAAAGCCCCCATGCGTCAAGTTCACGATATGTTCAATTATTCATTCATGGTGTTTGGTTTTGTTGTTTTGTTTAATGTTGAATCCGATGATTTTGGTGACAGTTTTTATGCTTCAAGTTCTTTATATGTTTAAGTATTTATTCATAGTGTTTAGTTGAGTGAAAGGAGGGAAGAGAGAGAAAGTGGAGGAGAGAGGGGGAAAGGAGGAGGGAAAGGAGGGAAGAGAGAGAAAGTGGAGGAGAGGGGGAGGGAAAGGAGGAGGGAAAGGAGGGAAGAGAGAGAAAGTGGAGGAGAGGGGGAGGGAAAGGAGGAGGGAAAAGAGGGAAGAGAGAGAAAGTGGAGGAGAGGAGGAGGAAAAGGAGGAGGGAAAGGAGGAGTGAAAGGAGGGAAGAGAGAGAAAGTGGAGGAGAGGAGGAGGAAAAGGAGGAGGGAAAGGAGGAGTGAAAGGAGGGAAGAGAGAGAAAGTGGAGGAGAGGAGGAGGGAAAGGAGGAGTGAAAGGAGGGAAGAGAGAGAAAGTGGAGGAGAGGGGGAGGGAAAGGAGGAGGGGAGAAAGAGGGAAGAAGAGGGGGAGGGAGAGAAATTGTTTTTTGTTTTGTTTTAGAGTTTGCAAAACATGATTGAGTTTTGCAAAGAAAAAACAATAAAACATCAACGTTTGGTGCATTTTCAGTTGAGAAGTCAATAACTTCAGACAGCCTGATCTGGTAGTGCTAGTATGTACTATTTGACCCTATAGATGGGGCCATTACAGGTACTACCACTCCGGGTCAGAGTGGACCTGGGAGCAATGGCAACTAAGGGGCAACTCCACATTCCCCACAGCTCCCAAATGGGGGCCTCACCACTGGATGTCTTTTAAGGTCATACCCAGGACCTCTGAAGAAGGGATTCCTATGTCAAGATATAGAGAGAGAGAGATAAAGAGAGAGAGGAAGAGAGAGAGGAAGAGAGAGAGAGAGAGAGAGAGAGAAAAAGAGAGAAAGAGAAAGAGAAAAGGGAGAGAAAGAGATAGAGAGTGAGAGAGAGTGAGAAAGAGAGAGAAAGAGAGAGACAGGGAAAGAACGAGATAAAGACATGAGAGAGAGAGAGAGAAAGAGAAAGAGAGAGAGAAAGAGAAAGAGAGAGAGAGGAACAGAGAGATAGAGAAAGAGAAAGAAAGAGAGAAAAAGAGAGAGAGAGGCAGAGAGAAAGAAAGAGAGAGAAAAGGAGAGAGAGGAAGAGAGAAAGAGAACGAGAGAGAGATAGAGAGAGAAAGAGGGAGAGAGAGGAAGAGTAAGAGAGAAAGAGAGAGGGACGAAAGAAAGAGACAGAGAAAGAACGAGATAAAGACATGAGAGAGAGAGAAAGAGAAAGAGAGAGAGAGAGAGGAAAAGAGAGATAGAGAAAGAGAGAGAGAGAGAGAAAGAGAGAGAGAAAGAGAGAGAGAGAGGGGGAAGAGAGAAAGAGAAAGAGAGAGTGAGAGAGAAAGAGAGAGGAAGACAGAGATAGACGTAGAGAAAGAGAGGAAGAGAAAGAGAGGAAGAGAAAGAGAGAGAGAGAGAGACAGATAGGAAGAGAGAGAGAAAGAGATAGAGATAGAGAAATACCGGGAAAGCAAAAACGGGAGTTTTGATGTTTATAGTACGCGCGAAATTAAGAGGTGGGTATTCTTGCGTTTGTAATTGGCTGAAAGAAACTGCTGGTTGGAGATTCTATCCAATCAAGCGTCGATACGTAAAAACAACATTCGTTGCTGCTGATGTTTCTCGTAATACGCCCTTCTAGATCGATTCTCAATAAAACCTTATTGGCGAATAACAATTCACTAGCGTTTCATACAGAGAATTCTCCATCTTTGATCCTCCGTGTTCAGTTTGACCGTAAAAAAAAAAGAATTCATATCCGCGCATGCGCACGTCGTTGTCCTTGTCAGCTGATTCGCCGACCATCAAAAGCCGTTCGTCAATAAAAAACGAAATTCAATTTATTACCCACCGTTGGCCGTTAATTAAGGTCCCTCTAAATTAAACAATTCCGCCGTGAAATAATTACCCAATAATCGCTCATCTGATTTTCGCAAAATTTCATGGATTTTGATTTATCGCCATTTAATTCCGTGTTCTTCATTTGTTTTTCTCTTTCCTTTTAGTCTTTTCTGTTCCACCATTTTGTTATTATTTTTTTCTGTTCCACCATTTTGTTATTATTTTTTTTCTATTCCACCATTTTGTTATTATTTTTTTCTATTCCACCATTTTGTTATTATTTTTTTCTATTCCACCATTTTGTTATTTTTTTTTCTATTCCACCATTTTGTTATTATTTATTTCTATTCCACCATTTTGTTATTATTTTTTTCTGTTCCACCATTTTGTTATTATTTTTTTCTATTCCACCATTTTTTTATTATTTTTTTCTATTCCACCATTTTGTTATTATTTTTTTCTGTTTCACCATTTTGTTATTATTTTTTCTATTCCAACATTTTGTTATTATTTTTTTCTATTCCACCATTTTGTTATTATATTTTCTATTCCACCATTTTGTTATTATTTTTTTTCTATTCAACCATTTTGTTATTTATTTTTTCTGTTCCACCATTTTGTAATTCTTATTTTATTTTATTTTTTTTTCTATTCTACTATTTTGTGATTTTTTTTTTCTTTGAATTTTTTGTTTTCAACCATTTCGGTTTTATTTTTCAAAACAAACGATTTTATTAGCCATTTATTCATTTTAAGAAATATAGATTTAAATTTCTTTTCCTCCAAAAATGATTTCTAGTCAATTTATTTTTTATTTCGTATTTTTCTTTCTCTTCTTTTTCTTTTTTCTTTAAACATTTTTTTTCTGTTTTTCTTCTTTTTTGTTTTGATTTTTTCTTATTTTCGAATTATATTTTGTTCATTTTTTTTCTTATTTTTATTTTTTTTGTTTTCATCAGATTTTTTCTGTTTTAGCATTATACTACTTTTCTTTTCTTTTTCATTTTTTCTTTTGTTTTCTTTCATTATTTTCTTTGTTATTTTACTTTAACCTTTTTTTGTTTACTTTTTCGTCTTTCTTTTCTCTAATTTTTTTATTCATTAGATTCTATTTTAGAGAATGCTTCTATTTTTTTACTATATTCATTGTTAAATATTGATTTAGTAGAAATTATTTCACGTCGATTTATTTTCTCTTTATATTTTCTCTCCTGGGTTTCCTTTTCGACTTTTCCTTTCTTTTTTTCTTTTCTTTTTTTCCACATTGTAGAATTTCATTTGATTTCATTTTTTTAATGAAATTTTGCAATTATACAAACTTTTAATTGTTGAAAATTAACGATTTTCTTATTTATTTTATATGTTTTATTTTTCAAAACAAACGATTTTATTCATTTTAAAAAATATTGATTTAAATTTATTTTCCTCCAAGAAATTATATCTAGTCTAATTATGCTTTCTTTTGTACTTTTCTTTTTCTTATTTTTCTTGTATTTTTTAAAACATTTTTCCGTTTTTCCTCTTTTTTGTGTTTATTTTATTTCTTATTTTCGAATTTTATTTTTTTGTTATTCTATTTATTTTCATCAGAATTTTACTGTTTTTTCTTTTCTTTTAAATTTTTTGTTTTGTTTTATATTATTATTTTCTTTATAATTTTATTTTATCTCTTTTTGATTACTTTTTTCTCTTATTTTAAAATAAATTATTAGATTTTATTTTATTTTATTTATATGAAAATAAAGTACTTCATTATCTATTCATTTTTTTAATATTGATTATGTAAAAATTATTTTTTCTTTAGATTTTCTTTGTATTTTATAGTCATTTTTCCCTTGTTTTTCTTTCCGATTTTTCCATCTTTTTATGAACTTTTGCTATTTCAGAATATCTTAACTGTTGAAAAAAAAACAATTTTCTGATTTATTCATTTGTTTAAATATTGATTTTAAAATATTTTGCGAAAAAATTAATTTAAATTAAATTTATTTTTATTAATATTTTTTTCTTTGTATCCTTTTTTTCTTTTTTGTGTTTTAAAAATATTTTTTCCGTTTTTCTTCCTTTTTCTGATATTTTCTTACTTGTTAATATTGTTTGAATTGATTTTTTTATTAGTTTGCATTATTTTTCTTTTTTTTTTCGTTTCATTTTGTTTTTTTTTTGTTTGTGATTTTTTTGCGTTTTTTAATTTTTTCTTATTTTGCTTATTTTTTATTCATTTATTCAAATTTATTTATCAATTTAAATACATTTCGTTCTTTTTTCGTTATTTCCTTTCCTTTTAATTGTTTTTTTTGTTTTCCTAATTTTCAATCGTAAAGATTTTGCATTTAAATATCTACTTCGCTTGAAATGAAACTTTGTCATTGTCGGAAATATAACTGCTCTAGAATCAAAGATTATTACTGTAGAAATGTATAATATCCTATAAGTTTAAACTTAGGGTTGTATACAAAATCAATATATATATATATATATATATATATATATATATATATATATATATATATATATATATATATATGATTATTTTTATCATATTTGTTTTTTTTTCAAATATGATCTAAGGTTAAGATCAAATTGTTGCACCCAACGTTAATATCTGGGCTAATCCGACTAGCAGCAAAACAGCCCCTTTATTGTAGAGTTCCCCACACGCTGGAAAACCTTTTACTCCAATAGCTTGCCTCTGGAATTCCCCCCCCCCGCTTCCTGTTTCCCCAATCGTACCAACATGCAGAAATTTAAATGTAATCTGAACAACCATTTTGCTGTATAACTGTCGATTAAAGATGATCCCTTTAAATCTGGCTTTTAATTAAAATAATAAATAAGCATCCAGATCAAAAATGGGAATTAGTTAGACCATGGAAATGTAAAAAAATAAAGGTGATTGCCGTTGTTATTGGACTATAACTGAAAGCCACCATAAATGGCTTAAACAGATTGACGAGATAATCAATTTTCCAATTCTGCAAAAGGCTTGCATGTTAAGTTCGACGAAAGTGTTAAGGTACAATTTGACTTTCTAAAGAAAAAGGAATTGACCTGATTTTCAAGAACTAAACACTAACTAAAAACATAAAAAATTAAAACCACTATAGAAATGATAATATAATAATAATAATTACTAACCCGACCCTGTGGAAATTCCACAGTGTTTTCTACATCAATCTGTATAATTTACTGTTAATAATATTATCCGGTGTCTAGAAATATGCTCATATTTTACTCACCAACATTTTGCGAGACGGGATGGAAGTATATATATTTATTTATATTACTCGGTATCCGGGGCAAAAGCTGTCTCTTCAGAAGTCACCATCGGTCGCGACTCCCCTCTAACTCGCACCCTCCCCCCCCCCGTTGTCAGGGGCAAATCTTAAATAGGAGTGTCAGATCGGGACACACAAAATAAATAACACACACTCTATCGTATTAATATATAAATATTAATAATAACAAAAAGAAATTTTAAATATTAAAAAAATGAATAATAAATAAATATCGTAAGCCTGAAACCGGCCCATTTGGTAAGCGTTTCCGCCTCTCCTCCGCCTTCCACAATGCCCTCCTCCTTCCACGCTGAAGCGACAGAGTAGGGTCAGTTAATAGTTTAATTAAGTAAATTTTTATCTATTTAACAACTCCATTTAGTTAGGTCAGTGGGAAAGTCGCCGCTTTTCAGCTAGATGTTACGGTTTCGATTCCAAGTCTCTCCATCCAATTTATTTGTTGTTTATTTATTGCATTTCTTTAGGAGCGTGACACACGAACACACAACCTATCGTATTAATATATAGATTAATAATAATAATTTCTTGAACATTCAACACCAGACTGAATCTTTCTAAACAAAAAACAAGAGAACTTGCTTAATCATTGATATAGCCTGCTCCTTCGATACCAGAGTACAGGAGAAAAAACACGAACAAAATAATAAATACCAAGATCTGAAATGGGAATTAGTTAGACTATGGAAATGTAAAGAAGTCAAGGTGATTTACATTGTAAATGGTACGTTTGAAACCATAACGATAAGCCACCATAAATGGCTTAAACAGATTGACAAGACAATTTCTTTTCCAATTCTGAAAAAGACTTGCCCGTTGGAAACGACAAAAGTGTTAAGGTACAGCTTGAATGTCTAAAAGAAAATAAATCGATCTAATAATAAAAACAATAATAATAAAAATGAAAATGATAATAGCAATATTAACAACAACAATAATAATAATGATTATACTAATAAAATAATGATAATAATAATAATGATAATAATGATAAAAATAATGATAATAATAGCAATAGTAACTACAACAACAATAATAAAATAATAATAATAATGATAATAATAATGATGATAATAATGATGATAATAATAATAAAATAACGAAAAAAAAAAGAAAACAACAACAAAAAAAGAAAACAAAAACAAGAAAACAACAAGAAAACAAGAAAACAACAACAAGAACAAAAAAACAACAACAAGAACTGGCGCAGGTGGCCTTGCACAATTAATAGTGTTTTAAGTCGATACTTTGACATCAGCCTTGATTTCCCTATTAATTTCATCCTTCCAATAAAACGCCGATGTTTTTTTCAGTTGAAAACACAGCTGGCCAACCAGTTACAGAGGATGTTGTTCCGGTCATTTTCCAACTTTTTAGACATTTTTTTCGTCCCCTTTTCTTCCCCTATCTTCTCATCCACTGTCTTTCTCTATTCTTTTTATTTATCTTCCTTTCTGTCATCAAATTCTTCTTCTTCTTCTTCTTCTTCTTCTTCTTCTTCTTTATCTTTCTTTTTTACTTGGTTTCTTTCATCTCCTTTCGCGTCCTCTCATTTCTCTTCTTATTCTTCTTCCTTAATTCTTTATTTTTTTCTTTCCTCCCTTCCTTCATTTCTACTTCTTCGTCCCCCTCTTTATCTTCCTTTATTTCCTTCCTTCTTTCATCTCCCTTCTCTTCCTCTCACTTTTCCAATTTTTTTTTTCTTCCTTAATTCTTTATTTTTTCTTTCCTCTCTTCCTTAATTCTTTATTTTTTCTTTCCTCTCTTCCTCCATCTTCTTCTTCTTCTTCTTCTTCTTCTTCTTCTTCTTCTTCTTCTTCTTCTTCTTCTTCTTCTTACATATTGTAAATGGCAATTGCCATTTTCAATATGAGTTGCCCCATTAGCATTTTAAAGAGGCCAGGAGGCTGAAATAAATTATAGTGCTGACAACTACAATGTGTATGTGAATTATTTTCTCTATATTTATGCTTGCTCTGTTTTCTACATTGAGCTCTCATATTCGAGTTTCTTATCGAAATTATTCACTTTAACAAACACACATTATATATATATATATATATATATATATATATATATATATATATATAACACTATTCATTTTATGTAAATAAGAGTTCTACTAGCAGGACCATAAACAAAATAAAAGAAGTTAAAAAGTATAACCTATTTCTAGTTAACACTTTCATCTCACTATCCGTCTTTTATCTTTCTCTCTATCTCTCAATGCTTCTCCCCCGTTTCACCCTTTCGCTCCTCAAACCCCTTTTTATCCTCCACCCAACTCACTTATTTTAATGAATTGAAACTAATATTAATAACGTAAGTCATTTATCGGAGTTGTCAATTTTAAATTTATTGCTCCCGGGCAACACTGAGTTTCTGCCCTTTCCATAAAAAATATTATGAAATCTACATTTGTTTTAATGTATTCACTGACAACGCCGAGTTACTTATCTCCCACCGCCCTTAAATAATATAATGAAACTTATATTTGATTTAGTCTATTCCCGGGCAACACTGAGTTTCTGCCCCTTCCATAAAAAAATATAATGAAATCTACATTTGTTTAATGTAATCACTGGCAACGCCGAGTTACATATCTCCCACCGCCCTTAAATAATATAATGAAACTTATATTTGATTTAGTGTATTCCCGGGCAACGCTGAGTCTCTTCTCTATCATATACAACTGACCAAGTATTACAATGTATTCTTACAACCACCTGCTCTGTCTAGCGTATTGAACACTTTCCTATTCAGTATATATCTCTTACTAAATGTAACATTATATTATTATTACAACCATCTGCTCTATCTAGAATATTGAGCATTATTTGATTTTACAATACCATTTACTAAGTAGTAATAGTGTATATAGAAATGTGATATTTAGAAAGCAATACAATGCAGAGGTGTGACGGATAGACACAAGTTGGAGCAAATAAGACATATAATGGTGGAACAAATGAATTAGTTTCAACCTTAATAGAATGTGTACATACACACATATATATATATATATATATATTTATTATGTTTTTTTCCCTTTTAAAACACACATATATCTGTCTATCTACAGTGATAAAATAAATAGCTTATATATAATCATCACCATGCAAAGTGTTTCGCTGTATCACAACTATTTAGTGTAGCAAGACTAACACCCGCCCCAAGCAGGGGTAGAACCTACGACGATCTAATTGATAGTTAGTGACAATTTGGCTGCGGGGAATGGGCTGTTTTATATACATTACTAGATTGTGCTATATATATATATATATATATATATAAGGTTTATATAGTTTGCTTGAAGCATTGTTTATTGGTATATAGAAATGTGATATTTAGAAGGCAATACAATGCAGAGGTGTGACGGATAGACACACGTTGGAGCAAATAAGACATATAATGGTGGAACAAATGAATTAGTTTCAACCTTAATACAATGTGTACATACACATATATATATATATTTATTATGTTTTTTTGTTGTTGTTTTTTTCCCTTTCAAAACACACATATATCTGTCTATCTACACAATGTTACAATGTTATGTAATACCTGTATCAAGATGGTCTGGTGGAAATTCCGTATGATATAATATTTTTTTAAATTTTCGGGAACTCTTCCTTTCTTCAGAACCGTGTTCAACTCAATTTCAAGTGTGCATATGAAGGAAGCTGTAAGATCTAGTCTCGCAGAAAATACCGGTTAAATTTAAATACCAAACCAGATTCAAAAATAAAATAAACTTTTTTAAAATTTATTTTTTTTAATTATTATTAATTTATTTTATTATTTTATTTAAAAAATTTTTTATTAATATTTTATTTATCTACTTTTTATCTAATTTATTTATTCATCTATTTACTTTATTAAACTTTTTTGTTTGTTTGTTTTTACTTTTTAGAATCTTTATTTTTTTTGTCGTTAAATTTTAAATTCAAATCTAAATCTTTTTTTTCTAACAAAATCTATTCTATTCGTTTAAATTTATATGTGTGTATTATTATAAAAAAAACGTACATAAAAATGAATTTAAAAAATAAATGAAAAATGAATAAACAAAGTATGAAATAGAATAATAAATAAAAAAATTGAATAAAAACAACTAACAAAATTATGAATAAAAAATATGAACTGAAACTAAATGTAAAAATGAATAAAAAATGAATGGAAAATACATGAAAAAGAATTTAATCAATAAATAAATTAAATATAAATGAAAAAAGTAAATGAATAAAATAAATAAAAAAATTAATTAAAAAGAATTAAAAAATAAATGTATGAAAAAAATTAAACAAAAAATGAATGAAAAAATAAATGAATAAAAAATTGAATTAAAAACTCAGCAAAAATATGAATTAAAAAATTAATGAAAAAATATAAATGGAAAATAAATAAAAAAAGTGAATAAAAATGAATCATAAAATGAATAACAAATGATTGAGAAGAAATGAAAATAAATTTAATAAAAAAATGAATTAAATATAAATGAAAAAAGTAAATGAATAAAAGAAATGAAAAATAAATTAAAAAAGAATAAAAATAAATGAAAAAAGTATGTAAAATTGAAAAAAAAACAACAAAAAAATGAATAAGAAAAATGTAATGAAAAAATGAATAATAAAAAACGAATGAAAAAAATTATGAATGTAAAATGAATGAACTAATTAAAATTCCAGTTTTAAGAATAGAGATATTTAAGTCCGAGGTTAAAGTTCATTGGCAAAAAAAGTGACTCACCAGAAGGAATACAAATATATAAATCTCGAGAAGACCCATTGCCGATATATTCTTCCTTGGCAGAATGTGACGGTTTCTGCCCCAACGGACAAAATGTGGAACCTCAGACTTGAATCTCTCTATTTTCAAAACGGAAACTTTTCACTATTCGGACTTTTTGAAGAAATGACGGTATGCACCTTACATTCGTTTAACATTTAGTATTTTTGGGGAATGTTACATTTTTTCATCGAAGATGATTCTATTTGCTCAAAATAAATATTTATCTTTTTAACATTTTTATATTTTCAAATCTGTGCTACACAGTAATATAATTTTACTGGTTTATCCTTATGATCTCCTCTGATGATAAAAGCATACATTTTTGAAAATCCACGGATTCAGGAAAGAAAAATGTAACTTTTTATATATTCGTAGCTTGAACTATTTCATGATTTAATAAATACTGTACTTTTTCTAATTTTTATTCTCGTCACTCATTTCCTTATATTACTGCTCTATCTTGTATATTGAGCACTGACTTTTCAAGATAGGATTAATGGAAAGATAGCATTTTATCTTTATTATCTCTCTATTTATATATATATATATATGTATATATATATATATATATGTATATATATATATATATATATATATATATCCATATATACAACTAGGAAACAGCGATAATCCACCCTATAGAAAACAGAAAAATATGATAGGTAATAGGGAGTAAAATCAACCGAACCTTTGTTTGTAAGAAGTCCAACGATTGGCTAAGAGAACAAAGAAACAACGCTAATCTACCCTATAGAAAACAGAACAATATAATAGGAAATAAGAAGTAAAATCAACCGAACCTTTGTTTGTAAGAAGCCCAACGATTGGCTAAGAGAACAACAAAGAAATAACGATAATCTACCTAATAGAAAACAGAACAATATGATAGGAAATAAGAAGTAAAATCAACCGAACCTTTGTTTGTGACAATCCCAACGAATAGCTAAGAAAACAACAAAGAAACAGGAATGAGCCACCTTATAGTAAACAGAACAATAGAATAGGAAATAGGAAGTAAAATCAACCGAACCTTTTTTTGTGAGAAGCCCAACGATTGGCTAAGAGAACAACAAAGCATCTGGTTGGTTAACTAGCTAGACGTGTCTATAAAAACACCAGGCAAAACTAACTCCATGCATTTTAGCTTGACGATTCCCTCAGGGGATGAAACGCGGACGCCTCTGTGTAACTTAATTGCCATAAATATGTCTCCATAACTTACTACCTTGCTCTACTTACGTATCGAGCACTGTTGAAGTAAATACTGAAAATTGATACATAAAAAATATATCTCCTTATAAAATTTTACGTGAATACATGAAATAATAACAATTCTCTTTTTCTCTCCTCCCTCTTATTTTTTATTTTGTGCCTTTTTTATTTTACCATTATATTCCGTCTTTCTTTCTTTCTTTCTTTCTTTCATCTCCCCCTCTTCCTCATTTCTGGATCTCTTCTTCTCTTCTCCATCTTATTTGTTCGTTTTGTGCCTTTTTTCTGGCCTTGTATTTCTTTCTTTCTTTCATCTCTCCCCTTTTCCTCATGTCTGGTTTCTCTTCTCTCCTCCTTCTTATTTTTTATTTTGTGCCTTTTTTCAAGCCTTATATTCCTTCTTTCTTTCTTTCTTTCTTTCTTTCATCTCTCCCTTCTCCTCATTTCTGGATCTCTTCTTCTCTCCTCCTTCTTATTTGTTCTTTTTGTGCCTTTTTTCTGGTCTTGTATTCCTTCTTTCTTTCTTTCTTTCATCTCTCTCTTCTCCTCATTTCTGGTTTCTCTTCTACTCTCCTCTATCTTATTTGTTTTTTGTGTGCCTTTTTTTTCCTAGCCTTATATTCTTTCTTTCTTTCTTTTCTTTCTTTCATCTCCCCCTCTCTTCATTTCTTCTATCTTTCTTCTAGCCTTTCTCTTATTTTTTCTTTTGCTGCTCCTTTTCTAGCCTTATGTTCTTTCTTTCCTTTCTTTCACTACATTTCTCTATTCGTCTCTATCTCTTCCTTCTTTCCAAATTTCTCCCCTTGTTTCTCGCCTCATCCTCTTTTTCTTCTTTTTTCCTTCTTTTTTCTTCTACCCTCTTTTCTTCTCTTCTATCCTTTTTCATTGACTCCTCTCTTCGATCCTCTTACCCCCCCCCCGCTTTCGATCACTCTCTTATTTCCGTTGTTTATTCTTTCCTCTCTTTTTTCTCCCCCCCCATTCCTTCAGTTATCTATTCTATTCTCATTCTCCCTTTCCCTCTCCTCTTCTTCTTCCCTTCCTTAATCTTTATACACTCTTCATTTCTTCAACTCTCTTTTATCTTTTTCTTTCCTCTCCTTTTGTTCTTCTTATTTTCCCTTCTTCACCCTTTTTCTCCTCCTTTCTTCCTCATCATTATATTCTCAGCTTCTTCTACATAAAATCACAACAAATAAGCCTTAATTCAAACTGTCTCAAACAACCCACTCTCCAATCTTTTTACTTTTCGCGTAGTTTTTTTTTCACGTCTTAATCGTTCATGCTCAATTTCTCAATACGTTAATTGCCTTTTTGTTCTCCATCGACTTTCGTGACTGACATTTTTAGCCGCTCTCCCCAAAAAATAAAAATAAAAATATTAAAAAACTATAATAATATTTCTAAATTAAGCATGACAGACCAACACAGATGATATTAAAAGCTTAGCGTGACAGACAAGTGGGAATTATATTGCGAGCTTAGCGTGACAGACAAGTGAGAATAATATTGCGAGCTTAGCGTGACAGACAAGTGAGAATTATATTGCGAGCTTTGCATGACAGACCAGTAGGAATTATATTGCGAGCTTAGCGTGACAGACAAGTGAGAATTATATTGCGAGCTTAGCGTGACAGACAAGTGGGAATTATATTGCGAGCTTCGCGTGACAGACAAGTGGGAATTATATTGCGAGCTTAGCGTGACAGACAAGTGGGAATTATATTGCGAGCTTAGCGTGAGAGACAAGTGGAAATTATATTGCGAGCTTAGCGTGACAGACAAGTAGGAATCATATTGCAAGTTTAGCGTGACAAACAAGTGGGAATTATATTGCGAGCTTAGCGTGACAGACAAGTGAGAATTATATTGCGAGCTTAGCATGACAAACAAGTGGGAATTATATTGCGAGATTCGCGTGACAGACAAGTGGGAATTATATTGCGAGATTCGCGTGACAGACAAGTGGGAATTATATTGCGAGCTTAGCGTGACAGACAAGTGGGAATTATATTGCGAGATTCGCGTGACAGACAAGTGGGAATTATATTGCGAGCTTAGCGTGACAGACAAGTGGGAATTATATTGCGAGATTCGCGTGACAGACAAGTGGGAATTATATTGCGAGCTTAGCGTGACAGACAAGTGGGAATTATATTGTGAGCTTAGCGTGACAGATAATTGGGAATTATATTGCGAGCTTAGCGTGACAGACAAGTGGGAATTATATTGCGAGATTCGCGTGACAGACAAGTGGGAATTATATTGCGAGATTCGCGTGACAGACAAGTGGGAATTATATTGCGAGCTTAGCGTGACAGACAAGTGGGAATTATATTGCGAGCTTAGCGTGACAGACAAGTGGGAATTATATTGCGAGCTTAGCGTGACAGACAAGTGGGAATTATATTGCAAGCTTAGCGTGACAGACAAGTGGGAATTATATTGCGAGCTTAGCGTGACAGACAAGTGGGAATTATATTGCGAGATTCGCGTGACAGACAAGTGGGAATTATATTGCGAGCTTAGCGTGACAGACAAGTAGGAATTATATTGCGAGCTTAGCGTGACAGACAAGTGGGAATTATATTGCGAGCTTAGCGTGACAGACAAGTGGGAATTATATTGCGAGATTCGCGTGACAGACAAGTGGGAATTATATTGCGAGCTTAGCGTGACAGACAAGTGGGAATTATATTGCGAGCTTAGCGTGACAGACAAGTGGGAATTATATTGCGAACTAAGCGTGACAGACAAGTGGGAATTATATTGCGAACTAAGCGTGACAGACAAGTGGGAATTATATTGCGAACTAAGCGTGACAGACAAGTGGGAATTATATTGCGAGCTAAGCGTGACAGACAAGTGGGAATTATATTGCGAACTAAGCGTGACAGACAAGTGGGAATTATATTGCGAACTAAGCGTGACAGACAAGTGGGAATTATATTGCGAACTAAGCGTGACAGACAAGTGGGAATTATATTGCGAACTAAGCGTGACAGACAAGTGGGAATTATATTGCGAACTAAGCGTGACAGACAAGTGAGAATTATATTGCGAGCTTTGCGTGACAGACCAACACAAATATGATGTTAAGCATAGCACAACTGCTGAAAGATAAATGAAACAAATGCATCGACAATAATCGAGGACTACCCAATGCCTTTCGATCCATTGACACTTACACGAAGATATAGGGGAGGAGGACACTTTATTTACCCTTGATATTCACTTTATAATGCTGAGTATTTAGAAAGGAGGCATAAACTACCATTTTTTAAATCTTTGGTATAACTCGACCGAGGATTGAAACCCAATCTCCAAGCACATTAGCGAACACTATAACGATTATGACCAATGAGCAGACAGTATAAATGATATTTACAACTTTGCATGACAGACCAACACACATAATATTTGAATTGTAAAGTGACAGATCAACGCAAATGATATTTCAGTCTTAGCGCAACAGAACAACGCAATTTTTATTTTTAAAACATAGTTCACCCCAAACAAGGCAGGCCGCCACTGTAGACGTAAGGGGCTACTGAGAAAAAAGAAAAGAGGAACGAGTTGGGGGGGGGGGTCAACCTAAATTGGGATCTGCGCAGCGAGATGTCTGTTTACATTAATTTTAAATTTCTGCATGTCAGTACTGTCGGGGAAACAGGTGGCAGGGAGGGAGTTCTAGAGGCCAGCAGCACAAGGAAAGAAGCTATTGGAGTAGAAAGCTCTCCGGCATCTAGGAGTGAATGGATGGGATTTAGTCGATTGTCGAGTTGGTCTAGTGAACGTTCGACGAGGGGGCACCAGAGCAGCCAATTCATCGGAGCACAACCCATTTAAGTATTTGTAAAACAAGCACAAGGATGCTACATTGCAGCGATGGGACAGGGACTGGAGCTTGGTTGACAGTGAGGGACTTATTAGATGTGCAACTCTTTTTTGGACCTTGTCTAAGAGGGAGAGAGTAGTAGATGATGCACCAGCCCAGATGTGGCAACGATACTCCATGCATGGACGGATGGTGGCTTTGTAGAGATGCAGGATAATGTCAGGTGTGAGGAGTTTACTAGCACGATAAAGGGCGTAAATATTTAAAAGTTAAGTGTGACAGAAGAATACAAATGACATTTCAAGATACAAATTACAGACCTAAACAAATAATACTTCAAGCTGAGCGTGACAGAAAAAAACAAATTATACTTTAAACTTAGTGATAGAGACTAACACACATAATAGTTAAAGCTTAGCGTGACAGACTAACATTTACTATACTTTACGCAAAAAATGACAGACCAACACAAATAAGACTCAAAGTTTGGTGTGACATGTTAATCCAGGTCACTTGTTTCCTGCAACCGTACAAACATGAAGCGCCATCTTGCTAAGCAACAACAACAAACTAAAAGGGGAGCTCACTCCCACTGTCCCACATCATATAAGGAGATGACTCAGCCCAAGGGTGATAACTCAAAGACGCTTAAACATTGCTGGTGTCTTCTTGTGAAGACTACAGTTCTATATAAAAAAAACAAAACAAACAAAAACAAAACGAACAAAAGCAAAACAAATTATTGCAACAAGTCTCTCAGAAATGATATTTTATGTGTGACATGAAAACGCAAATGATATTTCGACCTTATTGTGACAAAAAAACACAAGTGAGAATTAAAGTCTAGTGTGACGGACCAACACACATGACATTCCACGCTTATCGTGACAGGCAAACACTAATTATACTTCAAAATAAGCGTGACAGACCAACACAAATGATATTTAATACTTAAGTTTGACAGACCAACACAAGTGATATTTATCACTGAAGTTGGACAGACCAACACAAGTGATACTTCAAGCTTAGCGTGACAGACCAACACACATGATATTTATCACTTAAGTTTGACAGACCAACACAAGTGATACTTCAAGCTTAGCGTGACAGACCAACACAAATGATATTTAATACTTAAGTTTGACAGACCAACACAAGTGATATTTCAAACTTAGCGTGACAGACCAACACAAATGATATTTATAACTTAAGTTTGACAGACCAACACAAGTGATACTTCAAGCTTTGCGTGACAGACCAACACAAATGATATTTATAACTTAAGTTTGACAGACCAACACAAGTGATACTTCAAGCTTTGAGTGACAGACCAACACAAATGATATTTAATATTTAAGTTTGACAGACCAATACAAGTGATACTTCAAGCTTAGCGTG
>OY744551.1:5486842-5491842 GCA_963556195.1 Sepiola atlantica
CGTAATAAGAAAAAGAAGAAGTAAAAAAAGGGGAAGAAGATGGAGAAGAATTCGAATGAGACAGAACAAAAAAGGGGGAAAGAAAGTGAAGAAAACAAAGAAACATGCGAAGAAGAATTTACATAAAAATCAATAAAATATAAAAGAAAGGATAAAGTCAAAAAGAAGAAAAACAGAAAAAGAATAAAGAAACTGAATTAGAATAAAATCGGGTGAAAAGATGCAGAGGATAAACATGAATTAAATGAAAATAAGGGAATAAGAAAAGAAAGAAAAATGAGAAAATGAGAAGACGAAAAAGAAGGAGAATAAGCAAAAGAAGAATGGAAAGAATAAAGTGATGATGATGATGATGGTGATGATGATAATGATGATGATTATGACGACGATGGCGATGATGATGAGGATGTTGTTGATGATGATGATGATGATGGTGGTGGTGATGATGATGATGATGGTGATGATGGTGGTGGTGATGATGATGATGATGGTGATGAGGATGTTGCTGATGGTGGTGATGATGATGATGATGACGATGGTGATGATGATAATGATGATGACGACGACGATGGCGATGATGATGATGATGAGGATGTTGTTGATGGTGATTATGATGATGATGATGATGGTGATGAGGATGTTGGTGATGATGATGGTGATGATGATGACGATGTTGATGATGATGATGATGATGGTGACGGCGATGGCGATGATGATGTTGATGATGATGATGATGATGATGACGATGGTTATGATGATGACGGCGATGATGATGATGATGATGATGATGCTGATGATGATGATGGTGATGCTGCTGCTGCTGATGATGATGATGACGACGACAACGCCGCCGCCGTCGCCGACGACGATGATGATGGTGATGATATAATGATGATGATGACGATGATGATGATGAGGATGGTGTTGATGATGAGGCTGTTGATGATGATGATGATGGTAGTGGTGGTGGTGTTGATGATGAGGATGGTGATGATGATGACGACGACAACGATGGTGATGATGATGACGATGGTGATGAAGATGATGATGGTGATGGTGGTGATGATGATGATGATGATGGTGATGATGATGATGATGATGATGATGATGATGATGATGATGATGATGATGGACCAGAAAGAAAATAAGAAGAAGAAAAAAAGAGGGGAAAAGATGAAGAATAAAGTGAAAAAATGAAACTATACAGAAGAAAAAAAAAGAAAATTGAAAAAGAAAGCGCAAAAAAAGAAAAGGAAAAGAGGCAGGAAGAGAAGTAGAAAGAGTAAAAGATGGAAAAAAAGAAGGAAAAAGAAGAAGAATGGTAAAAAGAAGAAATAGAGAAAAAAGATGTAGGAAACGAACAATCCGATGTTAAAATATAAGTGTGCGTTTTTTTTTTCTTCTTTCATTTTCCTTAATCCTTAATCTCCTTAGAGAGATTAACGGATTTTCCTGTTTTTATACTTTTCTATTCCATTTTCAAAGTAATTCCAAAAGAACTGGACGAAAAAAAACAAAAAACTCCAAACCCAATATTCGACAGTGAAATCATTTGGAAAGAAAAAATAAAAGAAGAAAAAAAATAAAAGGAGGAAAAAAGAAAAATCCAATTTCAGATTAAGCTGGATCTTTCCAGGAACACAGAAATTCCAAATGGAAAATGGTGGCTTATTTATCACTAGAGTCAGGGTTAAAAGGACACTGTGGCGAATTGTACCCGCCAAAATACAAAAGAATATGTTCATTTAACGCTTCAAAGCAACACGCCTTTCCAATCTTTATTCAATAATAAAGGAGAGAAATAGTGATACAACAAAAATCCGGCATATTTGGTGGACGAAGAGACAGATTACAAACATTCTTTTACAAGCACTTCCACGGCTTTAATTCGAAGTGTAATTCATGTGTAACGTTGTGACCTTCAAAATACGTTACTAAATTCTGTTTATATATTTTGATATCTTTTTTTTATATGCGCACATTAAAGCTTTTATGGGTGTATGGGTGTATGGGTGAATTATATCCTTATATGTTGTATGCGTGTATGTTCATTCATTACTTTTAAGTCTTAACTTGCTCTTTTGGTCGTTTCTGCAGCTTTTTGTGGTCGTGATCCTCCAGCGTTTTTTCATCAGTTTAACTAGCTGAAATAAGCTTTTTTCTTCGCCAGAAAAAAAAAGACTGAAGACTTCTTGCGAACTTGAGTGAGTTTTTATTTTCCGGATAGCATTTCACATTAGTTTTTAATTGGTTGACTAGATTGATGGGGCAAATTGAGCAGACATTTCGAGGGGAGCATTTTAACCTTTTGGCGCCTTTTAAAAGTATTCCTTTAAATTATCAGATCGTTATATGCGACAGTCTCGTTTGCTCTCCATGCACTGACTGATTTTAAAACTCAAAGTCACAAAACGTGACGTCATCGTTTATTTGATCTGTCTGTAACCATCATTGGCTCCAATGTCCTAATTTCTTAATCTTAAGTTCAACCTGTATATTTTATTATTACGTTCAAAATGATTCATCCTCCAAAATTTATGTAAGCCGAACTTGCACTAATCTCCACCTTTTTATAAATTCATACTAGTTGAGGTACACTTTTTCAAAATAGGCTCTTTCATAATGAAACAAATTTAGTTTTACATCGTTTTGATCGACATATGCCACGGTGCATTGTCTTGGTGAAGGACCATTTTTTTCTTCTTTATTTGCGATATCTGCGTTAGAACGCACTAATATTTATATATGATATTAGCTATTGATATTTATTTATCTTTTGTACGTTATCGATGAACAACGTACCTTGCGCAATTCCCAAAATACAGAGGCGAAAACCTTACCTACTGATGTTTGCATCTCTCGTCGCTTCGGATGTCTTCCGCCTGTTGCGTTCCACTCAGTTGACTGTCGATTTGTCTCCGAAGTGAAGGGTTTAAAGCATGTTCAATCTATTGTCACATATTGACGTAAAAATGTACAGCCACGCTGAGGGACCGTAGGCTGCGAAACGCGCGCGTCCGTCACCAATCATCACTTTAAAAAAATTATTTTCTTTGAATGCTTATATTTTTTCGTTTTACGAATGTTTCACAACCCGTAAAAAATATAGTTTTTGACGAGCTGCTCATCAGAGACGTTTATTTAATAATAAAAATAAGTCGAAAGGAAGAAAGAGGAAAAAAGAAGAAAAGGCAAAAATACGCAAAAGTCACATTAAAAAAGAGAAAATCATATAGGACGTTGGCAAATTCTCAAGCCATCAGTATATATATGTATATATATATATATATATATATATATATATATATATATATATATATATATATATATATATATATATATATATATATATATATATATATGGGAAATGAAAAAGGAAAAACAAAGAGATATTTTTTATATATTAATCAACTTTTCGTCTTTATTGTAAGACTTCCCCAGGATGATAATTTAAAGAAAAATGTCATGCAAGTACATCGAAATATTGGGTTGATGAGAAAAAGTAGTAGCCGTGGCTACCAAGAGCGCTGGATCAAGGTCAGGGCTGAGAGAAGTCAGTCAGTGGCAGAGAGTGAATGAATGTGGATGGCTGTGAGTGAAAAAGGGGAGGAGTGCGAGTGTTAGTCAATTTGTCTAAGGGTGGGAGAGAGTAGGGAGGGGTTGTGAGGTTTTTGTCGTGGTGAGGTGTAGCATGGAATATATATATATATATATATATATATATATATATATATATATATATGTGTGTGTGAATTTGAAGAAGTGTACACATCTTTAAGAAAACGCCTTTTGAAATGTATTATATAATTTTGAAAAACCAAAGTACGTTATTTTGAAAATATCTGCATATATATATTTATTAAATAAATAAAATCATTTTCTCTGAGACTTTCGCCGTAACGAAGAGTTATTTACTTTCTTTTTTTCTTTTCGACCTCATTTTGGTGGTGTTAAAAATTGCAAGTAAATCCACACGTGGTTCAAAGAGGAAACGTTTCGTCTGCTCTCGTTGACGATCCTGAAGATAGTGACCGTTTAGATGGGTGTGTATTAGATGGGTGTGTATTAGATGGGTGTGTATTAGATGGGTGTGTAAGCGCGGCAACGTTTGTATGACTTTCAAGATCTGTACACATCTTTAAGAAAAAAATATAAATATATATAATTAAAAAAAAAATAGCGTGTTTTGGTTTTTCAAAATTCTATAATACATTTACAAAATATGAATATCTATTTATAATCTTTACTTATATATATATATATATATATATATATATATATATATATATATACAGGATCAAATATATACCAAAAGTAAAACTTTTAGTTTATATTCTTCTTTTCTCATATATATATATATATATATATATATATATATATATATATATATATATATATATATATACATATATATATGTGTTTATAGATATATATATATATATATATATATATATATATATATGTTTATATATATATATGTGTTTATATATATATATATAAACACACACACACATATATATATGTGTGTTTATATATATATATATATATATATATATATATATATATATATATATATATATATATATATATAAAAACACACATATATATATATATGTGTGTTTATATATATATATATATGTGTGTTTATATATATATATATGTGTGTGTTTATATATATATGTGTTTATATATATATATATATATATGTAAACGCATATATATATATAAACACACACATATATATATATATATGTAAACACACATATATATATATATATAAACACATATATATATATATATAAACACATATATATATATATATATAAACACATATATATATATAGATAAACACACATATATATATATAAACACATATATATATATATAAACATATATATATATATATAAACACACACATATATATATATATATATAAACACATATATATATATATAAACATATATATATATAAACACATATATATATATATATATATATAT
>OY744551.1:5496842-5504342 GCA_963556195.1 Sepiola atlantica
AAAAAAAAAATTGTGCACCATTTTTTGTAGAGTCGAAATAGGTCCATAAAATAATTGTGATTGCCCCTGACTTAGTTTGTTAGAACGACTGTAAGGCTTTTTTTTTTTTAAATTTAAAGTGGCTTCAGGGGGTTGATAAAGTTAAAAATATGTGGAAAAAAAAGAAAAGAAAAAAAAGGGCGATGAGGAAGAGAAGGAGAGAAAATATCGATGAAATTATCGCCAAGATTCAACCCCAAAATTGTGCAATATTTTTATATTTTTTATAAAGTCAAAATGGGTCTATAAAATAGTTGTGATTGGTCCTGACGTAGTTGGTTAACACGACTGTAGTGCCGGTTCATAACAGTGGCCTTGGTGAGCGAGGACGAAGTTGTATATATATGGGAGAAAAAACAACAAAAAAAGAATACTAAGAAGAAGAAGAAGAAGAAGAAGATGAAGAAGAAGAAGATGAAGAAGAAGAAGAAGAACAAGAAGAAGAAGAAAAAGAAGAAGAACAACAAGATGAAGAAGAAAAAGAAGAAGAAGAAGATGAAGAAGAAGAAAAAGAAGAAGAAGAAGATGAAGAAGAAGAAAAAGAAGAAGAAGAAGAAAAAGAAGAAGAAGAAAAAGAAGATATGAAGATGAAGAAGAAAAAGAAGAAGAAGAAATAGAAGAAGAAAATGAAGAAATAGAAGAAGAAGAAAAAGAAAAAAGAAGAAGAAATAAAAGACGAAGAAGAAGATGAAGAAAAAGAAGATGAAGAAGGAAAAGAAGATGAAGAATACGAACAGAAAGAAGAAAAATTATAGGACGAAGAAAAAGATGAAGAAGATGACGATGGAAAAGATGAAGAAGAAGTTTATAGAAAGCTATCAGAAAAGTTGCATTAAGGAAGACGAAGTTAGAAATATGTGGGAGAAAAAAAGAAAAAAAAAGAAAAAAAGGAAGAGGAAGAAGAGGAGGAAGAGGAGGCTAGAACTAATCGATGAAAGTTAGATATATGTGGAAGAAAAAAAACAACAAAAAGAAGAAGAAGAAGAAGAAAAAGAAGAAGAAGGAGAAAAAGAAGAAGAAAAAGAAGAAGAAGAAGAAAAAGAAGAAGAAAAAGAAGAAGAAAAAAACAAAAAGATGAAAAAGAAGAAAAAGAAGAAAAAGAAGAAGAAAAAACAAAAAGAAGAAGAAGAAAAAGAAGAAGAAGAAGAAGAAAAAACAAAAAGAAGAAGAAGAAAAAGAAGAAGAAAAAGAAGAAAAAACAAAAAGAAGAAGAAGAAAAAGAAGAAGAAGAAGAAGAAGAAAAAGAAGAAGAAGAAAAAGAAGAAAAAGAAGAAGAAAAAGAAAAAGAAGAAGAAAAAGAAGAAAAAAACAAAAAGATGAAAAAGAAGAAGAAGAAGAAGAAAAAGAAGAAGAAGAAGAAAAAGAAGAAGAAGAAAAAACAAAAAGAAGAAGAAGAAGAAGAAGAAGAAGAAGAAAAATAAAAAGACAAATGAAAAGTACGGGTCCAAGAGAGTAATGTCAAAGAACGACGGCAGTTGATGAATATTTTTTCTTATCCTTTTCATTATTGCGCCGCCCCAGGAGATCATAGTCAGATTAATACGCATTTCGGATGAGGTGGGAAGCCCACGGTGATATTTTTCTATTCCGTTCGTTCGAGTATAAACGAAACGAACGGCTTGAAAATCGATATTTCTAAATCAATATTTGCGTTCTAGCCTCCCCGGATGGGAAACGATACGACCCACCGGGTCAGGCTGCATTAGATATCCACGTCTATCGCATTCATGAATAGAATTTTTGATGAGACTTTAAAAAAAATTATTTAGAATAGTCGATTTAGTATTTCGGTCAAATTGGTATATATAAATTCCGTGTGTTTCTTGTTCCATTTCCCATTCTTTTTTCGAAATGGTTTCGACATTTTTAATCGCCTGATGTTGGTATATTTTTTTTTGTAGTTTTAAAATAAAGTGTGTTTATATTGAGAAGGGAAACAGTCACTTGTTTTAGGTGTTGGCAAATTGAGCTAATGTCGAAAAGCTGCAAGGTGAGCCTACAGGAAAGTATTGTGCTATTAATACCGATGTAACAATTACTGTTTTTTTAATTATTGTCGGAGATACATTACCTCAAAGGGCATTGTCACAGTTTTAATGTCCTTTGCGGAAGTAAATTATTCGAAAATTATGTGTCGAGGTTTTAGACAGTCAAATTTTAAAATTACTTGCAGCCGGTGGGAGGAGGTTAGGTGTCAAATCATGTCACTTTTTCCAACCTCAACTCGCTAATTTAATATCCCCCACCCACATTTACTGTCTTAAGACGTTACACAACATAATGACACACCCGGCAGACATGCATACACTATATATATTTTTTTCATACACCTGCTAAAACATCCGCACACAAGGACTATTACTCTAACGGCTCTACTTTGTTGATAGCTGGGAAATTGCCTCTGCGGTTCCAGTTTTTAAAAACTCTGGCGAAAGTGCTGGCCCGCAAAATTATCGCCCCATACGTTACCTATCGTTTTATGAATAAATCTTCGAATCATTACTTTAGCAATTTCTAAGCCCCTTCTTTTTAATGCGGTAACCCCCAGCTACGACGGGGTCGGAAATGATTGATTTTTGTCTCCCTTTGACACGATCACAGGCTTGGTCGAGGTAAAGGCTAGTTTTGCAGGCTGTTTGCCTATCTCATCGTCAGCCTTCTCGGTCGCTTCCCGGCGACTTTTAATGGAAAATCATTTCACAACGGTGTCATTGTTTGCCTTCAGAACATGTCTAAACCATCCGAGCCACCATCTTGCCCTCAATCGGTGTGAGGCAGTAGTACCTTCGGATATCCCCAGTACAGAGGCGGTCAAGCAGTGTAATTTCAGATAGCCGAATTTTTGTTTCCATAACAGCGAATCTTCGCTCCGCCTTCTTCGTCATCGGTAAGCACTCGGAGCTTTACAAAGCGACGGGTTCCACGCAGTGGCGTAGCTAGACCTTTTGCCGCCCGGGGCGGTAGTAAAATTTGCCCCCCCCCCCCGGCATTTGGGTGCCCGGAAAATTCGTCCATGGATAATTCGCCCATGGATAGAGAGGGAACTTGTCGAGGAAGTGAATTTTGATAGAGTCATTGATAACTTTGCCGAAAAAAAGGCGCGAAAAATCTGTTTGTAAATTTTCAACCGACTTGATGCCTTGCGACAGTTCTCTCACAAAAAATAAATTTATAGCCTTATTTGCCATTCATAAATACATTTGTTTAAAATATATTAAAACTATTTTTAAAAGAGTTGAAACGTTATTAACAACAACAAATTTCTGAAAACCGAGCGATTACACACACGGATTTAAAAAAGCACCGATACAAGACGTTTTTTCTCTTCGGAGGGATCGCCCTCTTAATAATAACATTATGAAGACAAAGAAAAGAAAACTACATCGGACTATTCTCTCCTTGATACATCCATGTTATTTGGCGAAAATTCGGACTTTAACAACAACGACAAAAAAGTAAATAAAAATGATTTTATCATTTCATAACATTTTCAGGTTTTCAAATGTTCTCATTTAAATTTATTATTATATAAAATTATAGTATAAAATTTCATATTTTTTGTTAACTTTTGTTTTTTTAAATTTTTTTCTCTACTTTCTATTTTTACCCTCTCAAAATGCCGCCCCCTCAAGTGTGCCGCCCGGGGCGGCCCGCCCCCCCCCCTAGCTACGCCAGTGGTTCCACGACAGTCCGGTAGATCATCGGCTTTAGAGGGGGGCTGATCTTGCGGTCACAGAGGATGCCGGTAATGGAACGCCACTTAACCCACATCGCGCGGGATTTTACCGTCATCACTTTGTGTCGAACTAAGATATTTAAAGGCGCGCGTTCGTGGAAGATCTCGTCTGTCAACTTTGATCGCGCGATGTCGTTTTTATCGGTGGTTAAATATCTAGTCTTTTTGATGGTCAGTCGCTGACCAAACTGCGCTATCCTGTCTTTCCAAAACTTGACTTGCATTTTCAAGTAATATTTTTTTTTTTAGGCGAGCAGAACATCATCTGCATATAAAAGTGTCCAGGGCACTGACCAGTGCAAGCCCCTAGTGATATTTCAGCCGCTGGAAAATTCTAAACTCGACCTTTACCAACGGTATCAATTTAGGCAACCCCGTCTAACTGCAGTCATCTCTGAACGTATAGTTTAAATATATGATAGGTTAGGTGAAGCTAGGGCAGTATGGTTAGATATCTCCAAGGGATAAAATGAAGATCTTCTCAGAAAAATAAACTCGTACGGGATGGCCACATGTAATGCTACCAAGACAAATCCCCTTCCATTAAACAACTATAAGAAACTTTTCAAAACACCGATTGCTATGGCTGATAACACCTTTTCTTGAGATTCTAACATTTAAACGCCTTGGACTAACATTCTCAAGCAACGTGACGTCGAATAAGTATATAGAAGATACTGCCAAGTCTGCTGAAAATACGGGAGCCTACGGTAGCTAGAACACTTCTCACTAATGTCAGTATCCTATATCTCTATAAAGTCACCAGACGCATCTGGGTTAGTGAACACATCATTGACCTCTTTGGCAGGATGAAAAAGGGAATTTCTAACCTTACACACCCTGCACTGTCTGCCAAGCTACAACCGCTGTCGCATCGCCGCAGTATTGCAGTCATATACCTGTTTTTTTCTTTTTTTATGGAAGTCGCTCTAGATAAGGCACGAAGCCACTTGATGTAAGGAGCTAAAGAAAATTAAAAAAAACTACTTCAAGGTCAAAAACTAGCCAACGCTAAGTGTTAGATGGATAGATTCCAACCAAAAAAACAGCGATTCTTCTCCCTTTGTCAGAAGCATCGCTTATCGAATGTGAGGACTAAAGGACAAAATAAGGGTAGCAAGAGTTATGAGGCTGCTGAAAGTAAACCGAAGTTGGTCACTTTCCACTCTCTTTTACAAGTACCTCCACAGAATGTACCACGACGAACTTACTACACGTGTACCCTGTTGACAAAAATAACCCGATCAACGCGACTATCATTAGTTTAAAATTTTAATATTTTCTTTTTTCTTTGATAAGGTATAGCCCGATTTCGAGGGCAGTACCTAAGTTGTAAAGTTAAAAAAAATATTGTGCACATTTTATTTCGTGTGCTGAAAGGATTAATTTTTATAACTAATACATTCAGCTCACTTGGGGAATTGAATATCAAGTCAATGATTCGGTTTAATGGCAATAAAAGGCAAAAATTGACAATATTTGCTTAAATTCATCTCATATATGTACCTTTGTGGATTGTAGGACTCATTTATCGGTTATTTTTGTGTCATTTACTGCTTTCGCATCCCCTAAAACATATAATTTGACTCAAAAATTGTGAAAATCGGTTAGATACTTTGTAAACTAGCAATATTGGATTTCAGAATGGCGGCCATCTTGAAAATGGCTTCCATCTTGGATTTTTTGAGTGGCCCAAAAGTTTTCTCGGAAGAGTAGACCATTGTGAGCAATTGTGCCAAGTTTCATGCTTGCTTACCAAAATGAACGATTTTTCCTTAATCTGCTCAGCTAAGAATACATATTCCATAATTCATAACGATACTTTGAATAATTAAGGATTTTGCGTAGTAAGGTAAAGTACCCACTACGTCTTAAGGCTACCTTGTATTCCATAATTGTCACCCATTTAGTACTGACCAGGCTCAAACATCGCTTAACTTTCGTAACCTAACGGAAACCGGTGTGTCATCGTGACTATGCCGTATCTAAATAATACATACACATACTATACTTACGAAAATAATTTTTCACATAACGATCAAATTCTCGTCATCAAGCATCAGCTTAAGATTAAAATTGGATGAGAGTATATCATCTCATTTTAATCTTAAGCTGATGCTTGATAACAAAAATTTTAATCGTTATGTGAAAAATTATACTTTATCACATAATTGTTAAGATGGAGACATTTTTCCTTACTCAGCGAAGTAATAGCTATTTTTGCTAGTAGTTCAGTTTAATGTGCAAACCTTTCTGTAAACACGTGTGGCGTATAATTTTGCAGTGTAAATTCAATTTAGATGTAAGATTTTGCCAAAAGGCATATTTTTAAGAGCCATTCAGCTTATCTCTCGCTTTTATGAATATTCCCTTCGCGTGATGTCACTTTTTTTTTCAGAAATTAATGTCGTTTCTTCAAGGACATTTAATCTTGCAGAATTATCTGACCGCTTTTGAGCTTAATAGATGCTTTCTCCGCATGAAGCTCCGGAGTAGTCGTTGTTTATCTCTTGCGATTTAACATAAGCTACGTGTACGTGGGAAATGTTAATCTTCATTCGGAAAAGAAAAACTATTTTGGATGCTTCTCCATGGTAACACGAATGTTAAAGATTGCTGTTCAAAAGAAAATAACAAAAAAAAACCTTTATGAAGTACTTACTTGTGATGGAAACAATTTCGATCACCAAGATTTGCGGAAATTACTCCAGCAGTTTTGTTTTTATTTGCAAAATTCTACTTTTATCGGTAGCCGGCATTTCGCCGCCATTATAGATTTTATCACAGTTTAACACACCTTAATATACCCTTTCCATGAATAGTGATTTAAAATGGCGTAAAACCAGAACAACACACGTTAATATTAATAAGTAATTATTTTTTCATTATTAAAAATTAATCGGATAATTTTCCGTAATTTTCTGTGTACGCTAGTATATTTAAATAGAAAGTATGTATTTCAGAAAAATATCCTGTTAATGTATTCATAATTACAACATTTCATATAGGTGTAACTCGGGAGACGCACCCAATATATATATATATATATATATATATATATATATATATATATATATATATATATATATACAGGCATTTAGCCTGACGATTCCCCCCGGGGATGAAACACAGGAGCCTCTGTGTAGCTTGATTGCCATATATATTTTCATTGCTTACTACCTAGCTCTACTTACGTATCGAGCACTGTTGAAGTAAATACTGAAAACTGATACATAAAAATTATATCTCCTTATAATATTTTATGTGGATACATGAAGTACTAATATATATATATATATATAACAATGGTAAAGATAGAAGAAATAAGAGTGATAAACATGCAACGAATGTCCAAATTTATTTCAAATTTCGATTAGTTTAACAGTTTAACTACATTTTTAATAATATTTTTCAAATATTTGAACTTTGGCTTTTCTACAGCCAACTTATCTATCTGTATTTCTACTCTGATGATAAGATCTCGATCTTTGAAAAGCCTTGGCTTAAGGAAAGAATGATAAACACTAGTTTATTACAGAATACACCTTCCATTGAACAATTGAAATTTGGAATAAATTTGGACATTCGTACATGTTTATCACTCTTATTTCTTCCATCTTTATAATTGCTCTATCTCGTATATTGAGCTTAACCTTTTCACTAAAGATTCCATCTACTAAAAGTTTACTTTTGGTTTATATTTTATCCTGATATATATATATATA
>OY744551.1:5506842-5521842 GCA_963556195.1 Sepiola atlantica
TTTTTTTCTACTTTTCTTCTAATCTCGGCGTGAATAAACTTGCCCCCAAGATTTGACCTTCCTCCTTCAACAATTATTTAAATGTCTTTCCCCTAACCCGACTGATCTTATAACTCCAACCGCCACCATCCCTCCACCCTTTCTACTCCCACTGCCACCATCTATTTGTATTCCATAATTAATTTTTTCACAATGTCACCCCCGCTATCACCGCGTGTTTCACACATTTGGTGCTTGTATTTGGTTTTTCTTCAGACAATCATCCTGAGGATGTCTTATAACAAAGACGAAACGTTGGTGAATACATAAATGCTATTTTTGGTTTTCCGTTTTAATTTCAACACACACACACACACACACACACACACACACACACACACACATATATATAAGAAAAGGAAGGATGATAATAATCCGACGTAATGGAAACCGACTAAGGATAAAAACAAGATATATATTTTTTTATATATTAATCAACGTTTCGTCTTTATTGTAAGTCTTCCTCAGGATGATAATTTGAAGAAAAATGTCATGCAAGTACATGGAAATTTTGGGTTGACATGATGGAGAGATAAAGGAAAATAATAGCCGTTACTACAGTGAGCGCTGTAGGAGAGTCCAGTCTCTGAGAAGTTAGTGGTGGCGAAGAAGGAAATGAATATGAAAAGCTTTGAATGGGTACCATTAAGGCAGCCGTGAAATGGGGAGGGGTGAGAATATTATATCTTCCTGAGGAAGTCTTACAATAAAGACGAAACGTTGATGAATATATAAAAAAGATATATCTTGGCGTTTTCCATTTTTCATTTACCATATATATATATATATATATATATATATATATATATATATATATATATATATATATATATATATATATAACAGTAACAAGTGCAGGTTGTGCCACACAGAAGTGGAGAGTGTGAGCCACCTGACATCCAGTTGTGAGGTTCTGCTGGGGAATGGTCATTATATAATGCGACACAACGGAGTGTGTAACTATCTAGACTGGACTATATGTAAAAAGTTCAATATCCAGTGTAGCATCAAGTCCTGGGAGCATATACTAGAAATTACAGTTGTAAATAAGTCATACACCATCCACTACGACTATGCAATCCCTACAGCTACATATCTAGAAAACGAAGCTGTTAAACCTGACATCGTGATATGGGACAAAAGGGAGAAAGTAGCAACCCTAGTTGAAGTCAGTGTCCCTAATGATGCAGGATTAAACAGAGCAGAAAGGAAAAGCTTACGAAATACCAAGGTCTTATGTACGACATTAAAAGAAACTGGAATCTTAGGAAAATCTCTAACATCCCAGTAATTATAGGAGCAACAGGACTAATGAAAAAGAATTTCAAAAGCTATCTGGCAAGTATACCCGGTGAACCGAGTGCAAGAGAAATAAAAACAATTGCACTTAAAGGGACGGTTAGAATCTTAAAAAGATGTCTCGGCTGGAGTGTCTGAAATAGCCGGTGAATGTCTGGCATCCGGTAGGATGCTTCATCATAGCAAAAAGAAAACTTAAGAAAATTAATGTATATATATATATATATATATATGATAATTTTATTTACACAGACATGTACAAAATCTGCGACACTGGCATGTCGATGTTATCGATCAACAGTTACTATAAACTGAGATCTCATCAGGCAGAGTTAGAAACCGATCTTAACCTCAGATCATATTTGGAGAGAATATGATCTGAGGTTAAGATCGGTTTCTAACTCTGCCTGATGAGATCTCAGTTTATAGTAACTGTTGATCGATAACATCGACATGCCAGTGTCGCAGATTTTGTACATGTCTGTGTAAATAAAATTATCATATATAAAGCTCTATTTTGATATTGAGCACTTTTTATAAACCCGGTTAAAATTCTCTGGATTACCACCCTGTGGATATTTTTCACCTGGATTATTACCATTATTATATATATATATATATATATATATATATATATATATATATATATATATATATATATATATATATATATATATATATAGTCATCCACAAACAGACTGTTTCGCTGTACCACAGAGTGTGATTGCAGATTAGCATGTAACATATATCTTTGAGTTTGACTTGGATTGCAAAAATTGATTGAACATATCGTTTCATGTTTTGCAATATAAGTTCTTTCCTTGTCACCATTTCTCAAGTCAGTTTTTTCATGTATATTCTTTTACTGTGTTTGGACTTACAGTTGGCTTTGCTGCGAGCTAATTTTAAACTTGTTCTATCCTCTTCTCTTATATATTGGGATTGACTTTAAGTTTTTCCCTGATGAGCTGCATAGCTTAGATTAGAGACTGTATTTTCCTTTAACTACGTTGAGATCATTAATTTTGAAAAAATAAAAGTATAAAACACGATACAAATTAATTGAATTTTGTTTTCCAAGTAGAAAGACTGGAAGAACAGAATAAAACTAAAAAAAGCTAATTTTAAACTTGTTCTATCCTTTTCTCCTATGTATTGGGATTGACTTGAAGTTGTTCCCTGATGAGCTGCATAGCTGAGATTAGAGACTGTATTTTCCTTTAACTACGTTGAGATCATTAATTTTGAAAAAATAGAAGTATAAAACACGATACAAATTAATTGAATTTTGTTTTCCAAGTAGAAAAGCTGGAAGAACAGAATAAAACTAAAAAAGCTAATTTTAAACTTGTTCTATCCTCTTCTCCTATGTATTGGGATTGACTTTAAGTTTTTCCCTGATGAGCTGCATAGCTGAGATTATTTTGTTTTCGACACAATATAAACGCCAGGTTAATGAAAGAACAGATTGTGGGGATCGATTGTTCCTTTGATGATTGGAATGCATATATAATATATGCATATATATTCTCTGAAGTTTGTAATGCAACTTCATCGAGCTGCAGTTTTAAATGTTTTTTGATATTATAAAAGAAATATTTTTTTTGTAGAACCCATATATATATATATATATATATATATATATATATATATATATATATATATATATATATATGTATATATATATATATATATATAGAGAGAGAGAGAGAGAGAGAGAAGGGGGTTGTGTAGCATCAGTACAGTTCCAACAAGAGAAAAAAAGTATATTTAAAAAATTTGGTTACCAACGCTAGTAAAAAGACTTTTTGAATAATTATTTATTATCTTGTCATTTTAACATTTTAAGTTTTTAAAAATATAATTTCATAACGCGTTTCGAGCATTTATCGTTTATCCATTATGCTCTCTTCAGATGTATATTCCATTTGATAAAAGTGTTTCATTTAAGAAAACATTTAATTTTGGATAATGGATAAACGATAAATGCTCGAAACGCGTTATGAAATTATATTTAAAACAACTTAAAATGTTAAAATGATAAGATAATAAATAATTATTGAAAAAGTTTTTTTACTAGCGTTGGTAACCACAATTCTTTAAATATATATATATATTAATTATGACAATATATGTATTAGCATATACTATCACTTTTAATTTGCAGTCTCTTTACAATATTCAGCTCGATGATTGTCAATCAGTTACAACAGAGTAAGTCAGGTCTATATTTATTTATTTTTCACATTTTAAAAATAAACCACTGTATAGTATAGATTTTTTCAAGAAATTTAAATCCAAGAATTTTTTACCCTTTGAATTTTTCTGATGATTTTTGTAGTGTTACAGAGACGATATTGACATACAAACGTTGTTTGGCTCACGGCAAATGAAACGGACCGTAAAAATACATCTCACAGAAATGTTATGCGTTTGGAAATGTGAGAAAAAAATAAAAACATGGTTATTGGAATACAAGTAAGTCAGGTTCATTTGATATTCCACTAACCATGTTTTTTTATTTTTATATTTTTACGTTTTTATTTTTTTCAAATTTCAAAAAAACATGACATTACTGCGAGATGTATATTTACGGTCCGTTTCCAATATTAAACAATATTTTTTATATCAGTATCAGACACGTACACAAAGAAAAAAGTTCTTAAATTAAAAGGTCTTCAAAAAACTACACTACACAGTGGGTCATTGTTGGCGAAAACAAAGAAAAAACACAAAAAGAACAAAACTTGCACGTGGGGAAAAATTCACTAGAACGCCATTTTTAATTTTTACAATTCAGAGCAAGCACACCCAAAAAATTGTGCGGTCATTTGTAAACTTTAATTAAGTAATACAGGGTGACTCAAAAAACAAAACGGGCCACGTGTACACTTTATGTGATATCTTCTTTATTTATTCACCAATTGCCTTTATTTTACAGGACATGGCAGAATCAACGACCGTGAGTACACCAAGACCTCAGTGAGAGCTGGGACAAAGAATACACTGTGTTAAATTTTACTACAAGACAGGCTCGTTTAAGAAAACCCAGGACAGTTTCATGCATCAGTTCGGATGTGAAAAAGCTCCACCCAAAAGCAGAATTCAGAACTGGGTGGACCACTTCGAGAAGTATGGGACCGTGGAGAACCTCAACGCTGCCAGTGAGAACCGTCCAAGCCACTCTAATTAGGCCTCATTTCTTAGTGTTTCGTCCGAGTGAAATGAATTTTGGGGCATAACTAGTTTATTATATTCACAACATCATATCAAAACATATTCGAGATAGAAAAAACATTAATTAAAGTGGGGAGAATTCTACACTTGATCCTAGCCCGAATGCCGGAATCTTTTGGAGGAATTTAAGGCAATACGTGATACTTAATTTGTAGCACAGATAAGTATTTCACACATGCACGCACACAGACACACAGACACGCGTATAAAAATTCAGATTCAGCGCTTTTCTTCAACCAATTATAGCTTAAAAAAGCAATATTACAACTCTGACGTCATATTTCTAACTTAACGCTTGCAACCAAAGAGAAAATGATATCTCTATAGCAACCTAAAAACCTGGCTTATTTAAAAGTAATCAAACCTTATGAAAAACAGATTTATGTTCAGAATTATTTACACACACACACACACACACACATATATATATATATATATGTATATATATAAGTATATATGTATGTATATAAGTATATATGTATATATATATATATATATATATATATATATATATATATATATATATATTTTGCATACTGATTCATCCGCCTGAAGATGACCGACGTCGGTCGAAAACGTTCGCGAAAATATGGCGATTTTTTATATAACGTGGACGACAATACCAAATCGGTCGTGCGGCGAATCGAAAACACGAATAAAAAATAAATAAACAGAAGCTGGCGTTACTGTTTAACCAAATATATATATATATATATATATATATATATATATATAATATCATAAAGTAATATAATATATTACGTATATATATGTTAGTATTTACGTAAGCAGTGCTCAATGCGTTAGTAGATAGAGCTTAGTAGTTGTATGAAATAATATATAGTATAAATAAGCTATACTGAAACGTACATGTTTTCTTTGCTCGGGAGAAATCATGAGGTTAATAAAGCTCATAGCTACATTGGTTTTACAACAACTACCTTATCCCGCCGCTTCACCTGCAACTCAATTTACCAACATCTACAAAAACCCCTTCTGATGTAAGACAAATTCTAGTTTATTATTATTATACATTCATAAACCAAAAGACGAAAACAAAACTTATTAATATATTTATTTATTTATTAAAATATTTTTTCTCATTTCACTTTATGATTCTTTTTTTAGTCACATGTTTTTGTTATTTTTCGACATAATATTTAAGTACACTAGTTTGTAAAAGATGACGTTTTATAACTACTAAGAGACGCACGTTCCTTTGTGGAACTGTATTTTATGTATCCTATATCAACGTTAGTGGTGTGTTGGATTAAGTTTTCGTTTTTGTTTTTTTAAATTTAAATAAGAAGACTGGAGTTAGTGTTTTATAGTTATCGTTACGGGCGAATGAAAGAGAGAAGAGGGTGTGTGGTTGAGTTCATTTTATTCTATCGTTTGTCTGTTTGGTTTTATTGTTTACTTATTTATTTTGTTAGTTCTTATTTTTGCTATTATTTATTTATGTATTATTATTTAATCCTATTACTATTATTACTATTATTTATTTATTTATTTATTTATTTATCAATTTATTTATTTATTTATTTATTTTGTTTTTACTTAATTTCCATTTAGTTATGGAATACTTTTAATATGTTAGTACCTGTGTTGAAAGCTATTTTGTTAATGTTAGGCTGTTTAGTTTTAATGAATATTGCTTCTAGTATTTTAAGTCTGTTTGTGCAGTTAGTTTTGTGTATTATTTTCGTGTTAGATATTAATATTTTCCGTATATCGGCCGACTGTAGTCTTTTGTTATGTGTAGTAATGTGACGTTGGATGGCGCTGGTATCGGATAAATGGTAAGTTAGGCGTCGAGAGAGAGAGAGAGTTGTTGTAGTGTGGCCAATATAGGTGTTATGTATTTGTTCTGTTTGGGTTGTAGGGAGACATTCCTTAAAATATATATATATATATATATATATATATATATATATATATATGTATGTATATAAGATAATATATATATGTATGTATATAAGATAATATATATATGTATGAAGTTAAGCGTGTTTGGTTTTATTGTTTATTTATAGAATAAACTCAACCACACACCCTCCTCTCTCTTTCATTCGCCCGTAATGATAACTATAAAACACTAACTCCAGTCTTCTTATTTAAATTTAAAAAACAACACGAAAACACGAAAAATCCTGAAGACGACTACGAAAGTCGAAAGCGCTTGAAAAAATGGCCTAATTAAGAACTATCAGAGGAGAAGTACTATACGGATTGCCACCTGAAACCAGAAAGATGGCTCGACGGTTTGAGTACCTCACAAGGAAGATATACAAACGTGAAAGTTCCGTGATGTTCAACAACACTTGCTTAGATAATGACTTGCTGCCTAAGTCACGATAAATAATGAAAATAAAATGCCGTGCTAGACAAAATGTTTGAAAAAGACAAACGGAAAACAGGTTATTGGCAAGAGAAAAACAAAAAACAAGAGATTTGACCGGTTTCGTTCGTCTTCAGAAAAAGTATATCCTCTCTGGAAAAATATCTTTATAAAATCTACATATATATATATATATATTTATATATATATATATATATATATATATATATATATATATATATATATATATATATATATATATAATATATATATATATATATATATATATTATAATATAAAATGAAGTAATCAAATATTATTAGAATTCAAAGTTCAAGCAAAGTATCCTTAAGTCCTTAGCTCATGAGTTTTCAAAGATAATTCTTCTCTTCAGAGGACCATTACCGCAGTTATACTACTACAAGTAATAAAATTAAGCTTTGAAAATATATAAAAATTATATACACAAATACATTTGTGTATATAATTTTTATATATTTTCAAAGCTTAATGCAATATTGCCGACTCTTTTTAAGAGCTTGTCTAAGAGGGAGAGACTAGTGGATGATGCACCAGCTCAGATGTGGCAACACTACTCCATGCATGGACGGATAGTGGCTTTGTAGAGATACAGGATAATGTCAGGTGTGAGAGGCAGAGTCCCTTATTTGCCGCAGCCTTGGCAATGTCTTCTATGTATTTGTTATAATTTATGTTATCTGTGCATTTTAATCCGAGGAGTTTGGACGTTTACATGAGCATCGGTCGTTGAAAAGGTGACTTGTAGTTTTTGAAGGAGAAACGCTTGCTCAATACGTAGAGAATTATCCGGCTAAAATGCCTATATATCTAAATAAATAAATGCAAAAGTTTGTTTCATTCATACTATCAAAACACCTCAGTTCTAACTTATTCAATTATACATTACGATAATTTAACATACCGTTTTATATACTCACATAAAACCTGACTCTCAAGGCTATGAATTATTTGCATATTTATTTTTTATACATTGTCTAATAAATTCATATTCACTAGGATTCACTTATAATTTGATTATCCTATTTTATTATATATACGAAAAACTTTTCTTGATATTAATGTCTTAATTATTATCCGTAGTAATATTATTTAATCAATTTAATGAATTAAGTTCAAAATTCAAAATCATAACTTCCGTTTCATTTTTTGTTGTTTTTTTTCGGTTACGTTTTCGCACACGTATATTTACACATAGCAAAAACTTTAATAACATTCGAATAATTATTAAAAAAAATAAAGTTTGCATTAAAATCAATAATTACCAAAGGGTTTCTGCTTATAATCAAATACATGCGTTTATTATTTTTTAAATAAATTTGTTGTTGTTGTTGTTGTTGTTCCTATTTACGTCCTCCCACGAGAGCAGAGTTAAGCACCATGCAAATATTCAACGTGGGGAGAATACAGCTCCTCTAAAATGGGCACTCTGGATTGGAAGTAAAGTGTCAATTACCTCGGTCTAGAAGGATTTCTCTTTCATTGACAGAGGACATACAAACTAATTGCAGATTCAGGGCATAAACTATATTTTGCTTCTATTCCAAAGGCCAAGGAGTCAACATGTTGGTAGTGATGATGATGATGATGATGATGATGAGGAGGAGGAGGAGGAGGAGGAGGAGGAGTTTAATGACTTTATCATCTGTCATAGAAAAGAAAAAACCTCTAATCTTTCAAAATTACAAAAAATAGACTATTTTTCTTTAATATTAATTAAAATATTTTTTCTGTTTTTTATAATAAAGGTGAAAAGTACAAAGTAAACGTTTTGAATTAATTAGTAAAAATATAAAATTGGTTTATGTGACCAATTGACCTTCCACCCTTATATGTTTGATTTATTTCATTATATAACCAGTTTTTAATGAAAAATTTATTTTCATTTTTATTTTTTTATGCTGAAACAAAATAAAATTCCTTGACTTTGAATATCTTAATGACCATATCACCATTTTGTTGTTTTCTTCCTAAAAAAAATAAAATTTGACTATGTTCATGCCCAGTAAATGTTCTCCACATTGGAATATATCAAATGACACTACGACAATAATCATTTTGTTGTTTTCCGCCAAATTACTAAAATGCCAATTGGAATATTTTACTTGGGTTTCTGTAAAGAAGTCTGCAGCCTCAGTAATAGCTGCCCGGAGAACGTGTAGTTTTTGCTAGTATATATATATATATATATATATATATATATATATATATATATATATATATATATATAGCATAATATGAAATGAAATGATAAAATAAGGTGCGAATGAAATTTTATTACAATTCAAAGTTGAGGCAAAGTATCTTAAAGTCCTTAACTCATGAGTTTACAAGGATAATTCTTCTCCTCAGAAGACCATTATCGCAGTGACATCACTGCAGGTGATGAATTACACTTTGAAAATATATAAAAATATATACAATGATGTCACTGCGGTAATGGTCCTCTTAGGAGAAGAATTATTTTTGAAAATTCATGAGTTAAGGACTTTAAGATACTTTGCCTGAACTTTGAATTCTAATAAAATTTGATTCGCACCTTATTTTATTATTTCATTTTATATTATGCTATTAATGTTCTATCCAGTATATTGAGCTTCAGTTTTTATCCGGATGTTTCACTAATTAAAAGATATTAGTTGACACTTATATCTTTTGTTGGATTAACTTTATATATATATATATATATATATATATATATATATATATATATATATATATATATATATATATATATATATATATATATTCATAAATATATATAAATATATATATATATATATATATATTCATAAATATATATAAATATATATATATATATATATATATTTATAAATATATATAAATATATATACATATATATTCATAAATATATATAAATATATATATATATATTCATAAATATATATAAATATATATATATATATATATATATATATTCATAAATATATATAAATATATATATATATATATATATATATATATATATATATATATATTCATAAATATATATAAATATATATATATATATATTCATAAATATATATAAATATATATTTATTAATATATATATATATATATAATATATATATATATATTCATAAATATATATATATATATATAATATATATATATTCATAAATATATATAAATATATATTTATAAATATATATATATATATATATATATATTTATAAATATATATTGTTATTATCTCACTATGATGTCCATTTTTTTAAAAGACCGAATGCTTTGTTCTTGTCCCTTTAATCTTTTACAATTAGCCAATCGCTTTCGCGTCCAACCTTCAATAAACTGTCCCCTTTCTCTCTCCCATTTTCTCTGAAGACCGGCTTCACTCGTTCCCCGAATATTCGAGAAAGCTCTTCTCCGCAGGAAATGAAGAAGAGTTTTGCATTCTCCATTCTCCCCATTAAGGAATGGTAAATATCATAAAAGACGTTCTACGAAAACCAGGCAAGAAAAAAAAAATAAAGGTCTTTTGAGCTTCCCAAAAAGCGCAATCATGCCGTTGTTCATTTCGATTAAAAGCCATTTTATGACGGCGGAATAAAAAAATAAACACGTTTTTTTGCATGTATTATTACGTAAAAGACATTTTTTATGACAAAACAATGAAAGATATTACATAAAATTGCTTAAGCAACAACAACAACATAACTAATAATAATAAGAAGAAGAAGAAGAAGAAGGAGAAGAAGAAGAAGAAGAAGAAGAAGAAGAAGAATGAGGGAGAGCACTGACCAGACCTCGACTGGAAGAGTGCGGATAGTACTGGAACCTTAGGGAGGTTTATTGCCACCCACATCCTAGTGAATAACAATGGTTGTTACCAGCGAGAACTCAAAGGGAATAATAATAATAATAATAATAATAATAATAATAATAATAATAATAATAATAATAATAATAATAATAATAATAATAATAATAATAATAATAATAATAATAATAATAATTATTATTAGCGGGACCCGTGTAAATTACACGAAATGATGTTTTCAATACGGGTCCTAATGTAACAAAGCACCCTCTATTTGTTAGTAAGTTACGCTTGCTTTATTATGAGCCACCCCCCCCCTTTTGGATAAGCGTGAAATAATTGTTTAAAATAGTAACTTGTGTACAATGGACACTGCGCATATCTACTAAAAAAGGTTCATATGCCATCCGTTCAAAAAAAAAACAACAACAACAAAATAATACTGGCCGATGCCCTACTTTTTAAGCAGTCAACGTAATTAAATAGACAATGCCATTAAAAACGCCAACATAAAATAGTTTTAAGCAACACAAAAAGTAGTTTTTAACCAGGTGATAAAAAAAATGTATTATTTCTTCCCCTTCCCCTCGAAATGTAGAATAAAAATCTTAGAGGTTGGTTGGGATCGAACTATAAACCAGTCTGGCTGAAGTAAAAGGTACTACCTCGCTAACAATTGCGCCAGAGGGAAACAGAAGTAAATATTATTAAACGCAGGCTAGTTGAATGTGGTTCAAAATTTAGGTGCGGCACGCATGCGCAGAGCTTTTGCCGGAAACGTGACACACGAACACACACGCTATCGTATTAATATATAGATAATAATAATAATAATAATAATAATAATAATAATAATAATAATAATAATAATAATAATAATTACTAACCCGACCCTGTGGAAATTCCACAGTGTTTTCTACATCAATCTGTATAATTTACTGTTAATAATATTATCCGGTGTCTAGAAATATGCTCATATTTTACTCACCAAAAGTTTGCGAGACGGGATGGAAGTATATATATTTATTTATATTAACTCGGTTGCCGGGGCAAAAGCTATCTCTTCAGAAGTCACCATCGGTCGCGACTCCCCTCTAACTAGCACCGTCCCTCCCCTCTCTCTACCCTCCCCCTTCCGTTGTCAGGGGCAAATCTTAAATAGGAGTGTTAGATCGTCACACACAAAATAAATAACACACACACAAGAAGAAGAAGAAGAAGAAATAGAAGAAGAAGAAGAAGAAGAAGAAAAAGAAGATGAAAAAGAAGAAGAAGAAGAAATAGAAGAGGAGGAAGAAGAAGAAGAAGAAAAAGAAAAAGAAGAAGAAGAAGTAGAAATAGAAGAGGAAGAAGAAGAAGAAAAAGAAGAAGAAGAAGAAAAAGAAGAAGAAGAAGAAGAAGAAAAAGAAGAAGAAGATGAAAAAGAAGAAGAAAAAGAAGAAATAGAAGAGGATGAAGAAGAAGAAGAAGAAAAAGAAGAAGAAATAGAAGAGGAAGAAGAAGAAGAAGAAAAAGAAGAAGAAGAAATAGAAGAGGAAGAAGAAGAAGAAAAAGAAGATGAAAAAGAAGAAGAAGAAGAAATAGAAGAAGAAGAAATGGAAGAAGAAGAAGAAAAAAAAAGAAGAAGAAGAAATAGAAGAGGAAGAAGAAGAAGAAGAAGAAGAAGAAGAAAAAGAAGAAGAAGAAATAGAAGAGGAGGAAGAAGAAGAAAAAGAAGAAGAAGAAGAATAAGAAATATTTAATATTAAAAAAAAAGAATAAATAAATATCGTAAGCCTGAAACCGGCCCATTTGGTAAGCGTTTCCGCGTCTCCTCCGTCTTCCAGAATGCCCTCCTCCTTCCGCGCTGAAGCGACAGAGCAGGGTCAGTTAATAGTTTAATTAGTTAGGTCAGTGGTATAGTCGCCGCTTTTCAGCTAGATGTTACGGTTTCGTTTCCAAGTCTCTCCATCCAATTTATTTGTTGTTTATTTATTGCATTTCTTTAGGAGCGTGACACACGAACACACACGCTATTGTATTAATATATAGATAAAGCGAAGGCACCAACCTCGGCTTATACCATACACATTTGTTGTGAATAGTCCTTGCCCGCGAGAAATCAATGGTAAACGGTTGTTACAATAACGTAAACTAATTGGTATAGGTTATCAGTAGAGGAAGAGAATACTGAAAGACATTATACTTTTTTTTCTATCATATCATCATATTTTAGCGATACTTTACACATCGTATCTTATATATATATATATATTTATCGTCGTAATTGGCGCAGGCCCGGGGTCAACGTTTCTCGAAGCACCCCCCAAAATCGAAACAGCACGAAACTCACTGCGAAAGTTAGAAACGTCGACCGGGCCTCTTAGTAAATTCAGCCTTCATTTAAATGCAGAATAATTAACAGAGTTTTATCTCCACATTTTAACAATAGTTCTTAAGCCTTTAAACTGTCCTTAACATGTTTCAAATCGTTCTTACGTTTTAAATCAATATTAAAAGTTACTTTACAGATTTCTGCTTCACTGTTGGTCGTGGGTTTGCTTACACACTCATCTCCGTTGCTGGCTCGTGATCGTGGTGGAGTATCTGTCTTGTGAGCAAACTCTGTTCTCATGCACGGAAGACAAAAACGCTCGAAGGCAAGACTTTTGAGAGAGATTCTATCCTTTTATTTCACACTTCAATCGGAGAGATTTCCACTCGTCGGTTCTTTCATTAACACCCTCTTTTATGTTCATACTGTTAGTGTTATGGTTAGGGTTAGAGTTAGGGTAAGGTTAACTATTAGGGTTACGGCAGGGTTACGGTTAATAATTAGTGTTAGGGTTACGGTTAGTACAGGGTTAGGGTTAGGGCAGTGTTACGTATTAGGGTTAGGGCAGAGTTAGGGTTAATAATTAGTGTAAATGTTAAGGTTAGAATTAGGACAACGTTAGGGTTAAGAATCCGGGTTAGGGCAGGGTTTAGGGTTAATAATTAATGTTAGGGTTAGGGTTAGGACAGCGTTAGGGTTAAGAATCAGGGTTAGGATAGGGTTAGGAATTAGGGTTAGGGCAGGGTTAGGTATTAGGGTAAGGGCAGGGTTAGGGTTAATAATTAGTGTTAGGGTTAGGGTTAGGGTTAGAGCAGGGTTAGGGTTAGGGTGATTGTTTCTTCATGAGTTTCAACAGCTAGTGATTCCATGTAAAATTCATGTTTAAATCGCGTTTCTATCAGTTTGCAAGTACAGCGTTTTATTCAGTTTGAAAGTTTAGCTGTCGTCTGCTTATTTGTCTCGCTTCGAGTCTTCCCGGCGTTTAACGTAAACCGCCGGAAAGCACCGACGCCGAGAGACTTTTAGCGCGGGTACTATTGTAAACCAGTACCGCAAAAAAGATAAAGAAGAGTAGAAAAAGAAGAAGAAGAAGAAGAAGAAGAAGAAAAAGAAGAAGAAGAAAAAGAAAAAGAAGAAGAAGAAGAAAAAAAAGGAGAAAAAGAAGAAGAAAGAGAAGAAGAAGAAGAAGACGATAGAGGAAGAGATAAAGAAGACACATTAAAAAAGAAAAAGAAGAAGAAGAAAAAGAAAAAGAAGAAGAAGAAAAGAAGAAGAAGAAAAAGAAAAAGAAAAAGAAGAAGAAAAAGAAGAAGAAGAAGAAGAAGAAGAAGAAAAAGAAGAAGAAAGAGAAGAAGAAGAAAAAGAAGAGGAAGAGATAAAGAAGACACATTAAAAAAAAAAGAGAAGAGAAGGAAAATAACAAGAAATACAACCGGAAAAAAGAAGAACAACAAAGTGTGCGTTGCGAAACGATATCTTCAACTACAAGGGATTGATAGACAAACAACAGAAAATCAGCCCCCACTCCCCCCACCCCACCCCAAAAAAATCTCGGATATAAAAAACGAAATAAAAAACAAACACTTTCTTTTCAAAATGAAAATTGAACAGAAGAAACTTGAACGAGCGTAAACGAACGGTTTATTTCAGCGGGAAAATTCAGCTTCTCGAATTTATTTGCTTTTTTCCCGCTTCTTTTTTTTCATTATTGTTGAAGCCATTTTGTTAACAAATCGTTTACGGCAGCAAAAAACAAAATGGCGACCGGTTAAAAAAAAAAAGCGGGAAGATATTACTTTCCCGGCAAAAAATAGGTTCGCTTCATCTGGTCAATTTGTTTTTCACTCTCAAGTGATGTTTGCATAAACATTTGTTCACAAACAAACACGTATATCTATTTATATATGTGGGTATTGATATATACCTCTTTCTCTATAAAGTTAGGTG
>OY744551.1:5526842-5529342 GCA_963556195.1 Sepiola atlantica
ATATATAGTAAGTTATGAAAATATATTTATGGTAATTAAGCTACACAGAGGCTCCCGCGTTTCATCCCCGGGGGAAATCTTCAGGCTTAAATGCATGGAGTTAGTTTTGCCGGGTGTTTTTGTATACACGGCGAGCTAGTTTAGCAACCATATTCTCTTTTGTTCTCTTAGCAAATCGTTGGGCTTCTCACGAACAAAGGTCCGGTTAGTTTTACTTCCTATTTCCTGTTCTATTGTTCTGTTTTCTATAAAGTGGTCTATATCCTGTTTCTTTGTTGTGTCAATATAATCGGTGCACTCATTTTAACACGTGGTTCCTTGTATTTATATTTTAGGTTTTAGTTTAGTTTAGTTTTTTTATACTTATTTGTTTATTTATTTATTTATTTATTGTCAGCCCAAAGTATATTTTATTCTATGCAGGTAGCTGTTTGCTATCTCACTTCTACAGTTCAATAGATTTTTAGATAGTTTCTCATTCAGACATAATCTACACTGGCCTGTCGTATAATTTTTCATTCAATTTAGAACTGTATTATAAATGTTGCTTGATTTTTTAAAAATCAAGCAACATTTACAGCTCTAAGCGTTCATGGATTTCTCATCGACTTTCAATATTTACTTCAAAAGTGCTCAATGCGTGAGTAGAGCTACGTAGTAAGTTATGAAAATATATTCATGTCGATTAAGCTACACAATTTCCTAATTCTATCGAACGTAGGCTTGTTAATCACTCTAGCAACGAAAAGGTATTTAAAAAGTCAAGCAACATTTATAATACAGTTTTAAAAATAGTTGCTACAATAATATCGAAATTAAATATTAGAAACGGAACACCAATAATTATAATAAAAATAGAAATAAAAGAAAAACATATAATCTGATGCTAAAACTAAACTGGGCAAACAATTCCTAAATCTGATTGTAAAACACTTCCCCATAACCAATCCCCTGCATAAAATATGCAATAAAAATAACCTAAAACTATCCTACAGCTGCTGCGAAAACCTAGAAATGATAATTAAGGCACACAATAACAAAATACTAAAAAAAGAACAGCAGAGATGAAGAAAAAATAACAAATTACATAAAAAATGACAAATTACATAAAAAATAACAAATTACATAAAAAATAACAAATTACATAAAAAAGTGACAAATATAGCAAAAATAACACTAAGAAGAACAAAAATATAAACACTACAAATAGAAATAAACAAAACCCTAATAGTAATCACCCAAATAGAAATGAAAATGTTACCAATGAAGTGAAAAGATGTAATTGCATAAATCGTACACTTTTCCTCTACAAATAAAATGCCTAACCAAAAGTACTGTTTACCAAGCCACAATATTTAAATATTTGCCAAGGAAAGACCGAAGAACAAGAAGTACTACCTGGGTATGATCTTTCTAGATTTTAAAACCATATATTATGACCACAAAATCACATTTAAAAACAGAACACGTCGAATTAAAACAACACTAGCAAACCACTATTGTGAGCTCAAAGAAAGCGGACGCTTACCAATAATTGAATGGAAAATAATACGACAGGCCAGTACATGTAGAAATTTAGACGACTCGTGTAGATTATGTCTGAATGTAAAATTTGAAATTCTTAGAGATTGCAATCCCTGTTTTATATATGCACGTGGTGTTTTGTCTAGCTAGCCAACCAATCAGATTCATTGGCATTACGTCTCACGGGTTAATATTTCATTAGTGTTGTGGGGTACAAATCACCCCTATTGAAGAACTAATGGAAGCAACCATCTATAATAAATACCATGGTTGCAAAGACTCAAACAGAGGACATTCCTATTCATGTTTTACCGCATGGTAGGAATCCGGTCATTTCCTACCACATTTAGTGGCGTTACTGTATTGCTATGAATAAATACATTGTATATTTTAACCTGTCACAATTTGTGGTTGTTATCTGTGTGACCCCTAGCACGGGTCTACAACAATTAGCCAACGACAAAGCTTCTCTCAAACAAAGGTACGACTGACATAGACTTGACGTTTTCTTCTCTGTTTTATTTTGTATAGGGGTGTCGCACCCTTCTTGTGAATGTGTCGAATTAACAGGTGCCATTATTTTAACACTAAGGCGAGTTTATATATCGACATCTGTTTAGTCTTGCGAGCTAACCAATCAGATTCCTTGTTACTCCCCCTCTTACTACCTAGCTCTACTCGTTTATTGAGCACTGTTTAAATCGATACATAATATATTATAATATCATATGTTGAGCCATGAAACAATATATATATATATCTATATATATCTATATATATATATATATATATATATATATATATATATATATATATATATATATATATATAGTTTTCCCTATAATTGGAATAAATATAACTCAATTTCTCTGTATCACGTGAAAATTTCTCATGACCGTGAGGACAGAGTTTAAGAGTTAAAGACCTGGTTCGCGTTTTATGACCGTCTGAAATTGTCACATTCCTGAACTGATAA
>OY744551.1:5531842-5546842 GCA_963556195.1 Sepiola atlantica
ACCTAGAGACATCGATGTTTCATGCTAACGCAATCTTCAGTCTAGGAACTAATTCTCAACGGTCGGTGGACGCGAACCCCGAACACAAATCGCCACTGATTCGTAGTCGGAGATCTTACCCGCAGGCCATTGCCAACCAGTTAGTAAAATAGAGGGGAACTTCAACTGTAAATAGCGGAATTCGGCGACTACCCACCAAGCAGCTAAGAGTGATCTACGAAACGTCGGACCATGCATATAGCTATTTGTACTGCTTGTCATTAAAGCTCCTCGAAAAGTGCCCAGCCTCCGTTTTATAAATAAATATTAAATATTTAAATACCTAGAGACATCGATGTTTCATGCTAACGCAATCTTCAGTCTAGGAACTAATAATAATAATAATAATAATAATAATATATATATATATATATATATATATATATATATATAGGTGTGTGTGTGAGTATGTGTGCTAGTGCACACACATGAATAAGTATATATATATATATATATATATATATATATATATATAGAGAGAGAGAGAGATTATGAATTTATATGTTTATGTTTAATTATAAATTAATTATATAATCATGTATTTTAATGATAAAAAGCGTAGCACTTATCTTACAAAATATATTTGAAAGCACTCCAAGAACGAACACTACCACTACGACAATCGTCGCGTGAAACTAACAATAAAGAATGCATACATATATAGATATATGGAAAATGAAAAATGGTAAAAACAAATATATTATTTTAGTATTCCATCAACGTTTCGTCTTTATTTAAAGACTTCTTCCGGATGATTTGTCTGAAGAAAATAACACAGAAAGTACGAAGGGATGCTTATGAAAAGATAAAATATGAGCTACAAATAAATGGTAGCAGTGGAAGAAGTTGAGTTGACAGTAGAAAGTGTGGGGGGAAATGGTAGCGGTTGGAGTTATTTACCCATTAAAGAGGTAGAGTCAGCTTGCGTGATGTAAAATCAACCAAATTGCGGAGATGAAACATGGACCCCTCTGTCTAGTTTAATTGCTATAGACATAGTTTCATAGTACTACTAAGCTCTACTAACGTAGAAGTACTGTTGAAGTAAATGCTGAAAATGTATACTAAATATATTATATCACTTTATAATAGTATATACATGAAATAACATATATATATAATAAATATATAATATATAATAATATATATATATATAATAACTAAATATTATTTTTTTAATTAATCCATATTCACATGCTAACCTGCAATTATCATTATGGGAGGAGACCATCTCTGCCGGTAACACGATTCGAACCCAAATACCAAAGTCACCCTTGACTTAGAAGTCGGAGCGATACTTAATATAGCCATCACGCATTTACATCGAAATTTCAGAGTAAATTAACGTCTTATTGCCAAATTCCACGGGAATATTAGCAAGCTGTCAACAGAACTGCATAAGCAGGGTCGAGAGTATTGTATATACGCTATAAATGCCTGCTTGTTGTTAACATAAGTGCTCCATTAAGCGAGCGCTTCAGGCTAAAAGGTATTTAAGCCTGAAGATTCCCCCTGGGGATGAAACGCGGGAGCCTCTGTGTTGTTTTGGAAATGATCGTACGCCATACTAGACTTGATGTTCTAATTCTTGGAACAATTATAATGTTCTAATTCATTGAATCCTCTCTATATATATATATATATATATATATATATATATATATATATATATATATATATATATATATATATATATATATATATATATATATATATATATATATATATATATATATATATATATATATATATATATACCGTCAGTGTAGAGAAGAATTATTAAAAACATTTACCTTATATATATATATATATATATATATATATATATATATATATATATATATATATATATATATATATATATATATATATATATATATATATATATATATATATATATATATATATATATATATATATATATATATATATATATATATATATATATATATATATATATATATATATATATATATATATATATATATATATATATATATATATATATATATATATATATATATATATATATATATATATATATATATATATATATATATATATATATATATATATATATATATATATATATATATATATATATATATATATATATATATATATATATATATATATATATATATATATATATATATATATATATATATATATATATATATATATATATATATATATATATATATATATATATATATATATATATATATATATATATATATATATATATATATATATATATATATATATATATATATATATATATATATATATATATATATATATATATATATATATATATATATATATATATATATATATATATATATATATATATATATATATATATATATATATATATATATATATATATATATATATATATATATATATATATATATATATATATATATATATATATATATATATATATATATATATATATATATATATATATATATATATATATATATATATATATATATATATATATATATATATATATATATATATATATATATATATATATATATATATATATATATATATATATATATATATATATATATATATATATATATAAGGTAAATGTTTTTAATAATTCTTCTCTACACTGACGGTTCCCGTAAGGATGAAACGTATACGTATGTAGATAAAAACAAATATTAATCATTATATATATATATATATATATATATATATATATATATATATATATATATATATATATATATATATATATATATATGGAATTATCTGTTTCAATATACCCATATATTCAAGGAGACATACATCCCTCCACTTACAAGAATCCCTTATGTGACCTTTAAATTCACGTGGATAACTCGTTGAGTGTCGACCGAAGGCCCTTTTTTCTGGTTTCAATAGCTGAACAATACAATCCCTCATTAACGGATTTTAGTTTATGCTTTTGGGGAGGGGCGGTAAGGTGAGGTTGGGGGTGATGTTAGACAAAATCAAAGACAAGAAAAAGTAACGAATTTTTCTTTTTTCTCTAAGCTATTATTGTATTTTAAAGGACTCCTTATTTCCGAAAACCGAAGAGCTCTGACTCTCTGTCAACTCAACTGTTTTATATGTATCCGGCCACAGTTGAGTTCACCGGAAAAAAAGAAAAAAGAAAGAAATAAAAAAAACGCGGGGAAAAAAGGCACGTGGTTTACCCTGTAGTCTTCGCGGGAAATCTTTTTTTTTTTTTTATCTCGCCTTGTATTCTGTTTCATGCTATTTAATTTATTTTTGAAGCATCCAAGAACGGGAATGTTTCTTGCGGCTGTCATTACTTCTATCCGAAGATAATAGCATGTATGTAAGTGAAAAAAAAAATAAAATAAAAAATAAAACTAATATTTTCCCGTTCCAATAAAAAACCAAAACAAAAAAAAATTAAAAATAAAAAAAAACACGGAGAAATGGCTTAAAATCAACCGGTTTTTCTATGCGTCTACGCATACCTACAAGAGGCTTCGTCTGTCGAACCGTCTCTCACGCTTTAATTGAAAATAGCATTTTCCTCACAAAACGCCCACATTTCATGTTTAAAACAATGTTGCTAGTCTTTCTCTACTCGAATAAGCTACGACTTATGGTCTACCCCCCCCATGTAAACCATTCACAACAAAAACTCATCTAGCTACAACCACTTAAAATCATTTTCATTTCTCCTTCTGTGTAATTAAAAACTAAACAGAACTACCATGAGCGAGGTTTCTTACCAAGAACTATCCGTCTGTGTTACAAAATACTGCGGGATTGCTTCACAGCATATTACAGCATGATCGTTTTCAAGTCCAATTTAAACAAATTCTTGTTGAGCTGTCTTCTTAAATATTCAAATTCTAATTCTAACGGGGTGTTAGCGTCCACCGAACAAACTCTTTAACCCTTATCCTCGAATGGCCTTTGGTCCTTGATAAGCAGGGGAATCGTTAGTACAAAAAAGACCTATGAACATTTATGAGTAAAACGTGTTGAACCCTAACCTTACAACTAATCTAACATAAATAGGATTGACTAAATGAGGTCAATGACAAAGACGCGCGGCGCATGATTGGCGAGACTATAAATATTTTTTGAGGTCAAAAATAATTTTTCCATTAATTGCAATACTTTCTACAGCGGCATCTTTTCTGCATTTTTTTGCTGCCTTACCCTAACCCTAAACCTACCCCTGCCCCTAAGCGTAACCCTAACCCTAATCCTTACCCTAACTTTAACCTCTAACCCTAACCCTAACCCTTAACCCTAACCTTAATCTCTAACCCTAACCCTAACCCTAACCCTAACCATTACCCTAACCCTAAACCTTAACCCCAACCCTTAACCCGTAACCCTAACCCTAACCTAAACCTTAACCTTAACCTTAACCCTAACCCTAACCCTAACCCTAACCCTAATCTTAACCTTAACCCTAACCCTAACCCTAACCTTAACCTTAACCCTAACCCTAACCCCAACCCTTAACCCGTAACCCTAACCTTAACCTTAACCTTAACCTTAACCGTAACCCTAACCCTAACCTTAACCCGTAACCGTAACCTTAACTCTAACCCTAACTTTAACCTTAACCTTAACCCTAACCCTAACTTTAATCCTAACCCTAACCCTTACCTTAACCCTAATCCTAACCCTAACCCTAACCCTTACCCTAACACTTACCCTAACTTTAACCCTAAACCCTAACCCTAACCTTAACCCTAACCTTAACCTTAACCTTAACCCTAACCCTAACTTTAACCCTAACCCTAACCCTAACATTAACCCTAACCCTAACCCTTATCCTAACCCTAACCCTAACCCTAAACCCTAACCGTAACCTTAACCCTAAACCCTAACCCCAACCTTGAACCCTAATACCAGACGTGTGTGAACACTACGCATGAATGACGTGTTATTTTTGGTGCTTTTTAGGAATAGGAATCCAGACATTTGCAGTCGTGACGTAAGCAGTTTTGGCTACGAACGGAGAAAGTCGAACCAAGTTCCGAATTTTACCGAAATATACAAATATCAAGTTCCGACTTGTACATACTTTTTTGGATACCTTTATTATTTTTTGTAACTTTTCATTTAGATTTACTAAAATGGTTAGCGTTAGGGTTAGGGTTAAGGTTATGTTAGCGTTAGGCTACAGTTAAAGTTAACACTTCGCTTCGTATTGTGTAGAAGTAGCGAAACAGCGTTACTGAATACACTTAAATACAAGATAAAACCAGCAATTTATTTCGTTAAATAAGTTGTACGCTTAAATAAAAAAGCCTAATAATATATTCGTTTTTTTCGTTAAAGTTCGTTAACATTCGCCAATCTCGGATGACTCCGGTAGATCTTGGAATTGATGACGTAAAGCCTGAAATTTTCTTGGATACCTATTCCTAAAAAGTTCCTTTTTTTTCCTTACCCTTTTTTTAGTAGTGGCGGGGCTGTTTTACTACACATTCACGTTTAGGTCTATTTGGTTGTAGGTCTTGCCCTAATGATGAGGTCAAAATACCCCATTTCAACTTTACACAACATCCTATCTATTTTATAAACTGCTCACACCTTTCTGATCTAAGTTGTACTTTGCATACTGCGTTGCAAAAGGACATTTTATTAATTAACTATCCTTTATTATTTTTTTTTTAAATTCAATGATAGTTTTGATTTTAATATATATATATATATATATGAATATGAGGAAGAAAATGTACAGTTTATGATGAAATGAAATGCAGTGAAAGACAGGATGTGTGAAAAAGAAAAACGGAAACAACAAATTCATTTTATTTTCCCCCCGTTTTCCCATTTTACCGTCTCTGCAGCAAGCGCTTCATTACTCGTGCCAATAACATCTCGTTGTACGTTCTTCTTTTTTCTATGTTTTCACCGTCATCGATACATTTAAAATCTTCACATTTTCTGAAGACGTTCGTTGATCTGAATGATACCGGTAAAATCCATCGTTTTTTGATGATTTAATATTGTATTTAATTTGTTTTTTTTCGATTGCATTTATATATATATATATATATATATATATATATATATATATATATATATATATATATATATATATATATATATATATATATAGTCTCGGAAGTTTCTCAACCATTAAAACTATATTAAAAAAAAAAACAAAAAAAAAACTTATAGTCCCAAGTCTTCCAGTGGAAAATCACTCATGTAAGTCAATTTATTTTTTACAGTTATTATATTAGTTTATTTCTAACACTATTTTAAGGGATCATCAGTTGTTTACCATGAAAAACTGTTTCGGGAATTTAAAAACAAGACAGTATTTAATTTCATGGCTTCCCAGCAGAGTTGATCAGACCCCACTTATATATATATATACATAGATTTGTATAGGTACACAGTTTTAATAAACAGTGAAATAATGTTGGACGCACTGCCATTATTATCTATGGGGGTTTCTTTTATATGATTTATATTACAAAAGAGGAAAAAAGAAACACGAGAAGGGAAACAAAGATGAATCATTCCGTAAACTTTTCTTCTTTCTCTATGAGGATTATTTTTTCTCCTTTTTTAAACGAGTAAGTATATACATATTCTGTTTATGAGTATTGTCTCATTCTGTGTTAAAACCTTCTTTTCCACCCATTTCCTTAGGGTGACCGACTTTATTTTCGACAAGTTTGGAGCCATTTGTAAATTGTAAGTAAAAAACGAAGACCCCCCCCCCACAAACATACGATCGCCTAAACAGATTTCATTTTTCATTTATTTCAATAATTCATGGTTATGTTTAGAATATAATAAATTAGTATCACATAGTATCGCACACCGAGTTACAGACAGACAGAAATATAGACAGACAGAACATAGACAGACAAATATGCAATTTACTATGTTAAACATTAAATATTGTAGTTCTAAAGTGCAGATCTAAACTTAATAAAAACGGATATTTGAAACAATGAAGAAGAGGATTTTATCCTATGTTTTTTTTTATACCTAACCCTAATCTAACGCTTACCTAACCCTAATCTAACGCTAACCTAACCTTAATCTAACGCTTACCTAACCCTAATCTAACGCTTACCTAACCCTAATCTAACGCTTACCTAACCCTAATCTAACGCTTACCTAACCCTAATCTAACGCTTACCTAACCCTAATCTAACGCTAACCTAACCATAATCTAACGCTAATCTAACCCTAATCTAACGCTAACCTAACCCTAACCTAACGCTAACCTAACCCTAATCTAAAGCTAACCTAACCCTAATCTAACGCTAATCTAAATCTAATCTAACGCTAACAGAACCCTAATCTAACGCTAAACTAACCCAAATCTAACGCTAACTTTACCCTAATCTAACGCTAACCTAGCCCTAATCTAACGCTAATCTAAACCTAATCGAACCCTAATCTAACCCATATCTAACGCTAACCTTAACCTTATCTTACGCTAACTTAACCCAAATCTAACGCTAACCTTACTCTAATCAAACGTAACCTACCCTAATCTAACATAACGGTAATCTAACGCTTACCTAACCCTAATCTAACGCTAACCTTACTCTAATCTAACGCTAACCTAACCATAATCAAACGCTAACCTAACCATAATCAAACGCTAACCTAACCATAATCTAACGCTAACCTAACCCTAATCTAGCACTAACCGTACTCTTATCTAACGCTAACCTAACCCTAATCTAGCACTAGCCTAACTTTAATCTAACGCTAACCTAACCCTAATCTAGCGCTAACCTTACCCTAATCTAACGCTAACGGAACCCTAATCAAACGCTAACCTAACCCTAATCTAACGCTAACCTAACCCTAATCTAACGCTAACCTTACACTAATCTAACATTAAATTAACCATAATCTAACGCTAACCTAATCCTAATCTAACGCTAACCTTACTCTAATCTAACGCTAACCTAACCCTAATCTAACATTAAATATTGCAGCCTTTCTCAAATAACGAATCAGCACAAACCAAAAATTAATCCATATCTAACAATAATCTAACCCTTACCCTAACCCAACCGTAACCCTAATCTTAACTGTAATCCAAATCGGACGCATGTGTAGACAAGACTTATAAAATTAAGTCGACGGCATGGCTGAGCACTGCGCATGACTGGCAGGGTTATTTAAAAAAAAAAATTTTGGCAAAACTCATTTTCCTATTAGCGGCGGGACTGTTCTACAAAAAAAAACACGTTTTGTTTTATTTGGTTGTTGGACTTTGTTTTCAAACACATTTCCAGGGACTTGATACAGACAGACAGAAATACAGAAAAAGCGACAGACAGACAGACAGACAGACAAACAGACAGACAGAATGCCATTTATAATGTTTATTTTAAACATTAAATATTGCAGCGGTTCTCGAATAACGGACGAGCAGTAAACTAAATAAAAACGGATACTTTGAAACAATAAATAAGAATGAAAATTATCTTGGATCCAATCTTTCTTGAGGTTTCTCTATCACGAACCTTTCTCGTTTTAATTTTACTCCCCATAAAAAAGAAAATAATGGATTATTTAAAGTTGCAGAGCATCCTCCATCGCCCCTAACCCCTTTTATGTCTTGTAAAAATCCGATGCGGCTTCTCTCCATGCCCACACACAAGAAAAACGGCGAGAATATCCGCGCAACCGGAAGCTGTGAAGCCATGATGTCTAGCGCATGCGTGCTTCTGTTACATTCTTACTTCCTCTATTATATGTATTCTTTTCTTTACAATTCATAGTGTTTTTTTGGTTGTTGTTGTCATTCTTTCTTTCACAGGAAACGAAATCGTACACCGATGCGCAATCTCCTAAGATGACAGTCTGGTGGTTCTTTAAGCAAGAAATTTAATGTTGATCCACAGATTCATGCAAGCGTTCTTAAGTAAATGAATTCGCCATTTTTGATCCAACGTAAACATACCCGCCTCCTCAAGAGAAGGAGGGAAAAGCTATGCGAACATATGAACCACCATACATTAAGCATGGTTTTTGGCGTTGTTTTTTTCTCATAACTCATACTAGCTCGTAAACGCGTCCCAAGGCGGGTACATATTGAAATTCCCCAATATAAACGAGTGCAATATAATTGCTGTCGAACGCCTCTCAGTATCAAAAGACAATGGATGCTCCTATATATATATATATTTTTTTTTTACATGGTTCACCCCAAACAAGGCAGGACGCCACTGTAAACGTAAGGGGCTACTGAGAAAAAAGGAAAAGGAGGGGAAGGATTGGTGGTTCAGCTTAAATTGGGATCTGAGCAGCGAGATGTCTGTTTACATTAGTTTTAAATTTCTGCATGTCAGTACTGTCGGGGAAACAGGGGGCAGGGAGGGAGTTCCAGAGGCCAGCAGCACGAGGAAAGAAGCTATTTGAGTAGAATGTTCTCCGGCATCTGGGGACCTCCACAGTGAATGAATGAGATTTAGTAGAATGTCGAGTTAGTCTAGTGAATTTACGTCGAGGGGGCACCAGAGCAGCACACTCATCGGAGCATAATCCATTGAAGTATTTGTAAAACAAACACAAGGATGCTACATTGCGGCGATGGGACAGGGGCTGGAGCTTAGCTGACAGTGAGGGACCTATTAGGTTGACTACTCTTTTTTGGACTTTGTCAAGGAGGGAGAGACTAGTAGATGATGCACCAGCCCAGATGTGGCAACAATACTCCATGCATGGGCGAATGGTGGCTTTGTAGAGATACAGGATAATGTCAGGTGTAAGGAGTCCACTAGCACGGTAGAGGGAGCCAACCTTCTTTGCGGCAGCCTTGGCAATGTCTTCAATGTATGTGTTCCAATTCATGTTACCTGTGAAGGTTAGGCCAAGGAGTTTGAATGATGAACTCTCAGGTAGGGTGTTATTTGCCATGGCAATCGGTGGTTGGAGAGGCTTCTTGTAGTTATTGATATCTTTTACGAAGCAACGGTAACGCAATCCCAACTCAACCTCTTCGGAAACAACATTGATTGCGTCCAACAGTCAAAGAATGCTCCCGGGCAATTCTTAATTTATTGCGCGTTTTCCCAAACCTCCGACTCCTTCCTATACAATCGTACTCGGATTCCTTCCCATGTCATCCGATTCCTTCCCATACCATCTGACTTATTCCCTTACGTCTCCGACTCCTTCAATACTATACGACTCTGACATCTTCCAATACTATCCGACGCTTCCAATACCATACAACTTCGACTACATCCCATAGGATCAAATTCCTTCCCATAAATCCAACCGGGACTCCTTCCCATACCACCTGACTGCGATTCCTTCCAATACCATCCAATCGGGAAAATATTCCAATAGCATCCGACTACCATCACAAGAGTGCTTATACGAGGTATCCTTTGTGAAGCAACCTCAACTGCGCCACTTCTGAATCAGCATTGATTTCTTTCAGTGAGAAGATGTCCAGAACGTTTGGAAATAACACCAGTGTATTCAGTGAAAGAAGGGCGTCTTCGAAAATTTCTTTCTCCAAGTGTTGGATAATGGCCCTATGGGAATGGACGTATCTGTTGGAAATCGTTGGTTTGACTTGCGCGAATTAGCGCGGGGTGGACCCGTGCAATCGAGTGCAGAAAAGGGCCTGTTCTAACAGTTGGAAATCACTGACATGACAAGGTCACCGCGTAACGAGACCTGGGATCAGGGGTCAATGTGAACCTGCGAGAGGCTCTGTGACGTCACGGGCCTTTGCGTGGGAAGCAGAGGGATCTGTGACGTCACTCGTTCTCCGAGAGAAGCGAGTTTTAGCAGTCTGGGTTTTGGAGGCGGACCTATCAGACGTGATTTTTGCCATGTAATCTGCAACTACATAGGGGAATTATTTCCCTAAGAAAATACAGGCGAAAGATCTCTTTTCCCTCCTCCACGAATGGTTAAGACTTAATTGATAAGTAACTACGACAAAGTAGTAATTTGCTCTCTCTCTCTCTCTCTCTCGACGTTAGTTAATATCTCCAAGCCGATAGATAAATAACGCCTGTAATAAAAAGAATTGAAAGTTAAAAGGATTGTTTGTATTCGGAGTCCGCCATGCAGTTTATGTTGCAGCGGCTATGTTCACGGCAGTACAGAAGAGAAGAAGGAAGCAAACCACTAGACGACACGCCCCTCCACGCGACGAGGACAGAAGAGAGGGTAGGAGAAATTTAAAGGTATGCAAACTATATGAGTTTTGATGTTTTAAAAATGACAAGTTAAACGGGAACTAACACGGCCCGTTCCGGGACAAGTACAGGGTGGGCCAAAATAAGGGTCCTATCTTTAAATTTTAATAACTTGAATTTGAATAACTTCCACAAAATAAAAGTTAAACTCACCAAACTTTATGTGTGTGTAGACTGACCCTTCCGAGATTTTTTGAAATAAACAAAACAAATTTTAGCCGAAAAACACTTCTTAAAACTTACAAAAACTAAAGTATTGTTTTTTACACTGTTTTGAGTTTTTTAAGCAAAAATAATGTTTTCTAAATGAGGGTACGTTCCTTAGGGCTAATACGGCTCATGCTTGCTTCGGAAGGGGTCCTTTACTTATTCTAAAAAAAAAAATAAAAAAATCAATAAATAAAAAGTTATGAATTTTTAAAAATAGGACCCTTATTTTTGCCCACCCTGTATATGAAATGAGAACCGCCGCGGCCCAAGAGAGGGGCTATGCAACACAAGGCTTGTTGCACAATTAAGTGAAAGTCATTTGTTCATACTGATAGTTTATTCGAGGATAAGGCTTAGTGAGATTTTGAATTGTATTATGAACAGTACTATGAAAGGATTGAGGACTCTGATTAATTCGCAGGACGACATAACAGGAATTTGCTGACATTGGATTTGAAAACGACCATACTGTAGCCTGTAGGAAAACATTCCACAGGTTGGAAGTTCTTGGAAATAAACTTTGTTCATGGAAGTTCCGTTTGATCTTAAGTACACATAGGGGGAAAGTTGAGTGATTTGTAGTATTAGTAGCAAGAACGTTTCTTGCTGGGAAGGTTTTTCAGGGGGAGAAGGAGAGTTTGAAGCTCAGTTGAGCACCTATTATAAAATGTCGATGGAGTAGGAAAAGACTAGAAACATCCCTGCTAAGAAGGGGGTTGCAGGGAAGAGAAGACATCATTTCCCACTAGATTGCGAAGTCGATGTTGTACTGTGTCAAAGAAAGCAAGAAGGAGGCTTTCAGCGGAACCTTTTTCGGTATAGGCACCTTGAGCCGAAAGTTACTGTTATACAGGCAACAAGCAATATGGTTTTCGTCCTGCAAGATCAACAGCCGATGTGTTAACTGTAATATCACACAGAATTAGTGAATCTATTTACAGGGGATTCGTTTCTAGAGCAATAACTCTTGACATATCAAATCCTTTTGACAGGGTTTGGCATAAAGGTTTACTTCACAAGCTAGCTAGCTATGGAATATCTGGAAATGTACTCTCAACCATCGAATCATTTTTCTCTGATAGATTTATAAAAGTAGTTGTTGATGGACAGAAGTCTGAGGCACGCAGTATCAACACCGGCGTGCCTCAGGGTTCCATTCTGGGTCCAACCATCTTCCTGGCTGACTAGAAACATCTTTGCTAGAAAGAGGTTGTAGGGAAGAGAAGACATCATCTCCCACTAGATTGTGAAGTCGATTTTATACTGTGTCAAAGAAAGCAAGAAAGAGGCTTTCAGCGGAACCTTTTTCGGTATAGGCACCTTGAGCCGAAAGTTACTGTTATACAGGTATAGAATTGCATCAGGAGTCAGATAACTATTTAATCCACAGTTGAAGGAGAGTATATGGGTACATACTTTTCCCAAGTATATTAGAACCATCTCATCTATGGGTGTGAATTCTCGCCGGTCTTTTTCTGAATCTTTCGTTTGCTTCAGCATCCAGTTGTCAGATCACCAACGCCGCCTTTTAAGGCTGCCAGTAACCACTGCTAAAGAGTTATAGAAAACGCAAACGAAATGTACGCCGAATCTATTCAATCGAGAGTGGCAGAGCAGAAGCTTGGTGCCCACGAGTTTTGGCGTATTACAAATAGGGTCCTGAACAAAAGCTTATCCTCTATTCCAACCATCATCAATGGATCAGAGGTGGTTTCCTCAGCGTCTGACAAAGCCAAACTTTTTGCAAAGAACTTTGCATCAAATTCCACCCTTTGCGATCAGTGCCGCCTACCTCCTGAACACCCCCATGACTGTAAACATCCTGAGCGACATCCACATATCTGTCCGGGATGTTGTCAAACTTATCCAAAACCTTAATGCCAGCAATGCAACTGATCCTGACAACATCCCAAATCATCGTGATTAAAAAACTTCAACCGGAACTAGCTCCTATTCTTACAAAGCTGTTCAATTGTTTGAATCTGTGATAAACCAAGAAGTTGTTAGTCACCTTAGCAAAAATAGCCTACTCAGCGACAAGTAATATGGCTTTCGTCCTGCAAGATCATGTGCTGACTGTAATATCACACAAAATTAGTGAATCTATTGACGGGCGCATCGTTTTTAGATCAATAGCTCTTGACATATCAAATTATGAAATCAAATTATATTATATAAATATATAACATATATATAAAAATAAAATATAAATAAATATATAAAAATAAAATGCAATAAATAAGTAAATAAATAATATAAAAATAAATAAACAAATAAATAAATAAAATAAAAAAAAATAAAATAAGATATTATTTTTAAATAAAATATTATATAAATATAAAAATAAAATAAATATAATATTAAAATAAAATAAAATAAAAAATAAAATAAAAAATAAATAAAAAATATTAAAAAATATAAGAAATATAAGAAATAAAAATAAATCATAGATAATAAATAATAATAATAAATAATAAATAAATAATAAATAATAAATAATGATAATAATAAATAACATAATAAAAATCAATGAATAAAAATAAATAAATATTAATAAAAAATAAAATAAAAAAAATAAAATAAAAATAATATAAAAATAAAATAAAATAAAAAATTACATAAAAATTAAATGAAAAAATATTTAAAAAATAAATAATTATGATAAAAATAAATAAATAAATAATAAATAATAAATAATAAATAATAAATAATAATAATATAATAAAGAAATAATAAATTATTATTTTCATGGCAGGTGCTCGACTGAGCTCAAATCTATGGCCACCCTTGTAAAACATTCACAACAAGAACCCGCCTAGCTACCACTGTCAATGATTTCCCTATCTCCCTCTGCCTGCCCGAGAATAAACGAAACTTCTATGGTCTGATCTTCTTTCCTGGAACTGCCCGTCTATGGAACACAGTGTCTGTGGTTTAGTCGCCAGTTGAGTTATCCCCCCTTTTCAAATTGGCTGTTTTGAGTTTCTAACCGCCAGATGGCTCTGGCGGGGAGTCAATTTGCATAGGGGTGGATTGAACAGTATAAAAACTGTACTTTTTTGATTGAAGAGTCGATCTGTTCCGATGGATACTGCACCCCATACTGGTATTGTCTTGTCTTTCGGGGCTTGACTTACGCCTGTCAATGGGTCTGTCCTGTGCAGTTCTAGGAGGTCCACCTTCCCAGGCTTTGCCTCCCCTCTTTGGGGAGGAGTAAGTTTATTACTTACGGGGAATGCCGACGGGGCTGCCCAGGCAATTTTTAAATGGCCAGAGTGCTCACCTATCGGGCGCTGGCTTTTCAAACCCCACTTTCCCGACCCGACCTTGGGTCACATCTTACTTGTGGGAGTAGGATAAAAACTGGCCTTGTGCCTAACTCCTGGAGAGGAGTAAATCAATACCCAGTGAGCAAAGTGAAGTGGAGAGAGAAAGAGGTGCAGTTGGCAGTTGGCAGTTGGTGGAGAATATATTTTTCAAGAACTTTCCTTTTACAGATAGAACATAGTGTAACGAGACTGCTTCCCAGCCGCCTGCACTATGGTCGTCT
>OY744551.1:5551842-5556842 GCA_963556195.1 Sepiola atlantica
TATAGGGTGTAGTATCCATCGGAACAGATACCACACGTGGACACTCACAGAATAGGAATGTCCTCGATATTTAACACCTACCCACAATAGGAGTATGTGACACAAGGTCGGAAAGTGGGATTTGAAAAGCCAGCGCCCGAGAACGTGAGCGCTTTAGCCATTAAAAATTGCCTGGACAGCCCCGTCGGCATTCCCCGGTAGGGGCGCCTCAGGCAGTAAGCTATCAACTTACTCCTCTCCAAAGAGGAGAGGCAAAGCCTGGGAGGGTGGACCTCCTAGAACTGCACAGGACAGACCCATAGACCGGCGGAATCATGCCCCGAAGGCCAAGACAACACCGGTCTATAGGGTGTAGTATCCATCGGAACAGATACCACACGTGGACACTCACATGATAGGAGTGTGCTCTGTTTGAGTCTTTGCAACCATGGTATTTATTATAGATGGTTGCTTCAATTAGTTCTTCAATAGGGGTGATTTGTACCCCACAACAATCTTATATATATATATATATATATATATATATATATATATATATATATATATATATATATATATTAGTACTTCATGTATCCACATAAAATATTATAAGGAGATATAATTTTGTATGTATCAGTTTTCAGTATTTACTTCAACAGTGCTCGATACGTAAGTAGAGCTAGGTAGTAAGCAATGAAAATATATATGGCAATCAAGCTACACAGAGGCTCCCGTGTATCTAGCCTGATGATTCCCCCCCCCCCCGGGGATGAAACACGGGAGCCTCTCTGTAGCTTGATTGCCATATATATTTTCATTGCTTACTATATATATATATATATATATATATATATATATATATATATATATATATATATATATATATATATATATATATATATATATAATCCGGGTATGGTATATATCCACAGGGTATAAATCCAGGGGAGTTGAACCGGGTTCATGAGAGTGCTCAATAAAAATATAGAGAGCAGAAATATAAATATATATAAGATAATTTATTTAATTTTGACTACAAATTTGATTTTGTTTCACGAGAGCGATTTGAGAGGCTCACGATCATCAGGTCTTGAAATAACTTTATGCCTGTTAAGATAAGTTCAGAATCACACACAGTTTTATGAAGGTGACAGAAATTAAAAATAAAAATTAAAAATTGAATATGAATAGAAACATAAACAAAAACAAAAACAAAAGTAAAAAGGCAAAAAGCAAAAATAGAAATACAAGTAAGAAGAAAAAGAAAAAGAAAAAGAAGAAAAGGAAGAAGGAAATATTAAGAGCTACACGGGACATAGAAAAGAAATAGAAAGAGATGAAGAGAACGCAGACGTGATTTGGTGAAGGTTGGTCGAAATATGAAAGCGTCAACGCGTGTCAAAAAAGAAAACTCTGTCTGGGTCTTGCTTTTGCAGAAATGGGCAAGTAACCGATTATCAATTTGGTAATATGTCTATGAAGGGGGGGGGAGAGATTAACCCTATATGGAGGGCGGGTGGATGAGTAGGGGAGGGGGGGATGAAAATATTTAAGGTGCTAAAAATAATAAAATTAAAAAATTAAAAAGTTAAAGAATTGAGGATTAAGAATGTCTATGGGTCAAAATAAATATAAAATTATGAATACAGCAAATATGTAATCGTAATTATACTAATAATATAAAAATATGAGAAATATATATACACACATATACACACACACAAATACATATACATATACATATATACATATATATATACATACATACATACACACACACACACACACACACACACACATATATATATATATATATATATATATATATATATATATACCTTGCTTTGAACTTTTGAATTGAATTTTGATTTGGCTTTTGCTTTCTCTAATTCCTTTCCATTCTCCTTCATTTCTACCTGCTCTATCCTGGATATTGAGCTGTATACTCTTCACAATAGGGTTTTACCTTTCCTAAAAGTTCGCTTTTAGTACACCTCTTTATATATATATATATATATATATATATATATATATATATATATATATATATATATATATACATACTTATATAATACTGATAATAATAATAATGATAATGATAATACTGATAATAATAATAATAATAATAATAATAATAATAATAATAATAATAATAATAATAATAATAATAATAATAATAATAATAACTAGAGGGATAATGGTAATTAAGATGATACTTTTCTTATAGTAGTCCTAAAAGGATCAGGTTTAGGTTCTTATTTATCTTTGGCAATGCCAGTATATATATTTTATAAATGGTGGTATTAGGGAAATATATAAGGGATACTCAAGATAAAAGCACGACATAGTAGCAATTAAGATCATGTAGTATTCATAAATTATTAAGATTACCAAAAAGTCAATAGTTCATTTTTTCTTTTTTATATATAATAAGGAGGGTGGGGGTTATATTCGGGGTAGTTTGTCATAGAAGGGAGAAAGTATAAGTAGTATTTATGGATGTAAGAGTATTGATTTACTCCTCTCCAGGAATTAGGCACAAGGCCAGTTTTTATCTTACTCCCACAAGTAAGATGTGACGCAAGGTCGGGCCGGGAAAGTGGGGTTTAAAAATTGCCTGAGTAGCCCCGTCGGCATTCCCCGGTAGGGGCGCTTCAGGCAGTAAGCAATAAACTTACTCCTCCCCAAAGAGGGGAGGCGAAGCCTGGGAGGGTGGACCTCCTAGAACTGCACAGGACAGACGCATAGACCGGCGTAAATCAAGCCCCGAAGGCCAAGACAATACCAATCTATGGGGTGCAATATTCATCGGAACAGATACTACACTTTGATCTTAGCCAAAAGGCCAATCATTGTAAGAGTAGGGGTAAAATTACTGGTTGTATTTATTTACCTCCTCTCCAGGAGGTTAGGCACAAGGCCAGTTTTATCTTACTCCCACAAGTAAGAAGTGACCAAGGTCGGGTCGGAAAAGTGGTGTTTGAAAAGCCAGCGCCCGAGAAGGTGAGCACTCTGGCCATTAAAAATTGCCTGGGCAGCCCCGTCGGCATTCCTCGGTAGGGGCGCCTCAAGCAGTAAGCAATAAACTTACTCCTCCCCAAAGAGGGGAGGCGAAGCCTGGGAGGGTGGACCTCCTAGAACTGCACAGGACAGACCCATAGACCGGCGTAAATCAAGCCCCGAAGGTCAAGACAATACCAATCTATGGAGTGCAGTATTCATCGGAACAGATACTACACTTTTATCTTAGCCAAAAGGCCAATCATTGTAAGAGTAGGGGTAAAATTACTGGTTGTATTCAGAAACAATGAGGATAGAGTAGATAAATGGTTACTAACCCATAGTTGTTCTGGGGGATGTGATTACGGGGTAGGTTAGGAGAGATGGGTAGGAGTGGGGGTTGATAATGTGTTAGAAGGGATGGTAGAATGTGTTGGAGGGGAGTTAGGATAGTGTAAGTAGAGAGAGAAGAGAATAGGGGGTAAAAATGAAATTATTTGGGTAAGTAGAGAAATCATATAAGAAAAACTTATGTGTCAACGATTTATATGGGATTTACAAGAGATTAAGGAAGGGTATGGAGACTACTAAGGAAGTACAGTCTACTGTGTCGGCTGTTGATATTATATATTATATAAGTAAATTCGTATAGATCAACATGGTATAACTTTGTTGACGGATGTATTCTGCGATTGGCATTCTTTCAGGAGGGACCACGAGAAGGTTGCCGTAATCCTTAAGTGAAAGTGGGATTATGGAACCGACTGAATTCGAACTTAGGACACCCAGGTGGTCAGTCCTATCATATATGTTATATATTGTATATACTATATATATTATATCTATAAATTATATACATATTTTATATATAATATTTATATTATATAAGTACATATTATAGATATACATATTATATATACATATAACATATACATATTATGGATATATACTATGTATGTTATATATACTATGCATGTTATATATACTATGTATGTTATATATACTATGCATGTTATATATTATATATTAACATCTTATATATAAAGTTAAGACAATTTCCCCTTGTACCTTTTTTAAGAATAGGTAAATAACCACATGCATCACAGGCTACTAAACTCACCACTATATTAAACCTCTTCACTCGAGAGTGTTATAATAAACTTATTATTATTGTCTTCATCTAACACTAAATAATACTTTTGGTCAACCATCGTAGACTCTCCTCAAAACATACTCCATAAAGGTGGTAGCAAAACTCCCCCTCGACACTTTAGTACTAACTCCCTCCCATCGACACCGGGAAGTAATAAACAACGTCTACTTTTCAAAACGAGTCCGTTAATATTTACTATTTGTCTGCTATTAATTTACTACGTAATACAAAACATTACGCACATATTTAATGGACGCTTCCTCTAATTTTGCTGATTTTCAAGAATATCGGATTGCGTTATTTCTACCTATGACGTATACATTCATACTCATTCCGTTTTTTAGAGAATGAAATCAACGAAGTTTTTAATTATTGGAAACAATCAAATTACCAAACACTTGTGACTGGCAGATCGTAATATACAACGCATGCCAGCTACACGCTTAGTTTAATGTAATAGGTAATACTTTAACTATTGTCAATATCATCATTTCTCTTCGCACACACATGGTTTATTAGTGCTCAGTAGGCCTCCTTAATTATAGTTGTGTGTTTAATTAGTGCTCAGGAGGGACACTCATTTTACTGTTTTTCTTTTTTACATCCTCACAAATAATAGAATTTCTATACAAAGATAACGGGGGGGGGCAGGATTTAATATCGCTCATTGGGCCTGTTTAATTTTAAAAGTGCCCATTATTATAATATAGAGCGGGTGTTTCGGAAATACCGGTTCCATGGGATGAACAGGAAGACACCTACAACCGCGTCTTATTCCTTCCTTCATTTCTTTCTTCTTCCTTTAATCCTACAACAATTCGAAACAGACAATTATTCTAAACATTAGAAGTATCCGATGTGACCTATT
>OY744551.1:5559342-5571842 GCA_963556195.1 Sepiola atlantica
GACAATGTGAAAGAGAGAGATGCCTTTTGTGATTATTTAAAATTTAGCTTGCGGAGTTTGCAAGCGAAAACGTGTGAGTCATTGCGTGTCGTTTGCACATGCGCTCTGATCACTTCCTGCATGCCGATCAGTTCCGGCGCAGAAAAGCTTGCATAGAAATGAATGTCTCGTTTGCGCTCGCGCGAATGCACGCACACGAACGCGGAGAGAAGTTGAAACCACGCCGACCCGAATTATTATTATCCTTATAAAGGCGTTTACCGCATACGCGAATGACTCATTTTTTTTTACAATCAAACAACGGCTTCTTTGTTTATTTATTAATATTAACGACATTAAAGAAAGACAACAGATGTTTATATGTATTTATTTATTTGCTTTTGTGTGTGTGAAATTTCTTTCACGAACGTTCGTCAGTTTTAGACATAAAGTCACATGTTGTTATTCGATGAAGAAGAAGAAGAAGAAGAAGAAGAAGTAGAAAAAGAGCGGAAGGAAAGAAAAGATGAAAAGGGAAGAAGAGAAAGAGAAAAATAAAGAAGTAGAAAAAAAGAAGATAAAAAGAAGAAGAAAGGAAGAAGAAAAAAAGAAATAGAGGAGAGAGAAGAAAAGAAGAAAAAAGAAGAACTGAAGAAGAAGAGGAAAGAGAAGAAGACAAAGAAGTAGTAGAAGAAGAAAAAAAGGAGGAAAAAGAAGAAGAGGAAAGAGAAGAAGACAAAGAAGTAGTAGAAGAAGAAAAAAAGGAGGAAAAAGAAGAGGGGGGGGGGAATAAAAGAGAAGAAACGGGGAAGAGGAAAGAGATAAAAGAAAGGAGAAGAGGAAAGATAGTAGAAAAAGAAGAAGAAAGGACGAAAAAGAAGAAGAAGATGAAAAAGAAGAAGGAGAAGAAGAAGAAGAAGAAGAAGATAAAAGGACGAAGAAAAAGAAGAAGAAAACGAAAGAATAGGGAAAAGAGAAGAAGAGGAAACAGAAAAAAGGAAAGGGAGAAGAAGCAGAAGTCGAGAAGAAAAAAAGGAGGAGAGTAAGATAAAAGAGATTTAATAGAAGGAAAAGGCAAAGAGTAGGAGCAAGAAGAGGAAGAAGAAGAAGAAGAAGAAGAAGAAGAAGAAGAAGAAGAAGAAGAAGAAAGAAAAGAAGAAAAATAAAAAAGAAGAAAGAGGTGAGTAGGAGGAGTAGGAAAGCGACGAAAGAGAAGAAGAAAAAGAGAAGAAGATGAAAAGAAAAAGGAAGAGAAGAAATTGATCTCTATTGTTTCTTAGATTGTTTAATTAAAAAAAATGTTTAGGGAAGTAGCTCCAGATAAGGCATGAAGCCACTTTATCATAATAATAATAAAAAAGGGGGAGGAAGGTAGAATCACTTCAAGACAAACCAAGTCAGAAAGAAACCCTGCCACCAGCAATCAACCCCAAACAAGCTAGCCAAAAAGTAATCCCTTCAAAAACCCAATGGGAAAGGAACGCGTTACATGGCCGACAAAAAAAAGAGTCTACGATTAAACTGGTTAGGTGGCTGGTTAGAAATCGATGTTTTTATCGTGACACACACCATCACATGAATGTAAGAGTGAATTTTTTAATCCTTGCAGGAGCAGCAGGAGCAACATGTCGTTTTCTTATTTTGTTTAGGGGTGGAACGTAATGGGTGAAAATTTCAGATTCATGCGAGTAGTATTTTTTTGTGTTCATTTATACATAAATAACACTAAACAATCAAACATTTTTAAAATTTTGCAAAATTCAGAAGGTGCAGGCCACTAGTTTTTGGCTATTTTACATTCATGAAAACCCTTCTACAGCCTGAAAATGGTCCTAAATTAAAGTACTATATCAGATTTAACCATCTATATCCATTCATAGCGTTTGAGGATGTTTTTAGGACCTGTAACGTCGCATGAAACATCTTTTTCACCGAAAAATGATGGATTTTGAGTCCCGTGGAGCCCTAACGGCTATTTTTGGCCTGCACCTTCTGAATTTTGCAAAATTTTCAAAATATTTGATTGTTTAGTGTTATTTATGTATAAATGAACACAAAAACATACTACTCGCATGAATTCGAAATTTTCACCCATTATGTCCTAACCCTTCTGAATTTTGCAAAATTTTCAAAATGTTTGATTGTTTAGTGTTATTTATGTATAAATGAACACAAAAACATACTACTCGCATGAATCCGAAATTTTCACCCATTACGTTCCACCCCTTCTGAATTTTGCAAAATTTTCAAAATGTTTGATTGTTTAGTGTTATTTATGTATAAATGAACACAAAAACATACTACTCGCATGAATCCGAAATTTTCACCCATTACGTCCCACCCCTTCTGAATTTTGCAACATTTTCAAAATGTTTGATTGTTTAGTGTTATTTATGTATAAATGAACACAAAAACATACTATTCGCATGAATCCGAAATTTTCACCCATTACGTCCCACCGCTTCTGAATTTTGTAAAATTTTCAAAAGTTTTGATTGTTTAGTGTTATTCATGTATAAATGAACACAAAAACATACTACTCGCATGAATCCGAAATTTTCACCCATTACGTCCCACCGCTTCTGAATTTTGTAAAATTTTCAAAATGTTTGATTGTTTAGTGTTATTTATGTATAAATGAACACAAAAACATACTACTCGCATGAATTCGAAATTTTCACCCATTACGTTCCACCCCTTCTGAATTTTGCAAAATTTTCAAAAGTTTTGATTGTTTAGTGTTATTTATGTATAAATGAACACAAAAACATACTACTCGCATGAATCCGAAATTTTCACCCATTACGTCCCACCCCTAATTTTCACCCATTACGTCCCACCCCTAATTTTCACCCATTACCATTACGGGATGGGTCGTAATGGGTGAACATTTCTAGTAAATGGAACGTGATTCTTTAGCTCTGTTTTGCGTGAGATAACCAAGAAACTTTGTGGATTATGTTTAAAAGATTGTTTATTTCCAATGCACATATGCAGCTGTGAAAACTGTAATAAAGGAAAAACATTGAAATAAATACAAGGACAAAAATGTACACAGGTAAAAAGTACAATATTTTCCAAATAAATAACACATAAGAAATGAGATGAAGGGAAATAGATACGTCTGAGACAAAGAAAGTTTTTCTTAGAATGGGGATGGGTTAGGGTTAGGGTTAGGGTTAGGTTTTTTCAAGACTACATGAAATGGGGATGTGAATGCCAAAAGATCCAAGTAAAATGTCGAGAAATATCGAACATATTTCTATTAAAAACAAAGCTACAAGTTATCTTATATTTAAATATTGCATTCCATTTAACTATATACAAAGGTTTGGTTTGGTTTGGTTGTTTTGTTTTACGGCATATCGACCCTTTTCGAGTTATTAAATGCCGAATCTTGTGATATTGGTAAAAGTTTTTATGCTTCAAATTTTCTATATCTTCAAATATTTATTATTGGTGTTTAATTGTTTGCTTGTTTTGTTCAGAAAAATTGTAGTTTTTGTTTTTTGCTTTGTAAAACAGGAGTGGGTTTTGCAAAGATAAAAGGAAAAAAAACAATAACATCAATGTTTGGTGCATTTTTGGTCAAGAAGCCAGTATGTTCACGCAGCCTGGTCTGGTAGCACCAGGCATGGTGTCTTCTTTAGTTGTATTGTTCTACGGCATATCAACCCTTTTCAGGTTATTTAATGCCGAATTTGGTCATTTTGGTGGAAGATTTTATGCTTCAAGTTCTTAATATGTTCAAGTATGTATTCATGGTGTTTAATTGAGTTAAATGGGGAGGGGGAAAGGAAAGGGGAGGGGGAGGGATGGATAGGGGAGGAGGGAGAAAAAAAGGGACGGAAGAAAATTGTTGTTTTTTGTCTTGGATTTTGCAGAATATGATTGAGTTTCGCAAAGAAAAAAAAGAAAAAACATCAATGTTTGGTGCATTTAGAGTCAGACAGCTTGATCTGGTAGCGCCAGTAGGTTCTATTTGACCCATAGACAGCGCCCTTGCAGCTACTACCACTCCAGGCCAGAGTTGTCTCGAGCAATGACAACTAAGGGACAACTCCACATTCCCCACAGCTCCCAAGTGGCGGCCTCACCACTGGATGTCTTTTAAGGTCATACCCAGGACCATTTTATAAAGATCTTAACTTCTTACCCCGTTAGCACTTTTAGGGGCTAAAGAAAAACTGCTACTACATTTAGCTGACCTTTTGGCTAAGATCAAAGTGCAGTATCTGTTCCGATGGATATTGCACCCCATAGACTGGTATTGTCTTGGCGTTCGGGGCTTGATTTACGCCGGTCTATGGGTCTGTCCTGTGCAGTTCTAGGAGGTCCATCCCCCCAGGCTTCGCCTCTCCTCTTTGGGGAGGAGTAAGTTTATTGCTTACTGCCTGAGGCGCCCCTACCGGGGAATGCCGACGGGGCTGCCCAGGCGATTTTTAAACCCCACTTTCCCGAACCGACCTTGGGTCACATCTTACTTGTGGGAGTAAGATAAAAACTGGCCTTGTGCCTAACTCCTGGATAGGAGTAAATCAATACTCTTTCCACTATTTTATATACTGTTACCAAAACTCGCTTAGACAACAGTTTTGCAATTTACATAATTCATTTCTTTAAAACTTCGAATAAATTCATACTTATAACTGCTATTCTCAAATTTAATTTTTTGATTGATAGCTGCTGACGAGCTGATGCATTTATATTTTTGTTACAAAAATGTAATTTAAAACCTAAATAAAAAAATGAATCTCAGAAACGTATGTACAACAAAAACAAAATTATCTGTCATCAAAAATGTCTTTCTATATATAAAACTCGATGTTTGTATGTGTGATGTTTATGTATTCCCAATAGAAAGAAAGGTCAGAGAATCTACATAAAACTTAAAAGTGTATTCTTATGTAAAATTTAACCAGGAAAAGACAATGGAAGTGTTTCTGAATCCCTAACGCATCCCTAGGATGAAGGAATGGATGTAGGCGTAAGCTTCTTAAAACTTCAAATATATCATATTTTAATGAAATTTAGATCATATGTATAAGATTTTCTAGGGAAGACAATGGAAGTGGTCCAATCTCAAAGTTCCCTCCAAACTTAAGGAGGCTATCTATCTATCTATCTATCTATCTATCTATCTATCTATCTATCTATCTATCTATCTATTTCAGTCTGTCATATCTATCTATCTATCTATCTATCTATTTCAGTCTGTCATATCTATCTATCTATCTATCTATCTATCTATCTATCTCAGTCTGTTCATATCTATCTATCCATCTATATATCTATCTATCTTTCTATCTATCTATCTATCTATCTATCTATCTATCTATCTATCTATCTATCTATCTATCTATCTATCTCAGTCTGTTCATCTCTCTCTCTCTCTCTCTCTCTCTCTCTATATATATATATATATATATATATATATATATATATATGTCTCTCTGTATTTCGTCTTGTTCTGTGTCTTTTTCTTTTCCTCTGTTTTGCTTTCTTTTCCTCCCCAATCTCGTTCTCGTTCCCTCTCTCTTTCTTTCTCTTTTCCCTTTTCTCTTTCACTCTCTCACTCTGTATCTATCCGTTTTTATCTATTTATGTCTCTGCATTTCTTCTCTTTCTGTGTCTCTTTTTTTTCCTTTTTTATTCCCCTCCCCTTTTCTCTCTCTGTCTCTGTCTGTCTCTCTCTCTCTCTCTCTCTCTCTCGGTCTCTCTCTCTCTCTCTACCTCTTTCTGTATTTCTTCTCCTTGGCGTAATCGTTTTTTTGTTGCTTTCTTTCTCCTTCCCCATTCTCTTAAAATGCACCAAACATTGATGTTATTGATTTATCCTTTCCCTTTGCAAAACTCAATCATGTTTTTTTCAAAGCCTAAAACAAAACAATAATTTTCCTCTAAAAACCAAACACCATGAATAAATATTTGAAGATATAAAGAACATGAAACAGAAACACTTTTATAAAAATGACCTGATTTGGCATTTAATAACACGAAAAGGGTTGATATGTCGTAAAACCAAACAATCAAACCTTTATTTTTATTGTCCCCTCCTTCTGTTTCACCCCTTAATATAGTCGGGAGAAATTATTTATCTACCTCCCACAAGGTAAGATATGACACAAGGTCGGGAAAATTGGATTAGATAAGTCAGCGCTCGAGAGGTGAGCACTCTGGCCATTTAAAAATTGCCTGGGCAGCCCCGTCGGCATTCCCCGGTAGAGGCGCTTCAGACAGTAAGCAATAAACTTACTCCTCCCCAAAGAGGGGAGGCAAAGCCTGGGAGGGTGCCCCTCCTAGAACTGCACAGGACCAGACAACCCCACAATAGACCGGCGTAAATCCAGACCCAAAGGCCCGGACAATACACGTTTATTAGTCGGGGTATAAACCCCTGGAGATGAAATCTTGGAAAACTCTCTGAATTCGGGTCTTATAAATATCTTAGAAACTTTAAAAAGCCAAATCCGGCGCTTCATTACTGATCATGCCAACACTCGCTGGCATCCCATCAACATCCTCTCTCATCATATGTAAAGTCTTGTGATTTTTAGTCCAGTGTAAGACTATGCAAAATATGCGTTGTAGGCATCATACAGGGAGGCCGGTCGAAAGGTAGACAAAAGAAACGTTTATGAATGGATAAACATAAACCAAGCGAACACCTTATCCCAATATCGTATGGCCTGGAGGACACTCGGCCATGTTAGTGCGTATTTTGCAGCTAGCAAAGAAATCGTTTAATATATACATATCTTCTATAAATAATTGTCTATATGAAAAATAATCATATATATCTTTATCTCTTTCTTTCTCTCTCTCTCTCTCTCTCTCTCTCTCTCTCTCTCTCTATATATATATATATATATATATATATATATATATATATATATCTATATATATATAAAATATTTGTTGTTGTTTATTATCTATGTACGTATACGTTTCGTCCCTTTTTAATCAGGACTCATCAGCATAGAGATATGACTATTCACTACCGGTCGTACGATTCGAAACCCTGGATTACAAGTATTTTTCAACTTACATCCAACGTCGTTAACCGCGCGCCCAATATTTGAATATATATATATATAAGTGTTACTACAGTTTTAGAAGCGTCGTTAGTAGATATATTTGAACATTTCTTTGAGAAACAAGATAACAGACGCGTGATTTCATACCAATAAATGAAAATTTATTTAATCATTTAAAAAAATTTTTTTTTTATAATTCCAAATTTTCGGTTTTACCAAACCATAATCATGGTAAACAGACATTGTATTTTTTTTTCTTTTCATGGTAAAAATCTGCCGGCAACGCCGAAGATTTACGATTTCCTCCGATGTTATTGAGGAGTTTTTTTGGTTGTTTTTTTTGTCCAGTGGATGTAGTTAAAGCCCTGGTTGGCCTGAGGTTAATAATATAAGTGTAACTCCTCAATAACATCGGAGGACATCGTAAATCTTCGGCGATGCCGGCAGATCTTTACCATGAAAAGAAAAAAAAATACAATGTCTGTTTGAAGCATTGCTGGGAATTGTAATACATTTAGTAAGAAGGCTGAAGGCAATGTAGAGACCCTGATTAATGAGAAGCTCGAAAGAACAAAAATAAACAATCGAAGGGGAGGACTCACAACTATATATTTTTTTTATTTTCCATCTTACATAAACAGCAAGCATGATGATTATTAGATATCATTTGATATTTCGGGAAATATTCTCCTCGTCTAAAATCGGCACTAAAGAAAAGTTGGATTCTAAAACATCTACTTTCTGGCATCCATCTTAATGAATTACACACATCCCATTTTTTTTTGTGCCGATTTTTGAAAAGGAGAACATTTCTCGAAATATCAAATGATATACTGTAAGCGGATGTTTCTCTAGAACTTATTTTCTGTAAGACGTGATATAGGCGCTTATGAAGTGACGTTTTCAACCAACTTAATACAATTATGAAATAAAATAAAGTATTTCCTAACTGTTTTGGAAACGATCGTACGCCATAATGGACTTGATGTTAAAATTCTTGGAAAAGTAGAAGTAGCGCTTTGATTCATTAAAAGTTTATATATATATATATATATATATATATATATATATACAGGGTGGGCAAAAATAAGGGTCCTATTTTTAAAAATTCATAACTTTTTTATTTATTGATTTTTTAATTTTTTTTTTTAGAATAAGTAAAGGACCCCTTCCGAAGCAAGCATGAGCCGTATTAGCCCTAAGGAACGTACCCTCATTTAGAAAACATTATTTTTGCTTAAAAAACTCAAAACAGTGTAAAAAACAATACTTTAGTTTTTGTAAGTTTTAAGAAGTGTTTTTCGGCTAAAATTTGTTTTGTTTATTTCAAAAAATCTCGGAAGGGTCAGTCTACACACACATAAAGTTTGGTGAGTTTAACTTTTATTTTGTAGAAGTTATTCAAATTCAAGTTATTCAAATTTAAAGATAGGACCCTTATTTTGGCCCACCCTATATATATATATATATATATATATATATATATATATATATATATATATATATATATATATATATATAGTCTAAAGAAGCTTTGAGTCATTTTAAACAAAAAAAAAGAAAAATAAAGTAAAACGCAGTTTAAATTCCCAGAGAAACTAACTAAATCCAAGATATTGCAGACTTAACATTCGTTGGAAAATTAATAAATAAAAAAATAAGTAAATAAAAAAAAAAAAAAGGGGGGGTTAAGTATCTAAGAGTGAAACAAAAACAGGAGACCTTAAACGTCTAATATTAACACGGGGATCATCAGCTGTTTACCATCTAACTGTTTCGGAGATTTAAAAACAGGACAGTTATTCATGGCTCTCTAATGGTACTGATTAAACTACCATTTCCCCAATAATCAAGTGTCGAAATAATTCAGCTTAAAATTTCACTAATAAATAAATAAATAAATAAATAAATAAATAAATAAATAAATAAATAAATAAATAATAATAATAATAATAATAATGATAATAAAATAATAATAATATATTACCCTTAAGACTACCGTATGGTATGATAATTTGCATATCAAATAACATTAATTATAACAATAGTAATAATAAAAAACAGTACACCCAAGAACCATTCTGCAATATGGTAGCTAGCAATAAAATTATATAATTGAACGCTATCGTTAATGTTACCATCCACTTCTATTTAGCGTAATGCAAAACTCTTTGTAAATAAACAAATAGAGCATTTTCAAGTACCAGTCAATGTTTATATTAAAAAACTTTTGGATATTTTTTGCTAACAATTTCTTCGGCGTTTTTATATTTTTATTGTTTTTCCATCTTCATCTCATTTCATCGTTAATATCTGTCTGTAGGTCCGTCTTAGTCGCTATTTACTCGCCTTTCTCTCTTTCCCTGTGCATATATCTACTTCTCTCTCTCTTTCTCTCTCTCTCTTTCTCTCTCTCCATCATTAAGATTTTGTATGTTACCTCTCTCCCCATCTCTCTTTCTTTCTCTGTCTGTCTCTCTCTCTTTCTCTCTCTCTTTCTCTTTCTCTCTGCCTCTCTCTCCCTCTCTCAGTATTTCTGTTTGAACTCTTTGTATTTGTGGTTGTCTGTAGGTCTGTCTTAGTTTCTCGTTACCCCTCTCCCCTCTCTATCTTTTTCTCTCTCTGTCTCTCTTTCTCTCTCTCTCCCCCTTTCTTTCTCGTTCTGTCTCTGCATATCTCTCTATCTCTTTATCTCTCTCTCTTTCTCCCTCTCTGTCTTTGTATTTGTGGTTGTCTGTAGGTCTGTCTTAGTTTCTCGTTACCCCTTCTCCTCTCTCTCTTTCTCTCTTTCTCTCTTTCTCTCCTTCCCCTCTCTCTCTCCTTCCCTCTCTCTCTTTCTCTCTTTCTCTCCTTCCCCTCTCTCTCTTTCTGCCTCTTTCTCTCATTCTCTCTCTCTTTCTCCCTCTCTGTCTTTGTAATTTGGTAGTCTGTAGGTCCATCTTAGTTTCTCGTTACCCCTTCCCCTCTCTCTCTTTCTCTCCTCCTCTCTTCCCCCCTCCTCTCTTCCCCACTTCTGTCTCTATTTCTGTCTCTCTTTCTCTGTCTTTCTAACTCTTTCTCTCTATCTGGCTGTCCTAGTCTCTCTTCTTTCTTTCTTTTTTTTTTTCTTTCTGTATCTCTCTATGTTTTCTCTATCTCCATATTCAAGCGTTTATTTTTGTAGTTAACCATTTATCTCTCTCCCTCTCTCTCTCTCTCTCTGTAATCTCTCTCTCTGCATCGTTAAGTCTTATTATCTCTGGTTTCTTGTAGTCCATCCTAATCTCTCTTTACTTCCCCTCTCTCTCTCTCTCTCTTTCTCTTTTTCTATTTCCCCCTCTTTCTCTCTTTTTCTCCCTTTCTCTCTCTCTGTCTCTCTAATTTTACTCCCTCTCCCTTCTTATATGTCTCTAGCTCTCTTTTTGACTCTCTCTCTTTCTCTCTCTCTCTCTCTCTCCTTCTCTCTCTCTCTCCCATGCCACTAATCCATTTGTCATAAGCAGATCCAGAGAGACTATCCGGTTACCATGTTGGCATATTTTTCTATTCTGAGTCGCAGACAAATAACATAAATCTTACAAAATCCCATCTTCATTCGCAGAAAGAACAGAACAAAAAAAATCATACAAAACACCATTTTTCTAGTTCATCCATCTTTGTTGTTTTTTCCTCTTTCCATTTCGACAAAAATGACAAAATAAAATCTTTTTAGAATCAGATTTCTTTAAAATAAATTAACACCATCTTTTTTTGTTGCTGGTTACTCGCAGACAATCTGCGAGCAGAGTCTCAAGAATCCTGAGAATTGCGTTTGCAGAATTGTAATTGGATATGTTAAATCCGGGAAACAATAGTCGACACACGACCGGCTCAGTGTAGAAAACCCCGGGTGGAAGGGTGGCCAGTTGAAAGGGGAGGGTTATGCAGTCGTTATTAATCGAGTTGTTAAAAAAAAAACAGCAGATAAAAAAAGCAGAGACAATTATAATTCCTTCATCGAAGTTCCTTGAGGATAATAAAGACGTTTAAAAAAGGAAATATATTTTAATTGCTTACACACACACACACACACACACACGCACATGAAAAAGATTACGAAATACCAAGGTCTTATGTACGACATGAAAAGAAACTGGAATCTGAGAAAGACCTCCATCATCCCAGTAATTATAGGAGCAACAGGACTAATGAAAAAGAATTTCAAAAACTATCTTGCGAATATACCCGGTGAACCGAGTGCAAGCACGATACAAACAATTGCGCTTAAAGGGAGAATCTTTAAAAAATCTTTCGGCTGGAGTGTCTGAAATAACGGGTAAATGTCTCCCACAAAAAACAGAAGAGAGAATGCTTCCATATTGTTAGCAGTGGGAGCTGTTTCTGTGGATGACGTTTTTTTATATATGGCCTATATACTTTTTTTTTGCTTGCATTGTATTGAAAACAGCAAAAAAACTTGCAATACCTACAGCTACATATCTAGAAAACGGAGCTGTTAAACTTTACATAGTGATATGGGACAAAAGAGAAAAAGTAGCAACCCTAGTTGAAGTCAGTGTCTCTAATGATGCAGGATTAAACTGAGCTGAAAGAGAAAAGATTACGAAATACCAAGGTCTTATGTACGACATGAAAAGAAACTGGAATCTTAGGAAAATCTCCATCATACCAGTAATTATAGGAGCAACCGGACTAATGAGAAATAATTTCAAAAGCTATCTGGCGAATATATCCGGTGAACCGAGTGCAAGAGAAATACAAACAATTGCACTTAAAGGGACGGTTAGTATCTTGAAAAGATCTCTCGGCTGGAGTGTCTGAAATAGCCGGTGAATGTCTGGCACATCCCCAGCAAAAACAAAAAGATAAGAAAAACACATATGATGCTGGTTTAAACAGAACTGAAACGGAAAAGATCACGAAATATCAAGGTTTTATGTACGACATGAAAAGAAACCGGAATCTTATGAAAATGTCCATCATACCAGTAATTATAGGAGCAGCAGGACTAATAAAAAAGAATTTCAAAAACTATCTGGCGAATATACCCGGTGAACCGAGTGCAAGAGAGATATAAACAATTGCTCTTAAAGGGACGGTTAGGATCTTGAAAGGATCTCTCGGCTTGAGTGTCTGAAATAGCCGGTGAACATCTGGCATCCAGTAGGATGCCCAATCTCCAGCAAATACAAAAAAGATAATAAAAACATCTGGCGAATATACCCGGTGAACCGAGTGCAAGAGAGATACAAACAACTGCACTTAAAGGTCTCTCTGTCTAATAGTTTGTTAGGACAACATCGCATGAGGATACTTACCCGTACAAGTAAACCCTGACGAAAAATTCAATATAACATAGTATTCGAAGCCTAAATAAGATCCTTTCGGTATGACTACACACTGGCTCCTACAAGTAACGGCGCACCTTCATCAATTGATGCTACCTCTAGTATACACCACCAGACTAGATGAACTCTTATCCTGGAATTCGATAAGACAAAGGGA
>OY744551.1:5576842-5649342 GCA_963556195.1 Sepiola atlantica
GGAAAATTTAAATAGTTTTTTTGTTTTCAGGGTTGATGGCACAAGTCTCATATTATGCCCACAACTGCAGGTTTCTTCGCCAGAAATAAGCCCATGGGCTTGCAAGAAATCAATTTGTTTCGCTTATTCGGAAGTAAAATACAGCACATCTTCAAACTTGAACAAATTCAAATCCATTATCGCAATTTAATATATAATCAAAGTTGTCAGATAATACAGAGAAAATCAGACTCAAAATTCCAATTCAGAGTTATTGCCCCTTAATTACCTCTCTATTATGAGAAGACAGAAAATTTTTTTTTCAGACTTTTAAGGAACAAGAACCGTTTTATCAGTTAGGCCCGGTACTTATTGAGTGACTTCTTAACTCTGAGTAACTGTGTCTCTTTTTCTTTCTTTCTATAATCATCCAAGTATTTACACGAATGTCTTGATCCCCGTGTATTTATCGATCTGTGAATATGACGCATCTAATTTCATTAATCTATCACACTGATCTGTTGCCTATTTTCATAACCAACAAACAACCCCACACCATCAGACGCGAAAGGGCTCCGGACAGAGAACACCAAGCCGACGCCATTGTATAATATTCGAAACGTTCGCATGTAGAATATCCGCAATTAAATAGAACTTTTTGTCAGACTGGGAGAGAGAGAGAGAGAGAGAGAGAGAGAGAGAGAGAGAGAAAGAGAGAGAAAGAGAGTAAGAGAGAGGGGGGTGAAAAAATGAGAGAAAGACAGGGAGAAAGAGAGAGAGAGAAAGAGAAAGAAATAGAGAGAGAGAGAGAGAACGAGAGAGAGAGAGAAATAGAGAGAGAGAGAGATTAAGAGAGAGAGAGAAATAAATAGATAGAGAGAAAGAGAGAGAAAGAGTGCGAGTAAGAGAGTAGAAGACAGAGAAAGAGAAAGAAAGTAAATGAGAGAGAGAGAGAGAAAGAGAGAGGGAGAGTAAGAGAGAGAGAGAGAGGGGGTTAGGAAAAGAGAAGGAAAGACTGAGAGATAAAGAGAGAGAGAGAGAAAGAGAGAGAAAGAGAGAGAAAGAGAGAGATAGTGAAATAGAAAGAGGGGGGTGTAGGAGAGACGGTGCTGGACGTAAAACCGGCCGGTCGAAATCCGGTCATCGTATTTTTTATTGATTTCGTTAATTCGAGGATGAAGAATCAGTGTAGGATAAGATGGACTTCATCCGCTTCCACACAGAAGAGCGGTTGCTAGTCTCTCTCTACTCCATCGATATATTCATGGTAGCTGCTCGACTAGGCTCCAATCCCTCGTCCCTCTCCCTTGTAAAACATTCACAGCAAGAATCCGCCTGCCAAAAACCTCACAGAGAACCTTCCTTTCACCTTCTCTGCACCAAAGACCAAGCGGAACTTCCATGAACAAAGTTTGTTTACTAGAGCGTCCGATCTGTGTAACAAAATACCACAAGTCTGCTTCCCAGCCGACTACAACATGATTGCCTCCAAGTCTAATGTAAATAAATGTATTGTATTGTATAAACAATTCATCTCAAGTGATCGTATTCCACATCCTCATCCCATCATCTCTTCTCGTCCCTACGACTCCAAGAGATTTTGCCATTCTCTCTGCACCGCATCGTGATTTTTATGGTAGGTTCTCGACTGAGCTCCAATTCCTTGCCTCCCTTAAAAGATTCACTAGCTATAACAATAGCGAAAAACTATCCGTTTTTTGTCTGTCTGTCTGTCTGTTTGTTTGCATGTCTGTCTGTTTGTCTCTGTCTGTCCGTCTGTCTGTATGTATGTTTGTCTCTGTCTGTCTATATGTATGTATGTATGTATGTATGTTTGTCTGTCTGTCTGTCTGTCTGTTTGTCTGCTGTCCATCTCTGTCTGTCTGTCTGTCTGTCTGTCTGTCTGTATGTCTCTGTCTTTGTCTGTCTGTATGTATGTCTGTCTGTTTGCCTGCTGTCCATCTCTGTATATGTCTCTGTCTATGTCTGTCTGTCTGTCTGTCTGTCTGTCTGACTGTCTGTCTGTCTGTATGTTTGTCTATGTCTCTGTCTGTCTGTATGTATGTATTTCTGTCTGTCTTTTGTCTCCTGTCCGTCTCTATGTCTCTGTACGTCCGTCCGTCCGTCCGTCTGTCTGTCTGTCTCTTTCTCTTTCTCTTTCTCTTTCTCTTTCTCTTTCTGTCTGTCTGTCTGTCTGTCTCTTTCTCTTTCTCTTTCTCTTTCTCTTTCTCTGTCTGTCTGACTGTCTGTCTGTCTGTCTGTCTGTATCTGTCTGTCCGTTTCTGTTTCTATCTCTGTCTTTGTCTGTCTGTCTCTCTGTTGGTCTCTCTGTCTGTCTGTCTTTTGTCTCCTGTCCGTCTCTATGTCTCTGTCTCTGTCCGTCCGTCCGTCCGTCCGTCCGTCCGTCTGTCTCTTTCTCTCTCTCTTTCTCTTTCTGTCTGTCTGTCTGTCTGTCTTACTCTGTATCTCCCTTTTTCTTTCTGTTCCAAAACCAAACGGAATTTTTATAAACAAAGTTTCTTTCCGAGAACATCTTATTTGTGAGACAACATAACACGATGCTGCTTCCCAACTGACTACAAAATGGTCGTCTCCAAGTCTAATGCAAACAAATAGTTGTTGAGCCGTCTTCCTGAATAATCAATCCGTCTCAAATAATCATTTACCCATTGCAGACAGTGTGTTCAATCCTCTCGTTGGGGGGGGGGGTGTTCATCTTCCAACTGACGACCTCTTTAACCCTTATCCTCAAATGGTCACCGGACTATCATAAAATTCGTCTTCTTATATCTATAAGTCACCTTGTTTAGTGACCTTGTTTGTCTGTCACGCGCAAATTGAAGAGGGGGGGGGCTAGTGGTTAGTGCGCCAGCCCAGATATGGCAACAATACTTCATACATGGGTGAATGGTTTTACAAAGCTTTAGGATACGGTCAGGTGTGAGACGTTTTCTAGCACAGTACAGGGAGCCCACTTTCTTTGCAGCAGTCTTGACAGTGGCTTCTATGAATGTATTCCAATCTATGTTACCTGTGAATGTTAGACGGAGGAGTTAGAATGTTTGACTGCTGGGAACGTGCGAATAGCTCTTAGCCTTGATAGATTCTGACTCATTTAAAAAGCAACGCCGGGGTAAGCGAAGATATGATATTCGAACATTAAGCATTTTATCTGGATAGATAGGGATATACAACTACAACATTTTGACCTTTCGCATAGTGTTCTAGGGTCAACAATGACCACCAGTCTTCAAAGTGATGTAATATCGTGTGCCTGCTTTTAGCACATATGGACTGCTGTAGTTTTTCGCTGGCTCCGAAGTAGATATTCGCATCACGTTCGCAGGATCCGTGGGTTGTGTCGTGACATTGTCAGCTTTTGCTGTTCGCTCATTGTTGGACACAGATGCGGTACAAACGATGGCTAAATTTCAGTATAGTAATAATCATGTTGGCAGCCTCGGTAAGAACGAAACATTTAACCCAGTCAACAATGCTAAATTGATGCTACCTTAAGTACTCGAAAATATTGTATACATATATTAATAATAAAGTATATAAAATTAAGTTAGTCGGATTTACGAAAATTTTCATCCATATCTTTGAATCTGAGAAACCTATATTTGATTCTGACTAGCTAATTCTGTTTTTTTTTTTTATATTCTTGAAGATTAAAAACAAACTGTTTACAGTAGAGTTTCTTTAAAAAAATACTTTATCCAATTAGGAATATTTTTCAAATGGATGACATCGTAATCATTATTAGCAAATTTAAATTAAAATGGGCGCCATCTCTGTAATCAGCAGCAAATTTATTTACTAATCTATAAATTAATACATTGTTTTATTATTTGCAAATAAATGAGAGTTCGATAATATTATTTTATTTATTAATGGGTCACTATTAATCAAGGCCCTGAGCAATTCGAGGATAATGGTCACAGGGTATGTTAGTTGGGCGATGATAGCAGCCACAAGACAATTGGAAACAATAGGTGGAATGGGTAGAATATTACTTTAGAAGATTTGATTATCTAAGGGGACGGCTGAACGGTATCATGTTTCACGAGGTAGGATGTTCTAAGAAAGAGAGGGAGAGAGAGAGGGAAAGAGAGAAAGAGAGAGAGTAAGATATACAGAGAGCTAGAAAGAGAGGGATAGAGAGAGAGGGAGAGAGAGAGGGGGGAGAGAGAGGGAGAGAGGGAGGGGGAGAGAGATTGAGAGATAGAGAGAGAGAAAGAGAGAGAGAGAGATGAAGAGAGAAAGAGAGCGGGTGAGAGAGAGGGAGAGGTAGAGAGAGAGGGAGAGATAGAGAGAGAGAGAGGGATAGAGAGAGATAGAGAGAGAGATATATATAGAGAGAGAAAGGGAGAGAGAAAGAGATAGAGAGAGAGGGAGAGAAATATATATATATATATATATAGAGAGAGAGAGGGATAGAGATAGAGAGAGGAAGAGATATAGATAGAGAGATAGAGAGAGATAGGGAGGGAGAGAGAAAGAGAGAGATAGGGAGAGATAGATAGAGAGAGAGTGATATATATATATATATATATATATATATATATATATATATAGAGAGAGAGAGAGAGAGAGAGAGAGAGAGATGGAGAAAGATATAGACAGAGAGAGAGGGAGAGAGAGGGAGAGAGAGAGAGGGAGAGAGAGAAAGAGAGAGAGAAAGAGAGAAAGAGAGAGAGAAATAGAGGGAGAGAGAGGGAGAGAGAGAGAGGGAGAGAGAGAGAGAAAGGAACTTCTTTGATGTAGTTGTTGCCAGACGAGTTCTTGCTGTGAATGTTTTAAAGGGGAAAAATAATTAGAGCTCAGTTGAGCACCTACCCTGAACTTGACGATACAGAAGAGAGAGGCTAGCAATATCTATTCTGTGTGAAAGAAGATGTAAAGACGACATCTGATCATTTTCCACTAGATTGCGAAGTCGATTTTGTGATCTGTCAAGGCAAAAAAGATTGCTCCGAATGGCACGTCCACAGATATTACAGTACAACTCAATCTTAGTACTATCTGACTCTTATACAAGTAGTAGATTGTGGAGAAGTCGAATGATCCAAATATTTTTCCAGTAAAATTTACAGCAGCTTAACAGTAAATCTATCAACTAATCTATTCTTTTACACATTAAAAAATATGTAGATATAGACAGAAGGTGAGTTGGGGAAGTGATAACTTATGGGAAAGAGATAAGAGTATTTAACACTCTATGAGTTAAAAAAAAATAAAGAAAAAGTTTTTCACTTCTATGTAAATAATTTAATTTAATAAATTTAAAAACAAGATTTTCGCTTAGTTTATTGTAAAAGAAAACATGAAAAATATTAACAAAAGGTGGGTTAGGGAAGTGATAACTTATGGGAAAGAGATGAGAGTATGTAAAACTTTATATAAAAACAAGATTTCAGCTTAGTTTATTGTAAAAAAACACATGAAAATATTGACAATAGGTTGGTTAAGGAAGTGATAAATTATGGGAAACAGATGAGAACATTGCTTTTTTAGTTTTATTTAAATAATTTGTGTATATGTCTTTCTTAATAAATTTAAAAACAAGATTTCAGCTTAGTTCATTGTAAAAAAACATGAAAAATATAGACAAAAGGTGGGTTTGGGAAGTGATAAATTATGGGAAAGAGATGAGAGTATGTAAAACTTTATATAAAAACAAGATTTCAGCTTAGTTTATTGTAAAAAAACACATGAAAATAATGACAAAAGGTTGGTTAAGGAAGTGATAAATTATGGGAAACAGATGAGAACATTGCTTTTTTTAGTTTTATTTAAATAATTTGTGTATATGTCTTTCTTAATGAATTTAAAAACAAGATTTCAGCTTAGTTCATTGTAAAAACATGAAAAATACAGACAAGAGGTGGGTTAGGGAAGTGATAAATTAGGGGAAAGAGATGAGAGTATGTAAAACTTTATATGAAAACATATTTCAGCTTAGTTTATTGTAAAAAAAACACATGAAAATATTGACAAAAGGTTTGTAAAGGAAGTGATAAATTATGGGAAACAGATGAGAACATTGCTTTTTTAGTTTATTTAAATAAATTGTGTATATGTCTTTCTTAATGAATTTTAAAACAAGATTTCAGCTTAGATCATTGTAAAAACAACATGAAAAATATAGACAAAAGGTGGGTTAGGGAAGTGATAAATTATGGGAAAGAGATGAGAGTATGTAAAACTTTATAAAAACAAAATTTCAGCTTTGTTTATTGTAAAAAAAACACATGAAAATATTGACAAAAGGTGGGTTTGGGAAGTGATAAATTATGGGAAAGAGATGAGAGTATGTAAAACTTTATAAAAACAAAATTTCAGCTTAGTTTATTGTAAAAAAACATGAAAAATATAGACAAAAGGTGGGTTAGGGAAGTGATAAATTATGGGAAAGAGATGAGAGTATGTAAAACTTTATATAAAAACAAGATTTCAGCTTAGTTAGTTGTAAAAAACACATGAAAAATATAGACAAAAGGTGGGTTAGGGAAGTGATAAATTATGGGAAAGAGATAAGAGTATGTAAAACTTTATATAAACACAAGATTTCAGCTTAGTTTATTGTAAAAAAAACATGAAAAATATAGACAAAAGGTGGGTTTGGGAAGTGATAAATTATGGGAAACAGATGAGAGTATGTAAAACTTTATATAAAAACAAGATTTCAGCTTAGTTTATTGTAAAAAAAACATGAAAAATATAGACAAAAGGTGGTTTGGGAAGTGATAAATTATGGGAAAGAGATGAGAGTATGTAAAACTTTATATAAAAACAAGATTTCAGCTTAGTTTATTGTAAAAAAAACATGAAAAATATAGACAAAAGGTGGGTTAGGGAAGTGATAAATTATGGGAAAGAGATGAGAGTATGTAAAACTTTATATAAAAACAAGATTCAGCTTAGTTTATTGTAAAAAAAACATGAAAAATATAGACAAAAGGTGGGTTAGGGAAGTGATAAATTATGGGAAAGAGATGAGAGTATGTAAAACTTTATATAAAAACAAGATTCAGCTTAGTTTATTGTAAAAAAAACATGAAAAATATAGACAAAAGGTGGGTTTGGGAAGTGATAAATTATGGGAAAGAGATGAGAGTATGTAAAACTTTATATGAAAACGAGATTCAGCTTAGTTAGTTGTAAAAAAAAACATAAATAAAATTAACATTGTCAGCTTTTGTTGTTCTGTCAATGTCGGACACTGGTTCGGGCAAACGGTGGCTCAATCGCGTATGCGAATCCATAGTTTCTCCTTACCTTCAAAGTATTCGCATCACGTACCTGGGATCCGTGGGCTGTGTCGTGATATTGTCAGCTTTTGCTGTTCCTTGGTTGTTGGACATTGACGCGGGGCAAAAGATGGAGAATAGTAATACTCATGTTGTACAGTTTCGGTTGGAACGACACATTTCAGCCGGTCAACAATAATAAATTGAAACTTGCTTAAGTACACGCTAACATCGGATAATGGACTATAGAAATGATCGAATATATAAAATTAGGTCAGTCTGGTTTTCGAAAATTGTCATCGCGGGCTTTGAATCTGAGAAATCGATATTTGATTTTGTCTAGCCAATATGCCTTGTTGTTTCTTGCATAATGTTCTTTAAAAAATGTAACTGTTTCTTTTTTGCTTTAAGTTCTTTCAAAAATGCTTTATCCTTCTAGGAATATTTTACCGCTATATTCTATATCTTTCAGTAGACGTCATCGTTATAATTAGCATCAGAAAATCTATTTACGAATACTAAATTTATATATATAACTTAATGTTTGTGTGTGTGTGTTGTGTGCTGTTTGTGTGATGTTTGTGTATTTCGTATAGAAAAAACGGTTAAGGAATCTACGTAAAAACTATAAGTGTATATTATGATGCAAAATTTACTGGGAAAGACGATAGAAGTGTTCCTGAATCTCTAAGTACACCCTTAAAGGGGACTATAGGAGCATTACCTTCTTTAAAACTTCAGATATATCCTATTTTTATGAAATCTAATTCATATTTGTAATATTTTCTGGGGAAGACAATGGAAGTGGTCGCGAATCTGTAAGTGTAAGTGCCCTTCCAACTAAAGAGGGATATCTTACCCCATTCTTTCTTTCTCTGATTCGATCGATGATATCGAATCACGGCCGTACATTCTAGAAATACAAACGTCATATCTTGGCTAATAATGGATGTATTCTCAAAAGCTTTTGCTGAATATAGCTCACTAAAAAAGCCGCCATTATCTTCCACCACAGCCTCCAGGTCGGACCTAAACCTAAAGCAGGTAGCTTTCACTGTGTCCTTCAAGAGACGCCTAGTAAACATCACGTCCTTCGTATTGCAGGTGGTACGGTTAGTGTCTTTCTCCATTGTGCTCGACTAGTTCATGGGATTGCAATCAGGCGAGTTGAGGGGATGTTGTGACTGGTGAAGTCGTGGACGGTCTCAGACAGCCACTTCTTTGTGATTCCCTCAGGTGTGACACGAAGCTGGGCCCTGCAGAAACGCATAACCTTCCAGAAGCCACCCTCTCTACCTAGCGCTTGACAGCAACTCAATATAACAATCTGAATTGAGTTGTCGAAGATGTGGGGTTACATGACGTGACCTTCGCTAGAGATACACCGACAGACCATTACTATTTGCAAGATATATACATGTATCGTCCACGGACAGAATATTACTATTTTAAATAACTTAGCCTTCATTAGGCGCGGGACTTCGTGTGGATTGTAGGCAAGCTACCTTCGCGTTGTGCAACTGATCGTCAGCAATCCAGAGCATATCCGGCTCAACTGGGTGTTTAACCTTGTTGAAGGCTTACTCGGTTTTTCTAAGGTTGTTCTCCAGAGACTTGACGGTGCCTAGTTCCCCTTGCAACTTCTGATGAAAATCCTCGTTTCCTAGTAAAAACTCCGACGCCCAACACTCTCGGCGGAGTCCGAATTTATTTATTTAGATCTTTGTTGCAACTTTTTTACGAATGTCTTTGTTCGCATAAAGAAGGAAGGCCTACTATGATACTTCCCGCTAGCCGTTGTTTCCATATCTCTGTCGCAATTCTCCATCTCACATTTCACGGCGTCCAAGCTATTCAAGAAGCATTGAGCTGCAACTAAGATATACGAATCTGAATTTTTGTATCCGGCGCGGAACATCATGATGTAGGAAACTTTTTTTCCAAACGCACCAAGAGCACACAGAACAAACAGCTGTCCATTGCACTTTCCGCTATTAAATACTTCAAATAGTTGTGAAATTGAAATAGAATTTGTAAAGCACACCCCGTATATATATATATATATATATATATATATATATATATATATATATATATATATATATACAGAGAGAGAAAGAGAGAGAGAACATGTATAATTGTTGCTTGCAAGATGATAAGTTCTTTCAAAGCTCATCTATATATACACTTTATTCCTCTGCGCACACATACATACATACAACAATATATATATATATATATATATATATATATATACAACATATATCAATATACACACATACTCATAATTGTATAACTCAAAGCTATACGCATATATATATATATACATGTACATATTTATATATGTATACATATACACACATACATATATATATATTTTAAAGGTTCATACTTTTTTTTTTATAAGCATCCGTTTGAAATTTAGTAAAAAAGAAGTGTGGTAAATTAAATACCATCAAAGCTTGTTATAGATGCAATATGTATTTTTATAAAATACATATTGCATCTATAACAAGCTTTGATGGTATTTAATTTACCACACTTCTTTTATATATATATATATATATATATATATATATATATATATATATATATATATATAATAGTAATCCAAAGAATATCTACCGGGTTTATAACAAGTGCTCAATATCAAATAGAGCTTTTATATATGATTATTTTTATTTACACAGACATGTACAAAGTCTGCGACACTGGCATGTCAATGTTATCGATCAACAGTTATTATAAACTGAGATCTCATCAGGTAGAGTTAGAATCCGATCTTAACCCTAGATCATATTTGGAAAGTATATTTAATATAAAAGCTCTTATAATATATATTGAGCACTTTTGAAAAGTAATGGTTTTGTTCATTTAGTTAATATTTGAACTTAATTAATTAATTTATATATATATATATATATATATATATATATATATATATATATATATATATATATATATATATATAAAGATGGTAGTGCAGTATTAGTGCAGTTCCAACGAGAGAAAAGTATATATATAAAGGAGTAAGGCTACCAACATTTGTAAAAAGTTTTTTTTACATTTTTTCATTATTTTTTTATTTTACCATTTTATAATTTTATATGACGCGTTTGAAATCCATTATATAAAATTATAAAATAACGTTGAAAACAACTTTTTAGAAATGTTGGTATCCTTACTCTTTTACACACACACACACACACACGCACACATATATATAATATTTGTTTTGTTTATTATCTATGTTCGCATACGTTTCGTCCTTTTAATCGGGACTCGTCAGCATAGAGATATAACTATTCACTACTGGTCGCGCGATTTGAAGCCCCGGGCCTCGAGCGGCTACCGCTTAATAGCCAGATAAACAGTGATAATTTTAACACTTATTTAGGCGGCTTGACATCATAAGAGGGTTCAACTTATATATATATATATATATATATATATATATATATATATATATATAATTTCTGTAAGATGTGGTGCTAAAGGCGCTGATGAAGGACGTTCTGAGTAGCTTTGTTAATAAAAAAAAAATAGAATAAAGTATTTCCAGAATGTTTTGGAAACGAACTTACGCCATACTAGACTTGTTCTAATTCTTTTAACAATTGGAATGTTCTAATTCATTAAATCCTCTTATATATATATATAGATAGAGAGAGAGAGAGAGAGAGAGAGAGAGAGAGAGAGAAAGAAAGAGAGAGAGAAAGAGGGAGAGAGAGAGAAAGAAAGAGAGAGAGAGAAAGAGAGAGAGAGAGAGAAAGAGAGAGAGAGAAAGAAAGAGAGAGAGAGAAAGAGAGAGAGAGGGAGAGAAAGAAAGAGTGAGAGAGAAAGAGAGACAGAGAGAGAGAGAGAGAAAAAGAGAAAGAGAGAGAGAGAAAAAGAGAGAGAGTGGTAGTGTGAATGAGATGGTTTTCCATTGAGTATATTTATAACGCTTATGCAGATAGGGTTTTTTTTAAAAATATATAATTTGCAGCAAGTGTGTGTCTGCGACCGATTGACATCAAACGGATCCGGTTTTGCCGACCAAGGCATCAGACAAAAACGTCCGATTCTAAATCGGGGAGTTTCGTCGAACAATATCCTATGTGTTTGCAGAAACAACAGGAAACAAACATAAAGTGCCGAGAGCGCCTCCTAGCGTCGTGTAAGCAACACTAAAAACCGTCCTATTTATATAAATATCGAAGAGAAGGCGATGTAGGTTGATGAATAGATTTCAAGGAGATAAATGAGGGAGGAGGTGGAAAGAAACAGAGGAGGGCAGGGATTAAATATATAGAATATATATATTGCAAGTATAGAAACATTAATGTTGTAAAAATAAACATATTAACCGATTTTTTTTGCTTGTGAGACAATGCGAACGTATAAGTGTTCACTAATACCCAAAAAACGTGTACACTTTATGTGATATCTCCTTTATTTATTCACCGATTGCCCTTATTTTACAGGACATGGCAGAATCAACGACCGTGAGTACACCAATACCTCAGTGGGAGCTGGGACAAAGAATATACTGTGTTAAATTTTACTACAAGACAGGCTCGTTTAAGAAAACCCAGGACAGTTTCATGCATCAGTTCGGATGTGAAAAGGCTCAATCCAAAAGCAGAATTCAGAACTGGGTTGACCACTTCGAGAAGTATGGAACCGTGGAGAACCTCAACGCTGCCAGTGAGAACCGTCCAAGCCACTCAGGACGTCCCAAGAAGCGGACAGCCGAGCTGGTCGAAAGTGTGAGAGAGTCTCCCCAGGAGAGTCCGAAACGCTCTGTGCGTAAGCAAAGTCAATCCCTCGGTATCTCCCGTGAGACTTGCAGGAGAGTGCTGGTGAACGATATCAGGGCTTACCCATACAGAATACAGACGCTGCAGACCCTTACAGCCTCAGACAAGAAGCAGAGGAGCGCTATGGCAGTCAAGATGCTCGATAAGATCGAGGAGACATAAGGTTTCCTTAACATCCTTTGGACCTCAGATGAAGCCCGCTTCCATCTTGACGGAAATGCGAACTCCAAGACAAATGTCTTCTGGGGTTCTTCCAGACCCAATGAAGTAGCCACCAAGCCCCATGCACTCTCCTAAATACACGGTGTGGGCTGCAATCTCGGTCAGAGGCATCATCAGACCAATCTTCATCGAAGAATCTGGCGCAGCAGTGACAGTCACCAAGGAGCGGTATGTGGAGGTCCTCAAAACCTTCAAGAGTGAGCTCCAGACCCTCTACCGGTCGCTCATGAGCAAGTTCTGGTTTCAGCAAGACGGAGCAAGTTCTCACACCTCAAACCTGTCCCGAGATTGGCTGAAAGAGAATTCGGAGGCCGAGTGATCAGTCTTAAGACTAATTTTGAGTGGCCACCCCATAGCCCGGACCTAAGACCCCCAGATTTGTTCCTTTGAGGCTATCTTAAGGACAGAATCTACGCAAGGAAACTCAGAACCATCACGGAACTCAAGGAAGCCATCAGGGAGGAGATGAGAGCCATTCCCAATTCAATCTGTAAGAACGTCATGGACAACTTCGTTCTGCGCCTCAAGAAATGCACGGAGCTAAAAGGAGTCCATCTAGAACACATGCTGTAGAACGGAGTAAAAAAAGGCCAAAGACCCTAATGTTTTGATATGATGTTTTAAATATAATAAACTAGTTATGCCCCAAAATTCATTTCATTCGGACAAAACACTAAGAAACGGGGCCTAATTAGAGTTGGGGCCCGTTTTGGGGGGTCACCCTGTATATGAGAATAAATAGATTACACGAACATAAGAAAATTAAAAAACAGAGGAAAAAGTATGGATTGGTTGTCCTTTGGTTATTGGAAGTAACTTATGATATATATATATATATATATATATATATATATATATATATATATATGTATATATATATATATATATATGTATATGTATATATATATATATATATATATATATGCTCTGAAGATTGTAATACAACTATATTGAGCTTGCAATTTGAAACATTTTCGGATATTATTAAAATATATATTTTTGTAAAACTCACAAATAACATATATATATATATATATATATATATATATATATATATATATATATATATATATATACAGACACAGACACAGACACAGACACACACACACACACATACATATATATATATATATATTTATATATATATATATATAAATAAAAATGGAATAAAAGCTATGCAATTCAACAACTGACAAAAATAAACTCAGAAACTCATGACATGAGTTTTTGAGTTTATTTTTGTTAGTTGTTGAATTGCATAGCTTTTATTCCATTTTTATTTTTATATATTGTCTGAAACATTGTTTTTTTTTCTCATATATATATATAAATATATATATATATATATATATATACATATGAAAAAGGAAAAACCAAGAGATATGTTTTATATATTCATCAACGTTTTGTCTTTATTGTAAGACTTCCTCAGGATAATAATTTTAAGAAAAATATCATGCAAGTACATCGAAATATTGGGTTGACATGATGGGTTGATAAGGAAAAGTAGTAGCCGTGGCTACTAAGAGCACTGGACGAGGGTCCAGGCTGCTAGAAGTCAGTCAGTTAGGCATGCCTACTAGTTTTCCTTATCAACTTATCATGTCAACCCAATATTTCGATATACTTGTATGGCATTTTTCTTAAAATTATCATCCTGAGGAAGTCTTACAATAAAGACGAAACGTTGATAAATATATGGAAAATATCTCTTGGTTTTTCCTTTTTAATTTCCCAGTACGTCGGATTACTCTCATCCTTCCTTTCTCATATATATATATATATATATATATATATATATATATATATATATATATATGATTTTTTTATTTACACGGACATGTACAAAATCGGCGACACTGGCATGTCGATGTTATTGATCAACAGTTATTATAAACTGAGATCTCATCAGGCAGAGTTAGAATCCGATCTAAATATTATCTAAGGTTAAGATCGGATTCTAACTCTCCCTGATGAGATCTCAGTTTATAATAGCTGTTGATCGATAACATCGACATGCCAGTGTCGCAGATTTTGTACATGTCTGTGTAAATAAAAATAATCATATATAAAAGCTCTATTTGATATTGAGCACTTTTTATAAACCCGGTTGAAATTCTTTGGATTAGTACCCTGTGGATGTTTTACTGGATTATATATATATATATATATATATATATATATATATATATATATATATATATATAACAAAGAGAGAGAGAGAGAGAGAGAGAGAGAGAGAGAGAGAGAGAGAGAGCGAGAGAAATGAGTAAAACTGCATGAAAGGAGAAAAGGGTGAAAGTGTAGCCTCTTTGTTTCGAGTTGGATTCGTTATGCGTACGTTTTTGACGTGTTGCAGTCCATCCTTTTCAGATAGAATGTGAGTCCGTGGCCCCCACGGGCGTGGCTCGTCGATCAGCGTAGAGGATTTGCATTCAATTTCGGCTTTTCTATTAATATTACTTGGATGTGTATATTCACAGGCGCTCTCGATCGTTTATAAAGGAGAGCGATTGAGTGTGTGTGTGTCTGTGGGGGGGGGGGTTGCAAGAGCGCGGTACGGCGTGTAAGGTGCGCGTTGGGAGGTAGAGATGGGGGTTAGGAGGGGGGGGGAGGTCATCGTTCCCTTATCAAAGAAGGTCTGCAAGACCGAAAGTTGTTGACACTTTCCTCTCTGCTGCCTTTTCTATCGGGAAGATCCTCTCTTGTTCTCCAAGATTCGACCATAAATAGTGTAGCAATTCATACCTCAGCTTCTTAAGATGACGCATGCGCGCAACACGATCAACACGCACTTCACTATTCTTTGTCCGACTTCAAACGTCTCCGAGACAAAATGGATGCTCGTTTCCGAAAAGTTCCGGGACTGGTCGAAGTGTGGGCGGTGGTGTATTTCTTTCTATTTTTTTTTGGCGTTTTTGCAGCTTTTTCCTTTTCAGAAGGACTCGTGGCCTTTTGACCAAGATCAAAGTGTAGTATCTGTTCCGATGGATACTACACCCCATAGACTGGTATTGTCTTGGCCTTCGAGGCTTGATTTACGCCGGTCTATGGGTCTGTCCTGTGCAGTTCTAGAAGGCCCACCCTCCCAGGCTTTGCCTCCCCTCTTTGGGGAGGAGTAAGTTTATTGTTTACTGCCTGAGGCGCCCCTACTGTAAAAATTAAGAGTGGATGAAGTTAGTTTAAGGATCTTCTGTCATTACTAAGCAGCACAGCGTTACCACTGTCGACCAATAAAAAAGATATACTTATTAGCATTAGAAGAACAGGAGAATAGATTAAAAAAAAACATGCACATGGCAACAAAAAGTTTATTGCTTACTGCCTGAGGCGCCCCTACCGGGGAATGCCGACGGGGCTACCCAGGCAATTTTTAATTGCCAGATTGCTCACCTCTCGAGCGCTGGCTTATCTGATCCCACTTTCCCGACCTTGTGTCACATCTTACCGCTGTGGGAGGTAGATAAATAAAACGTTTATACACTAGGTTCACGCCTAAGCGAGAAAATTAACACGTTCAGGGAATTCCTATCTATAGCCACACCTGTCAAAATTTCTATCTGTTTTTTCCTCATCACGACGGCTAAGTAAGACTCAAGGTCAGTTTTTAAAAAAAATGCGGCCGTATTCCAGCTCCGCATAAATAAGCCCTCTGGATGGGACAAAAATAAAAGTAGTCCCATTCGAGAAAAATAAATCCGCGACTTAATAAAGACAACAAATACTACACATTGATCCGAGTCCGAAGGCCTGAAAGCGGTCTATTAATTATTTATGTATTAATGGGTCTATCTATATATCGATCAATCCATTTGTATATATACATATATCAATATATAACGATTGATCTATTGATTAAATCGATACAACAATCTATTGAACTATGTATCCACTATTCATCTATAGATCGATCTATGTATCGATCGAGCTATGTCTTTATTTATATCAATGTATATATCTATATATCGATTAATCTATTTGTATATAAATATACATCTATTGATTTGTCTATCGTTTTATCGATTTATAATTATCGATGTATTGACATATCGAAGTATGTGTTTATTAATTATCTATCGATCAGTCAATCTGTCTATCTATCACTCAATGTAACGATATAAATATCAATATATATATATATATATATATATATATATGGGCAAAAATAAGGGTCCTATTTTTAAAAATTCATAACTATTTTATTTATTGATTTTTTTTTTTTTTTTTAGAATAAGTAAAGGACCCCTTCCGAAGCAAGCATGAGCCGTATTAGCCCTAAGGAACGTACCCTCATTTAGAAAAAAATTATTTTTGCTTAAAAAACTCAAAACAGTGTAAAAAACAATACTTTAGTTTTTGTAAGTTTTAAGAAGTGTTTTTCGGCTAAAATTTGTTTCGTTTATTTCAAAAAATCTCGGAAGGGTCAGTCTACACACATAAAGTTTGGTGAGTTTAACTTTTATTTTGTGGAAGTTATTCGAATTCAAGTTATTCAAATTTAAAGATAGGACCCTTATTTTGGCCCACCCTGTATATAATTATATGTCTATGTATCGATCTAGATGTGTATGGATATATATAACTATTTATCTATTTTGGGTCTATCTATATATCGATCAATCCATTTGTATATATATACATACATTAATATATATTGATTTATATATAAATTAAATCGATACAACAATCTATAGAACGATCTATATATCGATCGAGCTATGTCTCTCTCTCTCTCTATATATATATATATATATCAATGTAGATATCAATATATCGATCAATCTATGTGTATATATATAAATATAGTGATTTATCAATCGTTTTATCGATTTATAATTATCGATGTATTGACCTATCGAAATATGTATTCATTAATCATCTATCGATCAGTCCATCTGTCTATCTATCACTCAATGTAACGATATAACTATCAATATGTCTATGTATCCATCTAGATGTGTATGGATATACATATCGATTTATCTCTATATATTTATTCATGGACCTATCCAAGTATCGATCAATGTAACGATCTAAATATCCGTCTATGGATCTATCTATCTATATATGTATATATCGATTTATATATCTATCGATGTATCTATATACTATCTTAGACAGACACACCCACTCTCTCTCTCTTTCTTTCTCTTTCTATTTCTGTCGCATGTTCAGTTTTCTTTATTTGTAACAAAACAGCAGTGTATTTGTTTCACGAACAATGAAAATTAACGGTGTTTATCTCGTAGTAAAGGATATATCTGATCGGATATAATATGAAAATTCATTAGAATTCTTTTTTCATGTATATTATATATTATATTATATATATATATATATATATATATATATACAAATATATATACATATATATATATATATATATATATACATATATGCTATAAATATTTGTTTACTATTGAAGTGTTATCACCTACAGACGACGTCGTTTCGGGCTCTCTTACCCCCATCAGTGTAGGAGTGCAGGTTGCAGGCGGCCGCATGGGCTCGAACATCGTTCGTAGATTCAGGCTAGAATCATGAGATAAACCCTCAGGACCACACGGCCGCGAGAAATCGACACACACAGACACATATATATATATATATATATATATACATATATATATACTTACATACATACATACATATATATATATATATATATATATATATATATATATATATATATATATGTATATATCAGAGTCTTTTTTATTTAACTTATCGTGGTTTCTTTCGACTTTGTTTAATCCATGGCTAGGCGTGGCCAAGTAGGACCTAGTTGACTATTGATGCTGTCCCTTCACCTGCATTTAGTCTTCCTCTAGGTCTTTTCCATTGCCTCGGGGTCGATTCTGTCACTCTATATGTCAACTGGTTGTCTGTACATTGTTAAAAGGTAACCTGCCCATATATATTTAGCCGGTCATATGGTAGTGATGATGTCATTCACTTTAGAGAGTAGAAAGTGACTAATTTGGGTTTATTTTCGCCAGCCTCGTAATTCTCGCTTCCCTTATTTTGTCCTTTAGCCCTCGTATTCCATGAGCGATGTTTCTTACAAAGGAGGGATAATCTATCCATCTAACACTTATCATTGGCGAGTTTTTGGCCTGGAAACAGTATTTTCTTTATTTTTTCTTGAGCTCCTTACACCAAATGGCTTAATATTTTCCCTTGGACGATTTTCATAAAACACATGCTCCAGGGAAAGATATTCGGCTAAATACAAGTGATATTGGAAAGTGATGCCGGAAAAATCGTTTCTACAAAAAAAAAGGCATCGAATTGTTAGAGAAGCGTTGGAATCCGTCTATTACCCTAGAAGAAGACTATGTTGATGAATAAAGTCGAACTTTGCTGAAACGTTGTTAAATTCTTTAGGCCCGACACTTATTGAGCGATGTGTTGAATCTAAATTATACCGATTTTTACAGTTCGGGCAATTTTCACTTATTAAAAAGCCCCTTTAAAAACGGGTGTACGTTCGTAAATTCTGCAGCTCGTGATGTCATGCGTGTTCACTGGTGTGTTATGGTATCCCTCTTTCAAGTGCGTTTGATTTTCACGCTTCAGCAAAAAAGAGAAGGAATTCGTGCATCCGCTGGTCTGCGGCACAAGCCCCCTTTTTTATCCGGTCAAAGAAAATCGCAATACCCTCCTTCCCCCGAGCCGACCCCAGAAACCACACAACTAAAACGCCGACAGCCGCACATCAAATGACTTCATTACAATTATTTGATGCCTGGATAATCGAAACGCTCGCCCATCTAACAAACGAACAAAAATAAAAAGAATCTGAAAACGGTATTGGTAGTTGCATTTAAAGGGTCAAGTCGCGCGTGAAGTGGACTTCCGGTTGAAATCTCCCGTTTTAGCCTTCGTGGATATTTAACTTTATGCCCGTGGATGTAATTGACATTAGATGGAGAAACGAAATTGTCTTTTTTAATTTATTTATTGGCAAATATGTTCATCTATTTGAACGTGTTTATTTTATTTATTGCCAAATATGTTCATCTATTTGAACGTGTTTATTTTATTTATTGCCAAATATGTTCATCTATTTAAACGTGTTTATTTTATTTATGGCGAATATGTTCATCTATTTAAACGTGTTTATTTTATTTATGGCGAATATGTTCATCTATTTGAACGTGTTTATTTTATTTATAGAAAATATGTTCATCTATTTGAACGTGTTTATATTATTTCTGGCAAATATGTTCCTCTATTTGAATGTGTTTAGTTTATTTATGGATAATATGTTCATCTATTTGAACGTGTTTATTTTATTTATCGGCAAATATGTTCATCTATTTGAACGCGTTTGTTTTATTTATGGCAAATATGTTCATCTATTTGAACGTGTTTAGTTTATTTATGGCAAATATGTTCATCTATTTGAACGTGTTTATTTTATTTATTGGCAAATATGTTTATCTATTTGAATGTGTTTTTTTTTATTTATTGGCAAATATGTTCAGATATTTGAACATGTTTATTTTATTTATGGCAAATATATTCATCTATTTGAACGTGTTTATTTTATTTATGGCGAATATATTCATCTATTTGAACGTGTTTATTTTATTTATAGCAGATATGTTCATCTATTTGAACGCGTTTATTTTATTTATGGGAATATGTTCAGATATTTAAACATGTTTATTTTAGTAGTTCCATGGTTGTTATTTCCCAGATGTTAATCCAATGAAACTCCAATGTTTATGAGATAGTAGAGCTATATTATAGCATAACTTTCTTTATTCATACAAACATTATTAGCTACATATGTGCATACATGTTTCAGACGCGATTTTATTCCAAGTCCAACATCGTCAGCCATATTAATTACATTACATTACATATGATTTTTTTTTCATGAAAATCGCTCAAGACAAGACATGAAGCCACTTGATGTAAGGAGCTAGAACAAAAATACTACTTAAAGGTAAACAAATTAGCTAACGATAGGTGTTAGATGGATAGATCCCAACCCAGAATACAGCAATTTTTCCCTCTTTGTCAGGAATATCGCTAATGGAATGATAGGCCCAAAAGAAAAAAAAATAAGTGAAACGAGAGTTACGAGGCTGCTGACAGTAAACTAAAAGTACCCTTTCTACTCTCCCAAATATACAATACGGCCATCACTCAAGCGCTTTCGATCTCGCGCTCGTCATCAGGAGTTTGGGAGGTGACGGTGGTTAAGCGGTTAAGTGGATAACGACACGGACTGAAGATCTGGGTGTTCCAAGTTCGAATCCAGTCGGTTCCACATTACCACTTTCACTTAGGGATGTTGGCAACCTTCTCGTGGTCCTTCCCGTAAGTACCCGATGTCTTTCCAGAAAGATTTATAACTAGAAAAACATTGAATCATCTGATTCACACGAAAGCAGAAGAAGATCAGGAGTTTGTGTCTTATTTTTCCTCTTCGTGTTGTTATCTTTTTCATAGAGTTTATTTTCTTTGTTTTTTTTTCTTTGTTATTTTTCTTTCTTTCTTTTCTCATTATAATTGTTATTTTTATTTAATTATGGAATAAGGATATGGCGTTAGTGCAAGTATTAAATTATATGTTATTAATGTTGGATTGCAGTTTCTTCAATGTATAGGGCTTCCAGGATTTTCTTTCTGTGTGTGAAGCTATTTTTATGGATGATTTTGTGTGTAATTATCAGTACTATACTATAAAGTACTGCTCGCTACAGAGCCCGGCCTAGTTTGGGGGGCGTCAAATAATTAATTATAAATAGTTGTTTATTTTCGTTGCATGTTATGTTCATATATATATATATATATATATATATATATATATATATATATATATATATATATATATATATATATATAGTCTCGGAAGTTTCTCAACCATTAAAACTATATAAAAAAAACAAAACAAAAAAAACTTAAGTCCGAAGTCGTTCAGTGAAAAATCACTCATGTAAGTCAATTTAATTTTTACAGCTATTATATTAGTTTTCTTCTAACATTATTTAAGGGATCATCAGCTGTTTACCATGAAAAACTGTTTCGGGAATTTAAAAACAAGACAGTATTTAATTTCATGGCTTCCCAGCAGAGTTAATCAGACCTCACTTCCCTTAAAATACAAACACATGAACGTTCCGTATACTAAACCTAAGTTTTGTTCCGTATAAATGTTTTGCTTACTTATATTAGTTATTAAAAAGAAAAGAAAAGAAGTCTTCCTTACCTGTGTTGTTCGTCTGTCCAATAAAATTTATCCGTTACTTACAAAAATGTTGCTGCATTTTAAAGTGTTTAGACGAATCCATTACACTACTTTTAAGGTGTTTAATGTATTTTTAGTTTTAGTTTCATATTAAATATATAAAAAATATCAACATATCTAAATATAGAAAAAAAAATTATATATATATACATATATATACTTTTAGTCCTTTTTTCTCCCCCCCCACCTTCTCCGCCTCCTCCTCCTCCTTTGTTGTTTAATTCCTTGTCATCAATTTTAAATAAATACTAATCTTCCTTGCCAACTTACAGCGTTCATAAGCTTAACTGTCGATTTTTTCTCTTTCTTCTTCTTTTTTAACTCACAGCGTTTCCAACCGGCGTTCATAAGCTAACTGTCTATTTTTTCTCTCTTTCTTCTTCTTCTTCTTCTTCTTTTTCAACTCACAGCGTTTTCAATCGGCGTTATAAGCTAACTGTCGATTTTTTCTCTTTCTTCTTCTTCTTTTTTAACTTTTTTAACATTTCTTTCTTTCTTTATCCCTTTGTACTGTTTATTATACGTAACTATTTTTTTAATATAATTATTATATGTGTTATATACACGATTATACATATTCTACATTATTTTTATTTATATTTAGATAGCTTTGGATTTGCTCTATCAATTTAGTTTGATTGATTTGATAAGACTTAAAAGCATCAGGATGGCGAGTAATTGCCTTATTTAATTGTCTAAATATTTTATTTTGATCGCCACCTTGTTTAATCATTCTTATTATTAGGTCAGAAATTGGGGGCATAAAATCTACCAATTTTAAGGTAAGATATATATATATATATATATATATATATATATATATATATATATATATATATATAGATATATATATATATATGTTCAAGATGTCTAAAATGTATCCGACCTTAGGACATAGAAAGTATTTCAAATACGTGACGGTGTTGGGACCCTAATCTCCTTCAAAATAGGCCCCTTCCCTTGTGCTTGCACACACTTAGCCCACCGATCCATCTACTGTCGGAAACACCCCATGAAGTCTTTTTTAGAATTGTGTTCATCTCTGCCATCGCGTTATATTCAGCATGTGTTTGGAGAAGGTGCGATGGGTGTAACACAAATTAAGGAGTGGTTCGACGGATTCAAAACTGGCCGCACATTAGCTGAGAGTGACCAGCGTTCTGGCAGACCTCAAACTGCTCGGAGTACAGCTGTTGTTGAGAGGGTGCGAAACAAGAGATAATGCGGAACGCCACGGCAGAGATGAACACCATTCCAAAAGAAGACTTCCAGAGGTTTTTCCGGCAGTGGATGGATCGGTGGGCTAAGTGTGTGCAAGTACAAGGGACCTATTTTGAAAAGGGATTAGGGTCCCAACCCTGTCACGTATTTGAAATATTTTTTCTGGCCTTAGGTCGGATACTTTTTAGACAGCCTTCGTATATATATATATATATATATATATGTTATTTTTAAATTTCCCCAAAGCATTACATTCATCTATTGTATACTTAATATGGCCTGAAAATGTTGGACTTGGAATAAAGTCCAAGCTGAAAATGGTGTATTTTATGTATTTTTAGACAAAAAGAAACAATGAAACACTAATGAAAAAACGGTATCATGTCATGGAGGCGTAAAGAACCCCCCCCCAAAAAAAAGAAAACGAAGTGGCATTTACTAAACTGGAAATATGAGGTGCCATCAAAAAAGTTTAAAGACTGAAGCTCTACACCCCATGTGGAGAGTAGCCCCCTATTCTTAAGTGCTCATACTTTATTACTGAAATTGAATAATTACAGTATATGAATATGATAACAAAGAATATAGCATAGAGTTTTATGAGAAGTTCAATATAAGCGCCAGCATTCGTAACCAGTTTATTAAGTCGCCTGAGAACCGCATCAACTGATTTCACAAGTAATTCATTTTTTTTCGTTTCTGCCTCAAGGCGATCAAATGACAAATATGATCGCTCTTGTCTACCCTTCCGAGCGTGGGTGTTTTAAATCTATAAAATAACAAAAAAAACAACAAGCTTATTTAAGTTATGGTAACAGTGACAATAGATGCCGCTTGTAAGGATTCCTGTGTAGGGAGTCTTTAGAGAGAGAGAAGAAAAAAAACGAAATGAGAACAAAAGATAAGCGAAATAGAACATAAAAAAAAACATAGAAAGCTGTACACAAACGCCTACAAAATACCAGATGCTGTCGAAAGAGAATAAAAAAGCGGCGACATCGAAATGAAAGAAAATGAAAAAATGAAAGAGAAAATGAATGAAAAAGAAAATTGAAAGAAATACAGATAAATAAAATTTGGTGAAAATATCCAAAAAATGGAGAGAAAGTGGAAAAGCGAAATGAGAACATGAAAAGTTATAAAATGAATGAAAGGGAAAAAAGGAAATGAAATTAATTTGTAGCAGAAAAATTCAAAATGGAGATTTTTTTCTTCACGTGAAAGTTTTTTCTTTGTTTTTTTCTTTGTATTTGCCCACAATGATCCACAGTGTGGTGTAGGTTTTTTCAAGACTTTTCAATTTGAGAAATTTTCTTCTTTGTGAATTTTTCTGATGATCTTGAGGTGTATCAGAGCCGATATTGATATAATAATGTTGGTTGGCTCACCTCCAGGGAAACGAGTCGTAAATATACATCTCACAGGAATGTTGTTTTTTTAATGGGAAAAAATTAAAATAAATAATAAACACCATGATTATGGAATATAAAATGAACTTGTCTTATATATATATATATATATATATATATATATATATATATATATATATATATATATATATACAGGGTGGGCAAAAATAAGGGTCCAATTTTTAAAAATTCATAACTTTTTTATTTATTGATTTTTTTTTTTTTTAGAATAAGTAAAGGACCCCTTCCGAAGCAAGCATGAGCCGTATTAGCCCTAAGGAACGTACCCTCATTTAGAAAACATTATTTTTGCTTAAAAAACTCAAAACAGTGTAAAAAACAATACTTTAGTTTTTGTAAGTTTTAAGAAGTGTTTTTCAGCTAAAATTTGTTTTGTTTATTTCAAACAATTTCGGAAGGGTCAGTCTACACACACATAAAGTTTGGTGAGTTTAACTTTTATTTTGTGGAAGTTATTCAAATTCAAGTTATTCAAATTTAAAGATAGGACCCTTATTTTGGCCCACCCTGTATATATATATATATATATATATATATATATATATATATATATATATATATATATATATATATATATATATATATATATATATATATATATATAAATGATAATTTATTTCATTTATATTCATATTTCTGCTCTATATTTTTATTGAGCACTGTCATGAACCCGGTTCAACTCCCCTGGATTTATACCATGTGGATCTATACCATACTCGGATTATATATATATATATATATATATATATATATATATATATATATATATATATATATATATATATATATATATATATATATATATATATATATATATATCGCTTCCCATCTGGGGGCATCACATTGTCAGGGAAAATTATTTCCAATTTGCATTTAGGTAAAGTGTTTTCCGGTCAAACATATCGCAGACAAAATAAACAAATGAATTAATCTTTCTCTCCCCTCTCTCTGTCTCTCTCTCTATCTCTCTCTCTGTCTCTCTCTCTCTTTATATATATAAATATATATATATATATATAATTTATTTAGATACTGTATATTACATATTTCAGCAATATACCGCGGTTTCATCGAAAAGGGTAGATTTAGACATCTTTTGGATGAAACCGCGGTACATTGCTGAAATATGTAATATACAGTATCTATATAAATTATATTAGCTCTCTTATATGATCGAGCACTTTATTTGATTTCTTTTCATATACACACACACTATATATATATATATATATATATATATATATATATATATATATATATATATATATTGGTACCAAAATATTAGTACAACATTAGTGCCGTCGGTTTCAAGCACAGAAGGACTTAACCATCCGGCTCTCTTCAGCTTATGATGTTTTATATATATATATATATATATATATATATTAAATATGATTAAAATTTCCCCCTCTCTCTAAATATGCATTAAATAGGTTGTCACTCTCTCTCTCTCTCTCTAATTATATTTGAATTGTCGAGTGTGAATTTTCACCTTTTTTTCAGTTTAAAAAATGTAATCATCTAAATTGGATGCTTGACAATACTACAAGGTTTAAATAAATTATTGTATCGATGATTATGTAATTTCGTCTTACTAAATTTTATTTTTTTGACCCCCTGGGGGCGCGAACCAGAATTTTTTTGAAATTAAGGATGCTCATTTTATATCCAGAACAATTGATTCTACATTTTAGCCAAGTTTCAGAAAAATTGAATGGATGGATCAAACGTTATGGGAGAAAAGGGTCACTTTTTGCGATTTTGGGGGCTTTTGACCCCCTGAGGGCGCGAACCAGACTTTTTCCAAGGTCAGCGATACTTATTTTCTATTAGGAACAATTGCCTCCACATTTTGGCCAAGTTTACGAGAAATTGAATGGATAGATGAAATATTATGGGGCAAAAAATGTAATTTTTTGCCATTTCGGGGATTTTTGACCCCCTGCGGGGCTAACCAGATTGTTTTCAAAAATCGGAGAATGTCACTTTCTAACCTGACCAAAGTTACAACTTCATGCAAAATTTCAGAGAAATTCAATGGATGGTTGCGGAGAAAAATCCGGACGGACGGACGGACGGACGGACATGCATCAAAACATAAGTCCCCCGATGTTCAAAATCGGGAGACCAATTAAGGAAACCAATAAAAAAAAAAAAAAAAAAAACGAAAATTCTAAAAAAAACGAAAATTTAGTATCGGCTTTTCTCGGAGGGTGGGGGTGTCTTCAAAATACCGCTTCTCTGACATTAAGTTATGATTCTCGGTGCCCGGTCCTTTATTTTTGGTACGTGACGTAAAAACGGTGCAATTAATATCACGTGATCTCCGGTTTACGGATGACACATTTGGTACTATCTTCGTACACATTCACCAAGACATGTTGCGCCCACGGTCCGGGAATGTTTCACAAGTCCGACGAGCTAAAGTAAACAGCAACTCTCCATCGAAACTTTTCCGACCAATACGTTGCGTCTATCAATGTAGAAAAAATCGATACATGAAGAGTTATCGATTCGAAACAGGTGCTTCTTTTTTTTCTTATAATAGAATATATATTTGTTTATTTCATTCTCAGAGTTCTGTTCCAGCGACGCCGAAGATACGAGGATTCTTCAAGAGCCTCGCTTTCATCTATTCCCGCCAAAAACACCTCGCACCACCACTACGCTTTCTTCAGCCTGAAACACCTGCGCAGTAAAGCATCAGAAGTATTGTCACCTGCGCAGCTTGGAAATAGCGTTTAATTCGCCCAATTGTTGGACGAAACACAGAAAATTAGATTTTTGCTTGAAAAGAATAATTCTTTAACATCTTTTTCTTCTTTTTCTTCTTCTTCTCTTTCTTTTTTCTTCTTATCCCTTCTTTTTTTTCTTCTTCTTCTTCTTCTTCTTCTTCTTCTTCTCTTTAAGTTTACTTCTTTTCTCCTACTTCTTCTTGATATTATTTTTTCTCCCTATTAATTTAATTGCGAAATTAAATTCCACCATTGTGCATTTTGGTTCATTCAAGAAATTAAATAAAATCTCCTCAAAATACACACACGCACCCCACCCCCTTCCCCACACATTGTAGCCCAATAATTATTTAAAATATTGTTTTATCGTTGATAGATGTTTAACATTTTGGATGAAAAGTGAATCTACTTGAGCAGGTTGTGTTTTCCCGGGCAACGCTGAACACGGCTCCATTAGTTAATAATATAGACGAATCCCAAAGAAGCAAATAGCCCTAAACAGAACTGCTCTTCGACAGGTTCCGGTAGCGTTGTTTTTATAATTTAATAGTCGAATATCTTAACCCCATAGAACGTAGCCCCCTCTGTGTCATGGACTATCAAGAGGAGGTGATGAGCGAAGGTTTTACATGATTTGTTAGAACAAAACTGTCAAATCTATTCATTACGTTAACCGTATTATATTCAAGCTTTTTATGGGCCCTTTAATCCTGCGGGTGCTAATATCCGCCCCCCACCCACCCAGTGCGTAACCTTTGACCCACTGATGCAATTAGAATGACATTTGGCACAGACGGGTATTGAGAGCGGTTTACCTTTGACAACACCGTAACTCTCATTTTCCCTTATTTTGTTCTTTATTCCTCACACTACATAACCGATGTTTCTGACAAAGGGGGGAGAATTACGGTTTTTTGGTTCGGCTTTTGTTTTAAATTCCTATTTATCTACGTCCCACAAAGTAGAATGTGACACAAGGTCGGAAAGTGGGAATTTGCACTCTAAAGGAAGAGTACGGAGTTTCTTAAAAAATTGCCTGGGCAGGGCGCCTCAGACAGTAAGCAATAAACTTACTCCTCCCCAAAGAGGGCCGGCAAAGCCTGGGAGGGGTTAACCTCCCATAACTGCACAGGACAGACCCATAGACCGGCGTAAATCAAGACCCGAAGGCCAAGACAATACCAGTATATAGGGTGCAGTATCCATCGGAACAGATACTACACTTTGATCTTGGCCAAAAGGCCAAGAAAGCGACCGACTTTTGTTTTGAATTCGTGAAATGTCAAGATTTGTAATCCTCTTACAGTATTATTCATCGTTCAACTGCCAATCTATCCAACTCATCTAACCAAACCTCGATTAGTTTTAGCCTTGATAAATGACGAATCATTCGCAAAAAGAAACAGCAAAATCAATTTTTGACTGAAAAAAATGTTGATGACGTCAGTATGTTTTTGATGACGTTATAAATTCTCGGCAGGTGTCTTTTGATCATTTTTCAAATTGCTAAAGCAATCGCCATGAAACACAGTAAACATATAGGTACTACATTGACAAGATAAATATTACTTTTAAAATATCGGCTGACGTAAGCATTTTTATAATGACGTCATAGGTGTTACTCAAATTTTTTATTCTGATTTATTTGCCTAAATTTGAACGAATTTACCCATGACAACAATATAAATAAATAATACACACATGTCCTTTTAATTAAAAGCATTTTGCTGACTATAAAATGTTTATCTCCAGAAAGAGTAAAACCTATTTCCTTTTGATGGATATCCAACACAAAAATAAAAAAAAATCGTCGCACAAATGAAGTTATTCGTTTCCGCCTGGTTAAACAATTGCCTATAATATAAGCAATCAAAAATGGATAGTTTACAACAGAAAAAGGGGTACAAGCATTCGTCACACAATCGAAATTATTCTTCTTCGCCCAGATAAATAGTTGTCTGTAATATAAGCGATGAAAAATGGATAGCTTACAAGGGAAAGTGGCGCAAGGATTCATCATATATGCGAAATTAAGTAGCGAAACTAACTTCAATAGTCTAGTCTTTTGGCCGAGATCAAAGTGTAGTATCTGTTCCGATGGATACTGCACCCTATAGACCGGTGTCATCTTGGCCTTTGGGTCTTGATTCCGCCGGTTTGTGGGTTTGTCCTGTGCAGTTCTAGAAGATTCACCCTCCCAGTCTTTGCCTTCCCTCTTTGGGGAGGAGTAAGTTTATTGTTTACTGCCTGAGGCGCCCCTACTGTAAGAATTAAGAGTGGATGATGTTAGTTTAAGGATATTCTGTCATTACTAAGCAGCACAGCGTTACCACTGTCGACCAATAAAAAAGATATACTTATTAGCATTAGAAAAACAGGAGAATACATTAAAAAAAACATGCACATTGCAACAAAATGGTAAATGGATGTTCAAATTGATTTAAAATAATTGCTAAAAAGAGAAAAATGTCTGTTCTCTTGGTGAATAGAGAAAAATGTGTGTAATCTTGCTGCAAACGCACACTGTGGGACTTCACTCTCAATGTAGCCACGCTCCTAAGGCATTTTATTCGGCGACAGGATGTTTTCTTACGCAGTGTGATCATGTGTGGAAGTAAAACCTGGTCAGTGAGGGTTGAGAACATGTTTTTCATGGAGAGAAATGATATGAAAATAATACGATGGATACTTAGATCTGCTGACCTCAGAGGATGGTTTAATCTGGCCGGTATAATTGATTGATGTTTAATGTTAGTCTTTCATGCAGAATTAGTTATGATGAATTCAGAGGAAGATTACGTATGGACAGTATAAAGAGATCTTTGCAAAAGAGTAGACGTCATGTTAAGAATGGATGAGAGTACTTCGGTTAGTAGATGTAGAACAGTTGAGGCAGCAGATTCAATTCGGAAAGGAAATCCAAGAAAACATGGTTGGAGGTGATCAAAATTGACCTGAGGGAAAGAGGTATTAATATGTGCCTGCCCAAAGATAGGTTTCGTTAGAAGTCAATTACTTGACCACATCGAAAAACAACATAATATTATTGATTGTCGAAAATAAAATAATCGTTGGTTAAAGTCAAGCCACCTGGTCGGAGAAAAACAAATATGATGGATTGTCAAACGTAAAACAATTGATTAATTTGAACCATCTGCAAAGGTTAGCAGCAAAAGGAAATGCCCTGTCGCAGAATAAAACGCCCTGGGGCGTGATTACAATGATAGCGAAGTCCCACAGTGAGCGTTTGTATGTGGAGGTATTGGTGTCACAAATTGTTATATAATAACAACGCGACATTGGTATCATCAGTTGACTGGCGATTAAAGCCCAAGAAAAAACACCCGGTCGAATTCCTGTGAGTGCGTCTTTTTCCTCACTAATTACATTTCTTTCACCGCTACCCGCAATAAAGATATATCCTTATATTTTTGTATATCAGTTTGGCGTCGAAAATAGAAGAATTGCAACACATGACCGTAGCAAGTTTGGATCAAGTTTATTCTATAAGACCACTTTCACTCATAGCTATAGGAAGCATTCACATGATTCCCCTCTGTAAGTAGCTGACCGACATTCGTTCAGTTTATAAACTTTGAAGGAATATATAAAAAAGAGAAAAATGAAAGCCAGCTTCCGGAACAAAATCATAAGGAAACTGATCAACTCCAAGTGGGAGGCTACATCATATACACGAAAATGTACTAACTTGGTCCTGTTCAACGCATGCCAAAAAATTAGATCAAGCATTGAATAACACCTGTCACTTGATCACTGGCTGTCTGAAGCTTATCAACTTGAACAACTTATTAGCATTGATTCTGTAGATCTGAGACGGGAAGTTGCCAGCTGACTAGAGATCACATAGGCTACCAGTGATGAACGCCGTCTCCTTCATGGACGTGAACCAACGGCTGAAGTCAAAGAAGAAGCTTTCACAGCCATGTCGACACCCCTAACAACATCTTAGGAAGCGACCAGACTACAGCTGTGGACCAGTCGGCTAGAGAATGACCGCCTACTTATGACAGTGGTATCCCCCTTTCTGAGGAACTCCACCTTCGCCCAGAAGCACCCTGGTTCGAGTAGAAAACACTGAACCGCTTGAGAACTAAAATGGGGCGATCAAAAGTTGCTATGACAAGATGGCGTAACTAAATCGACCAACCATATGCGAACGTGGAGAGTTGGACCACGCGATGCATTACTGACTTGACTGCGTTTTACTGTCCAACCAGTGGAGCGTGAAACATCTTGCAGAGTAAACCAAAAATGCAAAAGACTGGGTAAAAAAGTGGGAAAGTGTCGTATGACCCCTTGCTTCAAATACATGCAAATAAGAAGAGGAAGAAATAGGAGAAGAAGAAGAAGAAGAAGAAGAAGAAGAAGGAGGAATAGGAGAAGAAGAAGAAGAAGAAGAAGAAGAAGACATAGGAAAAGAAGAAGAAGAAGACATAGGAAAAGAAGAAGAAGAAGAAGAAGAAGAAGGAATAGGAGAAGAAGAAGAAGAAGAAGAAGAAGAAGAAGAAGAAGGAGGAATAGGAGAAGAAGAAGAAGACATAGGAAAAAAAGAAGAAGAAGAAGAAGAAGAAGAAAAAGAAAAAAGAAGAAGAAAAAGAAGAAGAAAAAGAAGAAGAAGAAGAAGAGAAGGAGAAGAAGAAGAAGAAGAAGAAGAAGAAATAGGAAAAAAAGAAGAAGAAAAAGAAAAAGAAGAGAAGAAGAAATAGGAGAAGAAGAAGAAGGAATAGGAGGAGGAGAAGAAGAAGAAGAAGAAGAAGAAGAAGAAGAAGAAATAGGAGATAAAGAAGAAGAAGAAGAAGAAATAGGAGAAGAAGAAGAAGAAGAAGAAGAAATAGGAGAAGAAGAAGAAGAAGAAGAAGAAAAAATAGGAGAAGAAGAAGAAGAAGAAGAAGAAGAAGAAAAAGAAAAAAGAAGAAGAAATAGAAGAGGAAGAAGTAGAAAAAGAAAAAAGAAGAAGAAGAAGCACCTGGCTCTAGAAAGAATTGGATAAACCAACAACGAGATCGAGTCGATCAAAAAATCATCAAGGTGGTTAAGTGGTTAACGACGCAGACTGATGACCTTGGTGTCCCGGGTTCGAAACCAGTTCGTTCCACAGAAACACTTTCATCAAAACCCACACCTGACCTTGTGGCTAACCTCATATAGAGGAGGTAAACAAAATACTGATCCATATGAATTTATTTTGTTTCGCTTTCTCACCCCCCCCTCTCTCTCTCTCTCTCTGGCCCCTTTTCCCTCCTCCTCCTTCTCTCTCTCTCTCTTCCTCTCAATTAGTGGTGCTGGCGAGAAGGATACCAATGTGGACTGACAACCTGGGCGTGACAGGTATACTGTAGTCGTAACATGCTACTTAGAATTAGGGGGACAGTTTAGGGGGTCATTCTCAAATTTGGAGCTGTGCAACGAGATTTTTTTTTCACATGAGTTTTAAATTTCTCCATGTTGATACAGTCGGAGAAACAGGGATCGGGAAGGGAGTTCCGAAGACCGGCAGCTCGAGGAAAGAAGCTATTGCATGAAGCTAAAAAAATATCGTGCTTAAGGATTGTCTTCATGAGACTAAAACTTTCGCATTTATTCGTATAAATAGATAAACATTGACATCTTGGTAATGTTGATACAAATTCGTAATTTATTCGTATAAATAGATAAACATTGACATCTTGGTAATGTTGATACAAATTCATAATTTATTCGTATAAATAGATAAACATTGACATCTTGGTAATGTTGATACAAATTCGTACTTTATTCGTATAAATATATAAACATTGACATCTTGGTAATGTTGATACAAATTCGTACTTTATTCGTATAAATAGATAAACATTGGCATCTTGGTAATGTTGATACAAATTCATAATTTATTCGTATAAATAGATAAACATTGGCATCTTGGTAATGTTGATACAAATTCGTAATTTATTCGTATAAATAGATAAACATTGGCATCTTGGTAATGTTGATACAAATTCATAATTTATTCGTATAAATAAGTAAACATTGACATCTTGGTAATGTTGATACAAATTCGTACTTTATTCGTATAAATAGATAAACATTGACATCTTGGTAATGTTGATACAAATTCATAATTTATTCGTATAAATAGATAAACATTGACATCTTGGTAATGTTGATACAAATTCATAATTTATTCGTATAAATAGATAAACATTGGCATCTTGGTAATGTTGATACAAATTCGTAATTTATTCGTATAAATAGATAAACATTGGCATCTTGGTAATGTTGATACAAATTCATAATTTATTCGTATAAATAGATAAACATTGGCATCTTGGTAATGTTGATACAAATTCGTACTTTATTCGTATAAATAGATAAACATTGACATCTTGGTAATGTTGATACAAATTCGTACTTTATTCGTATAAATAGATAAACATTGACATCTTGGTAATGTTGATACAAATTCGTAATTTATTCGTATAAATAGATAAACATTGGCATCTTGGTAATGTTGATACAAATTCGTAATTTATTCGTATAAATAGATAAACATTGGCATCTTGGTAATGTTGATACAAATTCGTAATTTATTCGTATAAATAGATAAACATTGGCATCTTGGTAATGTTGATACAAATTCGTAATTTATTCGTATAAATCGATAAACATTGGCATCTTGGTAATGTTGATACAAATTCGTAATTTATTCGTATAAATAGATAAACATTGACATCTTGGTAATGTTGATACAAATTCATAATTTATTCGTATAAATAGATAAACATTGACATCTTGGTAATGTTGATACAAATTCGTAATTTATTCGTATAAATAGATAAACATTGACATCTTGGTAATGTTGATACAAATTCGTACTTTATTCGTATAAATAGATAAACATTGGCATCTTAGTAATGTTGATACAAATTCATAATTTATTCGTATAAATAGATAAACATTGACATCTTGGTAATGTTGATACAAATTCGTACTTTATTCGTATAAATAGATAAACATTGACATCTTGGTAATGTTGATACAAATTCGTAATTTATTCGTATAAATAGATAAACATTGACATCTTGGTAATGTTGATACAAATTCATAATTTATTCGTATAAATAGATAAACATTGGCATCTTGGTAATGTTGATACAAATTCGTAATTTATTCGTATAAATAGATAAACATTGACATCTTGGTAATGTTGATACAAATTCGTAATTTATTCGTATAAATAGATAAACATTGACATCTTGGTAATGTTGATACAAATTCATAATTTATTCGTATAAATAGATAAACATTGGCATCTTGGTAATGTTGATACAAATTCATAATTTATTCGTATAAATAGATAAACATTGGCATCTTGGTAATGTTGATACAAATTCATAATTTATTCGTATAAATAGATAAACATTGGCATCTTGGTAATGTTGATACAAATTCATAATTTATTCGTATAAATAGATAAACATTGGCATCTTGGTAATGTTGATACAAATTCATAATTTATTCGTATAAATAGATAAACATTGGCATCTTGGTAATGTTGATACAAATTCATAATTTATTCGTATAAATAGATAAACATTGACATCTTGGTAATGTTGATACAAATTCGTAATTTATTCGTATAAATAGATAAACATTGACATCTTGGTAATGTTGATACAAATTCGTACTTTATTCGTATAAATAGATAAACATTGGCATCTTAGTAATGTTGATACAAATTCATAATTTATTCGTATAAATAGATAAACATTGACATCTTGGTAATGTTGATACAAATTCGTACTTTATTCGTATAAATAGATAAACATTGACATCTTGGTAATGTTGATACAAATTCGTAATTTATTCGTATAAATAGATAAACATTGACATCTTGGTAATGTTGATACAAATTCATAATTTATTCGTATAAATAGATAAACATTGGCTCTTGGTAATGTTGATACAAATTCGTAATTTATTCGTATAAATAGATAAACATTGACATCTTGGTAATGTTGATACAAATTCGTAATTTATTCGTATAAATAGATAAACATTGACATCTTGGTAATGTTGATACAAATTCATAATTTATTCGTATAAATAGATAAACATTGGCATCTTGGTAATGTTGATACAAATTCATAATTTATTCGTATAAATAGATAAACATTGGCATCTTGGTAATGTTGATACAAATTCATAATTTATTCGTATAAATAGATAAACATTGACATCTTGGTAATGTTGATACAAATTCATAATTTATTCGTATAAATAGATAAACATTGACATCTTGGTAATGTTGATACAAATTCATAATTTATTCGTATAAATAGATAAACATTGGCATCTTGGTAATGTTGATACAAATTCATAATTTATTCGTATAAATAGATAAACATTGGCATCTTGGTAATGTTGATACAAATTCATAATTTATTCGTATAAATAGATAAACATTGGCATCTTGGTAATGTTGATACAAATTCATAATTTATTCGTATAAATAGATAAACATTGGCATCTTGGTAATGTTGATACAAATTCATAATTTATTCGTATAAATAGATAAACATTGGCATCTTGGTAATGTTGATACAAATTCGTAATTTATTCGTATAAATAGATAAACATTGACATCTTGGTAATGTTGATACAAATTCATAATTTATTCGTATAAATAGATAAACATTGGCATCTTGGTAATGTTGATACAAATTCATAATTTATTCGTATAAATAGATAAACATTGGCATCTTAGTAATGTTGATACAAATTCGTACTTTATTCGTATAAATAGATAAACATTGACATCTTGGTAATGTTGATACAAATTCGTACTTTATTCGTATAAATAGAAAAACATTGACATCTTGGTAATGTTGATACAAATTCATAATTTATTCGTATAAATAGATAAACATTGGCATCTTGGTAATGTTGATACAAATTCATAATTTATTCGTATAAATAGATAAACATTGGCATCTTGGTAATGTTGATACAAATTCATAATTTATTCGTATAAATAGATAAACATTGGCATCTTGGTAATGTTGATACAAATTCATAATTTATTCGTATAAATAGATAAACATTGGCATCTTGGTAATGTTGATACAAATTCATAATTTATTCGTATAAATAGATAAACATTGGCATCTTGGTAATGTTGATACAAATTCATAATTTATTCGTATAAATAGATAAACATTGGCATCTTGGTAATGTTGATACAAATTCATAATTTATTCGTATAAATAGATAAACATTGGCATCTTGGTAATGTTGATACAAATTCATAATTTATTCGTATAAATAGATAAACATTGGCATCTTGGTAATGTTGATACAAATTCATAATTTATTCGTATAAATAGATAAACATTGGCATCTTGGTAATGTTGATACAAATTCATAATTTATTCGTATAAATAGATAAACATTGGCATCTTGGTAATGTTGATACAAATTCATAATTTATTCGTATAAATAGATAAACATTGGCATCTTGGTAATGTTGATACAAATTCATAATTTATTCGTATAAATAGATAAACATTGGCATCTTGGTAATGTTGATACAAATTCATAATTTATTCGTATAAATAGATAAACATTGGCATCTTGGTAATGTTGATACAAATTCATAATTTATTCGTATAAATAGATAAACATTGGCATCTTGGTAATGTTGATACAAATTCATAATTTATTCGTATAAATAGATAAACATTGGCATCTTGGTAATGTTGATACAAATTCGTAATTTATTCGTATAAATAGATAAACATTGACATCTTGGTAATGTTGATACAAATTCATAATTTATTCGTATAAATAGATAAACATTGGCATCTTAGTAATGTTGATACAAATTCATAATTTATTCGTATAAATAGATAAACATTGGCATCTTGGTAATGTTGATACAAATTCGTACTTTATTCGTATAAATAGATAAACATTGACATCTTGGTAATGTTGATACAAATTCGTAATTTATTCGTATAAATAGATAAACATTGACATCTTGGTAATGTTGATACAAATTCGTAATTTATTCGTATAAATAGATAAACATTGACATCTTGGTAATGTTGATACAAATTCATAATTTATTCGTATAAATAGATAAACATTTGCATCTTGGTAATGTTGATACAAATTCATAATTTATTCGTATAAATAGATAAACATTGGCATCTTGGTAATGTTGATACAAATTCATAATTTATTCGTATAAATAGATAAACATTGGCATCTTGGTAATGTTGATACAAATTCGTACTTTATTCGTATAAATAGATAAACATTGACATCTTGGTAATGTTGATACAAATTCGTAATTTATTCGTATAAATAGATAAACATTGACATCTTGGTAATGTTGATACAAATTCGTACTTTATTCGTATAAATAGATAAACATTGACATCTTGGTAATGTTGATACAAATTCGTAATTTATTCGTATAAATAGATCAACATTGACATCTTGGTAATGTTGATACAAATTCATAATTTATTCGTATAAATAGATAAACATTGGCATCTTGGTAATGTTGATACAAATTCATAATTTATTCGTATAAATAGATAAACATTGGCATCTTGGTAATGTTGATACTAATTCATAATTTATTCGTATAAATAGATAAACATTGGCATCTTGGTAATGTTGATACAAATTCATAATTTATTCGTATAAATAGATAAACATTGGCATCTTGGTAATGTTGATACAAATTCGTAATTTATTCGTATAAATAGATAAACATTGACATCTTGGTAATGTTGATACAATATCGTAATTTATTCGTATAAATAGATAAACATTGACATCTTGGTAATGTTTATACAAATTCATAATTTATTCGTATAAATAGATAAACATTGGCATCTTGGTAATGTTGATACAAATTCATAATTTATTCGTATAAATAGATAAACATTGGCATCTTGGTAATGTTGATACAAATTCATAATTTATTCGTATAAATAGATAAACATTGGCATCTTGGTAATGTTGATACAAATTCGTACTTTATTCGTATAAATAGATAAACATTGACATCTTGGTAATGTTGATACAAATTCGTAATTTATTCGTATAAATAGATAAACATTGACATCTTGGTAATGTTGATACAAATTCATAATTTATTCGTATAAATAGATAAACATTGGCATCTTGGTAATGTTGATACAAATTCGTAATTTATTCGTATAAATAGATAAACATTGACATCTTGGTAATGTTGATACAAATTCATAATTTATTCGTATAAATAGATAAACATTGGCATCTTGGTAATGTTGATACAAATTCATAATTTATTCGTATGAATAGATAAACATTGGCATCTTGGTAATGTTGATACAAATTCATAATTTATTCGTATAAATAGATAAACATTGACATCTTGGTAATTTTGATACAAATTCGTAATTTATTCGTATAAATAGATAAACATTGACATCTTGGTAATGTTGATACAAATTCATAATTTATTCGTATAAATAGATAAACATTGGCATCTTGGTAATGTTGATACAAATTCGTAATTTATTCGTATAAATAGATAAACATTGACATCTTGGTAATGTTGATACAAATTCATAATTTATTCGTATAAATAGATAAACATTGGCATCTTGGTAATGGTGATACAAATTCATAATTTATTCGTATAAATAGATAAACATTGGCATCTTGGTAATGTTGATACAAATTCATAATTTATTCGTATAAATAGATAAACATTGGCATCTTGGTTATGTTGATACAAATTCATAATTTATTCGTATAAATAGATAAACATTGGCATCTTGGTAATGTTGATACAAATTCATAATTTATTCGTATAAATAGATAAACATTGGCATCTTGGTAATGTTGATACAAATTCATAATTTATTCGTATAAATAGATAAACATTGGCATCTTGGTAATGTTGATACAAATTCATAATTTATTCGTATAAATAGATACACGTTAACATCTTGGTAATGTTGATACAAATTCATAATTTATTCGTATAAATAGATAAACATTGACATCTTGGTAATGTTGATACAAATTCGTAATTTATTCGTATAAATAGATAAACATTGACATCTTGGTAATGTTGATACAAATTCGTAATTTATTCGTATAAATAGATAAACATTGACATCTTGGTAATGTTGATACAAATTCATAATTTATTCGTATAAATAGATAAACATTGGCATCTTGGTAATGTTGATACAAATTCATAATTTATTCGTATAAATAGATAAACATTGGCATCTTGGTAATGTTGATACAAATTCATAATTTATTCGTATAAATAGATAAACATTGGCATCTTGGTAATGTTGATACAAATTCATAATTTATTCGTATAAATAAATAAACATTGACATCTTGGTAATGTTGATACAAATTCGTAATTTATTCGTATAAATAGATAAACATTGGCATCTTGGTAATGTTGATACAAATTCATAATTTATTCGTATAAATAGATAAACATTGGCATCTTGGTAATGTTGATACAAATTCATAATTTATTCGTATAAATAGATAAACATTGGCATCTTGGTAATGTTGATACAAATTCATAATTTATTCGTATAAATAGATAAACATTGGCATCTTGGTAATGTTGATACAAATTCATAATTTATTCGTATAAATAGATAAACATTGGCATCTTGGTAATGTTGATACAAATTCATAATTTATTCGTATAAATAGATAAACATTGGCATCTTGGTAATGTTGATACAAATTCATAATTTATTCGTATAAATAGATACACGTTGACATCTTGGTAATGTTGATACAAATTCATAATTTATTCGTATAAATAGATAAACATTGACATCTTGGTAATGTTGATACAAATTCGTAATTTATTCGTATAAATAGATAAACATTGACATCTTGGTAATGTTGATACAAATTCATAATTTATTCGTATAAATAGATAAACATTGGCATCTTGGTAATGTTGATACAAATTCATAATTTATTCGTATAAATAGATAAACATTGACATCTTGGTAATGTTGATACAAATTCGTAATTTATTCGTATAAATAGATTAACATTGACATCTTGGTAATGTTGATACAAATTCATAATTTATTCGTATAAATAGATAAACATTGGCATCTTGGTAATGTTGATACAAATTCGTACTTTATTCGTATAAATAGAAAAACATTGACATCTTGGTAATGTTGATACAAATTCATAATTTATTCGTATAAATAGATAAACATTGGCATCTTGGTAATGTTGATACAAATTCATAATTTATTCGTATAAATAGATAAACATTGGCATCTTGGTAATGTTGATACAAATTCATAATTTATTCGTATAAATAGATAAACATTGGCATCTTGGTAATGTTGATACAAATTCATAATTTATTCGTATAAATAGATAAACATTGGCATCTTGGTAATGTTGATACAAATTCATAATTTATTCGTATAAATAGATAAACATTGGCATCTTGGTAATGTTGATACAAATTCATAATTTATTCGTATAAATAGATAAACATTGGCATCTTGGTAATGTTGATACAAATTCATAATTTATTCGTATAAATAGATAAACATTGGCATCTTGGTAATGTTGATACAAATTCATAATTTATTCGTATAAATAGATAAACATTGGCATCTTGGTAATGTTGATACAAATTCGTACTTTATTCGTATAAATAGATAAACATTGACATCTTGGTAATGTTGATACAAATTCATAATTTATTCGTATAAATAGATAAACATTGGCATCTTGGTAATGTTGATACAAATTCATAATTTATTCGTATAAATAGATAAACATTGGCATCTTGGTAATGTTGATACAAATTCATAATTTATTCGTATAAATAGATACACGTTGACATCTTGGTAATGTTGATACAAATTCATAATTTATTCGTATAAATAGATAAACATTGACATCTTGGTAATGTTGATACAAATTCGTAATTTATTCGTATAAATAGATAAACATTGACATCTTGGTAATGTTGATACAAATTCGTAATTCATTCGTATAAATAGATAAACATTGACATCTTGGTAATGTTGATACAAATTCATAATTTATTCGTATAAATAGATAAACATTGGCATCTTGGTAATGTTGATACAAATTCATAATTTATTCGTATAAATAGATAAACATTGACATCTTGGTAATGTTGATACAAATTCATAATTTATTCGTATAAATAGATAAACATTGGCATCTTGGTAATGTTGATACAAATTCATAATTTATTCGTATAAATAAATAAACATTGACATCTTGGTAATGTTGATACAAATTCGTAATTTATTCGTATAAATAGATAAACATTGACATCTTGGTAATGTTGATACAAATTCATAATTTATTCGTATAAATAGATAAACATTGGCATCTTGGTAATGTTGATACAAATTCATAATTTATTCGTATAAATAGATAAACATTGGCATCTTGGTAATGTTGATACAAATTCATAATTTATTCGTATAAATAGATAAACATTGGCATCTTGGTAATGTTGATACAAAATCATAATTTATTCGTATAAATAGATAAACATTGGCATCTTGGTAATGTTGATACAAATTCATAATTTATTCGTATAAATAGATAAACATTGGCATCTTGGTAATGTTGATACAAATTCATAATTTATTCGTATAAATAGATAAACATTGGCATCTTGGTAATGTTGATACAAATTCATAATTTATTCGTATAAATAGATACACGTTGACATCTTGGTAATGTTGATACAAATTCATAATTTATTCGTATAAATAGATAAACATTGACATCTTGGTAATGTTGATACAAATTCGTAATTTATTCGTATAAATAGATAAACATTGACATCTTGGTAATGTTGATACAAATTCATAATTTATTCGTATAAATAGATAAACATTGGCATCTTGGTAATGTTGATACAAATTCATAATTTATTCGTATAAATAGATAAACATTGACATCTTGGTAATGTTGATACAAATTCGTAATTTATTCGTATAAATAGATTAACATTGACATCTTGGTAATGTTGATACAAATTCATAATTTATTCGTATAAATAGATAAACATTGGCATCTTGGTAATGTTGATACAAATTCGTACTTTATTCGTATAAATAGATAAACATTGACATCTTGGTAATGTTGATACAAATTCATAATTTATTCGTATAAATAGATAAACATTGGCATCTTGGTAATGTTGATACAAATTCATAATTTATTCGTATAAATAGATAAACATTGGCATCTTGGTAATGTTGATACAAATTCATAATTTATGCGTATAAATAGATAAACATTGGCATCTTGGTAATGTTGATACAAATTCGTAATTTATCCGTATAAATAGATAAACATTGACATCTTGGTAATGTTGATACAAATTCGTAATTTATTCGTATAAATAGATAAACATTGGCATCTTGGTAATGTTGATACAAATTCGTAATTTATTCGTATAAATAGATAAACATTGACATCTTGGTAATGTTGATACAAATTCATAATTTATTCGTATCAATAGATAAACATTGGCATCTTGGTAATGTTGATACAAATTCATAATTTATTCGTATAAATAGATAAACATTGGCATCTTGGTAATGTTGATACAAATTCATAATTTATTCGTATAAATAGATAAACATTGGCATCTTGGTAATGTTGATACAAATTCATAATTTATTCGTATGAATAGATAAACATTGGCATCTTGGTAATGTTGATACAAATTCATAATTTATTCGTATAAATAGATAAACATTGGCATCTTGGTAATGTTGATACAAATTCATAATTTATTCGTATAAATAGATAAACATTGGCATCTTGGTAATGTTGATACAAATTCGTACTTTATTCGTATAAATAGATAAACATTGACATCTTGGTAATGTTGATACAAATTCATAATTTATTCGTATAAATAGAAAAACATTGACATCTTGGTAATGTTGATACAAATTCATAATTTATTCGTATAAATAGATAAACATTGGCATCTTGGTAATGTTGATACAAATTCGTAATTTATTCGTATAAATAGATAAACATTGACATCTTGGTAATGTTGATACAATATCGTAATTTATTCGTATAAATAGATAAACATTGACATCTTGGTAATGTTGATACAAATTCATAATTTATTCGTATAAATAGATAAACATTGGCATCTTGGTAATGTTGATACAAATTCATAATTTATTCGTATAAATAGATAAACATTGGCATCTTGGTAATGTTGATACAAATTCATAATTTATTCGTATAAATAGATAAACATTGGCATCTTGGTAATGTTGATACAAATTCGTACTTTATTCGTATAAATAGATAAACATTGACATCTTGGTAATGTTGATACAAATTCGTAATTTATTCGTATAAATAGATAAACATTGACATCTTGGTAATGTTGATACAAATTCATAATTTATTCGTATAAATAGATAAACATTGGCATCTTGGTAATGTTGATACAAATTCGTAATTTATTCGTATAAATAGATAAACATTTACATCTTGGTAATGTTGATACAAATTCATAATTTATTCGTATAAATAGATAAACATTGGCATCTTGGTAATGTTGATACAAATTCATAATTTATTCGTATAAATAGATAAACATTGACATCTTGGTAATGTTGATACAAATTCATAATTTATTCGTATAAATAGATAAACATTGGCATCTTGGTAATGTTGATACAAATTCATAATTTATTCGTATAAATAGATAAACATTGGCATCTTGGTAATGTTGATACAAATTCATAATTTATTCGTATAAATAGATAAACATTGGCATCTTGGTAATGTTGATACAAATTCATAATTTATTCGTATAAATAGATAAACATTGGCATCTTGGTAATGTTGATACAAATTCATAATTTATTCGTATAAATAGATAAACATTGGCATCTTGGTAATGTTGATACAAATTCATAATTTATTCGTATAAATAGATAAACATTGGCATCTTGGTAATGTTGATACAAATTCATAATTTATTCGTATAAATAGATACACGTTGACATCTTGGTAATGTTGATACAAATTCATAATTTATTCGTATAAATAGATAAACATTGACATCTTGGTAATGTTGATACAAATTAGTAATTTATTCGTATAAATAGATAAACATTGACATCTTGGTAATGTTGATACAAATTCGTAATTTATTCGTATAAATAGATAAACATTGACATCTTGGTAATGTTGATACAAATTCATAATTTATTCGTATAAATAGATAAACATTGGCATCTTGGTAATGTTGATACAAATTCATAATTTATTCGTATAAATAGATAAACATTGGCATCTTGGTAATGTTGATACAAATTCATAATTTATTCGTATAAATAGATAAACATTGGCATCTTGGTAATGTTGATACAAATTCATAATTTATTCGTATAAATAAATAAACATTGACATCTTGGTAATGTTGATACAAATTCGTAATTTATTCGTATAAATAGATAAACATTGGCATCTTGGTAATGTTGATACAAATTCATAATTTATTCGTATAAATAGATAAACATTGGCATCTTGGTAATGTTGATACAAATTCATAATTTATTCGTATAAATAGATAAACATTGGCATCTTGGTAATGTTGATACAAATTCATAATTTATTCGTATAAATAGATAAACATTGGCATCTTGGTAATGTTGATACAAATTCATAATTTATTCGTATAAATAGATAAACATTGGCATCTTGGTAATGTTGATACAAATTCATAATTTATTCGTATAAATAGATAAACATTGGCATCTTGGTAATGTTGATACAAATTCATAATTTATTCGTATAAATAGATACACGTTGACATCTTGGTAATGTTGATACAAATTCATAATTTATTCGTATAAATAGATAAACATTGACATCTTGGTAATGTTGATACAAATTCGTAATTTATTCGTATAAATAGATAAACATTGACATCTTGGTAATGTTGATACAAATTCATAATTTATTCGTATAAATAGATAAACATTGGCATCTTGGTAATGTTGATACAAATTCATAATTTATTCGTATAAATAGATAAACATTGACATCTTGGTAATGTTGATACAAATTCGTAATTTATTCGTATAAATAGATTAACATTGACATCTTGGTAATGTTGATACAAATTCATAATTTATTCGTATAAATAGATAAACATTGGCATCTTGGTAATGTTGATACAAATTCGTACTTTATTCGTATAAATAGATAAACATTGGCATCTTGGTAATGTTGATACAAATTCATAATTTATTCGTATAAATAGATAAACATTGGCATCTTGGTAATGTTGATACAAATTCATAATTTATTCGTATAAATAGATAAACATTGGCATCTTGGTAATGTTGATACAAATTCATAATTTATTCGTATAAATAGATAAACATTGGCATCTTGGTAATGTTGATACAAATTCATAATTTATTCGTATAAATAGATAAACATTGGCATCTTGGTAATGTTGATACAAATTCATAATTTATTCGTATAAATAGATAAACATTGGCATCTTGGTAATGTTGATACAAATTCATAATTTATTCGTATAAATAGATAAACATTGGCATCTTGGTAATGTTGATACAAATTCATAATTTATTCGTATAAATAGATAAACATTGGCATCTTGGTAATGTTGATACAAATTCATAATTTATTCGTATAAATAGATAAACATTGGCATCTTGGTAATGTTGATACAAATTCGTACTTTATTCGTATAAATAGATAAACATTGACATCTTGGTAATGTTGATACAAATTCATAATTTATTCGTATAAATAGATAAACATTGGCATCTTGGTAATGTTGATACAAATTCATAATTTATTCGTATAAATAGATAAACATTGGCATCTTGGTAATGTTGATACAAATTCATAATTTATTCGTATAAATAGATACACGTTGACATCTTGGTAATGTTGATACAAATTCATAATTTATTCGTATAAATAGATAAACATTGACATCTTGGTAATGTTGATACAAATTCGTAATTTATTCGTATAAATAGATAAACATTGACATCTTGGTAATGTTGATACAAATTCGTAATTTATTCGTATAAATAGATAAACATTGACATCTTGGTAATGTTGATACAAATTCATAATTTATTCGTATAAATAGATAAACATTGGCATCTTGGTAATGTTGATACAAATTCATAATTTATTCGTATAAATAGATAAACATTGACATCTTGGTAATGTTGATACAAATTCATAATTTATTCGTATAAATAGATAAACATTGGCATCTTGGTAATGTTGATACAAATTCATAATTTATTCGTATAAATAGATAAACATTGACATCTTGGTAATGTTGATACAAATTCGTAATTTATTCGTATAAATAGATAAACATTGACATCTTGGTAATGTTGATACAAATTCATAATTTATTCGTATAAATAGATAAACATTGGCATCTTGGTAATGTTGATACAAATTCATAATTTATTCGTATAAATAGATAAACATTGGCATCTTGGTAATGTTGATACAAATTCATAATTTATTCGTATAAATAGATAAACATTGGCATCTTGGTAATGTTGATACAAATTCATAATTTATTCGTATAAATAGATAAACATTGGCATCTTGGTAATGTTGATACAAATTCATAATTTATTCGTATAAATAGATAAACATTGGCATCTTGGTAATGTTGATACAAATTCATAATTTATTCGTATAAATAGATAAACATTGGCATCTTGGTAATGTTGATACAAATTCATAATTTATTCGTATAAATAGATACACGTTGACATCTTGGTAATGTTGATACAAATTCATAATTTATTCGTATAAATAGATAAACATTGACATCTTGGTAATGTTGATACAAATTCGTAATTTATTCGTATAAATAGATAAACATTGACATCTTGGTAATGTTGATACAAATTCATAATTTATTCGTATAAATAGATAAACATTGGCATCTTGGTAATGTTGATACAAATTCATAATTTATTCGTATAAATAGATAAACATTGACATCTTGGTAATGTTGATACAAATTCGTAATTTATTCGTATAAATAGATTAACATTGACATCTTGGTAATGTTGATACAAATTCATAATTTATTCGTATAAATAGATAAACATTGGCATCTTGGTAATGTTGATACAAATTCGTACTTTATTCGTATAAATAGATAAACATTGACATCTTGGTAATGTTGATACAAATTCATAATTTATTCGTATAAATAGATAAACATTGGCATCTTGGTAATGTTGATACAAATTCATAATTTATTCGTATAAATAGATAAACATTGGCATCTTGGTAATGTTGATACAAATTCATAATTTATTCGTATAAATAGATAAACATTGGCATCTTGGTAATGTTGATACAAATTCGTAATTTATTCGTATAAATAGATAAACATTGACATCTTGGTAATGTTGATACAAATTCATAATTTATTCGTATAAATAGATAAACATTGGCATCTTGGTAATGTTGATACAAATTCATAATTTATTCGTATAAATAGATAAACATTGACATCTTGGTAATGTTGATACAAATTCATAATTTATTCGTATAAATAGATAAACATTGGCATCTTGGTAATGTTGATACAAATTCATAATTTATTCGTATAAATAGATAAACATTGGCATCTTGGTAATGTTGATACAAATTCATAATTTATTCGTATAAATAGATAAACATTGGCATCTTGGTAATGTTGATACAAATTCATAATTTATTCGTATAAATAGATAAACATTGGCATCTTGGTAATGTTGATACAAATTCATAATTTATTCGTATAAATAGATAAACATTGGCATCTTGGTAATGTTGATACAAATTCATAATTTATTCGTATAAATAGATAAACATTGGCATCTTGGTAATGTTGATACAAATTCGTACTTTATTCGTATAAATAGATAAACATTGACATCTTGGTAATGTTGATACAAATTCATAATTTATTCGTATAAATAGATAAACATTGGCATCTTGGTAATGTTGATACAAATTCATAATTTATTCGTATAAATAGATAAACATTGGCATCTTGGTAATGTTGATACAAATTCATAATTTATTCGTATAAATAGATAAACATTGGCATCTTGGTAATGTTGATACAAATTCATAATTTATTCGTATAAATAGATAAACATTGGCATCTTGGTAATGTTGATACAAATTCATAATTTATTCGTATAAATAGATAAACATTGGCATCTTGGTAATGTTGATACAAATTCATAATTTATTCGTATAAATAGATAAACATTGGCATCTTGGTAATGTTGATACAAATTCATAATTTATTCGTATAAATAGATAAACATTTGCATCTTGGTAATGTTGATACAAATTCATAATTTATTCGTATAAATAGATAAACATTGACATCTTGGTAATGTTGATACAAATTCATAATTTATTCGTATAAATAGATAAACATTGACATCTTGGTAATGTTGATACAAATTCGTAATTTATTCGTATAAATAGATAAACATTGGCATCTTGGTAATGTTGATACAAATTCATAATTTATTCGTATAAATAGATAAACATTGGCATCTTGGTAATGTTGATACAAATTCATAATTTATTCGTATAAATAGATAAACATTGGCATCTTGGTAATGTTGATACAAATTCATAATTTATTCGTATAAATAGATAAACATTGGCATCTTGGTAATGTTGATACAAATTCATAATTTATTCGTATAAATAGATACACGTTGACATCTTGGTAATGTTGATACAAATTCATAATTTATTCGTATAAATAGATAAACATTGACATCTTGGTAATGTTGATACAAATTCGTAATTTATTCGTATAAATAGATAAACATTGACATCTTGGTAATGTTGATACAAATTCATAATTTATTCGTATAAATAGATAAACATTGGCATCTTGGTAATGTTGATACAAATTCATAATTTATTCGTATAAATAGATAAACATTGACATCTTGGTAATGTTGATACAAATTCGTAATTTATTCGTATAAATAGATTAACATTGACATCTTGGTAATGTTGATACAAATTCATAATTTATTCGTATAAATAGATAAACATTGGCATCTTGGTAATGTTGATACAAATTCGTACTTTATTCGTATAAATAGATAAACATTGACATCTTGGTAATGTTGATACAAATTCATAATTTATTCGTATAAATAGATAAACATTGGCATCTTGGTAATGTTGATACAAATTCATAATTTATTCGTATAAATAGATAAACATTGGCATCTTGGTAATGTTGATACAAATTCATAATTTATTCGTATAAATAGATAAACATTGGCATCTTGGTAATGTTGATACAAATTCATAATGTTATTCGTATAAATAGATAAACATTGGCATCTTGGTAATGTTGATACAAATTCATAATTTATTCGTATAAATAGATAAACATTGGCATCTTGGTAATGTTGATACAAATTCATAATTTATTCGTATAAATAGATAAACATTGGCATCTTGGTAATGTTGATACAAATTCATAATTTATTCGTATAAATAGATAAACATTGGCATCTTGGTAATGTTGATACAAATTCATAATTTATTCGTATAAATAGATAAACATTGGCATCTTGGTAATGTTGATACAAATTCGTACTTTATTCGTATAAATAGATAAACATTGACATCTTGGTAATGTTGATACAAATTCATAATTTATTCGTATAAATAGATAAACATTGGCATCTTGGTAATGTTGATACAAATTCATAATTTATTCGTATAAATAGATAAACATTGGCATCTTGGTAATGTTGATACAAATTCATAATTTATTCGTATAAATAGATACACGTTGACATCTTGGTAATGTTGATACAAATTCATAATTTATTCGTATAAATAGATAAACATTGACATCTTGGTAATGTTGATACAAATTCGTAATTTATTCGTATAAATAGATAAACATTGACATCTTGGTAATGTTGATACAAATTCGTAATTTATTCGTATAAATAGATAAACATTGACATCTTGGTAATGTTGATACAAATTCATAATTTATTCGTATAAATAGATAAACATTGGCATCTTGGTAATGTTGATACAAATTCATAATTTATTCGTATAAATAGATAAACATTGACATCTTGGTAATGTTGATACAAATTCATAATTTATTCGTATAAATAGATAAACATTGGCATCTTGGTAATGTTGATACAAATTCATAATTTATTCGTATAAATAAATAAACATTGACATCTTGGTAATGTTGATACAAATTCGTAATTTATTCGTATAAATAGATAAACATTGACATCTTGGTAATGTTGATACAAATTCATAATTTATTCGTATAAATAGATAAACATTGGCATCTTGGTAATGTTGATACAAATTCATAATTTATTCGTATAAATAGATAAACATTGGCATCTTGGTAATGTTGATACAAATTCATAATTTATTCGTATAAATAGATAAACATTGGCATCTTGGTAATGTTGATACAAATTCATAATTTATTCGTATAAATAGATAAACATTGGCATCTTGGTAATGTTGATACAAATTCATAATTTATTCGTATAAATAGATACACGTTGACATCTTGGTAATGTTGATACAAATTCATAATTTATTCGTATAAATAGATAAACATTGACATCTTGGTAATGTTGATACAAATTCGTAATTTATTCGTATAAATAGATAAACATTGACATCTTGGTAATGTTGATACAAATTCATAATTTATTCGTATAAATAGATAAACATTGGCATCTTGGTAATGTTGATACAAATTCATAATTTATTCGTATAAATAGATAAACATTGACATCTTGGTAATGTTGATACAAATTCGTAATTTATTCGTATAAATAGATTAACATTGACATCTTGGTAATGTTGATACAAATTCATAATTTATTCGTATAAATAGATAAACATTGGCATCTTGGTAATGTTGATACAAATTCGTACTTTATTCGTATAAATAGATAAACATTGACATCTTGGTAATGTTGATACAAATTCATAATTTATTCGTATAAATAGATAAACATTGGCATCTTGGTAATGTTGATACAAATTCATAATTTATTCGTATAAATAGATAAACATTGGCATCTTGGTAATGTTGATACAAATTCATAATTTATTCGTATAAATAGATAAACATTGGCATCTTGGTAATGTTGATACAAATTCGTAATTTATTCGTATAAATAGATAAACATTGACATCTTGGTAATGTTGATACAAATTCGTAATTTATTCGTATAAATAGATAAACATTGGCATCTTGGTAATGTTGATACAAATTCGTAATTTATTCGTATAAATAGATAAACATTGACATCTTGGTAATGTTGATACAAATTCATAATTTATTCGTATAAATAGATAAACATTGGCATCTTGGTAATGTTGATACAAATTCATAATTTATTCGTATAAATAGATAAACATTGGCATCTTGGTAATGTTGATACAAATTCATAATTTATTCGTATAAATAGATAAACATTGGCATCTTGGTAATGTTGATACAAATTCATAATTTATTCGTATAAATAGATAAACATTGGCATCTTGGTAATGTTGATACAAATTCATAATTTATTCGTATAAATAGATAAACATTGGCATCTTGGTAATGTTGATACAAATTCATAATTTATTCGTATAAATAGATAAACATTGGCATCTTGGTAATGTTGATACAAATTCGTACTTTATTCGTATAAATAGATAAACATTGACATCTTGGTAATGTTGATACAAATTCATAATTTATTCGTATAAATAGATAAACATTGGCATCTTGGTAATGTTGATACAAATTCATAATTTATTCGTATAAATAGATAAACATTGGCATCTTGGTAATGTTGATACAAATTCATAATTTATTCGTATAAATAGATACACGTTGACATCTTGGTAATGTTGATACAAATTCATAATTTATTCGTATAAATAGATAAACATTGACATCTTGGTAATGTTGATACAAATTCATAATTTATTCGTATAAATAGATAAACATTGGCATCTTGGTAATGTTGATACAAATTCATAATTTATTCGTATAAATAGATAAACATTGGCATCTTGGTAATGTTGATACAAATTCATAATTTATTCGTATAAATAGATACACGTTGACATCTTGGTAATGTTGATACAAATTCATAATTTATTCGTATAAATAGATAAACATTGACATCTTGGTAATGTTGATACAAATTCGTAATTTATTCGTATAAATAGATAAACATTGACATCTTGGTAATGTTGATACAAATTCGTAATTTATTCGTATAAATAGATAAACATTGACATCTTGGTAATGTTGATACAAATTCATAATTTATTCGTATAAATAGATAAACATTGGCATCTTGGTAATGTTGATACAAATTCATAATTTATTCGTATAAATAGATAAACATTGACATCTTGGTAATGTTGATACAAATTCATAATTTATTCGTATAAATAGATAAACATTGGCATCTTGGTAATGTTGATACAAATTCATAATTTATTCGTATAAATAGATAAACATTGACATCTTGGTAATGTTGATACAAATTCGTAATTTATTCGTATAAATAGATAAACATTGACATCTTGGTAATGTTGATACAAATTCATAATTTATTCGTATAAATAGATAAACATTGGCATCTTGGTAATGTTGATACAAATTCATAATTTATTCGTATAAATAGATAAACATTGGCATCTTGGTAATGTTGATACAAATTCATAATTTATTCGTATAAATAGATAAACATTGGCATCTTGGTAATGTTGATACAAATTCATAATTTATTCGTATAAATAGATAAACATTGGCATCTTGGTAATGTTGATACAAATTCATAATTTATTCGTATAAATAGATACACGTTGACATCTTGGTAATGTTGATACAAATTCATAATTTATTCGTATAAATAGATAAACATTGACATCTTGGTAATGTTGATACAAATTCGTAATTTATTCGTATAAATAGATAAACATTGACATCTTGGTAATGTTGATACAAATTCATAATTTATTCGTATAAATAGATAAACATTGGCATCTTGGTAATGTTGATACAAATTCATAATTTATTCGTATAAATAGATAAACATTGACATCTTGGTAATGTTGATACAAATTCGTAATTTATTCGTATAAATAGATTAACATTGACATCTTGGTAATGTTGATACAAATTCATAATTTATTCGTATAAATAGATAAACATTGGCATCTTGGTAATGTTGATACAAATTCGTACTTTATTCGTATAAATAGATAAACATTGACATCTTGGTAATGTTGATACAAATTCATAATTTATTCGTATAAATAGATAAACATTGGCATCTTGGTAATGTTGATACAAATTCATAATTTATTCGTATAAATAGATAAACATTGGCATCTTGGTAATGTTGATACAAATTCATAATTTATTCGTATAAATAGATAAACATTGGCATCTTGGTAATGTTGATACAAATTCGTAATTTATTCGTATAAATAGATAAACATTGACATCTTGGTAATGTTGATACAAATTCGTAATTTATTCGTATAAATAGATAAACATTGGCATCTTGGTAATGTTGATACAAATTCGTAATTTATTCGTATAAATAGATAAACATTGACATCTTGGTAATGTTGATACAAATTCATAATTTATTCGTATAAATAGATAAACATTGGCATCTTGGTAATGTTGATACAAATTCATAATTTATTCGTATAAATAGATAAACATTGGCATCTTGGTAATGTTGATACAAATTCATAATTTATTCGTATAAATAGATAAACATTGGCATCTTGGTAATGTTGATACAAATTCATAATTTATTCGTATAAATAGATAAACATTGGCATCTTGGTAATGTTGATACAAATTCATAATTTATTCGTATAAATAGATAAACATTGGCATCTTGGTAATGTTGATACAAATTCATAATTTATTCGTATAAATAGATAAACATTGGCATCTTGGTAATGTTGATACAAATTCGTACTTTATTCGTATAAATAGATAAACATTGACATCTTGGTAATGTTGATACAAATTCATAATTTATTCGTATAAATAGATAAACATTGGCATCTTGGTAATGTTGATACAAATTCATAATTTATTCGTATAAATAGATAAACATTGGCATCTTGGTAATGTTGATACAAATTCATAATTTATTCGTATAAATAGATACACGTTGACATCTTGGTAATGTTGATACAAATTCATAATTTATTCGTATAAATAGATAAACATTGACATCTTGGTAATGTTGATACAAATTCGTAATTTATTCGTATAAATAGATAAACATTGACATCTTGGTAATGTTGATACAAATTCATAATTTATTCGTATAAATAGATAAACATTGGCATCTTGGTAATGTTGATACAAATTCATAATTTATTCGTATAAATAGATAAACATTGACATCTTGGTAATGTTGATACAAATTCGTAATTTATTCGTATAAATAGATTAACATTGACATCTTGGTAATGTTGATACAAATTCATAATTTATTCGTATAAATAGATAAACATTGGCATCTTGGTAATGTTGATACAAATTCGTACTTTATTCGTATAAATAGATAAACATTGACATCTTGGTAATGTTGATACAAATTCATAATTTATTCGTATAAATAGATAAACATTGGCATCTTGGTAATGTTGATACAAATTCATAATTTATTCGTATAAATAGATAAACATTGGCATCTTGGTAATGTTGATACAAATTCATAATTTATTCGTATAAATAGATAAACATTGGCATCTTGGTAATGTTGATACAAATTCGTAATTTATTCGTATAAATAGATAAACATTGACATCTTGGTAATGTTGATACAAATTCGTAATTTATTCGTATAAATAGATAAACATTGGCATCTTGGTAATGTTGATACAAATCCGTAATTTATTCGTATAAATAGATAAACATTGACATCTTGGTAATGTTGATACAAATTCGTAATTTATTCGTATAAATAGATTAACATTGACATCTTGGTAATGTTGATACAAATTCATAATTTATTCGTATAAATAGATAAACATTGGCATCTTGGTAATGTTGATACAAATTCGTACTTTATTCGTATAAATAGATAAACATTGACATCTTGGTAATGTTGATACAAATTCATAATTTATTCGTATAAATAGATAAACATTGGCATCTTGGTAATGTTGATACAAATTCATAATTTATTCGTATAAATAGATAAACATTGGCATCTTGGTAATGTTGATACAAATTCATAATTTATTCGTATAAATAGATAAACATTGGCATCTTGGTAATGTTGATACAAATTCGTAATTTATTCGTATAAATAGATAAACATTGACATCTTGGTAATGTTGATACAAATTCGTAATTTATTCGTATAAATAGATAAACATTGGCATCTTGGTAATGTTGATACAAATTCGTAATTTATTCGTATAAATAGATAAACATTGACATCTTGGTAATGTTGATACAAATTCATAATTTATTCGTATAAATAGATAAACATTGGCATCTTGGTAATGTTGATACAAATTCATAATTTATTCGTATAAATAGATAAACATTGGCATCTTGGTAATGTTGATACAAATTCATAATTTATTCGTATAAATAGATAAACATTGGCATCTTGGTAATGTTGATACAAATTCATAATTTATTCGTATAAATAGATAAACATTGGCATCTTGGTAATGTTGATACAAATTCATAATTTATTCGTATAAATAGATAAACATTGGCATCTTGGTAATGTTGATACAAATTCATAATTTATTCGTATAAATAGATAAACATTGGCATCTTGGTAATGTTGATACAAATTCGTACTTTATTCGTATAAATAGATAAACATTGACATCTTGGTAATGTTGATACAAATTCATAATTTATTCGTATAAATAGATAAACATTGGCATCTTGGTAATGTTGATACAAATTCATAATTTATTCGTATAAATAGATAAACATTGGCATCTTGGTAATGTTGATACAAATTCATAATTTATTCGTATAAATAGATAAACATTGGCATCTTGGTAATGTTGATACAAATTCATAATTTATTCGTATAAATAGATAAACATTGGCATCTTGGTAATGTTGATACAAATTCATAATTTATTCGTATAAATAGATAAACATTGGCATCTTGGTAATGTTGATACAAATTCATAATTTATTCGTATAAATAGATAAACATTGGCATCTTGGTAATGTTGATACAAATTCATAATTTATTCGTATAAATAGATAAACATTGGCATCTTGGTAATGTTGATACAAATTCATAATTTATTCGTATAAATAGATACACGTTGACATCTTGGTAATGTTGATACAAATTCATAATTTATTCGTATAAATAGATAAACATTGACATCTTGGTAATGTTGATACAAATTCGTAATTTATTCTTATAAATAGATAAACATTGGCATCTTGGTAATGTTGATACAAATTCATAATTTATTCGTATAAATAGATAAACATTGACATCTTGGTAATGTTGATACAAATTCATAATTTATTCGTATAAATAGATAAACATTGGCATCTTGGTAATGTTGATACAAATTCATAATTTATTCGTATAAATAGATAAACATTGGCATCTTGGTAATGTTGATACAAATTCATAATTTATTCGTATAAATAGATACACGTTGACATCTTGGTAATGTTGATACAAATTCATAATTTATTCGTATAAATAGATAAACATTGACATCTTGGTAATGTTGATACAAATTCGTAATTTATTCGTATAAATAGATACACGTTGATACAAATTCGCAATTTATTCGTATAAATAGATACACGTTGATACAAATTAATTTATCTTTTACATAAATCCCAAATTAAATAAAAAAAACGAAGAAATTAGTTTACCTAAAAAATACGGCTTCGTTAACAGGATCGATGAAGAGAGAGAGAGAGGGAGAGAGAGATACAGAGGGAAAGAGGGAGAGAGAAGGAGAGAGAAAGAGAGAGAGAGAAAGAGAGAGAGAGAGGGAAAGAGAGAGGGAGAAAGAAAGAGATAGAAATATATATAGAGAGAAAGAGATAGAGAGAGAGAGAAAAAGAGAGAAATAGAGAGAGAGAGAGAAATAGAGAGATAGATATATAGAGAGAAATAGAGAGAAAGAAAGAGAGAAAGAAAAAGAGAAAGAGAAAGAAAGCGAAAGAGAGAGAGAAAGAGAGAGAGAGAGAGAAAGAGAGGGAGAAAGAGAGAGAAAGAGAAAGAGAGAGAGAAACAGAGAAAGAAAGAGAAAGAGAAAGAGAGAGAAAGAGAGAGAAAGAGAGGGAGAGAGAAACAGAGAGAGAAAGAGAAAGAGAAAGAAAGAGAAAGAGAAAGAGAGCGAAAGAGAGGGAGAGAGAAACAGAGAGAGAAAGAGAAAGAGAGAGAAAGAGAGAGAGAGAAAGAGAAAGAGAAAGAGAAAGATAGAGAGAGAGAGAAAGAGAGAGAGAAAGAGAAAGAGAAAGAGAAAGAGAAAGAGAAAGAGAAAGAGAAAGCTATTCGTTATCCTGCAAAATTGCAAATTTTTACACTTGAAACCGAGAGCAACATTGCTCAGCAGTTGCATGCAAAGTCAGGGAAGGTTTGATCTAGAACACGTGATAGAATTGTGCAGAAGCAATGTTGCCACTCTAACTGCATTGATTTGGGGTTTTATAATTGACACATTATCGCTTGCCGACACTTAGACAGAGACGACTAGACGAAGACGGATCCTGATGCCGACGTTTCCTGAATTTTTACACGTGCCCTGTTAGCCAATTTAAACCCCTATACCACTTGAATGACATGGGTGGACGTATAAAGCACTAGAGTTCTGGACGACATAGCTGTATTAATACCATGTTGTCATAGCGCCAAACACGATGAGGAAAGGTTGGACTTTAATGGGGTGCTGCTGCTGCTGCTGTTGCTGCTGTTGTTGTTGTTGCTCTTAAGTGAAACGGACTGGTGCACAGAGCTGATGAAGATTGTGCCTCAGGATTGTCTTGGTCTCAATGAAGTCCGCCTCGTTGGTCGTAGCTATTTGTTTACCTGTAACATCGGGTTAGGGTTAGGGTTAGGGTTAGGGTTAGTGGTTAGGGTTAGGGTTAGGGTTAGGGTTAGGGTTAGGGTTAGGGGTTAGGGTTAGGGTTTGGGTTAGGGTTAGGGTTAGTGGTTAGGGGTTAGGGTTAGGGTTTGGGTTAGGGTTAGTGGTTAGGGGTTAGGGTTAGTGGTTAGGGGTTAGGGTTACGGTTACGGTTAGGGGTTAGGGTAAGGGGTTAGGGTTAGGGTTAGGGTTAGCGTTAGGGGTTAGGGTTAGGGGTTAGGGGTTAAGGGTTAAGGGTTAGGGTTATGGTTTAGGGTTAGGGTTAGGGTGAGGGTTAGGGTTAGGCTTTTTGACCCTGATACTGAAAACAGCAAGACTCAGTTGTTGCCTGCGACATCCGGAAACGTTTGGCGCAAAACACGAAACGGAAATGCTGCAGAAGAAACGTTGACACTTTCGCTCCATTGCTTTGCAACGTCTTTCCTTGCCACATGCAGAGATGGTCAGATCGTTGACAACTCCTACGGTATTTTCACGAAAGCCATGTTAGCCGGGTAGCTCTGGTATTACCACGTTGCCCCCTCCCCCCTGCAACGGTGAGAAAGGGCTGGACTTTAATGAGGATGAGGATTTTGGTGTTGGCATTGGTTTTCCCCGTTTCCTATTTTAATACTCGCAGGAGGGACAACGTGAAGGTTGCTCACATCCGTAAATTAAAGTGGAGCTATGGATCGAATTGGACACAACACGTCGAATCGTGAGTTCGCGCCAACATTCTTTTCATTGCCACAAGTTAGTCGAATAGGAGTCGGCTAGTAGATAGTCAACGGAGTTCTGATTCGGACAAAAAGAGAGAGATATGGGGAGAAGAGGAGGGAAAGATAGAAAGGAGGAGCTGAGAGGGGAAAGGAGAAGGTAATAGGGGGGACGGAGAGGGAAGGAAAAGAATAAGAGAGTAGGAAGAGGGAGATGGAATGAAGAGAGGGAAGAGAAAAAAAGAGAGGGGAGAGAGAGGAGCGCAAGAGAGGGAAAAGGAGAGAAAGGGATAGAGAGTTCGCGCCAGACTTCACTTCATTACCAAGAGAGAGATATGGGGAGTAGGGGGAGGAGAAGTTAGAAAAAAGGGAAGGAGAGATAGGGAAAGGAGAGGGGAATCTGAAAGAAAGAGAGGGGAGGAAGAGGGAGAGCGAAGGAAGAGAGGGAAATAGGGGAGGGACAGAGAGGAAAAGGAAAGAAAGAGAGGGGAGGAAGAGGGAGAGGGGAGGAAGAGAGGGCAGAGAAAGAAAAAGAGGGGAGGAAGAGGAGGGCAAGAGAGGGAAAAATTGTGAGAGATAGAGAGTAGGAAATAGAGGAAGGAGAGCAGGCAGGGAAAAAGAGAGAGAGAGACCGGAGAGAGAGGGGAGGAACAAGGGGAATGAAAGAGAGAGAAAGTGAATGTAATTGATCTCGCATGTTATTTTCTCTAGATTTTCAAAAATTTAATTTTTACAATATTCTATAGTACTGAATTTTTTATTTCATTATTTAAAATAATAGTTTTCTAAAATCATTTCAATTCGTTTTAAATAATTATTTGTTTTTAAATTATGTTATTAATTGTGATTTTTCTTAAAATATTGTTCAAACATTTTTTGTGCTGGCGATTTCTAATGAGGTTTAGATTTAATGTTGAAACATGATCGTGGATTTGATTTGCCTCGACTCCTAAAGTGGCGCACGTGGTGTTTCAGCGCAATGAAAACGATATCCCCGAAATGAATCGCTCTCTCCTTGAAGAAGCCCATTGTTTGGATAAGCTTTTATGACTGACGTTGACTCGCGATCTGAAATGGGCAACGTATATCCTGTCCGTTGCTGTAACAGCTGGAAAAATAGCTGGACCATTCTACTGCTCCAGAAAGTTCCTGACTCCAGATGCAATCCTTCTCCTATATAACAGTGAGATGCACTTGCTTCCATCTGATTATCTCCCTCCCACCGTCGGAAAAGTTGGATTTGAAACCAACGCACTAGAATACGAGCATTTTGGCCGAAGAAAAATGGCTTGAGAAGCTTCGTCGGTATACCCCAGTAGAGGCGCCTCAGGTCCCTTCCTCTCATCCCACTGTCTTTCTTCTCTTTCCCTCTCCCTCCTTCCTCTTTTTCTCTTTCCTTCTCCTCTCTCTCCTTCCATTACCTTTCTATATTTCACTCCCCTTTTCTCCATCTCTTTCTCTTTTTTCTGTAACAATGAACCAAACCTAACCCTAACCCTAACCCTAACACTTGCCCTAACCCTAACCCACCGTCGGAAAAGTTGGATTTGAAACCAATACGAGCATTTGGGCCGAAGAAAAATTGCTTGAGAAGCTTCGTCGGTATACCACAGTAGAGGCGCCTCAGGTCCCTTCCTCTCATCCCACTGTCTTTCTTCTCTTTCCCTCTCCCTCCTTCCTCTTTTTCCCTTCTCTTCTCCTCTCTCTCCTTCCATTGCCTTTCTATATTTCCCTCCCTTCTCTCCATCTCTTTCTCTTTTTTCTATAGCAATGAACCAACCCTAACCCTAACCCTAAGCCCTTTCTCAAAGGGGCGATAAGGTTTCGTCAATTCTCGTGCACTTCCGAGACCTGCCCGAACGTTTACGACGCGAAGTCACAGAAACATATTACGTCATCTATAAGAGTATTGATTTACTCCTCTCCAGGAGTTAGGCACAAGGCCAGTTTTTATCTTACTCCCACAAGTAAGATGTGACCCAAGATCGGGTCGGGAAAGTGGGGTTTAAAAATTGCCTGGGCAGCCCCGTCGGCATTCCCCGGTAAGGGGCGCCTCAGGCAGTAATCAATTAACTTACTCCTCCCCAAAGAGGGGAGGCGAAGCCTGGGAAGGTGGACCTCCCAGAACTGCACAGGACAGAGCTTGACCGGCGTAAATCAAGACCCGAAGGCCAAGACAACACCAGTATGGGGTGTAGTATCCATCGGAACATATACTACACTTTGATTTTAGCCAAAAGGCCAAATAAATTGGGCACATCATCTATAAAAGTAGCAATAAAGTAGGTAAATTAAAGAGAAAGAAAAGAAAGGAAAATAGAAAGAAAAGAAATGGATAATAGAAAGGAAAAAAAAGTAAGAAAAAAGAAAGAAAGAAAAATAAGAAAAGTTAACAATAAAAAAATAAGTAAAGATAAACGAAAAATCGAAGAAAGAAAAAGTAGAAAGATATAAGAAAAAACCCAGCGAAATAAAGGAAGAATAGAAGAAGAAAAAGAAATGAGGAAAGAAAGTAAGTAAATCATAAAGAAAGAAAGAAAGGAAAAAGAAAGAGAGGAAATAAAAGAATAAGTGACGAAAAAAGAAAAAATGAAGAAAATTGAAAAACAGAATCATATAAGAAAAGAAATGAAAAAAGAAAGAAAAAAGAAAAAAGAAAAAATGAAGAAATATATGAGAAAAGAAAGCAAGGAAATAGCAATAATCAATTTAAGAAAGAAAAAGATGATGAAAGAAGATAATGAATGAAGATAATGAAAGAAGATGATGAGTAACGAGAGTAATTAAAAGAATAAGTATAATAAAAAATAAACAACAAAGAAAAGAAAAAGAAGAAACATGTGAGGCAATAAAAAAGAGAAAGAAAGGAAAAATGAAAAAAAGAAACAGAAAATAAAAAAGAAAGAAACATAAATAAAGAAAGGAAAAATAAGAAAAGAGAGGAATTAAAGGATAAGTAATGAAAAAAGGAAACGAAAAAGAGAAAGAAAGAATATAAGAAATAAAAACAGATACAAATTAAAAAAGAGGAAAAGGAGAAAGAAAAAAATTAATGTAAAAAGAAAGAAGGAAAAAAGAAGAAAAAAGAACTAAAAATGTGAGGAAAAGAGAAAGAAAGAATATAAGAAAGAAAGACAGATACAAATAAAAAAGGAAAAGAAGAAAGAAAGAAAATAATTGTAAAAAGAAAAAATGAGTATAAGAAAAAAAGACACAAATAAAAAAAGATTAAAGAAAGAATGAAAATTAATGTAAAAAGAAGGAAGAAAAGAAAGGAAAAAGACAAATAGGAAAGACTAAAAATACGAAGAAAAGAGAAAGAAAGATTATAAGAAAGAAAGACAGATACAAATGAAAAAAGATTAAAGAAAGAAAGAAATAACAAAACATTAATGTAAAAGAAAATAAAAAGAAAAGTAGGGAAGAAGGAAAGTTAGAAAAAAAGAAAACACTAAAAATATGAGGAAAAGAAAAAGAAAAACAGATATAAATAAAAAAATATTAAAACGAGAGAGAAAGAAAGAAAATTAATGTAAAAATAAAGAAAAAAGAAAAGAAAAAAAGAAAGAAAAGTAAAGAAAAAAGAAGAAAAAAGAAAAAAGGAAAAACTAAACATATGAAGAAAAGAGAAAGAAAGAATATAAGAAAGAAAGACAAATACAAATAAAAAAGGAAAAGGAGAAAGAAAGAAAATTAATGTAAAAAGAAAGAAGAAAAGAAAGGAAAAAGGAAAGTAAAGAAAAAAGAAGAAAAAGGGAAAGACTAAAAATATGAGGAAAAGAGAAAGAATAATTATAAGAATAAAAAACAGATACAAATAAAAAATATTAAAGAAAGAAAGAAAATTAATGTAAAAAGAAAATAAGAAGAACAGAAACAGAAAGACTAAACATAACAGAAAGGTAAAAAAAGAAATAGAAAAAAGAAATAGAAAGAGATGAAAATAATACAGAACGGGAGAAAGAATAAAATGAAATATGAAGTAAAGAAAAAGAAAAAAATGAAAAAAAAAAAAATAAATAAATATATAAAGAAATGAAAGAACGGAAAATAGAAAGAAAGGTAGAATGAAAGAAAAAAAGAGAAGAAAGGTAGGAAAGAAAGAAGGAAATACATTTTAAAAAGAAAGAAAGAAGAAAAAAGGTAGAAACAAAATAAAGAAAACAAGAAGAAAAAAGAAACACAAAACATATGAGAAAAGAAATAGAAAGAAAGACAGAGATGAAAGGGAGAAAGAATAAAATAAAAATGAAAGAAAACTAAACAGAAAGGCGGGAACGAAGAAAAATTAATATATGAAACAAAATACGTTAGCAAGATGTAAAAGAAATAAGAAAGAAAGAACTAATACAAATAAGAAATGAGAAAGAATGAAAAAAGAGAAAAAGGAAAAAAACGAGAAAAGAAATAAGTAAGATTTAAGGAAAAACAAGTAAAACAAAGAAAAAAAGAAAAAGAAAAAAGAAAGAATAAAAAAGTAAGAGAAAAAGAAAAAAAAAGAAAATTGGGAAAAAAAAGAAAAAAAAAGTTAGAATAAAAATAAAAAAAAAAGGGAGAAAAAAAATCCATGAAGAAAAATCGACTAAAATCCATAAAACGAAATAAAATAAAATAAAAATATGTAAGAAAAGTCAAATAAAAAAAGAAAGAAAATACGTTTGAAAGATTTAAAATTAAGAAAAAACAAAAAGGTAAAAGAAATAGAAAAAGAAAGAAAATTGTGAAGAAACAGAAAGAAAAAATCCATGAAGAAAAATCGACTAAAATCCATAAAACGAAATAAAATAAAATGTTTGCACTTCTCTTTGTAAATTTTCCCCCCTTTCCATTTTGTTTTCTAAACTAATTCCATTTCTAATTCTGCGATTCTTGCTCGATATCTTTTTGTGCAACTCATTACAATGAACCCTTGAACGGATAACCATTCCGCAGAAAAGAATAAACAATTCTTCAGTGCGGACATTCTGCTGCAATTATATGCCGAGCAAAGGTTAATTGCGCGCCATTTCTATCTAAACGATGACAATTCGAGAATCGAATTGAAAAACCTTGCCATATTGTTTGTCTTCGAGACCTTCCCGCTTCGGTTGACCAGAAAATGGCGAACTCTGGCGACAAGAAAGGAATCCTTGTGCTTTTCTCTTCTGATAATCAGGAACTCTATTCTTAGCTGGTGCCTCAGGTGTTGCGCCATTGTTTTCAAATTGTTTTCGCTCTTGAAAAAATATAATTAGCAGATCACTGTCTTTTTGTCTATTTTTTTTTATCGGATTTTTTAAATGAAGATTTCACGTTTATTTGTGGGATTTTTTTCAAAATTAAATATAAAAAGAATAACAATTGAGAGAGATAATTTAAGTCACAGGGCAAATTGCAAAAACAAAACCTCAACAAACAATATTAAGATCCCGTTGGCAGATTAATGTGTTCGAATCTCAGAATAAACTGATTTAGAAACATCTTTCTATAATTGTTCGAAAGCTGAACTAATCAACGTTAGTTTCTCTAAGGCTTTTATCCTATATATTTAATGACACAAAATGCATGCTAAAATATTCCTTAGTTCTGGGATAGAGTTATATTTGTAAAACATCCGTTTTAATTCTGCTAATTAGCCGTAATTTGTAATTAACTGACAAGTAATGAATATATTTGTAATATTCTGTCTATCATTTTTACCATATGTCATTAGATGTTGTCAGAGCCCTTCCTTATTGTTGTGAGCTTGAAGGGCCGATAATAATTTAGACAACGCAGTGATATAGTTACTAGAGTATATTTACAAAAGTACAGAATAGCCCATTACAGGAATTATGCGTCGGATACTGTGGCTATGACTGCAACCGATAACTGCCGCCATGGTGGTATTTATTTATTTCATACCGGACGAAAATGTGTCACATGACCGGAAGGTTGGGAGAATCAAGCCAGATGGGACACTCTGGCCTCTTAAAAAATAGCCTGGGCAGCCCCGTCAGCATTCCTCACTCGGATCAGCTCAGGCAGGTATCAATAAACTAACTCCACCACAAAGAGATGGTGATGTTGGTTAAGTAGATATCGACACGGACTGAAGACCTGGGTGTTCCAAGTTCGAATCCGACCGCTTCCACAGTACCCACTGTAACTTAGGGATGTTGGCGACCTTCTCGTGGTCCTTCCTGTAAGTACCTGATGTCTTTCCAGAAAGATTTCTGACTAGAAAAACCTCGGGGAAACTAATGCCAATACCAGAATCATCTGATTCGCACGAAAAAAGAAGACCACAAAGAACGGAGGTAAAGCTTGGGATAGTGAATATCCTAGGACTATCAAGAACGAATACCTCAGCCCGAAAGATTAAAGGCCAATTGTCGAGATTCCATCCTCAATTGGTATGTTCGTTCATCACCGCTAATACACTTAGTCGTAACTCTATTCGTAGTCTGGACGAGTCCATCTACACTCGTAATAGGGTAGATCAACATCACACCACAACACTTATTTTATTCACTTTTTATCTATTTACTAACAATGCTACGTAGTAAGACTAAATATAACATCCAAGGTGGGTGTAGTCCATTATTTACATAAGAAAGGAAATAACGCCACAAGTCGTAAAACTATTTAACTCGTAGCTGACGAAAGAAAGAGAGATAGAAAGAGAGAGAGAATTAGAGAGAAGCTACATAACGATAATAAACACGAGTGCATAAAAGTAGACTAGAAACTTGGAAATAAACGAAGGCAGACTATCAGCTGACTGTTAAGACTCTTTCTTAACTGCTTCACTATATAGAGATTTTATTTATCTTCAAAATGTTACAAAAAATAAATTACCAGTATAGTAAATTTTCTTTATAAAATAAAATGTGGCACAAGGCCAAAATACCACATTCACTCTATGGGTAAAACCTACTTAACATTATCCCCAATGGTTTGACCTTTTTTTATTTACCAAAAATACATGTACAAATTTATCAATTGATGGTGAGGGTGCTAAAAACACGGAGATATACTGAAAAAATTAAAATGTTAAGTATGGTGGTTAGTAGGACCCTTCCCAAATCTATCTAGCTATGAGCTGATCACTGTTTTCCAGGGTTTTTCAAGAGCCGAAAAAAACAGTTTCTAAGTGGGGAAAAAAGGGGGTTATTAAGCTAGATAAGATCCAGGGACATGGATTGTGTTGCGTCCTCCAATATAGGTACCATTGTTGAATGGCGGGGCAGCGATGAAATAAAAACAAGAGTGATCATCTGGGAAGATGCGTAGTACCGAGAAAAAAGAAGAGGACCAGGACTCATTCATACTACTAGCTTTGTAAACTGGGATGGGGTCTGATAAGACCCTCAGATCGGTGTGCAGGAATGCAGGAAACACGTACTCAAACTTGGTTCGTCCAAACACACATGCGCTAGCAGTGTGTTATTTGGTGCTGCATATAAAACGCAGTACTTCATATATGGTCTGATGGTGGATTTCTAGAGATAGAGAATAGCCTCAGTGAAAGTGTTTGGAGTGATAGAGAGAACGGACTTTATGAGTAGTAGAAAGAGCAATGGATTTAATGTATAAACTTCAAGAAAAATGTGATAAGAGAGAAAGACCAATAAGTTTCAGAGTCGACTTCTCCTCAAGAGCAGATCCATCCATGAGAATCTCACGAAGAAAAAAGGGCATGCCAACGAATGGGGAGGCACGAGCTGAGTCTTAACTGGATTAAACGAAAGAAGCCATTTCGTACCCAAATTCACAAGTTAGGTGAACTTCTAGATCAGCTGAATATTTCGACTGATCTGAGGGAGATGGGGGAGAAGAAACCCTAGAATTAAGAGTGGTATCATCAGCATAGATGTTAATTTTTTTTACAATATTTCCCGGAAGATTCTTTATATAGTGAAGAAACAGTGTAAGGCCTAGACTAGAGCCATGAGGAACAACTTCATTGATAGGAAAATAGAATGAAGAGATACTGTCTAAAATTACTCGCAAAATTCGATCAGAGATGTGATACAATAAAGACCGACAGGATAGGAAGTGACTCATCGACAGAGACAAAAGAAAATACGGGATAGGAAATGACTCATCGAAAGAGACAAAAGACAATGCGACAGTGGTCAATTTCTATTGTTCAGCACAGGTCACTAAGAAAAAAATACTGGACACAACATTTTAGGAGTGACAGATTCGATCAGAGAGAAAAGACTATAAAATGCAACGAACCTCACCACCACTACGATAACTCTGAAGTTTGTGTAGGAGACCAGAATGCCACACTCTTTCGAACGCCTACGAAATTTAATTTAATGGCAATAATACTAAGTATACAATTAAAAACGTGAATACTCCATTATTTAGGACAAAAAAGAAAATAACACCACAAGTAGTTAACCTATTTAACTCGTAGATACATTAAATACATAGATATAGAGAAGAAGGCCTGTATACTTTAATGCAACACAATACAAGCTACAATGTTCCTCAGTTAAGTTATTTATCTCTCTCTCTCTCTCTCTCTCTCTCTCTCTATATATATATATATATATATATATATATATATATATATATATATATATATATATATTATTGAATATAAGAAACAACCCATGTCTAGATATTTTTGGTAGATCCTTTCAATAGTCTGAATTAGGATCTTAGTTTCGGAGAGGAATTGGCTGATGAATTTGCCATAGTTTAGATTTGTCTCCCAAATACTTTCAGACCCCTCCGGGTCCATCTTCAGGGGAATGAGGTTAATCAGGTACAGACCATGTGGTAGTATTATAGAAGGTTTGGGCGGGAATTATGTAATACTATAGTTTCTTACTTATTACATAATTCCCGCTCAAACCTTCTATAATACTAACACATGGTATGTACCTGATTAACCTCATCCCCCTAAACATGGACCCGGATGGGTCTGAAAGTACTTGTGAGACAAATCTAAACTATGGCAAATTCATCAGCCAATTCCCCTCCGAAACTAAGATCCTGATTCGGACTATTGAAAGGATCTACCAAAGGATATCAAGACATGAGATGTCCCTTATATTCAACAATACTTGCCTGCAAGAGAAGATGCTGCCTAGATGTACATATATATATATATATATATATATATATATATATATATATATAAAACTAATTTTATGTGTGTGTGTGTGTGTGATTTTTGTGTGTTCCCTATAGAAAGAAAGGTTTGAGAAGCTACATAAAATCTAAAAGTGTATTCTCATGTAAAATTTACCGGGGAAGACAATGGAAGTGGCCCCGAATTTCTAAATACAACTCTAAGCTCTAATACTTCAACTATATCTTACTGTAATAGCATTTATATCATATGTATAACTTTTTTCCGGTGAAGGCAATGAAAGTTGTCTTGAATCTCGGCGTTATCCTCTCTGTGACACATATATATATATACGTGCCCTACCTCTAAGTGTGACATGAGAACAGAACCACCTTAAACGTCAAATACGTATATTTGATGTTACTGAAATTTTGACCATATTTATAAGACCCTAGTGGAGAGATTTGTCTAACATTTCAGGTTCTTTTGATTATTAGGGGACGAAACGGGAAAGGGGGTCAGTAAAAAACAAAAAGAGTGATACAGTTTTAGATAAAGGGAGTTTCGCAAGCCTGCAGTTCTTGGAAACAACGCTACTGGAATAGTAATACAATGAGGTATCAAAACAGCAAATTGATGGAGACCACTAGACCAACGAGTCAAACGAGCTGGAACAAAGGAAGCAGGGATAGATCAGACGATTCTGAAGAACATAGTGAATATGTATAAGACGCAAGTACAGAAAGTGTTCTAATATTTCAGCTTATTCCGACTATATTAGGGGCCGAAACAGAAGAGGGAGGCAATAAAACAAAGAGAGTAATATCATGTAACATAGAGGAAAAGTTCACAGGGGTTTGTAATGTTTTAACGGTCTGTCAAATTTAAAGTCAAAATAACATCATTTTGGTCTGTCATTTTCATTAGTCTATCAAATAGAATGTTCCTTGCTATACAACACTACATTTTTCAGGTTGCAATATGTTGGTCTGTCACACTTAAGTTTAAAATAGCATTTACATTATTTTGTCAACCTTCAGCTTCAAATAAAATGTGCCCTGGTCTGCCAAACTGAATATTTCAGGTAGGATTTTGTTGGTCTGTCAAACTTACTTTTTTTTTAATAACATTTGGATTAGTCTGTCAAACGTAAGCTTCAAAAAGAATGTTCATTGGTCTGTCAAACTTAATTTTTCAAGTATAATTTTTTGGTCTGTCAAACTTACCTTTTTAATAACATTTTTATTAGGCTGTCAACTTTAAGCTTCAAAAAGAATGTTCGTTGGTCTGTCAAACTAATTTATTCAGGTAGAATTTTGTTGGTCTATCAAATTAAAGTTTAAAATGCTATATTGCCAGTCTGTCACAATTAGGTTTAAAATAGCAGTTTTGGTTTGTCTGTCAACCAATAGGAAACATTATTTTGTCGGTCTGTCACTTTCAAATATAATGTGTCTTTGGTCTGTCAAAGTAAGACTTTTTAGTCTGTCAAACGTAACTTCCAAGCATAATTTTATTAGTGTGTCAAAAGTTTTACTTTCAAATTGTATTTTCGTTGGTCTGTCATACTTAAGTTTAAAATAGCATTTTCATTAGTCTGTCAACCGCCAACTTCAAATATATTGTTCGTTGGTCTGTCAAACTAACTTATTCAGGTAGCATTTTGTTCGGCTTCCAAACTTAGTTCCGTGTATCATTTTATTGGTCTGTCATTTTAAAGTTTTACATACTATTCATTGGTCTGTCAAACTTAACTTATAAATAGCATTTAAATTATTCTGTCAAACTAAGCTTCAAATAGAATGTTCGTTGGTCTGTCAAATTTCATTTTTCAGGTAGCATTTTGTAGTTCTGTGAAAGTAAAGTTCTAAGTATGATATTGTTGGTCTGTCAACTTTAAGGCTAAAATTATATTTTTGTCGATCTGTCAAATCATAATTTGAAAATAGAATTTTTTTAATCTTGAAAACATTCAGCTTCAAATTGAATGTTCGTTAGTCTGTCAAACTGAATTTTTCATGTAGCAAGTCTAAGTTTCAAATAATATGTTTATTAGTCTGTCACCTTTAAAATTCAAAGAGAATCTTTTTTTGGTCTGTGAAACTGACTTTTGCAGGTAGCATTTTGTTGTTCTCTTTAACGTAAGTTCCAATTATCGTTTAAGTTTCAAATAGCTCTAATAAAGTCTTTCAAAAAATCAGCTTCAAATAGAATGTTCCTTGGTCTGCCAAAATAAATTTTTCAGGGATAATTTTTTGGTCTCTCAAACCTAAGTTTGAAATATAATTTTTATAAACTTAGGAAATTTCATTTTTTTGAGCATCTTTAAAATGTAAAACTTAAAAAAGAGGCAAAATGCCTTCAAAAAACAATGTGTTAGATGCAGATATTTTTATTAAAATCATTATAATATCATTTTTATTAGTCTGTCAAAAATAAGCTTGAAATAGAATGTTCCTTGGTCTGCCAAACTTACTTTTTCAGGGAGAATTTGTTGGTCTCTCAAACCTAAGTTTATAATATCATTTTTATGAATTTGGGAAAGTTACTTTTTTTAAAACATCTTTAAAATTTTAAACTTAAAGAAAGAGACAAAATGCCTTCAAAACACAATGTGTTAGATGTAGATATTTTTATTAAAATAATAATAATATCATTTTCATTAGTCTGTAAAAAATCAGCTTCAAATAGAATGTTCCTTAGTCTGCCAAACTTAATTTTTTAGGGAGAATTTTCTTGGTCTTTCAAACCTTAGTTTGAAATATCATTTTTATAAATTGGTTTAAGTTCATTTTTTTAAGCATCTTTAAAATTTTAGACTTAAAGAAAGCGGAAAAATGCCTTAAAAAACAATGTGTTAGATGCAGATATTTTTTATTAAAATCATTATAATATCATTTTTATTAGTCTGTCAGAAATAAGCTTAAAATATAATGTTCTTTGGTCTGCCAAATTAATTTTTCTGGGAGAATTTTCTTGGTCTCTCAAACCTTAGTTGGAAATACAATTTTTAAAAATGTGGGAAAGTTTTTTTTCAAGCATCTTTAAAATGTAAAACTTAAAGAAAGAGGCAAAATGCCTTCAAAACACAATGTGTTAGATGCAGATATTTTTTATTAAAATCGTTATATCATTTTTTCTAGTCTTTCAAAAATAAGCTTCAAATAGGATGTTCCTTGGTCTGCCAAACTGAATTTTTCAGTGGAGAATTTTCTTGGTCTCTCAAACCTTAGTTTGAAATATCATTTTTATGAATTGAAGAAAATTTAAATTTTTTAAGTATCTTAAAATTTTAAACTTAAAGAAAAGGGGAAATGCCTTCAAAACACAATGTGTTAGATGCAGATATTTTTTATTAAAATCATTATAATATCATTTTTCTAGTCTTTCAAAAATAAGCTTCAAATAGGATGTTCCTTGGTCTGCCAAACTTAATTTTTCAGGGAGAATTTGTTGGTCTCTCAAACCTAAGTTTATAAAATCATTTTTATAAATTTGGGAAAGTTACTTTTTTTAAAACATCTTTAAAATTTTAAACTTAAAGAAAGAGGCAAAATGCCTTCAAAACACAATGTGTTAGATGCAAATATTTTTATTAAAATCATTATGATATCATTTGTATTAGTCTGTCAAAAATCAGTTTCAAATAGGATGTTCCTTAGTGCTCCAAACTTAATTTTTCAGGGAGAATTTGCTTAGTCTCTACAAACCTAAGTTTGTAAATATCATTGTTATAAAGTTGGGAAAGTTCATTTTTTAAGCATCTTTAAAAATGTTTAACTTAAAGAAAGTGGCAAAATTGCTATAAATAACATGTGTTAGATGCTGATATTTTTATTAAAATCATTACAATATCATTTTCATCAGTCTGTCAAAAAAAGCTTCAAATAGAATGTTCCTGGGTCTGCCAAATGTAATTTTTCAAGGAGAATTTTCTTGGTCTCTCAAACCTAAGTTAGAAATATCATTTTTATAAGTTTGGGAAAGTTCATTTTTTAAGCATCTTTAAAATGTAAAACTTAAAGAAAGAGGCAAAATGCCTTAAGAAAAAATGTGTTAAATGCTGATATTTTTATTAAAATCATTAATATATCATTTTCATTAGTCTGTAAAAAAAGCTTCAAATAGGATGTTCCTTGGTCTGCCAAACTAAATTTTTCAGGGAGAATTTTCTTGGTCTCTCAAACCTAAGTTTGAAATATCATTTTTATTAATTTGGGAAAGTTCATTTTTTTAAGCATTTTGAAAATTTTAAACTTAAAGTAAGAGACAAAATGCCTTCAAAATACCATGTGTTAGATGCAGATATTTTTTTATTAAAATCATTATAATATCATTTTTATTAGTCTGTCAAAAATAAGCTTCAAATAGAATTTTTTTTGATCGGGCAAAGTTAATGTTAAATTAATATTTTGTTGGTCTGTCAAACATACCTTGCAAGTTATTATTTTTTTGGTCTGTAAAACGTAACTATATTATTGTCTGTAAAACGTAACTATATTATGGTCTGTAAAACGTAACTATTTTATGGTCTGAAA
>OY744551.1:5654342-5666842 GCA_963556195.1 Sepiola atlantica
TAAAAAAAAATTCGCTACCCGCTTATTTTTTCACGAACTTTCGTACTTGTTGTATTTTTTCTTCAATCTCTCTCTCGAGTGGTCGAAAAAAAACGAACGTTAATTTTTGGTCTTTTGAGAATGAAAGTTTTTCTTTCGAAAATTTAAGATTACCTTATTCCGAAACTTTTATTTGCCTGACAGTAACTACTTTTCTATTTACTGTTCCGGTATTTAATCTGTTTTACGTAAAATATTAATAAATTGATTTGAAATTCCATTCTTGTTTCGTCTTCTCGTTTGTTTTTGTTCACCTTCTCCACATTCCGGTACCTATATCACATTGCTCCAGCCTCGCACTACAAACCTACACGTATATTTACCAGCAATGCTTCAAGCAAACTACAATCTTCTTTTATATATATATATATATATATATATATATATATATATACAGGGTGTCCCAAAATAATGTATACACCCTTTGAATTGTTATAAGTCGTTCAATTTACTGATTTTTATTTGCAAGATTGATAAACAAGATTGAGTAAGAATATTCATTTAAAAATACTGACAGTAAAATTAACAAAAACATAGAAAATTAACTTTTAACAAAGATAAAGGCTACTTAGGGTAATTTCAGAATGTTCACAAAATGAACCATCATCCTAACCCCAACCCGTTCTGCTCAATACACTTTCCATTTAGTGAAGACGTGAAGAATTGTACCTACAAACGTCCTGCGACATTTACTCCGGTATTTGAGCACATTCTACTACAATTACTACTCCCATTTGTTTGCAATTACTTCAGGTTTCTTGCTTTAAACATTGTAACCTTTACGTTTATTAAAAGTTAATTTTCTATGTTTTTGTTAATTTTACTTTCAGTATTTTTAAATGTGTATCTTACTGTTCTACTCTTTTATCAATTTTGTTTGCAAATCAAACGCAGTTAATTGAACGAGTTATAACGATTCAAAGGGTGTATACATTATTTTGGGACACCCTGTATATATATATAAATGAATAAATGCGAAAGTTTTTTTTCATTTATAACTCCTATATTACCATCAAAAGAGTTACTGTTATTTAAATCAATAATAGACCATTTTATTTACCTCCCCAGGAGGTTAGGCACAAGGCCAGGTTTATCTTACTCCCACAAGTAAGATGTGACCCAAGCTCGGGTCGGAAAGTGGGGTTTGAAAAGCCAGCGCCCGAGAAGGTGAGCACTCTGGCCATTAAAAATTGCCTGAGCAGCCCCGTCGGCATTCCCCGGTAGGGGCGCCTCAGACAGTAAGCAATTAACTTACTCCTCCCCAAAGAGGGGAGGTAAAGCCTGGGAGGGTGGACCTCCTAGAACTGCACAGGACAGATCAGACCCATAGACCGGCGGAAATCAAGCCCCGAAGGCCAAGACAATATCGATCTATGAAGTGCAGTATCCATCGGAACAGATACTACACTTTGATCTTAGCCAAAAGGCGTTATTTAACACCCACCCACAATGGGAGTATGTGACACAAGGTCGGAAAGTGGGATTTGAAAAGCCAGCGCCCGAGAAGGTGAGCGCTCTGGCCATTAAAAATTGCCTGGGCAGCCCCGTCGGCATTCCCCGGTAGGGGCGCCTCAGACAGTAAGCAATAAACTTACTCCTCCCCAAAGAGGGGAGGCGAAGCCTGGGAGGGTGGACCTCCTAGAACTGCACAGGACAGACCCATAGACCGGCGTAAATCAAGCCCCGAAGGCCAAGACAATACCGATCTATGAAGTGCAGTATCCATCGGAACAGATACTACACTTTGATCTTAGCCAAAAGGCGTTATTTAACACCCACCCACAATGGGAGTATGTGACACAAGGTCGGAAAGTGGGATTTGAAAAGCCAGCGCTCGAGAAGGTGAGCGCTATGGCCATTAAAAATTGCCTGGGCAGCCCCGTCGGCATTCCCCGGTAGGGGCGCCTCAGACAGTAAGCAATTAACTTACTCCTCCCCAAAGAGGGGAGGCGAAGCCTGGGAGGGTGGACCTCCTAGAACTGCACAGGACAGACCCATAGACCGGCGTAAATCAAGCCCCGAAGGGCAAGACAATACCGATCTATGAAGTGCAGTATCCATCGGAACAGATACTACACTTTGATCTTAGCCAAAAGGCCGAATAGACCTATATTTACTCCTCAAGGGAGTTAGGCACAAGGCCAGTTTTATCTTACTCCCACAGGTAAGATGTGACCCAGGATCGGGGTCGAGCAAGTGGGGTTAAAAGCCAGCGCTCGAGAGGTGAGCACTCTGGCCATTTAAAAATTGCCTGGGCAGCCCCGTCGGCATTCCCCGGTAGGGGCGCCTCAGACAGTAAGCAATAAACTTACTCCTCCCCAAAGAGGGGAGGCGAAGCCTGGGAGGGTGGACCTCCTAGAACTGCACAGGACAGGCGTGCAGTATCCATCGGAACAGATACTACACTTTGATCTTAGCCAAAAGGCCGAATAGACCATAATATTTTCACATTTTAAAAATATATGAAAGATGAAATATTAAGATGCCTAATTAGATGCCTAATTTGCATAACCATTTTAAAACAGTTAATAATTAATTAATGTTCGGTATTATTAATTTGTAATTCGTTTGCTTATTGTTACCTTCTATATACATTAGTTTCCATAGTTTCAATAGTTAAATAAGATAAATGACTAAAATACGTAAAGTTTATAATATCAGCACTTGCTACGAGCGCGGCATACGTGAAAAAAGAAATCGGAGAAGTGATAGAGTGTGGCTGTCTTGCTCGCTTCTTCTCTCCATCTCTCTCTTTTTTGCAGTTTTTACATTTTTCTTTGAAAAATAAATAAATCACTTTTTAATTAGCTAATTAGCTAATTAAATGCGTTATTTGAAAGTTTAGCAAAAAACGAAACACTTCTTTAATGGTTACAAACAACTTTTCACTATTCTCATAGACAAATTGAAACAAAACTGTCCAAAGTAGGGGATTACCCTATTTTCTGACCAGATTTAGGGCAGTTAACTAAAGTCTTTTTTGCTATGAGAGCTAAATTTTCTGCGTATTATTTTTTGGGGGGTCTACTTTTTTGAGCGATTACGCGTGTTTTTCTGACCTTACAACTCGACCCTAGGGTTAGTAGTAAAAATTTTGGTTAACTACCCTAAAAAAGATTGAATAGCTAAAAAATTGGGGAACATTTTACGTTAAATATATATGTAACTAATCCCTCACTCTAAATTCTAAACTATTTGTATTTTCTTTTTTGTCTTTTTTAACGGTGCTCACACGTAATCGCTACAGAAGCAGATTCTCATTTTTGTAGGGGGGATTATCGGAGGGTGTAAATCTGCAAAGTTACCCATATTTTATTTTTTAAATCGTATACTTTTTTTAACTATACGTTCCTTTTATTTATTTTAATTTTAAGCAATTAGATTTCGTTGTGTTTTTCTTTCCAGTGAAAATCAAATAAATACATTTAAAATATAGTATATGGTATAAATAAAAATGTTAGTTGCTTTACTATTAATGTAGAAAGAGAAAACAACCACATATTTTAGATATTTTTAGAAGTTTGATTTTACATAAAACAGACATATATTTAGTGGTTTTCTTCATGGGAGTGTAAGAGATAAGTAATGAGTTATTGGGGAAAGATATTCAAGCCATTTTTCGCCACTAATACCCCCCCTCAGGCCCTTTAACCACTGCCTCGGTCGATGAGTCAGGAACAAATAGATCGACAAAGCCTCCCACCGTCATGACGCCATTTCCAACTTCCGCTGCCACACCTACCCCTTCCAGGAAACCCTGCCACACTCTGAGCCCACTACTATCTAACACAATCTGCACCGCCTAACATTGAAATGATATTTTCGTCGCTAAACGCGTAAAATAAATGGACTCATCTTAAGCCTTTCTTTTTTGGCGTTAATTTAAATCCAGCCAAGGGCAGATAACTCTGATTAAATCCGCCATTGTAACGGAGTAAAACATGTCTCCTTGAAAAACTATTTTCATTAAGCGTGTCCGATAATTTGTATGAGTCTCGCTTTAGCAGAACAATGTACACAGGAACTTGCGAAAAGTTTAAGTGTAAAGTATTTAGTGTCGCCATAAGCCAACAATGTAAACTAATTTAAACTTGGATGGTTTCTACAACGAGGGAAAACATTATCCAGTAATGCTGCGGAAATAGTCTTAGTTGAGTAACTCATTCTATGGTCTTTATATAAAAAATGGTACCTATGTAGACGAGTGAAGCTTACTACCAATTGATTATTGGAACTATTAGAGGATCCCACTCTCTATTCTCTCCTTCACTCTCTCCCTCCCCCCCTCTCTCTCTCTCTCTCTCTATATATATATATATATATATATATATATAAATATATATATATATTAAACTTAGGTTTAGTATACGGAACGTTTATGTTTTTGGAAGTGGGGTCTGATCAACTCTGCTGGGAAACCATGAAATTAAATACTGTCTTGTTTTTAAATTCCTGAAACAGTTTTTCACGGTAAACAACTGATGATCCCTTAAATAATGTTAGAAGCAAACTAATATAATAACTGAAAAAGTTAAATCGACTTACCTGAGTTATTTTCCACTGAACGACTTGGGACTGAAGGTTTTTTTTTTGGGGAGGGGTTTAATATAGTTTTAATGGTTGAGAAACTTCCAGGACATATATATATATATATATATATTTATGTATATATATATATATATATATATATATATATATATATATATATATATATATATATATATATATATATATATATATATATATATTTATGAATAGATGGAAGGATAAAATAATCCGACGGTATTAAAATAAAATGGAATAAGCGGAAGACCTTAAAAGCTCAACGTTTCGCCCAAATGTTATATGGGCTTTGTCAAGAGCGAATGAAAAAATGCAAAAAATGACAAAAAACGAGAAAGTCTATAAATTGTGAGAAATATATATAGTGGTAGGGTTCATGTAGAGAGTGAAGATATGTAAATGTGTATAAAGTCAATATACATATATATATACATACATATATATATACATACATATATATATACATACATATATATATATATATGTATATATATATATATATATATATTGAAACGAATGATGAGAATAAAATTAGAAAAAGAACAATATTTATTGACTCGTTAAGTAGTTTAAACAAGGAATATTTTTCTTTTCCTTAACCCATGTATTTTCAAAAATGCAAGCTTTTATCATGAAAGGAGATCATCGGGATAAATCAGTAAAAATTATATTACTGTTAGAACAGACTTAGAAAATATTAAAATATATATAGTAATCCAAGTAAGGTACGATTCTCTATTCTGGTGTTGCTTCTCGACCATCTCTCTCGGATCAGTCGAAATATGCAGCTGATCTAGAAGTCGACCTGGGTTCAGTTATGAATTATGGTACGAAGCCACTTGCTTCGTTTAATCAAGTTAAGACTCAGCTCGTGTCTTTTAATCATAGGCGTACCCCTTTTCTATCTAAGATCCTATTGGATGGCTCTGCTCTTGAAGAGAAATCGAATCTGAAACTTCTTGGTCTTTCTCTCTCATCAAATCTTACTTGAAGTTCACACATTAGATCCATTGCTCTTTCTGCTTCTCCTAAAGTCGGTTATCTCCATCGCCACAAACACTTTCTCACACCTGAGGCTATTCTCTATCTCTACAAATCCACCATCAGACCGTGTATGGAGTACTGTTGTAATATTTTGACTGGTGAACCTCTGTCCCATTTGAGGGTTCTTGATGAAGTAAAACCTTGTTTTTATTTAAACTAAGGCCAGTAGGCATCTTCTATCTTTGCAATAATCATATTTGAAAACTAACTGAAAGAGTTAGCAAGTAAAGAATGTAACTGGATACTAAAATTATAAATATACTTCATCCTCCAAAAAGATTTACTTAAAGGGGAAGTTTTCCAAATTCATCTCATTTCTCTGTCTGTTTTGGTCTGAAGAGGTGGACTCGCTGTGAAGAGTACAACCGGAACATGTATCCAGATATGTAACCAATAATGTTTATACTATATATATATATATATATATATATATATATATATATATATATATATATATATATATATATATGCAAGAGTAAATATTAAATGAAAGTTTCAGACAAAAGGTTCGGCCAGTACTGGACTTCAGGGAACTGAACGTATACGTTGCGTGCTACACGGGAGGCGATGTGATGGATGTGTGCGGAGAGACCATGCGAGAGTGGAGGCAGATGCAGAAGGCTGCGGCGATTGTGGATGGAAAATCTGCATACCTACAGATCCACATTTCGCAGGAATTCTGTAAGTACCAGCTGGTTGGATACAAAGGTCAAACATACTGCCTAACTAGGTTAGGGTTTGGCCTGAATTCTGCACCAAAGATCATGGCGGCGATCCTCAAAACGGTGCTAAGCAAGGAGGATGCAGTCAGAAGAGCCACCAGTTCCTACATTGATGACATCATAATGGATGAGACGGTAGCAACTGCAAAGGACGTAGTAGAGCACCTCAACGGCTTTGGGCTGATCACAAAACGCCCGGAATCGTTGGAGGGGGGAGCGGCGTTAGGGCTCCAACTAAGGAAGGACCAAATAGGAAGGTTAGTGTTCCGGAGGGGAAATGAAATCCCGGAGGTGTCTGAAAAAATGAGCAGGCGGGAACTCTTCTCGATATGCGGAAGACTGGTGGGTCATTACCCGATTGCAGGATGGCTACGGACTGCATGTAGTTACATGAAAAGGTGAGCTAGTGGAGTGAAGTGGGAGGATGGAGTTGATAAAGAGACTGTGGACATTATGAGAGAGATTATTGAAGAGGTGAAGAGGGACGATCCAGTGAGAGGTGTTTGGCACGTACCCAATAGTGCAGAAGGTGTTGTGTGGTGTGATGCAAGCAGTATAGCAGTGGGGGTCACCTTGGAGATAGGTGGTGTCATTGCAGAAGATGCTGCTTGGTTGCGGAAGAAGGACGACGTGGCTCACATAAATGTGGCGGAACTGGATGCGGTTATGAAGGACATCAACTTAGCCTTGAAATGGGGGCTACGGAATGTTGAGGTGAGGACCGACTCGGCCACTGTGTTCTCTTGGGTCCGAAGCTACAGGAGAAAGGAGGGTGAAGACAAAAGGCGTCGCCGAGATGCTCGTCGATTGATGACGTTAAGGGAGCTGATTAGGGAATTTGATCTTCAACTCAGGATCAGTATCGTTCCCTCAGCGAAGAACAGAGCAGATGTGATGACAAGGGTGAGGAAGACCTGGCTAAAGGCACCGAATGAGGCGGCTGCTGAAATATGTGGCTTGGCTGAAGACACTCCGAAGGATTTGCATGACATGCACCATTTCGGAGTGGATAGAACCTTGTTCTTGGCCAGCAAGGTGGACCCCAGAATCACAAAGGAGGCTGTCAGGACAGTGGTTGAGAGATGCCACCAGTGTCAATCAGTCGACCCTGCGCCAAGTAGACACGAAGGTGGTGAGGTTCAGGTGGCAGAGAACTGGAGCAGGTTGGCGATAGACGTAACGCACTATCGACAGAGGCCGTACCTGTCAATGGTCGACTGTGGACCTGGAAGAGTGGCCATTTGGAGGGAGATCAAGGCGGAAAACGCAGGTGAGATTGCAAAGGTCCTGGAAGAGGTGTTTTTGGAGAGGGGTCCAGTGACGGAAGTGCTAATGGACAATGGAACTGCCTTTCGCTCAGCAGCCCTGAAGAATGTGTTGGATAAGTGGGGAGTGCGGCGCTATTTCAGGGCTGCATATAGACCAGGCGGAAACAGAATTGTGGAGCGGCATCACAGGACCATCAAGGCTGTAACTGAAAGGGGCCAGATTTCACCACCAGAAGCTGTTTTCTGGTATAATATGGCTCCAAAGTCAGGACAAAAAGTGGAGTCAGTGCCGCAGAGGGCAGTCTTCAAGTACGAGTGGCGGTATCCCCGAACTGCTCCCGTAGCCACGGAGGAAGGGGAGAAGCAAGCGTCTATGCGAGTGGGAGAGGAAGTGTGGATCAAGCCGCCTGACGCTCGCTGTACCACACGCTGGGGGAGGGGCATTGTGACAAGTGTCCAGTCCCCGAACAATGTATCCATCAACGGCATCCCTTGACACATCCTTGATGTACGGCCAGCAGTGGTGTCATCAGAGAAAGAAGACAGCGACGTCGAGCCAAGTCACGACGTTCACGAAGAGGCACCGCGGAGATCGCAGCGAGTGAGACGCCCGCCATGTTGGTCGAGCGACTACGTGATGGGCTGACTAGTGATAATCGTGTAGATCAAGGGGACGTGTGGTTAGCAAAGTTACCCCAGCCAGGAATGGATCCAGAAAGTGTGGTTTGAGTTGTTCCCCTTTGCAAATTGGCTGTTTGGAGAATTTGAAAGCTAGATGGCTCTGGTTGACAGTCAATTTGCATACGTGGGGCAAAGAGTAGTATATAAACGGTACTCTTTTCATTGAGCTGGAGAGTGGTAGGGAGAGCAGAGTGAGGCTGAAAAAGGAGACTGAAGTACAAAGAATTGGACGTTGAAAAAGATTAACCACTGTGGTTTGCCACCAGATTTTTTTTATATATTTGTCTTCACGGATTGACCACAATACGCCATTTTGAATTTTATACGCCATTTTAAATTTTATACGCCATTTTTAATTTTATTCGCCATTTTGAATTTTATACCCGATTTTAATTTTATACGCCATTTTGAATTTTAGACGCCATTTTAGACGCCATTTTGAATTTTAGACGCCATTTTGTGCTAAACATAGCACCAACTTTGTAACTTGCGAATAGTTACAAACCGTATATATATATATATTTATACTGACCGGTTTGTCACTATTCGCAAGTTACGAAGTTTATGCTATGTTTAGAACTTCCGAACAATGCGTAGTAGGTTCAACCTGCAAGGGGGGGGGGGCATTTCCATTTCGTTTTTTGTTTTTTTTTGTTCACGGTTGACATTTTAAATTCGTCTCTACAAAAGATTTCACTGAACTTGAGTTCAAAAGGAAAGAAAAGCAAACGGCCGGGAAAGAAGAAACGCGAAGAAAAAAAAAACGGAATAAAATGAGAATGAATTATTGTTCGCGAGATGAATGGAAAAGAAAGAAAGGCCGTTTCCGACACAGACCTTTGTGGTGTTTTTCATTTTGAACTGTTTTTTTTTTTTTTTTTCAAAAATAACAGTAGAAAATGAAAAAGACGAAATAGGGAGAGGGAGGAGGGGAAAAAAAGAAGAAGTTGAAGAAGAAGAAAATAAAGAAGGAGGAGGAGGATTAGGATAAAAAAGAGGGATAGAAGAAGGGGGAGGAGGAGAAGTTAGAGCAGAGGAAAACGAAGAAGAAGAAGAAGAAGACGAAGTAGAGTAAGAAGGATAAAGAGGGGGATAGTGGAATAGGAGGCTAACACATTTATTGATGAAGAAAAAGAGAAGAGGAAGAAGGGTTAGGGTTAGAACAAAGATGGTAAGAGGGCAAAACAAATAAGAACGATGAAGATGAAGAAAGACGAGTAAGATTAGTAGGATGAAAAGAAAAGGACATAAAAAAAGTGGGGATAGGGGAAGAAGAAGAAGAAAAAGAAGAGAAAGAAGAAAGAAGAAGAAGCAGAAGAAGAAGAAGAAGAAGAAGACGAAGAAGCAGAAGAAGAAGAAGAAGAAGACGAAGAAGAAGAAGAAGAAGAAAGAAGAAGAAGCAGAAGAAGAAGAAGAAGAAGAAGAGAAAGAAGAAGAAGCAGAAGAAGAAGAAGAAGAAGAAGACGAAGAAGAAGACGAAGAAGAAGAAACAAAGGAAGAAGAAGAAGAAGAAGAAGAAGAAGAAACAAAGGAAGAAGAAAAAGAAGAAGAGAAAGAAGAAGAAGCAGAAGAAGAAGAAGAAGAAGAGAAAGAAGAATGACGTTGACGAGGAGGAGGACGAGGCGAAAGAATAATAGTAAAGAGAAGAAGAAGAAATATGAAAGGAAGAAGAAGAGAAGGGGTTAGGGTTAGGGAGTAAAACATGAAGAAGAAGGAGGAGTAGAGGAGGAGGAGGAGGAGGAGGAAATATATCCTACACCAAACATCACGTCAATTAATCAAGAAGTTAAATTTAATTTTCTTTTATAAAATAAATAAAAGAAAATTAAATTTTCCTGATTAAGCCTAACCCTAACTCTAACTCTAACCTATACCCCTAAATATAATCCTCACCCCATTAACAAATAACGTGGAAATGCAACCGCCATTAACACCCGCTTATTCAAAGGGGGATAACTGTAACCTCAGAAATGCGCATGAATTCATTTCCGGCTTATCTCCCTTGTTGCTAATCCGTTTCAGATATTTCAAGCGTGTGTAAATGGCGCTTCTATTTTGACGTTATTTGTTGATCTGGAGAAGGCGATTTTCTTTTATGAAAAAAGGAACGACTTGATTAATATACGTGATTTTTGGTATAGGATTTATATCTCAGACGTTGCAAGCTTCTCATTGTAATAGACTTTCACAAAATTAACAAAACAATAATTACCTCATCACGTTCTTTGTATTTTAACTGTTTTATTCAAGTAAGAACCACCGCAGAAGACGAAATGAACATTCCGGCTTAATCGTCTAACAATCAACCGTCGTTGAAGAAAAACAAATCTTAGGGGAATGGAAGAGAATGAAGATGAAATCGGATGGAGGAACATAGAAATGAGGAAAGGAAATGAAAGACTTTTCGAAAATAATTTTTACCTGCATTTTTTTAAAAACTTCTCCTTTCTCCTCTTGAAGAAGAAGAAGAAGAAGGCGAATAAGAATATGAAGAAGATGAAGACGATGAAGAAGAAGAAGAAGAATATGAAGAAGATGAAGAAGAATATGAAGAAGATGAAGACGATGAAGAAGAAGAAGAAGAAGAAGAATATGAAGAAGAAAAAGATGAAGAAGAAGATGAAGATGAAGAAGAAGATGCAGAAGATATGAAGAAGAAAAAGATCCAGAAAAAGCAGAAGAAGAAAAAGATGAAGATAAAGAAGAAGATGAAGAAGAAGAAGACGAATAAGAATATGAAGAAGATGAAGACGATAAAGAAGAAGAACAAGAAAAAGAAGAATATGTAGAAGAAAAAGATGAAGAAGATAAAGAAGAAGAAAATGAAGAAGGAGAAATAGATGTAGAAGATGAAGAAGAAGAAAAAAGATGCAGTAGAAGATAAAGAAAGAAGAAAAAAGGATAAAGAAGAAAAAGAAGAAGAAGATGAAGATACAGAAGAAGATGATGAAGAAGAAGAAGAAGATGACGAATAGAGATAGAAGAAGAAGAAGAAGAAGAAGAAGAAAAATAAGAAAAACAAGAAGAACAAGAACAAGAAGAAGAAAAAGAACAAGAAAAGGATGAGGATGAGGAGGAAGAAAACTGAAATAAAGTAGGAATGGATGCATATATAAATGGTAAAATCAAGAAAAGTATAAATAAAACCGAAATCCGCCAGGGGACATTTCCCAACGGAACTTTCCCGACAATGGAATCTTTTTCTTGTAGTTCTAAAAAGGCGAATGAGGCGACCCCTTTTTTGTGTGCGATGCAAAAGACGCAGAACGAACTTCCCGTCATGCACTTCGTTTCACGTCAACAATGGCGTCCATTGCAAAGCGACCTTTTTTAGCGTTTGCAGGTGGAGTGTGTGGTCGTCGGGGGTCAGGATCTTTCGGGAAGGGGCGGAAATTCGCTGTTCAACTCATTCTAACCAAAGAAAACAAACATGGCTTACTTACATGTTATCTCTTTGTTCTTTCTTTGTTCATTTTTTTTAATGTGATGCGTTGTTTGTGCCTTGAATCTGCACTCGCAACAGACAGATCGAAAAAGCCCGCAGGACATGGAATACTCTCGGGTCAAAGGTCAGGTACTTGATGAGGGATACTTTTACTTAGACCTTTTTGTATTTATTTGGATTATTTAGACTAGTTCGATGTAATTCTCATAACGTTTCGGCCGATGTAACCTCCAACCTTTCGCCAGGCGAATCTTGTCGAAATCCAATATCTGTCGAACTCGGGAATCTTTCTGTCGAACTCTTAGAATCTAAACGGAATTTACATCTTAATTCTTTTATTTAATCAACGTTGGTGGATTGTTCTCGTCCCGTCAGTCATAACCACGTAGAACTCTTAACTAATTATTAATTATATTTCTAGCATCGACTGCACGGATGATTAAACATTCAACTCTCAAAATATTATAATTAGTGATTATAACTTAGCAATTTATCCGTTGCGCCACGGGTTCATGTAAATAACTTTTTTGTATCATTTGGATTATTCAGATTACTATTCTGATCTTGGGTGTAATTCTCACAACGTTTCAGCCGATGTAACCTCCGGCCTTATTCGACTGCATCTTTTCGAACTCAAGAAAATTTACGCTGAACCCGGGAAGCTATTTAGATGTTTTAGTGTTCTGTAATGTAGTCTCCTTTATTGAAAATTTAAAGTGGTCTGCTTTCTCAGCAGAA
>OY744551.1:5671842-5716842 GCA_963556195.1 Sepiola atlantica
AGTAGTGGTGAAATGGGGCGACCAGGGAAGAGAAAGGTAAAAAGATAAAGATAAAGAAGTTTGAATATAAAGATGTTACACACGCGAGTTCTCTTCAATTATATGTTTTTATGACCCCGAGCAACGCCTGGTAGCCCCGCTAGTATGAACATAAGAATTAAGCTAGTGATTTAAGGCTGAATCTACGAACTGTGTTCGAGCCTATACGACCGCCTGTAACCGCCATTCCTACACTGATATATTCATAGTTAATGCATCTTTAAGATTTAATAGTATTAATAATATTAATAGTATTAATAGTATAGGCGTGTTTGGCATTACAAGATTGTTATCATTCTAGCGATCATGCAAAATTACGCTCGAGCGTTGAACACTATCGACAACATGACGCTTGCCCCCCGCCTCTCGCGGTACGTATACATTAATTTCAATTACTGTATGTGGTGATTTACCCCGGTCATCTGGGCTTGGGCGCGGGGCTCGTAATTCTAGGCTGCATCTACTAACTGCGTTCGAGCCCATGCTATCGCCTGTAACAGCCACTCCTACACAGATGAGGATAAACAACCCGAAACGACGTCGTCTGTAGGCTTCAATATTTAAATATATATATATATATATAATACATATATATACACACATATATATACACATATATATATACACATATATATGCATATATATGTATAAATATATATATATATATAAATAAATCAAGGAGAATGGAAAGGAATTAGAGAAAGCAAAAGCCAAATCAAAATTCAATTCAAAAGTTCAAAGCAAGGTATATTCCTCAAAAAGGCAATTTATTCAAGTTAAATTTTCCTTAAGCCAGGCTTTATATATATAAATATATATATACATATATATATACACACATATATATATAAATATATATACATATATACACATATATATATAAATATATATACATATTTATATATATACATATATATAAATATATATAAATATATACACATATATATACATATATATACATATTTATATATATACATATATATAAATATATATGAATATATATACATATATATATATATAAATATATATACATATATATACATATATATATATATCAATATATATATATGCATACAGGGTGTCTCAAAAAATGTACTCACTCTTAGAATGGCAAAATGCGCAGAAGATGTCGAGTTTGCACACAAAATTGTGTGGAGCGATGAAGCAAAGTTTTCTCGTCATTCTACGAGTGAGTACATTTTTTTGAGACACCCTGTATATATATATCAATATATATATATATATATATACATATATATATCAATATATATATATATATATATATATATATACATATATATAAATATATATAAATATATATACATATATATATATAAATATATATAAATATATATACATATATATACATATAAATATATATACATATATATACAAATATATATATCAATATACATATATATACATATATATATCAATATATATATATATACATATATATATATCAATATATATATATATATACATATATATATATATATATATATATATATATATATATATATATTAATATATATCTCTTCAATACATGTTTCGTTAAATAATACAGAAAACTTGTGTCTACATATTTTTTTTCAATCATTTCTTGATGGTTGAGTAATGTTTCATCTTCAGACTTGAACTAACAGATGAAGTGGCTGTACTGATTGGTACACTAGTACTTTCGGTTCCTTCGGGAACCATCTTCTGGTGATTGGGTATCGACTATGTAAATGTTTCACAAGCTTTTAAATGTTTCAGTGGTGATTTTGGCGGGATCCGTCAGGATTAGTATTGATATTAATTGAGTATTGTGATCTATATTCCCGATTCCGATACAATTACTAATTCCGATTCCTCAATCGCCTAAGAAAGTAGAGTTGGTGTGGGGGGGGGAGGAGTAGCGAAGCATCCTCATCTTCTTTTAAATGTAAATATAATTTTCTTTTTAATTTGAAAAACCTCTGGATATTTCCCCTTTTTGTAATGCATCTAAGATTTTGATAAACTCATTGTGACATTTCGATCTACATTTTTCACTCGTGCCATTTTTTCGTGCCCTTTTTACATAAATTCGTTATCATCAGCTATACATTTTGTTTTACTGCAAATTAAAAATCTATAAATATTTACTATTTTATGGAAAATTAAGTTTTAAGCAACAACTAAAAATTTTTTTTTTTTTTTAAATCGGAAATTAGGAACACATTTTTTCTGATTCCGATTCGGATACTCCAAAACGTTCCGATTTTTTCCGATTCCTGATTCCGATTGCGAATAATCGTCCCAACACTAATAATAAATAAGAACTCTGATAAACGGGGTTATAATTAAAAATAAACTCATGACTCACCCTTGCTGCATTTGGAGTCCATTTCAAATTATAAAAAAGTATAAATGGCCGAAGCGTAAAGGTATCGATACACATCTCACACAAAAACGAAGAGTTTAACATGATAATAAAAAAATATTAGGGGTTGTGTCATCTTAGGAGTCATGTAATCTTAGGGGCTAGGCAATCTTAGGGATTATGTAATCTTAGGTGTCATGCAATCTTAGGGGTCATGTCATCTTAGGGGTAATGTAATCTTAGGGATTATGCACTCTTAAAGGTCATGTAATCTTAGGGATCATATAATCTTAGGGATTATGTAATCTTAGGAATCATGTAATCTTAGGGGTTATGTAATCTTAGAGTCCTGTTATCTTAAGGATTATGTAATCTTTAGGTGATGTAATCTGAGGGATTACGTAATCTTAGGGTCATCTAATCTTAGAGGTTAATTAATCTTAGGAGTCATGTCATCTTAGGGGTTATATAATCTTAGGGGGTATGTAATCTTAGAGGTCATGCAATCTATGGGGTTATGTAATCTTAGGAGTCATGTCATCGTAGGGGTCATCTAATCTTAGGGGGCATGTAATCTTAGAGGTCATGCAATCTTAGGGGTCATGTAATCTTAGAAGTCATGTCATCTTAGAGGTCATGTAATCTTAGGGGTCATGTAATCTTAGAGATTATGTAATCTTAGGGTCATGTTATCTTAGGGGTTATGTAATCCTAAGGGTTATGTAATCTTAGGGTCATGTAATCTTAGGGATTATGTAATCTTAAGGATTATGTAATTTATGGGTCATGTAATCTTAGGAGTCATGTAATCTGAGGGGTCATGTAATCTTAGGGTTTATATAATCTTAGGAGTCATGTCATCTTAGGGGTCATGTAATCTTAGGGGTCATGTAATCTTAGGGGCTATTCAATCTTAGGGATTATGTAATCATAGGAGTCATGTGATCTTAGGGGTCATTTAATCTTAGGTGTTATGTAATCTTAGGGGTCATGCAATCTATGGGGTTATGTAATCTTAGGAGTCATGTCATCTTATAGGTCATGTAATCTTAGGGGGCATGTAATCTTAGGGGTCATGCAATCTTAGGGGTCATGTCATCTTAGGAGTAATGTCATCTTAGAGGTCATGTGATCTTAGGGGTCCTGTAATCTTAGAGATTATGTAATCTTAAGGTCATGTAATCTTAGGGATTATATAATCTTAGGGATTATGTAATCTTAGGGTCATGTAATCTTAGGGGTTAATTTATATTAGCGTCATGTAATCCTAGGGGTTATGTAATCTTAGGGTCATGTAATCTTAAGGGTTATGTAATCTTATCGGTTATGTAATCTTAGGGTCATGTAATCTTAGGGATTATGTAATCTTAGGGTCATGTAATCTAAGGGATTATGTAATTTATGGGTCATGTAATCTTAGGGGTAATGTAATCGTAGGGGTCAGGTTATCTTAGGGGTTATGTAATCTTAGGGGTCATGTAATCTTAGGGGTCATGTAATCTTAGGGATTATGTCATCTTAGTGTCATGTAATCTTAGGGGTTATGTAATCTTAGGGCTTATGTAATTTTAGGGTCATGTAATCTGAGGGGTTATGTAATCTTAGTAGTCATGTAATCTTAGGGATTATGTAATCTTAGGGTTATGTAATCTAAGTGATTATGTAATATTAGGGATTATGTAATATATCTTACTCTTTTGGCGCGTAGATGACCACAAATATTATGAATGATACGAACAGTGCACAGCCGATTCCCTAGTCTTAAACGGTATCCATTAGTGTGAAATTCACTCTGAATGAAAATCTTATAAAAATAAAGATTTTGTTCGTCTGTCTGTCCGTCTGTCCGTCACATTTTTTCTGTCAGTCGCAACTCTTTTAAACGTAGTAAATACATTGCGGAATTTGTCTCATTTCGAAATATAAGATATTTTTTACTAAGTTTAAAAATGAAAATATCGCATTAAAAGTAAATAATAAATTCCCAACAAATAAAGCGTATACCATGACTAGGAATCGAACCCACAACCTTGAGATCTCCACCCTGAGTTTCTAGCAATAGACCTATGTGCGCTTTCTTATAAATAGAACTTAAAACATCATGTGAACAAAATAATTATAGCTTTGGCGTGACGTCAAATATTTATGATGTTCGTCATGTTTCAAAACATGAATTCAAACATAAGCGATGATTAAAGATAAATAAATGAATGCGTAAACATAATTAATAGCGTTTAATTAATTAATTATTTTAATAGTCCATAACAATTTATTTTGCTTTAACTACGTATTGACGTTAAAAATAATTTAATATTTAATATATAATAAGAAATATAAATAAAAATTTCATGCGAAAACCTGATGAGCACCTTTGCTTGTGCATGATAGGTCCCATTAATTTTAGTACTTACAAAAAAAGAAAACAGAACTTCACGCCTCAGCCGATTTTTTTCCACACAAATTGATAGATGTCAGAGGCATAAGCAGTCCAAAACGTGTGGTTAGTAGTCCGAAAAACATTAAAATGGACGAAAGGAATCGCTTAACGTTAAACTGGATGTTAGTATTTACCCCCTACGGCGGTAAGATATGACACAAGATCGGAAGTGGTGATTGAACATCAAGCGCATAAGAGGCAGAGCACTCTGGCCTACAAGAAATGCCTGAGCAGCCCCGTCGGCATTCCCCGGAAGGCGATATGCAATAAACTAACCCGTTTTCAAAGGTAGAAGGCAACACCTAGGAGGGTGGACCTCCTTGAACTGCACAGAATAATATCTCAGCTCGACAGAAAAATTGCCACCTAATTAAAATGGTCCAGACACTGTGGACTGATTGCCGAGGACGTATCCTCTAATTGGTATGAAAATCACATACCGCTAAGTCAGGTTTATTCTTTTGTGATGAGTTGACGTTGATTTGCGTAAAATATTTTGCTCTTTTGGCGCGTAGATGATGACAGAGATTCTGAATGATTCGAACGTTGCACAGCCGATCCCATTGTCTTAAACGGTATCCATTAGTGAGAAATTGGTTGTAAATAAGAATAATTGGAAAAAAAAAAGAAGAAGAAACTGAACTTTACGCTACGGCCATTTTTTTTTTTTTTTTGTATTTTTTTTTCTTCTGAAAACTAAATGTTTACCCATACAAAGTTGGTTGTCTTAATCAGCTTACTTTCCGGTAAAACTCGAACGAATTTCGCGCTCAAATTACAGACCCGCGCGAATCAGTATTTTGTGAAGTGTTTCTTTCTTTCTTTCTTTCTTCTTCTTCTACCTTATTTGTATTTCGGCCTTGAGGAAAACGTGCAAGTTACAAGTTAATCAACCTCGCTAGAAAAACTTCCATTACATTTTGCCATGGGGGAGTCCTGCGAAATAGAAAAAAAAAAAAACGCTACTTTTTTTTCTCTCTCTTTCAAGTGTTCACAGTTTGAAATGGAACCACAGTTGCTTAGAAAATACGCCTCGCATTGTCCAATTTATTTCTTAACGGTAGAAAGAGAAAATAAAACATTTTCTACCCCCGACACCATTTAATTATTTTTTTTATATTTATTTTGTTCAACTTTGAAAAATAAATAAAACGCGAACGAATATTGCGTCCTTTTAATCTGCGCGTTTTTTTCTCTCCGATGAAAAGACTATATAAAACTTAAGCTTGACAGACCAACGAGCATGCTATTTCAAACTGATGCCTAACAGGTCTGTTCCAACAAAAATGATATTCACACTGGAGCCTGACAGGTCACCGTAAGTTAAAATTGATGTATGACAAACAAATGAAATGTTTTTGTTTTTTTTAATCGTTACACGCCAACAAAAATCCTATTTCAAACTTAAGCCCTTCTAAATATCATTTTCGTTGGTTTATCGACCAACGAAAATGATATTTAGAACTCAAGTCTGACAGACCAAACGAACGTTCCTATAAACTTAAGCCTTACAGATACACCGAACATGCTTTTACAGACTTAAGCGTGACAGACTGTCGGACAAAATGTGTAAGATACGCCTAGTCGCATCTAGAATAAAATTTCTCTTTTCAAGCTAAGCTTTGAGCATAATAATAAACTAAAGCGTGACAGACAAACGGGCGGACATAGACTCTTATGCGTAGACGCATCTAAAATCTAATGTAAATTAAAGTGTGACAGACAAACAATGCGTGATACACCGACAAAAATGTTTGTTTAAAATTAAACGTGACAGACTGAGCGGACAGAAATGCTATTTTAAACTTTAGCGTGACAGACAGAACCGACAAAAAAGCTATTTACAACTTTAGCGTGACAGATCGAGCCGAAAAAATACTATTTTAAGCTTTACCGTGACAGATCGAGCCGACAAAAAAGCTATTTTAAACTTTACCGTGACGGACAGAGCCGACGAAAAAGCTATTTTAAACTTTACCGTGACAGACAGAGCCGACGAAAAAGCTATTTTAAAATTTAGCGTGACAGACAGAGCCGACGAAAAAGCTATTTTAAAATTTAGCGTGACAGACAGAGCCGATAAAAAATGCTATTCTAAACTTTAGCGTGACAGACAGAGCCGACAAAAATGTTATTTAAAACTTTAGCGTGACAGACAGAGCCGATAAAAATGCTATTCTAAACTTTAGCGTGACAGACAGAGCCGACAAAAATGTTATTTAAAACTTTAGCGTGACGGACAGAGCCGACGAAAAAGCCATTTTAAAATTTAGCGTGACAGACAGAGCCGATAAAAAATGCTATTTTAAACTTTAGCGTGACAGACAAAAATGTTATTTAAAACTTTAGCGTGACAGACAGACTCGATAAAAATTCTATTTTAAACTTTAGCGTGACAGACAGAGCCGACGAAAAAGTTATTTTAAACTTTAGCGTGACAGACAGAGCCGACGAAAAAGCTATTTTAAACTTTAGCGTAGCAGACAGAGCCGACAAAAATGCTATTTTAAACTTTAGCGTGACAGACAGAGCTGACAAAAATGCTATTTTAAACTTTAGCGTGACAGACAGAGCCGACAAAAATGCTATTTTAAACTTTAGCGTGACAGACAGAGCCGACGAAAAGGCTATTTTAAAATTTAACGTGGCAGACAGAGCCGATAAAAATGTAATTTAAAACTTTAGCGTGACAGACAGAGCCGATAAAAATGCTATTTTAAACTTTAGCGTGACAGATGGAAAACAATAATTTATTGCATGACAGACCATCAAAATGCTATTTAAAAAGAAAAAAGTTGATAGACCGACCGAAGACAGAAAATCGAACAGAAATTGTTAGACGCATTCTGAAATAATAAAAAATAGCGTCCATCGAATTCCCGCTTTTAGCGATTAACATGGCATTTCAAACCAAATCGTGACATGTAAAGCGACCGATCTAGGTACTCTGAGGTCGTATCTAACGAATAAAATAGATCGAAATCTAAAACAAATAGAAAAAACAATTTTTTTAAATAAATAAATAAATAAAATAAAATAATAAAAAAAAAATGAATAAAAAAAATAAATAAATAAACAATTTAAAAAAAATCCACACCCTTCAGTCAGATTTCAAATAATAACAATACTGATTGGGTTTTAAAGTTTAGCGAATTGTTTTCCGGTCGAGTTCATTCTTTGCACTTTATTAGCGAAATCGACAGGAAAGAATACAAAATAAGAAAGAAAATCACCTAATTACAGGCGAATCCATTATCTTAAACGCGGGCGAAACTACCATTGAATAAGGAAAGAAGCCACCCACACAGAAAAAAAAAAAAAAGGTGGTTCAAAGTTTTACAAATTTTAAATTAAGCCGATCAACAATTTAAAATACATTCAGGTCAAACGGTAAATGAGATGACGCGTCTGTCCGTTTGTCATTATATTTGTCAGTTCTAGCTTTAAAAACCTACACCCAACTCAGAATGCCCCTTTTGGGGGGAGGCAGATGTTCTTCATATTAAAGACTCCAACCCCGTCTAACGTTCTTCGCTATAGGAAGACAAATAAATAATGGGTTAAAACTACGGAACAAATTTACACCCCAACTGATGTCAAACATTAGGATCTTCATGAAAAGATTCTTACCGAAAAAAATACCAAACAGTAAAAAATTCGGGTCATAGTTATAAAAAAAAAGCGTTTAGGGCAATAAACGTCGCCCCTCTTTCTCTCTATCCGGTCAACTTATGGAAAGTTTTTTGTCACTAAGTCTTACATGACTAGTTTGGGTCGCTCTTGTTCCTACAGGTTGAGGGTACAGGTTCGACAGCTTGTCTGGCTGCTGTTTCCGACTGGTAGTTAGGAGCCCTAACTCTTAGGTAGCGCTAAGAACGGGTGCTCCATCAACAGTTGCATAATATCGTGGGAAACTATACGTGCCATGTCGCGCATGGAAAGAGACCCTAAAGTTATCCCAGATGGGCTTTCCCGAGGCCACAACCCCCATGGATCAAGTCACGACTAATAGACTGGTAGTGTGAGCTAATTGGTGCCAACCATGCACCCACTTTGCCCTCCCCACTCTAACTGAAAACAAACATGAATTTACAAAATTAAAAAAACAAACCAAGCGCAGCTCCTAATTTAGGTTGACCCCCCCCCCAAACCGTCACCCTTTTTCTCAGTAGCCCCTTACATATACAGTGGCGGCCTGCCTTGTTTGGAGTGAACTATGATAAAAAAATTACTTACTTAATCGGATGGAATTCATTCAGCTCATTGAGTATCTGTATAAAAATATCGTTTCTCTTATATTTCTGTCTCCACATACACTCACACAGATAACCGTTCCCCATTCCGCGATGCGTTCCACAGTGGCGTTTATTCAATACCTTTTCTTAACACAGACGAACCTCGATTTTAAGAAATAAATAAAGAAAGAAAGAAGAGAACCACACCCAAGTAAATAAAAGTGGTTCCATGTTTTACAAATTCACACCTACAGACAATTCAGAGTGCCCCTTTTTGGGGAGCTGGGTTTTCCCCACATTCAAAACACCGCTATGTGTCTAACTTTGTCCTTGTTAAAGAACAAGTAAATATTTAATTAAAAATTAGAACATTAATTTGAACCACACCGTATGCACCATTTTGGGAACTTCTGTAGAACATCCTTGCCTAAAAAATACCCCCGCCATCCTCAAAACATGAAATACAGGTTGTAGTCAGAAAAAGTGATGTTACCCGCTTAATAGGTGGGAATAAAATTTGTCTGTGTATTTGTATAAAAATATCGTTTCTCTTACATACAAATAACTGGCTATCATTCCGCAATGCTTTCCACCGTAGCGTTTATCTTCATTTTTATCTTGGACGTGGGCGAAACAACTTTCGTCGTGGTGAGCCCCTCGTGGGTGAAGATGGCTACTGTGTCCTAGCGCAGGCACGTCTGTTCTTCTGCGCCTCTTCTTCTTAAAAACAGTCACGCCGCTCTCTTTAAAAGTATTTGCTCAATCGGCCACGATCCCTTTCTAAGTGGCCCTATTCTTGGCATGCGACTAACACAAGTTGAAGTCGACACTGCTCTTTTGAAAGTCGGCCTTTAGAAGGTGTTTGTAGCGCTTTTTTTCTCTCCCCATTGACCGCGTTTATTTTTCCAAGTTGCCCATAGAAAATCTTCTTCGGCAGTCGGTAGTCCGGCCGCTTGACAACGTGGCCATTCCATCTCAGTTGGTATTGGATGACGAAGGCTTTAATGCTAGTAGTCTCGGCATCCTGAAATATGCGCAAAATGCTCTGCTGATGGAACTTCTCCAGGATCATTAGGTGGAGACAATATGTCGTCTTAATCTCTGAGCCATAGAGAAGCGTCTGCAGTACGACAGTTTCGTATACTTCCATCTTAGTGACTGTCCGGATGTCTCCATCCTAGAAAACATGTTCGGAGACAGCTGAAAGCGGCACCGGCACATTTTAGCCGATATTGGATCGTATCTTGGATGTCAGCACCTGATGATAGATGGCTTCGAAAGCATGCGAAATTTCTCATATTTTCCAAAATTTCCCTTAAGATGTTGAGAGTGGGAGCTTCTAGTCTTACACCGTGTCTGTTTTTTTTATGTTAATCGCTCCAGACAAGGCATAACGTTGTATCCACAAGTCGAGAAAATACCGTGGTGTCATCAGCAAATATACCCATCTCGGACACAATTTCATCAGGGAGGTCATTAACGTAAATAAAAATCAAAGGATCACCCCCGTGGGTACACCTGCATTAGTGTCAACTTGTTTGTATGTACGACCATCGGAGACAACTTGAATCTTTTTTTTTGTAAAGAAAGATCTGATTATATTAAATATTCGTCCAGTAATACCAAACAAAATAATTTTATTGAGAAGTCTTTCATGTCAGAACTTGTCAAAGGATTTAGATATATAAAGCGCTACCAGGCTAATTTCACCTGCATTGTTCAGTGTATGGTATATTCGTTCGTTATGGTATCTGCAGTAGAAAATTGTTACATAAATCGATACTGATTGTCAGAAAAAGTTTGACATGATGGACTATCGCTAGATTTATTAAAAATTCAAAGATTTTAGCGAAGAGGGGGAGTAGATTGATTTGCCAATACTTTTTAAAGTCAGTTCTTTAACTCGAATTCTTGAACAATTGTACCGCAGAAAAGTAAGATTCGGCAAGGCATTTGTTGAAGAGTTTGGAGAGGACAGGGACCAGCTCATCAGAGCACTTCTTTATTTCTATAAAAGGAATAAGATCAAGCCCGCATAATTTAGATGTGAACCCCAGCCTGATAAGTCTCTCATTAACTTCGGTTGATTGTGGACGTCTGGATAGAGTAAGGTATTACCAGTCGAGGATTCATTCTCGACAATCAGTCCGGCAGGAACTGGCCCTTTTCGGTGGCTTTTTATCTTCCGGGCTGAGGTATACTGTCCTGGGTTGTCTTAGGAGGTGCACCCTCCCAGGCCTTGCCTCCCCTCTTTGAGGAGGAGTAAGTATATTGCTTGCTGCCTGAGGCGGCCTGACCGGGAAATGCCGACGGGGTTGCCCAGGCTATTTTTGCTAGACCAGAGTGCTCCTTCTTTAGGGGTGCTGGATTGATCTCCCCACCTTCCCGACCTTGTGTCACATATTCCTGCGGTGGGAGGGAATTAAATACCTGGATGTGTCAAGGTTTTTATGATATCCCGGACATCATCGACTGTGGTCTTAGTCTGCAATGGTAGATTTGGAAGGAAGTGATTTGCGGAATCCAATGAGGAGTTCAATGCAAACCGCTGGGAAAGTAGTTCATTCTTATAAGTTGCGGGGCAAACGACATCATTGTGGTTAGGTAGTGGGGGATTGCTGATTGTGTTTTCTGGTCATCTTTGTATACTTCGTAAGCATCGGTTATTACAATCTTACTAGGCTTTCATTGTGCTATAATATTGTGTGTTCTTGTATTTGACTTATGGCGGGTGAATTGCCGGAATGCTTGCTGCTTCTGAGCAATAGTAGCTGCAGAGGTCGCAATGAACAATTGTGGAGAGTGGGGCTTGCTATAGAATTTCCGCATAGTGACATGTGCTTTACTGCTTACTTTGATCAATACGGTTCTCTCCCTTTGGTGCACTGATAAGCAAGGAGAGAAAAGGTTTTATTTGAAAACACCTTGTTTTGAGAAACTGATGACGTAATAAATATTGCATTTTCACAATCATTATTCTAATTTTTTACTGGTCTCTCTCTGATATATATATATATATATATATATATATATATATATATATATATATAATATTTATAAATAAATATTAAATTATTTATACCTACAGACGCTAGCGTTTCAAGCTTATTGCTCTCATCAGTGCAGGGAAGTAACAATTTCAGATGGTCGAGAGGCGCGAACCCGGCACACAGAGTCAGCCATATCCACTCGGCCCACGGAAACTGCCACGTAATTTAGGGAAATTAAGATCTATATGTACCTAGAAGCGGACACAGATAGAAGACTAGTCGAGAGTGTTCGACGAACGTATTCAGAACTTTGCATTAGAGCTTTTTGACAGTCTATTTTTAACTTCATCGAGAGTGCTCAACTTTAATTTCTTAAAGGGGCTTAGTATATATATATATATATATATATATATAAGGTTTATAACTAAAAGATAACTTTTAGAGAATTAGACCTATTGTGAGATGAGAAAAGCTCAATATACTAACTATTTTTAATTGACCCACCTTGTATATATATATATTATTAAAAATAACCGACAATTTTTGTCTGGTTATTTTAGTATTGATCCCTTCGATTTTCCGGATTAAAATCTTAATCTCGGAAGAAAATTGGTTGATGAAACTGCCGTAATGTACATGTTGGTCCAGAGTACTTTCTGACCCGTCTGGGTCCATCGTCAGTGGAATAATGACAAACAGGTAAAGACCTGGAGTGAGATTTATAATTAATTATGGCGGGAAAATTAAAATATGAAACTATATTTATTAGGTATTATAAGCATTTAAGTATATTAGTACTAGTGTTAAAATTAATCTTGTTAATAGCAGGTTTTTGTTTTGTTTTAATTAGTAAAGCTTCTAGTAGGTGGAGTTTTTGTGTATTAGTATTATGTTCTAGGATTTTAGTATTGTCTACGAGAAGTTTTCGGATTTGCGAGCGGGAACAGGAATGTTCATTAGTAAGGTGTCTAGCTATAGCACTATTATCGGATAGATGCATGGTCAACCTCCTGGACAGAGTCGTGGTGGTCGAGCCAATATATACGTGTTTTCCTTGGTTGTCGGAGACAGTCTTTCAATGGACATTTAAACTCGTATACTAGGCCCGTCCTATCCAAGACTCTAATCGAGGGGGAATAATTATTTGTAATGATAAGATTTTGGTTTTAGTTTTATTGTAGTTAATAATTAGTTTAACTTTTTTATTTGGGTCAGTGGGAAGTACGTTTTTATTAATAACATTTTTTTAAAACCTGTTCATCTCTTTTATAGTTATGGTGGAATTGGTTACGGTAAAATAGTTTGATAGTCTTGTTGAGTGGAGAAAGCATTATTTTTAAATAGTTGAATTTGTTGGTCTATAATATAATTAGGGAAACCATTATTTACAAGGGTTTGTTTTATATTTTTAAGTTCATTTTGAAAGAGAGTAGGGGAGGAAGAGATTAATTTTCTTCCGAAATTAAGATTTTAATCCGGAAAATTGAAGGGATCAATACTAAAATAACCAGACAAAAATTGTCGGTTATTTTTAATAATACGTGTCTTAAGGAAAAAATGCTGCCTCGATATATATATATATATATATATATATATATATATATATATATATATATATATATATATATATAATTATTTCCACAATCAGACAACGCCGCAGCCCACAACCTATGAAAAGAAACAAACCGGAAGTCCTAGACTCGAGTTTCGCCCTCCTTTGGTTTCATCAGTGAAAAGAGTAGGTAAATTCCACAGTCGGTCATCGCCGCGATTCGCTTAATCTGTGTAAATTAATAGACATTCTTGTATGTGGCGAGGTAGCTCAGTTGCAGAGTACTCGCTTACCATGCAAGTGACTCGGGTTTCGAATCCTGAGTTCGGAGTTGTTCTACTGATGAGCCCAAAGGAGGGCGAAACTCGAGTCTAGGACTTCCGGTTTGTTTCTTTTCATAGGTTGTGGGCTGCGGCGTTGTCTGATTGTGGAAATAATTATATATATCATCTCACATTCAAGAAATCTAATATATATATATATATATATATATGTATATATATATATATATATATGTATATATATATATATATGTATATATATATATATGTATATATATATATATAAGTCAGGTTCATATTATATTCCAATAACCATGTTTTTATTTTTTTATTTTTTATTTTATTTTTTCATATTTCCAAAAAACATAACATTTCTGTGAGATATATTTTTACAAACCGTTTCATTTGTCTTGTTCCAAACAACGTTTTTATGTAAATATCGTCTCTGCAACATTGCAAAATCATCAGAACAATTCACAAAGAGTAAAAGTTATTGGATTAAAGTGTCTTGAAATGTTATGTTTTTTGGAAATGTGAAAAAATAAAAATAAAAATAATAAAATAAAAACATGGTTATTAGAATATAATATGAACCTGACTTAGATTTGCTCTGTTGTCACTAATTGACAATCATCGAGCTGAATCTTTTAAGGAGACTGCAAAGTAAAAGGGCACTGATAGTATATGCAAACACATATATTGTCATTAATAATCATATATATATATATATATATATATATATATATATATATATATATATATATATATATATAAATAAATATTTATATATATACTAGCAGTGCTACCCGGCGTTGCCCGGGGCGATAAAACAAAATATAACAAATATAACAAATTTTTTATCCCTCTCCCCATCTCTCTCTCTCTCTAGTCGTCTCTTTATATTTCGTTCTTTCTCTCTCTCCCATTTTTCTATTCCTCTCCCTAACCCTCTCTTTCTCCTTTGTCCAGTTTATTTCTTTCTCTTATTTTTATGCTCAGTGTTTCATTTCCTGACCCCCTCAATTTCAACATAATAGAAGGTATGTAATGTTAATGGAGTAAACAGTCCAAAGGGAGTTTATATATACCAGTTATAAAAAGTAATACTGTAATCTTACCACTTTTTTTAATCCTGGACAACGCCGACTAGAAAAATAGTCCGGATCAATTCTTTATTTATTGTCACCCTACTCCATGTAACGCCAAAATTAATTAACTTAAATATTAGTAAATTTGTAACAATTTCAAGTTAAAATCTAATTAGTTTTACGCATTTACATGCATAAAACTAATTAGATTTTAAGAAATACACACTTGAAATCTATAAATTGTCGCTAATGACGTCCTCGAAGAAACGGAAGTGTAGAAGAAATCATATTTGCATATTATAATAAAAATACATTTCTAAATTTGCAATGACAAAACCTTTTTTATTTAGTTATGGTGAGATTCCCTTTTGCCCAACAGAATATGAAAAATTATATATGCATATTATAATAAAAATACATTTCTAAATTTGCAATGACACAACCTTTTTTTATTTTGTAATTTGTTGAAGAGGAAGTCAATATTATTAGGTGAGATTCACTAAATTTGCAATGACAAAACCTTTTTTATTTAGTTATGGTGAGATTCCCTTTTGCCCAATAGAATATGAAAAATTATATATGCATATTATAATAAAAATACATTTCTAAATTTGCAATGACACAACCTTTTTTATTTTGTAATTTGTTGAAGAGGAAGTCAATATTATTAGGTGAGATTCACTTTTTTCCAATATAATATGAAAAATTATATATGATATGAAAAGTTAATTAGTTTTGTTTTAAAATATTAAACTATTAATATGCTTAAAAAAATGAACTTTTCCAAATTTATATCTTTTTTTATTTTGTAATTTAACGCCGTTAAGAAGGTACATAATGTTGATGAAGTCAGTAGTCCAAAGAGATTTACTATATACTCAGCGAAAGAAAAGGTTTTACTCAAAATGGCATCTCTGATGTATTCTCTGAGTGAATCTGCCGGTTTGAAATATCTCGTCATTTTGAGTAACGACTGCTCATCTTGGAGTCCAAACTTTAGGCTGATATCTACCATTACCACAAGGTGACTAGTGTTCCTGAATCGGCTATTGGCATTCGTCACATATCCTTCAGGTTATGTGGTCGAGAATAGATCGAGAAGTAAGGCTTGCTGATGCTCACTATCTTGGAGGCGGAACAATGTCTATATCTGGAGGGAGATCATTCTTGATCCTGCATGTGATGGCTGCCACGAACATAGTGAAAAGCGTCGGGGCAATTACATATCCTTGCTTGACGCCTTCATTAGCAGAGGAACGGACAGTGGATGATGGCATACATGCCATCGTGGAAGTTCTTGATAATCCCGATCAACAAATCGGGACATCCGAAAGTCATAAAGTTTAAAACAGCTTCAAAAGATGTCAAAGAGGTTGATTAAAAAACAATCCAGATGGTGAATGGTCTACTGGGCCTGCGGGAGCTTGTGTTGTAGAAGATTACCGTCGAATTTTATTTTTCACTGGAGAAACTTCATCGGACCCGGAAGAAAATAATGGCCGAAAACATCAGGTCAGCTTAACTTTATTCGAATTGGCATTAGCGGCGCTTGCATCTAACCAGGAAGTTATGGTTTGCACAACTCTTATTAGCTCATAAGAACCCTTAATTGGACATTATAATATTCAACACCAAGTGAGTTTTCTGAACTTTTCATATCATTTGGTTTTCTCTATCGTTTGATTAATTTGGATACACTTTTCACTGTCATCTATTGCATCGATAGCAAACAAATCTCCGTCTGGATAACTTTTTCGTTTTTGGACTACCATTCACCACCTGGATTGTTTTTTAATTGATTTCTTTGACATTTTTCTTGAAGCTGTTTTAAACTTTATGACTTGGATGGACTGTATAAGTTTAATAAAAAAGTGTGTTTTGGGCCGATATATTTGATGTTTTATATACTTTTATGTATTTTATATATATATATTTATATATATCTTCAAAGGTTAATTTTATTACCTGCAGTAATGTCATTGCGGTAATGGTCCTCTGAGGAGAAGATTTTCTTTGTAAACTCATGAGTTAAGGACTTTAAAGTACTTTGCCTGAACATTGAATTCTAATGAAATTTGATTCGCACCATATTTTATTCTTTCACTTCATCTAGTGCTATTAATGCTCTATCCAGTATATTGAGCTTTATTTTTATCCGGATGTTCACTAATTAAAGATATCAGTTGGCTCTTATATCTTTTGTTGTATTGACCTTAATATATATATATATATATATATATATATATATATATATATATATAAATTAGTCGTCCAAGGCTATAGCAATGCGATGTGGTTGCCGTGAGATGGAAAAGTGAAAAGAAATAAACGCAGGGAGAGAGTGGAACTCAAAACGATTTATTAATAATTTCACGAAAACTGATTAAATACCAAATAGTATTTTTTTTTGGTAAGTAACAGATCGGCAAAGGGTAATCTTAAATTTTCGAAAGAACAACTTTCATTATCAGAAGACATTGTTGTCTTCTGATAAGCAAACTACAATCTCCTTTTATATATATATATATATATATATATATATATATATATATATATATGTGTGTGTGTGTGTGTGTGTGTGTGTGTGTGTGCGCGAGTAAAACCGTGTTCTTTCTAGCTTCTAGACGAAACAACTGTTCTATAAATCCTATTATGGCATGTGTTCTTCAGAATTATGTCCCTGCTTCTTTTGTTCCAGCTCGTTTGACTGGTTGGTCTAGTGGTCTCCATTAATTCGCTGTTTTTATATCCATCATTGTAACACAGCTTCCTATTCCAATAGCGTTTTACCAATAACCGCAGACTTGTGGAACTCTCTTCCTGCTGACTGTTTTCCTCCTACCTATAATCTTGGTATTTTCAAGACTAATGTCAATAGGCATCTTCTGTCTTTGCGATAATCATATTTATTCTTGTTAGCTCCTTACATCAAGTGGCTTCATGCCTTGTCTGGAGCGATTTCCATAAAAAATTCAAGTGGCGAAAGGAAGCGACAAACCTAATATTAAGGTAGACAACCACGCTAGATTTACCCCGCCGCTTGAAATGAATTCAGATATAAATATAATAAAAAGTAAACGGTTTGTATATTTTCATTATAGAAACAATAATAGTAACTTTTATATTAAACATTATATTACTGACCTAATTCTATTATTTTATATGAATATTTCTGAGTCTGACTTCGCCCTCGTGGGGAGGCACGTAAATAGGGAATTAATTTCTCCCCCTTTCTTTAGCTATTGCTCTTTTGTATTTTATCTTCTTTGTTATTATTTTATTCTTTTTTCTTTGACATCCTGAGTTCCTTTCTTATATCACGTGTTGAGATGTTTAGGGTGCTCAAAATATAATTGGTCCCTTTCAGAAAATGTTGTTCCTCTTCTATCCTTTTTTCTCTTTTTTTTACCTTTTTCTCAATTTTTGTTTCTTTCCGCTTATTTTCCTATTATTCCACCTTCACGTTTGTCTACATTCGTTTTTTTTCTCTTTTTCTTTTTTCTTCACGTCTTTCCTTCTTTCTTTCTTTCACTTTACTTTCTTTCTTTTCCTTAGCTGTCTTTCCGTCGTTTTTTCATCCTTTTTTCTTATTTCCTTCTTCTTTCTTTCCAGCATTGACCCTCCTTCTTTCAACACGTTTTGACATACACAAGGTGCTTAAAACATATTTGGTCCTTTCACTGGCTTTTCTTACCCTTCTTTCTTTTTCTATCTTTATTTCGATTTTCGTTCTTTTTGAACTATTATTAGTCTGTTTTTCTTCATTCATTTCTTCTATTTTTTCTTTCCTTTTTACTATTCTCAGTCTGTTTTTCTTCATTCATCTTTTTCTATTTTATCTTTTTTTTAAACTGTTCCTAGTCTTTTTTTTATTAATTTCTTCTATTTCTTTCGTTTTTTTTTTTTTAACTATTCCTAGTCTTTTTTCTTCATTCATTTCTTCTATTTTTTCGTTGTTTTACTATTCTCAGTCTGTTTTTCTTCATTTCTTCTATTTTTTTTTTTACTTTTCATTCTTTTTGTAGCTGTTCTAATTTATTTGCCTCCCCATGAAAAAAGCTAGACACAATGTCGGTTTTTTAATGTTCAGAAAAATTCAGTTGCCCAAAAAGGGGCACTCGGGATTGGAACAAAAATAAAAATTGCCCCAGTCTAGAAAGACTCCTCTTTCACTGACCAAGGATAGAATAGACTTAGTGTATCATGCGAACAGATACTACACTTTCTTGTAGCTGTTATTTCTTTCTTTTCTTTCTTTCTTTTTTTTCTTTTGTTTTCTTTCATTTTTTATTTATTTATCACGTATTCCTTTTTCATTTTTTTGTTCTTTTGTTTCTTTCATCGCTTACTATTTCTTTTATTTTTTCTTTCTTTCATTTTTTATTTATTTAACACGTATTCCTTTTTTGTTTTTTTCTTGGTTCTTTTGTTTCTTTCATCTCTTATCGTTTCTTTCATTCTTTTTTTCTTTCATTTGTTATTTATTTATCACGTATTTTTTTCCCTTTTTACTTCTTTTGTTTCTTTCATCTCTTATCGTTTCTTTCATTCTTCTTTTTTTCTTTTTTTCTTTTTTCTTGCTTTCATTATTTTTATTCATCACGTTATCCTTTATCGTATTTTTTCTTTTATTTCTTTCATCTCTTACCTTTTTTCACATTTTCCTTTCTTTCACCTTTCCTTTCTATCTTTAGTTGTCATCTATTCTTTCTTCCCGTCTTTTTTTCTTCTTATTTCATTATTCTATCTTTCCTTCTCATATCTTTGATCACGTTTTCAAATAATCGGAATACTAAAAACACATTTGTCCCCTTTCACCGACATTCCCAACCTCCCTTTTTTTTTCTTTTCTATCTTGATCTGCCTTTTCTCTTTCTTTCTCTTTCTTTCTTTCTTTCCTTCCTATGATTCTTTTTTCTTCTCAACATTCCTTCCCTTTCTTTTACCACTTGTTTTCACAAATCCCAAATCCACACTCAATTCGACGGTCGGACATATTTTTTTTCATCGCCAAGGTACAATACGAATCCGACCGAACCGGCCTCAGCTTATTATTAACTTGCACGCACGTTCGTGTCTCTTCAAAATTCTTTGTCTCCTTTCCCTGAAGAGTTCCAGCCTTCCATTCAAAGAATTTATATTAGCATTCAATTTCTTCAAACAGTTTAAAATATAATATAATTAAAGCAATATATTTACTTTCTTGGTTGCTAAATTAATTTTCTTTCTTTGCTTAGAAACGTCTTCTCATCTCAATATGATGCGCTGTCTGTCAGTCGATAAAATCGTCATTTTTTGATAAGAATAAATTTCAGTCTATTCCTGAGTTGTCCATCAAGGTACAATCATGAATGCCCAACAGTCTTCGCTTTAGCATCGCCCATTGATAAAGAAGGGCACGTACACAAGGTAACCACCCCATAATGTTCCACCAATAGAATCAATAATAACATTTTTTTTTAACATAGTTCCACCCAAACAAGGCAGGATGCCACTGTAGACGTAAGGGGCTACTGAAAAAAAAGGGAGACGCTTTGGGGGTGGGGGGTCAACATAAATTGGGATCTGCGCAGCGAGATGTATGTTTACATTAGTTTTAAATTTCTGCATGTCAGTACTGTCGGGAAAACAGGGGGCAGGTAGGAAGTTCCAGAGGCCAGCAGCACGAAGAAATGAGCTATTGGAGTAGAAAGCTCTCCGGCCTCTGAGGACCTCCACAGTGAATGAATGAGATTTAGTTGATTGTCGAGTTGGTCTAGTGAATTTACATCGAGGGGGGCACCACAATCATTCTTACAATTCAACCATATTTGGTATAGATTAACTTCAGTTTATTCCTGACTTGTCCACCAAGTTTTAGTTATAGAGATCCAACAGTCTGTTATCACTGTTCAATGATATGGAGAGACATTATCCCAAATCCCTTCAACAAGCCAACCATATTTAGTACAAATAAACTTCACTCGATACCTGAATTGTCCACCAAGGTTAAGTCATGATAGGCAACAGTCTTCATTGTCATTACAGTTCAATAATCATTTATTCAATTCGTATGAATCAGATGATTCTCTTTTTAGCACTGGTTTCCCCGATATATTTCTAGCTATAATTATTTCTAGAAAGACATCGGGTACTTACAGCAGGTTGGCAACATTCTAAGTTATAGTGTTTTTATGGAACGAACTGGATTCGAACTTGGCACACTCATGTTGTCAGTCTGAGTCGTTCAGCACTTAGTCACCGTCACCCCCCCCCCGTTCAATGATAAAACTTGCACACTTATACAGAATCCCGCCCTCACAAAAAAATAATAACACCCATGGAATCGGTAATAAAATCTAAAATCCTATCTGCAACCCAACTATATTTAGCACAAACAAACTTCAGCCTATTCCTGACTTGTCCACAAAGTTTCAGTACCAAATATCCAACAGTCTTTTTTATCGCAATTCAAGGATATGTGTTGCACACTTATACATTTATACAAAAAGAATTGCATCTGGCCAAGATCAAAGTGCAGTATCTGTTCCGATGGATACTGCACACGCCGGTCTATGGGACGGTCCTGTGCAGTTCTAGGAGGTCAACCCTCCTCGGCTTTGCCTCCCTCTTTGAGGAGGAGTAAGTTTATTGCTTACTGCCTGAGGCGCTCCTATCGGGAAATGCTGATGGGGCTGTCCAGGCAATTTTTAATGGCTAGAGTGTTCACCTTCTCGGGCGCTGGCTTTTCAAATCCCACTTTCCCGACCTTGTGTCACATCTTACCTAGTGGGTGGAAGATAAATTAAATAAAATCTTTCGTTCTTATTAGCTCCTTACATCAAGTGGCTTCATGTCTTGTCTGGAGCGATTTCCATAAAAAAATCCAACCATATTCGGTACAAATAAATTTCTGTTATGCCCGACTTGTCCACCAAGATTCAATCTTGAATGTCCAACAATCTCTGTTTAATCTTCTTCAACAATAAGCACACATGACGTGCAAAATTGTCAATAAGTTAAATACTCCTCACTTGAAACTGCCCTGATTGCTGCCCTGATGGTCTTCTTAAGTTCAGGAATAGTCTGGAGGTTGATTTGATAGTCGTCATGCTTGAGAAAACCTTACAGATAAAAAATCTGGGCGCCATAGGGTTCGGTAAGTGTAAAACCCATTCACTATCACACCTTTTTCTGATGAGCCGATCCCAAAGTCTTCCAGCATATCAGAAACGGGCGATAAAACAAAGAATGTTGGATATCTATGATGGAAACTTGGTGGACAATTCAGGTATCGAGTGAAGTTTATTCGTACCAAATATGATTGGCTAGTCAAAAGGAGTTTTGATAATGTCCCTCCAAATTATTAAATATAGTTTGATTGCACAAAGGATTATAGTTTTTATTTACGATTCCATGGGTGGTATATTTTTGTAGAGGTCATCTTGTATTTTATGATTTCGTTGCTGGGTTTCTTTCAGTTTAACGCCCGTTCAAGAGGGCGAATGGAATCTGTACTGTCTCTCTTTGTGTCCTGGCATATTCTAGCCTTGGATACCTTCGTATAAACTAGTTACACAAAGTGTAATGTTATTCAGAAAGTATTCCGAAAAAATGAGGAGGTAATTCCTGGGATTATGGTATCATGACAGCACAACAGATACTACACTATCCTCACAAAAAGAGGGTAACTACTCAGAAGTTGTATAATTACAACAAAAAATATTTGACCTAAAAAGGGGAGGAAATTCCTGGGAGGATGGTATAATGACAAAAGAACAGATACCACACTACCCTGCCAGAGAAGGAGATAATGCCCGGGAGGATGGTATAATGACAGCAGAAAATATACTAGCCTCGCAAGAAAAAAAATGGAGGAGATAATCCCTGTGAGGATTGTATCATGACAGAAGAAAATATACAACACTACGATCCCATATTAAGGAGGTGATCCCTGGGAAGATGGTTATATAACAACATAACAGATACTATACCACACTCCCCAAAAGGAGGTAATGCCTGTGAAAATTGCCTCTTGAAAACATAACATATATTACACATACATTAGATCCATTGCCCTTCTTGCTTCTCATCTAATCGGTTCTCTCTATCTTTAACAAAACGTACACAGAGAAAGCACAAGAACAGGACAACAGGTCCTGACAGAAACAAAACACTTCTGGAGCAAGATATGGGAAAATATTTTCTTTTAATCGTAGGCGTGTCCCTTTTATTCCTGAGATTCGCATGGATGGCTTTGCTTTTGAAGAGAAATCGACTTAGAAACTTTTGGATCTAATGTACAAACGCCGAGAAAGATTCAATTATCTTTCTTGGAGTTCATACATTAGGATCCATTGCTCTTTTTGCTTCTTGTAAACACATTCCAAAGGATGAAATGTTTATTTAGATAAACTTTCCCCAGAAATGTATTTGCCTAAATACATTCTCGTAAATTCGGTTCTCTCTGTCGCTTAAGACTCTTTCTCACACTTGAGGCTATTCTCTATCTCTACAAATCTACTGTCAGACCATGTATGGAGTACTGTTGTCATATTTGGGCTGGTGAATCTCTGTCTCATTTAAGGGTTCTTTATAAGGTGCAGAAACCTATCTGTAATTTAATTGGCCACAAGGTTTCAGAACTCTCCGTACGCTTCGAATGGACCCATGGTTTCTGCTCTCCTTCCTTGGGCTTTTCATCATCCTTAACCTTTAATGACTACTTCGTCTCTGCACCCTTTCTCTCACAGACGTGATGTTGCTAGTCTCAGTCTTTTCTATAAATACTATTATTCCATGTGTTCTTAAGAATTATGTGATCTATTCCCTGCTTATTTTGTTCCATCTCGTTTGACTCGTTAGTCTAGTGGTCTAAATAAATTCACTGTTTTGATACCTCATTGTAATACAGCCTCCTCTTCCAGTAGCTTCTTTCTAAGAAGTGCAGGCTTGTGGAACTCTCTTCCTGCTGACTGTTTTCCTCCTACCTATGGCCTTTGTCTTGAAAAGACAGAGGATGCCTATTGACCTTTCTTTGCGATGCTCAGATTTTTTTCTTGTTAGCTCCTTACATCACATGGCTTCATGCCTTGTCTGGAGCGATTTCCGTAAAAAAAGAAAGAAACATCTTTAAATTTTTTTTTTAACATAGTTCACTTCAAACAAGGCAGGCCGCCACTGTAGACGTAAAGGGGCTACTTGAAAAAAAAAGAAAAGGGAGAAGGTTGGGGGGAGGGGGGAGGGGGGAGGGTCAACCTAAATTGGGATCTGCGCATCGATATGTCTGTTTACATTAGTTTTAAATTTCTGCATGTCAGTACTGTCGGGGAAACAGGGGGCAGGGAGGGAGTTCCAGAAGCCAGCAGCACAAGGAAAAAAACTATTTGAGTAGAAAGCTCTCCGGCATCTGGGGACCTCCACAGTGAATGGATGGGATTTAGTTGATTGTCGAGTTGGTCTAGTGAATTTACACAAAAGAGGAGGGATTTCTGATATCACATCCCAAAATCAGTTTCAAAAACATCTTGTCCATTGGCATAGTTCTACTCATATTTAGAATCAGCTGTTTTTTCCTCAACTCAGGTATCTTTCTTCTATACAAAAGGCTCATCACTTAAGTTTTAAATTGCTTTAACCGCGCTAGACGCGTAGACCAAATGGACGCATCTCAAGATCATCGAGCGGTTTCTTTTGTCTTCGTTTTAAGAATTTCAATTCTTTTTTTTTTTTCTTCTTCTTCTTTTCTTCTCAATGTTCAGACCGCTTTGATTCCATTCACTGCTTTCAAAATTTGTTTATACCTTCCGTATATGAAGACCCACGTTTAATTAATATGCCTATACGCATTGAAATTCTCAATCACACCCATCCACCAACAACATCCACCATTTACCAGCTGAACTCCAAAACACAAATACATGCTACTTATAATCACACAAACATTACTTAATATACAGACTAGACGTATCCGTGACCCGTTGGGTCGCAACGACTACGACATAACATTCTTAAAATCTGCGTTTGATGCATGCTTGAAACAATATCTAACTTAGTTAAAGCAAAAGGGTGACTAGAAGTCGGCTAGATCGTCTACGTCGTTGTGAAGCAGCTCTACGGATGGCGCATCCTACATCTCATGGGCTTTTAGCGAAGAAACAAAGTATAGTATCTGTTCTGATACTAAACTTAATGTTTACTGTCCTCGGTTAGTGTACGGAAATTCTTTCCAGACTGAGGCAATTGTTTTTTTTTTGTTTCAATCTAGAAGGTTTGTTTTTTTAGGGGGGAGGGGGGGCTTTATTTTTCCTACTTTAAAGTCCGACCTTGTGTCTAACTTTGCTCTCGTGGGGTAAAGAAAGAAAATAGGAAAATTTGATAAATAAAAAAATAAAAAAAAGAATAAACAAGCGGCGCGTGCGTGGTCCCCCTCTGTATGTGACTCGATGTGGCGAGTGTAACATGCAATAAATTTGGGCAATTTGTGGCATTTTTTACCCCTCTTTACCGCCCTGGGGGCGCGAACCAGCATTTTTCTGAGATCAAGGATGCTCATTTTATATCCAGAACAATTGCCTCTACATTTTGGCCAGGTTTCAGAAAAATTGAATGGATGGATCAAACGTTATGGGAGAAAAGGGTCATTTTTTTGCCATTTTTGGAGGCTTTTGACCCCCTGGGGGCGCGAACCAGATTTTTCCAAGGTCAGCGATACTTATTTTCTATTAGGAACAATTGCCTCCACATTTTGGCCAAGTTTCAGAGAAATTGAATGGATGGATATAAAGGTGTGGGGCAAAAAATGTCATGGTTTGCCATTTCGGGGCCTTTTGACCCCCTGGGGGGCTAACCAGATATTGTTTCTAAAATCGGAGAATGCCACTTTCTAACCTGACCAAAGTTACAACTTCATGCAAAATTTCAGAGAAATTCAATTGATGGTTGCGGAGAAAAATCCGGACGGACGGACGGACATGCCTCAAAACATAGGTCCCCCGATTTTATAAATCGGGGGACCAAAAAGAAAGGGAATACGAAAGAAAATAAAGACTGAAACGAAAGAAGAAGGAAACATAAAGAAATAACAGCTAAAAGAAAGTGTAGTATCTGTTCACATGTTACACTTAATCTATTCTTGGTCAGTGAAAGAGGAATCTTTCTAGACTGAGCCAATTTTTATCGTGTTCCAAACCCGAGTGCCCCTTTTTAGGGTTCTGGATTTTCCCAACATTAAAGTTCGACCCTGTGTCTAACTCTGCTCCGTGGTTGGGGAGAAGAACAATGATTCTGTTATCAACGAATGTTTTCTATACCTACAATTACATGTGTCACTCAGATTTGCTAAACATCCTGTTTTATACGCTTCGGGGTTAGGGTTAGGGTTAGTGTTAGGGTTAGTGTTAGGGTTAGGGTTAGGGTTAGTGCTAGGGTTTCATACCGAAATCAAACCGGCAGAGTCTACGCCATCTTTGAAGATGGCTTGTTCTCTGTTGGTGTGAGATATGTTTCAGAACTCTCCGTACGCTTCCAATAGACTCATCGTTTCTGGTCTACTTCCTTGGGATTACCATCATCCTGAACTGTCTATGACCACTTTGTGTTAATAACCAGGTTTGCAACGTCAGAGGTTTTGGAAGATGTCTGACTGCTAGTAGTCGGAGTTGGCGTTGGAGTTCTTAATCTTTGAAGAATCAGCAGTTTTTATATTGAAATAAGGAGTCTGAATCGGACATTGTGGATTTCAGGGGTAAACAGGGACTTATTGAAATATACTTCTAATTCCATGAAAAATGCCAGTATACTGAAATCATATGCCCTCATAGGGTAAAGATGAAAATTCATATACACTAAATGTACAAAAGTAAGGAAATTCCCAAATTTTTACACTTTTATTGTTATTAAGGGTATGCGAGCACCACAGGGCTATGTATTGTACTGGTAGGAATTTTTCTTCAGCACACCTCACACACTTCATCCACTCATGCATAGAGATTTATACTGTAGTGATGTGATAAGGAAATGATTTGGTTGATATGTAGTCATACCCTTAATGACAATAAAAGTGTAAAGATTCGGGAATTTTCTTGCTTTTGTACATTTAGTGTATATGAATTTTCATCTTAACCCTATTAAGGTCATATGATTTCAGTATACTGGCATTTATCATGGAATGTCACTACTTTTGTAAAGGCTATGCCTCAATACAATGCCTTCTCATAAGGGTTTTTGGAATTTTCTGGAAAACTAATGTATATGGTAAGCTGAAATTAAAATGCCATCAACTAGACCCTAGAACCTCTATCTCTGCCAAAAATCAGCCGAATCAATCAAATAGTTGATGAGATACAGGGTGGCACATACGTAAGTACACACAGATAACATGATTTCATGATTCAACTTTCTGGATCTCTGGGTTGCCTTGACTAATGATGCTGAAATTCTACACACATATACGACGTATCAAATAAAAAATTTGTGCAAAGTTTTATCTAATTTGGATCATTGGTTTTTGAGTTATGATTGATCAAAGAAATGAGATTTCCAGCATAGGCCATTCGTGTAGTCTATTAAGGGTAGAGCGCTCTCGCGCCTCCCTTGATTACAAGCTAGTTATTTCCTTTTACTAATAACTTATTTATTAATTTTCGGTTATATTTTTGTATGTGAATATTAAAAAAAAATGTTAAAACATCAAAAATAAAATAAAATAAAACAAAATAAAATAAAATAAAATAAAATAAAATAAAATAAAATAAATAAATAAATAAATAAATAAATAAATAAATAAATAAATAAGAAAATGCTGCGAGTTTGTTTTTGTCTAAAAAGTTAAAAAAAAAAATCTTATTCATCCGCAAAACCATTTATTAAAATGACTCTGGAGAAATGTTCTTTATATTAATATTATCAAAGAATTCGGGTATCATAAGCCGATTATTAAATTAAAAATTAAATTGAAAAAGTAATTAAAATATCGAAACATCTTACATGGTTTGCCGAAGATTTATGAAATCAAATATATCGATAAAATCGATTACAATAGATAGCATACGCAGTCAAAATAAGCCACATTTAATGTTATCAAGATAACCTCATTTTCTTAAATAACTATCAGAAACTTTTCCAACGACCCATAGTCATGGCTAATAGAGGTTTTCCAGAGAGTCCAACATTTAAACTCCTTCACCTGACATTCACATATAACATGTTGGATGAGTACATAGAAGATGCTGAAAGTCTGCTGCAAAGAAGGTAAGCTCCCTTAACCAGGTTAGAAAACTTAACACACTTGCCAGCATCCTATATCTCTATAAAGCCACAATTCGCGCGTGCATGGAGTATTGTTGTCGCATCTGGGCTGGTGCACCAACAACTATCTTGCACAAGGTGCACAAATTAATTTTTAACCCAACAGGTCGTGCACTGTCAGCCAAACTCAAGTCCCCGCTGCATCGCTAAAGTGTTTCACCCTGCGTTTGCTTAACAAGCACTTCTACCGAAAGTGCTCCGTCGAGCTTACGCAACTTATACCCCTAAACCTAGATACCATCTACCCACCCAACTAGTAGCAAAATCCCACCTCTTCACATTAGATACCGGAAGCTTTTCTACTCTAATAGCTGTTCTTCTTCTTAAAACCGCTGGCCTTTGGAATCCCCCCAACTACTTCCTGTTTTCCAAAGTCTACCAACATGCAGGAATTTAAATGTAATGTGAACAAACATATTGCAACGCAACTCCCCACCCAGGTTGTCACACAGAAAATACTGAAAAGTCTGCTACAATGAAGAAAAGAAGAAAAATAAACATAACTCTATAGAGGTTTAAAAAGAATCGGAATAGGTAATTGTATCGGAATTGGGAATTTAGAACAGAATCGGTAATTGTATCGGAATTGGGAATTAAGAACAGAATCGGTAATTGTATCGGAATTAGGAATTAAGAACAGAATCGGTAATTTTATCGGAATTGGGAATTTAGAACAGAATCGGTAATTGTATCGGAATTGGGAATTAAGAACAGAATCGGTAGTTGTATCGGAATCGGGAATTTAGAAGAGAATCGGTAATATTATCGGAATTGGGAATTAAGAACAGAATCGGTAGTTGTATCGGAATTGGGAATTTTGAACAGAATAGGTAGTTGTATTGGAATTGGGAATTTAGAACAGAATCGGTAATTGTATCGGAATTGGGAATTTAGAACAGAATCGGTAATTGTATCGGAATTGGGAATTTAGAACAGAATCGGTAGTTGTATCGGAATTGGGAATTTAGAACAGAATCGGTAATTGTATCGGAATTGGAAATTTAGAACAGAATCGGTAATTGTATCGGAATTGGGAATTTAAAACAGAATCGGTAATTGTATCGGAATTGGGAATTTAGAACAGAATCGGTAGTTGTATCGGAATTGGGAATTTAGAACAGAATCGGTAGTTGTATCGGAATTGGGAATTTAGAACAGAATCGGTAATTGTATCGGAATTGGGAATTTAGAACAGAATCGGTAATTGTATCGGAATTGGGAATTTAGAACAGAATCGGTAATTGTATCGGAATTGGGAATTTAGAACAGAATCGGTAGTTGTATCGGAATCGGGAATTTAGAACAGAATCGGTAATTGTATCGGAATTGGGAATTTAGAACAGAATCGGTAATTGTATCGGAATTGGGAATTTAGAACAGAATCGGTAATTGTATCGGAATTGGGAATTAAGAACAGAATCGGTAGTTGTATCGGAATTGGGAATTTAGAACAGAATCGGTAATTGTATTGGAATTGGGAATTTAGAACAGAATCGGTAATTGTATCGGAATTGGGAATTTAGAAGAGAATCGGTAATTGTATCGGAATTGGGAATTTAGAACAGAATCGGTAATTGTATCGGAATTGGGAATTTAGAACAGAATCGGTAGTTGTATCGGAATCGGGAATTTAGAACAGAATCGGTAATTGTATCGGAATTGGGAATTTAGAACAGAATCGGTAATTGTATCGGAATTGGGAATTTAGAACAGAATCGGTAATTGTATCGGAATTGGGAATTAAGAACAGAATCGGTAGTTGTATCGGAATTGGGAATTTAGAACAGAATCGGTAATTGTATCGGAATTGGGAATTTAGAACAGAATCGGTAATTGTATCGGAATTAGGGAATTTAGAACAGAATCGGTAATTGTATCGGAATTGGGAATTTAGAACAGAATCGGTAGTTGTATCGGAATCGGGAATTTAGAACAGAATTGGTAATTGTATCGGAATTGGGAATTTAGAACAGAATCGGTAATTGTATCGGAATTGGGAATTTAGAACAGAATCGGTAATTGTATCGGAATTGGGAATTTAGAACAGAATCGGTAGTTGTATCGGAATTGGGAATTTAGAACAGAATAGGTAATTGTATCGGAATTGGGAATTAAGAACAGAATCGGTAATTGTATCGGAATTGGGAATTTAGAACAGAATCGGTAATTGTATCGGAATTGGGAATTTAGAAGAGAATCGGTAATTGTATCGGAATTAGGGAATTTAGAACAGAATCGGTAATTGTATCGGAATTGGGAATTTAGAACAGAATCGGTAATTGTATCGGAATTAGGAATTTAGAACAGAATCGGTAGTTGTATCGTAATTGGGAATTCAGAACAGAATCGGTAATTGTATCGGAATTGGGAATTTAGAACAGAATCGGTAATTGTATCGGAATTGGGAATTTAGAACAGAATCGGTAATTGTATCGGAATTGGGAATTTAGAACAGAATCGGTAGTTGTATCGGAATTGGGAATTTAGAACAGAATCGGTAATTGTATCAGAATTGGAAATTTAGAACAGAATCGGTAATTGTATCGGAATTGGGAATTTAAAACAGAATCGGTAATTGTATCGGAATTGGGAATTTTGAACAGAATCGGTAGTTGTATCGGAATTGGGAATTTAGAACAGAATCGGTAGTTGTATCGGAATTGGGAATTTAGAACAGAATCGGTAATTGTATCGGAATTGGGAATTTAGAACAGAATCGGTAATTGTATCGGAATCGGGAATTTAGAACAGAATCGGTAATTGTATCGGAATTGGGAATTTAGAACAGAATCGGTAATTGTATCGGAATTGGGAATTTAGAACAGAATCGGTAATTGTATCGGAATTGGGAATTAAGAACAGAATCGGTAGTTGTATCGGAATTGGGAATTTAGAACAGAATCGGTAATTGTATTGGAATTGGGAATTTAGAACAGAATCGGTAATTGTATCGGAATTGGGAATTTAGAAGATAATCGGTAATTGTATCGGAATTGGGAATTTAGAACAGAATCGGTAATTGTATCGGAATTGGGAATTTAGAACAGAATCGGTAGTTGTATCGGAATCGGGAATTTAGGACAGAATCGGTAATTGTATCGGAATTGGGAATTTAGAACAGAATCGGTAATTGTATCGGAATTGGGAATTTAGAACAGAATCGGTAATTGTATCGGAATTGGGAATTAAGAACAGAATCGGTAGTTGTATCGGAATTGGGAATTAAGAACAGAATCGGTAATTGTATCGGAATTGGGAATTTAGAACAGAATCGGTAATTGTATCGGAATTGGGAATTTAGAAGAGAATCGGTAATTGTATCGGAATTAGGGAATTTAGAACAGAATCGGTAATTGTATCGGAATTGGGAATTTAGAACAGAATCGGTAATTGTATCGGAATTAGGAATTTAGAACAGAATCGGTAGTTGTATCGTAATTGGGAATTTAGAACAGAATCGGTAATTGTATCGGAATTGGGAATTTAGAACAGAATCGGTAATTGTATCGGAATTGGGAATTTAGAACAGAATCGGTAATTGTATCGGAATTGGGAATTTAGAACAGAATCGGTAGTTGTATCGGAATTGGGAATTTAGAACAGAATCGGTAATTGTATCGGAATTGGAAATTTAGAACAGAATCGGTAATTGTATCGGAATTGGGAATTTAAAACAGAATCGGTAATTGTATCGGAATTGGGAATTTAGAACAGAATCGGTAGTTGTATCGGAATTGGGAATTTAGAACAGAATCGGTAGTTGTATCGGAATTGGGAATTTAGAACAGAATCGGTAATTGTATCGGAATTGGGAATTTAGAACAGAATCGGTAATTGTATCGGAATTGGGAATTTAGAACAGAATCGGTAATTGTATCGGAATTGGGAATTTAGAACAGAATCGGTAGTTGTATCGGAATCGGGAATTTAGAACAGAATCGGTAATTGTATCGGAATTGGGAATTTAGAACAGAATCGGTAATTGTATCGGAATTGGGAATTTAGAACAGAATCGGTAATTGTATCGGAATTGGGAATTAAGAACAGAATCGGTAGTTGTATCGGAATTGGGAATTTAGAACAGAATCGGTAATTGTATTGGAATTGGGAATTTAGAAGAGAATCGGTAATTGTATCGGAATTGGGAATTTAGAAGAGAATCGGTAATTGTATCGGAATTGGGAATTTAGAACAGAATCGGTAATTGTATCGGAATTGGGAATTTAGAACAGAATCGGTAGTTGTATCGGAATCGGGAATTTAGAACAGAATCGGTAATTGTATCGGAATTGGGAATTTAGAACAGAATCGGTAATTGTATCGGAATTGGGAATTTAGAACAGAATCGGTAATTGTATCGGAATTGGGAATTAAGAACAGAATCGGTAGTTGTATCGGAATTGGGAATTTAGAACAGAATCGGTAATTGTATCGGAATTGGGAATTTAGAACAGAATCGGTAATTGTATCGGAATTAGGGAATTTAGAACAGAATCGGTAATTGTATCGGAATTGGGAATTTAGAACAGAATCGGTAGTTGTATCGGAATCGGGAATTTAGAACAGAATCGGTAATTGTATCGGAATTGGGAATTAAGAACAGAATCGGTAATTGTATCGGAATTGGGAATTTAGAACAGAATCGGTAATTGTATCGGAATTGGGAATTTAGAACAGAATCGGTAGTTGTATCGTAATTGGGAATTTAGAACAGAATAGGTAATTGTATCGGAATTGGGAATTTAGAACAGAATCGGTAATTGTATCGGAATTGGGAATTTAGAACAGAATCGGTAATTGTATCGGAATTGGGAATTTAGAACAGAATCGGTAATTGTATCGGAATTGGGAATTTAGAACAGAATCGGTAGTTGTATCGGAATTGGGAATTTAGAACAGAATCGGTAATTGTATCGGAATTGGGAATTTAGAACAGAATCGGTAATTGTATCGGAATTGGGAATTTAGAACAGAATCGGTAATTGTATCGGAATTGGGAATTTAGAAGAGAATCGGTAATTGTATCGGAATTGGGAATTTAGAACAGAATCGGTAATTGTATCGGAATTGGGAATTTAGAACAGAATCGGTAATTGTATCGGAATTGGGAATTTAGAACAGAATCGGTAGTTGTATCGGAATCGGGAATTTAGAACAGAATCGGTAATTGTATCGGAATTGGAAATTTAGAACAGAATCGGTAATTGTATCGGAATTGGGAATTTAAAACAGAATCGGTAATTGTATCGGAATTGGGAATTTAGAACAGAATCGGTAGTTGTATCGGAATTGGGAATTTAGAACAGAATCGGTAGTTGTATCGGAATTGGGAATTTAGAACAGAATCGGTAATTGTATCGGAATTGGGAATTTAGAACAGAATCGGTAATTGTATCGGAATTGGGAATTTAGAACAGAATCGGTAGTTGTATCGGAATCGGGAATTTAGAACAGAATCGGTAATTGTATCGGAATTGGGAATTTAGAACAGAATCGGTAATTGTATCGGAATTGGGAATTTAGAACAGAATCGGTAATTGTATCGGAATTGGGAATTTAGAACAGAATAGGTAATTGTATCGGAATTGGGAATTTAGAACAGAATCGGTAATTGTATCGGAATTGGGAATTTAGAACAGAATCGGTAATTGTATCGGAATTGGGAATTTAGAACAGAATCGGTAATTGTATCGGAATTAGGAATTTAGAACAGAATCGGTAGTTGTATCGTAATTAGGAATTTAGAACAGAATCGGTAATTGTATCGGAATTGGGAATTTAGAACAGAATCGGTAATTGTATCGGAATTGGAAATTTAGAACAGAATCGGTAATTGTATCGGAATTGGGAATTTAGAAGAGAATCAGTAATTGTATCGGAATTGGGAATTTAGAAGAGAATCGGTAATTGTATCGGAATTAGGGAATTTAGAACAGAATCGGTAATTGTATCGGAATTGGGAATTTAGAACAGAATCGGTAATTGTATCGGAATTAGGAATTTAGAACAGAATCGGTAGTTGTATCGTAATTGGGAATTTAGAACAGAATCGGTAATTGTATCGGAATTGGGAATTTAGAACAGAATCGGTAATTGTATCGGAATTGGGAATTTAGAACAGAATCGGTAATTGTATCGGAATTGGGAATTTAGAAGAGAATCGGTAATTGTATCGGAATTGGGAATTTAGAAAAGAATCGGTAATTGTATCGGAATTAGGGAATTTAGAACAGAATCGGTAATTGTATCGGAATTGGGAATTTAGAACAGAATCGGTAATTGTATCGGAATTGGGAATTTAGAACAGAATCGGTAGTTGTATCGGAATTGGGAATTTAGAACAGAATCGGTAATTGTATCGAAATTGGGAATTTTGAACAGAATCGGTAATTGTATCGGAATTGGGGATTTAGAACAGAATCGGTAATTGTATCGGAATTGGGAATTTAGAACAGAATCGGTAATTGTATCGGAATTGGGAATTTAGAACAGAATCGGTAATTGTATCGGAATTGGGAATTAAGAACAGAATCGGTAGTTGTATCGGAATTGGGAATTTAGAACAGAATCGGTAATTGTATTGGAATTGGGAATTTAGAACAGAATCGGTAATTGTATCGGAATTGGGAATTTAGAAGATAATCGGTAATTGTATCGGAATTGGGAATTTAGAACAGAATCGGTAATTGTATCGGAATTGGGAATTTAGAACAGAATCGGTAGTTGTATCGGAATCGGGAATTTAGAACAGAATCGGTAATTGTATCGGAATTGGGAATTTAGAACAGAATCGGTAATTGTATCGGAATTGGGAATTTAGAACAGAATCGGTAATTGTATCGGAATTGGGAATTAAGAACAGAATCGGTAGTTGTATCGGAATTGGGAATTAAGAACAGAATCGGTAATTGTATCGGAATTGGGAATTTAGAACAGAATCGGTAATTGTATCGGAATTGGGAATTTAGAAGAGAATCGGTAATTGTATCGGAATTAGGGAATTTAGAACAGAATCGGTAATTGTATCGGAATTGGGAATTTAGAACAGAATCGGTAATTGTATCGGAATTAGGAATTTAGAACAGAATCGGTAGTTGTATCGTAATTGGGAATTTAGAACAGAATCGGTAATTGTATCGGAATTGGGAATTTAGAACAGAATCGGTAATTGTATCGGAATTGGGAATTTAGAACAGAATCGGTAATTGTATCGGAATTGGGAATTTAGAACAGAATCGGTAGTTGTATCGGAATTGGGAATTTAGAACAGAATCGGTAATTGTATCGGAATTGGAAATTTAGAACAGAATCGGTAATTGTATCGGAATTGGGAATTTAAAACAGAATCGGTAATTGTATCGGAATTGGGAATTTAGAACAGAATCGGTAGTTGTATCGGAATTGGGAATTTAGAACAGAATCGGTAGTTGTATCGGAATTGGGAATTTAGAACAGAATCGGTAATTGTATCGGAATTGGGAATTTAGAACAGAATCGGTAATTGTATCGGAATTGGGAATTTAGAACAGAATCGGTAATTGTATCGGAATTGGGAATTTAGAACAGAATCGGTAGTTGTATCGGAATCGGGAATTTAGAACAGAATCGGTAATTGTATCGGAATTGGGAATTTAGAACAGAATCGGTAATTGTATCGGAATTGGGAATTTAGAACAGAATCGGTAATTGTATCGGAATTGGGAATTAAGAACAGAATCGGTAGTTGTATCGGAATTGGGAATTTAGAACAGAATCGGTAATTGTATTGGAATTGGGAATTTAGAAGAGAATCGGTAATTGTATCGGAATTGGGAATTTAGAAGAGAATCGGTAATTGTATCGGAATTGGGAATTTAGAACAGAATCGGTAATTGTATCGGAATTGGGAATTTAGAACAGAATCGGTAGTTGTATCGGAATCGGGAATTTAGAACAGAATCGGTAATTGTATCGGAATTGGGAATTTAGAACAGAATCGGTAATTGTATCGGAATTGGGAATTTAGAACAGAATCGGTAATTGTATCGGAATTAGGGAATTTAGAACAGAATCGGTAATTGTATCGGAATTGGGAATTTAGAACAGAATCGGTAGTTGTATCGGAATCGGGAATTTAGAACAGAATCGGTAATTGTATCGGAATTGGGAATTAAGAACAGAATCGGTAATTGTATCGGAATTGGGAATTTAGAACAGAATCGGTAATTGTATCGGAATTGGGAATTTAGAACAGAATCGGTAGTTGTATCGTAATTGGGAATTTAGAACAGAATAGGTAATTGTATCGGAATTGGGAATTTAGAACAGAATCGGTAATTGTATCGGAATTGGGAATTTAGAACAGAATCGGTAATTGTATCGGAATTGGGAATTTAGAACAGAATCGGTAATTGTATCGGAATTGGGAATTTAGAACAGAATCGGTAGTTGTATCGGAATTGGGAATTTAGAACAGAATCGGTAATTGTATCGGAATTGGGAATTTAGAACAGAATCGGTAATTGTATCGGAATTGGGAATTTAGAACAGAATCGGTAGTTGTATCGGAATCGGGAATTTAGAACAGAATCGGTAATTGTATCGGAATTGGGAATTTAGAACAGAATCGGTAATTGTATCGGAATTGGGAATTTAGAACAGAATCGGTAATTGTATCGGAATTGGGAATTTAGAACAGAATAGGTAATTGTATCGGAATTGGGAATTTAGAACAGAATCGGTAATTGTATCGGAATTGGGAATTTAGAACAGAATCGGTAATTGTATCGGAATTGGGAATTTAGAACAGAATCGGTAATTGTATCGGAATTAGGAATTTAGAACAGAATCGGTAGTTGTATCGTAATTGGGAATTTAGAACAGAATCGGTAATTGTATCGGAATTGGGAATTTAGAACAGAATCGGTAATTGTATCGGAATTGGAAATTTAGAACAGAATCGGTAATTGTATCGGAATTGGGAATTTAGAAGAGAATCGGTAATTGTATCGGAATTGGGAATTTAGAAGAGAATCGGTAATTGTATCGGAATTAGGGAATTTAGAACAGAATCGGTAATTGTATCGGAATTGGGAATTTAGAACAGAATCGGTAATTGTATCGGAATTAGGAATTTAGAACAGAATCGGTAGTTGTATCGTAATTGGGAATTTAGAACAGAATCGGTAATTGTATCGGAATTGGGAATTTAGAACAGAATCGGTAATTGTATCGGAATTGGGAATTTAGAACAGAATCGGTAATTGTATCGGAATTGGGAATTTAGAAGAGAATCGGTAATTGTATCGGAATTGGGAATTTAGAAAAGAATCGGTAATTGTATCGGAATTAGGGAATTTAGAACAGAATCGGTAATTGTATCGGAATTGGGAATTTAGAACAGAATCGGTAATTGTATCGGAATTGGGAATTTAGAACAGAATCGGTAGTTGTATCGGAATTGGGAATTTAGAACAGAATCGGTAATTGTATCGAAATTGGGAATTTTGAACAGAATCGGTAATTGTATCGGAATTGGGGATTTAGAACAGAATCGGTAATTGTATCGGAATTGGGAATTTAGAACAGAATCGGTAATTGTATCGGAATTGGGAATTTAGAACAGAATCGGTAATTGTATCGGAATTGGGAATTAAGAACAGAATCGGTAGTTGTATCGGAATTGGGAATTTAGAACAGAATCGGTAATTGTATTGGAATTGGGAATTTAGAACAGAATCGGTAATTGTATCGGAATTGGGAATTTAGAAGATAATCGGTAATTGTATCGGAATTGGGAATTTAGAACAGAATCGGTAATTGTATCGGAATTGGGAATTTAGAACAGAATCGGTAGTTGTATCGGAATCGGGAATTTAGAACAGAATCGGTAATTGTATCGGAATTGGGAATTTAGAACAGAATCGGTAATTGTATCGGAATTGGGAATTTAGAACAGAATCGGTAATGGTATCCGAATTGGGAATTAAGAACAGAATCGGTAGTTGTATCGGAATTGGGAATTAAGAACAGAATCGGTAATTGTATCGGAATTGGGAATTTAGAACAGAATCGGTAATTGTATCGGAATTGGGAATTTAGAAGAGAATCGGTAATTGTATCGGAATTAGGGAATTTAGAACAGAATCGGTAATTGTATCGGAATTGGGAATTTAGAACAGAATCGGTAATTGTATCGGAATTAGGAATTTAGAACAGAATCGGTAGTTGTATCGTAATTGGGAATTTAGAACAGAATCGGTAATTGTATCGGAATTGGGAATTTAGAACAGAATCGGTAATTGTATCGGAATTGGGAATTTAGAACAGAATCGGTAATTGTATCGGAATTGGGAATTTAGAACAGAATCGGTAGTTGTATCGGAATTGGGAATTTAGAACAGAATCGGTAATTGTATCGGAATTGGAAATTTAGAACAGAATCGGTAATTGTATCGGAATTGGGAATTTAAAACAGAATCGGTAATTGTATCGGAATTGGGAATTTAGAACAGAATCGGTAGTTGTATCGGAATTGGGAATTTAGAACAGAATCGGTAGTTGTATCGGAATTGGGAATTTAGAACAGAATCGGTAATTGTATCGGAATTGGGAATTTAGAACAGAATCGGTAATTGTATCGGAATTGGGAATTTAGAACAGAATCGGTAATTGTATCGGAATTGGGAATTTAGAACAGAATCGGTAGTTGTATCGGAATCGGGAATTTAGAACAGAATCGGTAATTGTATCGGAATTGGGAATTTAGAACAGAATCGGTAATTGTATCGGAATTGGGAATTTAGAACAGAATCGGTAATTGTATCGGAATTGGGAATTAAGAACAGAATCGGTAGTTGTATCGGAATTGGGAATTTAGAACAGAATCGGTAATTGTATTGGAATTGGGAATTTAGAAGAGAATCGGTAATTGTATCGGAATTGGGAATTTAGAAGAGAATCGGTAATTGTATCGGAATTGGGAATTTAGAACAGAATCGGTAATTGTATCGGAATTGGGAATTTAGAACAGAATCGGTAGTTGTATCGGAATCGGGAATTTAGAACAGAATCGGTAATTGTATCGGAATTGGGAATTTAGAACAGAATCGGTAATTGTATCGGAATTGGGAATTTAGAACAGAATCGGTAATTGTATCGGAATTAGGGAATTTAGAACAGAATCGGTAATTGTATCGGAATTGGGAATTTAGAACAGAATCGGTAGTTGTATCGGAATCGGGAATTTAGAACAGAATCGGTAATTGTATCGGAATTGGGAATTAAGAACAGAATCGGTAATTGTATCGGAATTGGGAATTTAGAACAGAATCGGTAATTGTATCGGAATTGGGAATTTAGAACAGAATCGGTAGTTGTATCGTAATTGGGAATTTAGAACAGAATAGGTAATTGTATCGGAATTGGGAATTTAGAACAGAATCGGTAATTGTATCGGAATTGGGAATTTAGAACAGAATCGGTAATTGTATCGGAATTGGGAATTTAGAACAGAATCGGTAATTGTATCGGAATTGGGAATTTAGAACAGAATCGGTAGTTGTATCGGAATTGGGAATTTAGAACAGAATCGGTAATTGTATCGGAATTGGGAATTTAGAACAGAATCGGTAATTGTATCGGAATTGGGAATTTAGAACAGAATCGGTAATTGTATCGGAATTGGGAATTTAGAAGAGAATCGGTAATTGTATCGGAATTGGGAATTTAGAACAGAATCGGTAATTGTATCGGAATTGGGAATTTAGAACAGAATCGGTAATTGTATCGGAATTGGGAATTTAGAACAGAATCGGTAGTTGTATCGGAATCGGGAATTTAGAACAGAATCGGTAATTGTATCGGAATTGGAAATTTAGAACAGAATCGGTAATTGTATCGGAATTGGGAATTTAAAACAGAATCGGTAATTGTATCGGAATTGGGAATTTAGAACAGAATCGGTAGTTGTATCGGAATTGGGAATTTAGAACAGAATCGGTAGTTGTATCGGAATTGGGAATTTAGAACAGAATCGGTAATTGTATCGGAATTGGGAATTTAGAACAGAATCGGTAATTGTATCGGAATTGGGAATTTAGAACAGAATCGGTAGTTGTATCGGAATCGGGAATTTAGAACAGAATCGGTAATTGTATCGGAATTGGGAATTTAGAACAGAATCGGTAATTGTATCGGAATTGGGAATTTAGAACAGAATCGGTAATTGTATCGGAATTGGGAATTTAGAACAGAATAGGTAATTGTATCGGAATTGGGAATTTAGAACAGAATCGGTAATTGTATCGGAATTGGGAATTTAGAACAGAATCGGTAATTGTATCGGAATTGGGAATTTAGAACAGAATCGGTAATTGTATCGGAATTAGGAATTTAGAACAGAATCGGTAGTTGTATCGTAATTGGGAATTTAGAACAGAATCGGTAATTGTATCGGAATTGGGAATTTAGAACAGAATCGGTAATTGTATCGGAATTGGAAATTTAGAACAGAATCGGTAATTGTATCGGAATTGGGAATTTAGAAGAGAATCGGTAATTGTATCGGAATTGGGAATTTAGAAGAGAATCGGTAATTGTATCGGAATTAGGGAATTTAGAACAGAATCGGTAATTGTATCGGAATTGGGAATTTAGAACAGAATCGGTAATTGTATCGGAATTAGGAATTTAGAACAGAATCGGTAGTTGTATCGTAATTGGGAATTTAGAACAGAATCGGTAATTGTATCGGAATTGGGAATTTAGAACAGAATCGGTAATTGTATCGGAATTGGGAATTTAGAACAGAATCGGTAATTGTATCGGAATTGGGAATTTAGAAGAGAATCGGTAATTGTATCGGAATTGGGAATTTAGAAAAGAATCGGTAATTGTATCGGAATTAGGGAATTTAGAACAGAATCGGTAATTGTATCGGAATTGGGAATTTAGAACAGAATCGGTAATTGTATCGGAATTGGGAATTTAGAACAGAATCGGTAGTTGTATCGGAATTGGGAATTTAGAACAGAATCGGTAATTGTATCGAAATTGGGAATTTTGAACAGAATCGGTAATTGTATCGGAATTGGGGATTTAGAACAGAATCGGTGATTGTATTGGAATTGGGAACAATATTGGAATCGTCCCATCACTAATTCTAACATAACAGAAGTATCTGTTTCAGAAGAGCCCAATCCGAAATACTACCACAAACAAATAAGAGGATTGAATTGATTCGTATTTGCATAACAATATCGTTTCCTTTATATAAGAAACCTCTTAAACCACCGATTGTCATCGCAAATAACACCCTACCCAACATTTCAACATTCAAACATTCAGAGGTAACATGCATTGGAAACAAAACATAGAAGACATTACCAAGGCTGCAGCAAAGAAGATAGTCTCCCTCTACCAGGCTAGACAACTTCTCACACCTGCTAGTATTCTACATATCTATAAAGCCACCATTCGTTCGTTCATGGATGATTGTTGTCACATCTGGGCTGGTGCACCAACCATTAGCCTCTCCCTTTTTGGCAAGATACAAAACAGAATACCTTACTTAATAGGTCCCGCACTGTCTGCCAAGCTCCAGCCCCTGTCGCATCGCTACAGTGTTGCATCTCATTGTTTGATTTAAACGTACTCCCATTGAATGTGTTCCGATGAACTTACTGCACTGGAACCCCTCAAATTAAATATTAGTTACCTACCTGACTAGCAACACAAGGCCCCTGTTTTGGATAGAGTATCCATTGTTCACTGGAATGGCTCGAAGAGTTCTAGAACCTAGGAGAGGCTTATAGTGATGCAGATTCCAGACATGACAGAGTATAAGTCTAAAGTAATTATTCGTTACTGTATTCTCAATATCGCCCGCACTGAGGATTGAACCTTCAACCTCCAGAAGACGGTCACTTAGAACTGATTATTGCTTAGCATTTATATTGGTTGGGCCACGGGTTCTTGCGGTGGTTTAAGGTTCAATCCTCATTGCGGGCGATGCTAAGAATAGAATTACGAATTACTTGAGACTTCTCACCGGTCATGGCTGACAGAACAAGAATAAGCTACCCCGGTGGATTAAATATAAAAAGTTCCGTTCGAAATTCCATACAGATTCTCAAATTCGACTAGAAGCACATGAAGAAAGTCAGAGGTTACATCGGCCAAAACGTTGTAAGCATGACATCTTTTATTTTATGGGAATCGCTCCAGACAAGGCATGAAGCCACTTAATGTAGGGAGCTAAAGAAATACTACTTAAAGGTTAAAAATTAGCCAACGATAAGTGTTAGATGGATAGATTCTAGCTCAGATGACAGCAATTATTCCCCCTTTGTCAGAAACCTCGCTAATGGGATGTGAGGACTAAAGGACAAACTTAGAGAAGCGAGAGTTATGACGCTGCCGAAAGTAGACCAAAGCTACGTTCTACTCGTATAAAGATGAGAACAGTAGTCCGAATATTTCAAATTACGGGTATCTTTTACTTTACTCAGCAGACTAAAAACACTCAAAAAACAAATATACAACAAATAAAAGTAACTGTAGGCGATAAAAGTTATTTTCAAACTTACCTGTGGTATTTGTTTGTATTTTTAACCCGTTCGAAGTGGTATTTATTAGAAATTAAATTATTCGTCACACCAACATCGCAAAATCCAAGATGGCGATCGTAGGGGGGTATGTAAGAAAATCACGACCGGCCGCCATTTTCTTTTGGTGCAAAAAAAAACAAGAATTTTTTTTTACATCTAATAAAAACCCATGTATACTACGTAAAAATAAAAACAAATGTCATAGGTAAGTAGGAAAATATCTATTCTCGACGTAGGTCGTCTTTACTTGTTGCATATTTATGTTTTTAAACACTTTCTCGTTCGTTTTTTTTAACCCCGTTCACGACTCTGCGGAGTAAAGTAAAAGATACCCCGAATTACAAAAACACGTATGTTTATCGACATGTGCGTTGGTTCACGTACATAAATACTTAAACATACAGCTAGAACCTTCTTTCCTACAAACACTTCACCATAAATAAAAAAAAACAACAAAAAAACATCTACCTTTACTAACTCATATGTCGATAACCGGACGATTCCAAATTCTAATTATCCAAGAATTTAATTGAAAATAAGCGAAATTCTTTGATTTTTGATTCCAGCCAATTTTTCATCTCCAACGATTTATGGCCAACTTTGACAGTTTGACAGACGAGTTCTGTAAAATGAATTAATTTCGGCTTATTGTCGTCGGCCCACCACCTTTCTAAATGTTTTTCCGCCTTTTTATAAAAGACTTTGCTTCTCAAAAGTAAAAATAAATAAATAAATAAGGTTCGTCCACAAACGACAGTGTTTGTTAATTTGCGATCGCCATTTTTTTTTAGGTTCTTCTTCTTGCATAATTATTATTTCGAGTTTTTCGATTTTTTTTCCTCGTTTCGCTAAATTAACAAGGAAATGATTTATTAAACGTTTTTATTGGACCCTGTTTGCGTTCATATTTGTGGTTTTTAATTAGTTTTTTTCTCTCGCTAAAGGTGTTGAAATAATTCGACATTACAAATGTTCGGATAATTACAGCTTTCTCTTTTATCTAACCCTCACCCCTGGGTTCAATCCCAATAACACCACCTCCCCTCAGGTACCTGTCGAAAGGTCTTCGGGTTTTATTCGAACTTTATAATTTGTAGCGGGACAAGTTTCATTTAATTACACTTTTTTTATTGTTTAAATGTTGTGTTTATATATGAAGTAAACGCTTGTTTGTTGAAAAGAGAGTTAATTTCTACTTTTCGTTTGACAAAAAACAGCTATTTATTTTCTTGTAACTATTTATCATGCGGAAGGAGTTAAACTTTATTTGTTTAAGTGATAGGAACTACGTTAGCAAGATGTAATAAGTAATTGAGAGTAACCTCCCTTGTTTTATTATTACCCCATTTCACCGGCTGAAAATGTGTATCAGGCTGGAGAAGGTTAAACTCTCTACGATAAATTTCAACGAAAGGTTGAGTGAAAGTTGCGCGTTTGTGTCGAGTAGATTGAGCTAATCGTGAGTGTTACTTAGGTGTTACTTAAATAAAATATTGGGTACTCGAAACAATCATTGACCCCTTTTATTTGACCTGGTTAGACAAAAGTAGGTTATGTTTCCCGCCCTTTTTAAACTTAGCTAGTGAATGTAAGATATCATAGGAACCTATTCAATTTGGCGCTCTTGTATAAGCAGTAACCAATCTGAGGGAGATAACTCTATTTTTCTTAGCCGCCGTTATTCCGAATTCGCTTATACTTTGGCAAGGGAGATAACTTTGTTTATCGTAGCATGAAAGAAAATAACTTTTCTTTTTATGTTTATATAAAGAGTATACAATTTGTGGCATGTAAATAAAAGTCCTTAAAAGTTATTTTGAACCCATTTAAAACCCGTAAGATGTTTTTAATTAATTGTTATAAAGTTTATGAACTTTGTGGCATAAAAGTTATTTTCTTTCATTCTGCGATAGGGTTAGGGTTTAGGGTAAGGGTTAGGGTACGGGTTGGGTAAGGGGTTAGGGTTAGGGGTTAGGGATTAGGGTTTAGGGTTTAGGGTTAGGGATAGGGTTAGGGTTTAGAGTAAGGGTTAGGGTTTAGGGTTTAGGGTTAGGGTTAAGGGTTAAGGTTTAGAGTAAGGGTTAGGGTTAGGGTTTAGGGTTGCGGTTAGGGTTTAGGGTTTAGGGTTTAGGGTTTAGGGTTAGGGATAGGGTTAG
>OY744551.1:5721842-5731842 GCA_963556195.1 Sepiola atlantica
ATAGATACATACATTGTTAGCGTATCTTGTAATGTGATTTGTACGTAGGTAGATAGATACATACATTGTTAGCGTATCTTGTAATGTGATATGTACGTAAGTAGGTAGATACCTTGTTAGCGTATCTTGTAATGTGATTTGTACGTAGGTAGATAGATACATACATTGTTAGCGTATCTTGTAATGTGATATGTACGTAAGTAGGTAGATACCTTGTTAGCGTATCTTGTAATGTGATTTGTACGTAAGTAGGTAGATACATTGTTAGCGTATCTTGTAATGTGATATGTACGTAAGTAGGTAGATACATTGTTAGCGTATCTTGTAATGTGATTTGTACGTAAGTAGGTAGATACATTGTTAGCGTATCTTGTAATGTGATTTGTACATAAGTAGGTAGATACATTGTTAGCGTATCTTGTAATGTGATTTGTACGTAGGTAGATAGATACATTGTTAGCGTATATTGTAATGTGATATGTACGTAGGTAGGGGGAGGGGGGCGAAGATGGGGCTTCTTCCCCTTTCTTGTCCTCGCTATAGGCTGAGCCCCATCTTCGCCCCTCCCCCTCCCTCTTATGCATCTTCAATTTCCGGTTGGGGTTGAATTTAAAATTTTAGGCAGTTTGATTCCGTTGACGCTTGAAGAGTTGGCGTTCATTATGAACGATAATGAAACAACATATATTTTGTCGCAATAATGGAATAATAAAATCACTAACAAAAAATATATTTTGCTCTGAATTTTCATTGAGCACTCTCATAAAACCGGTTTCAACTTCCTTCGGATTTATACCCCCTGGATATTTGTAACAAGTTAATTATATATATATATATATATATATATATATATATATATATATATATATATATATATATATATATATATATGAAAACCTTGTTAAAAGTAACAGAATTCGTCTAATTATACCTTTTTTTAAAAATGTTTTTCAATTTTTCTGATAGTCGTTTTTGTATTAAAATCAAAAGAAATAATAAATGTTCCATATGTTTCACGAACGTTTTCGATGCTTCGTCGGATCATCCTCAGAATCATCCTCAAAATCGAAAACGTTCGTGAAACCTGTGGAACATTTATTAATTTAAAAAAAAATAGAAAAAAGAATAATTCAACAGACGAATTCTGTTATTTTTTACAATGTTTGAATAAAGGAAAAAATGCTCACTAAATACTCACACAATATATATAAATTGACTTACGTGAGTGATTTTCCACTAGAAGACTTGGGACTATAAGTTTTTTATTTTTTATTTTTTATTTTTTAATATAGTTTTAATGGTTTAGAAACTTCCGAGACTATATATATATATATATATATATATATATATATATATATATATATATATATAAGGAAATGGGTGATGAGACTAGGACTTGAATAAAGTACAATATTTATCTAATCATCAAATAGTTCCAACAAGGAATATATAAAGAAACTATTTATCTTTATTTATTTGAACTATTTTATGACTTGATAAATATTGCACTTTAGCCAGTTTTATCCTAATTATTCATTTTCTTTATATTACTGCTCTATCTTGTATATTGAGCATTGACTACTAAAGATGAAGTTTTTACTTTATAATTTTCCCATTTATATATATATATATATATATATATATATATATATATATATATATATATATATATATATATATAAGGAATAGGTAAAATAAATACCTTTTGAAGCATTCACGTGCGCATTCACGTTCTCATATTTGAAAGTGGGGAAACAACAGCTAACCCCTTTGGCCCGGCTGCAACAACAAAAGCTGATAAGAAAAAAAATACAAATAAGATAACATCAGGATATATTACACACCGATGATGCCAAGTTTTTGGCGAAATATCTGTATCACTTGAAACTAACAAAAAAAAATGCTAGTTTATAATTAAAAAAAAATTGGTTTCGATTTATTTTTATTTAGAAAAAAAATTGATATCGCATCTTTAATGCTTCAAAAGGTGTTTATTTTACCTATTCCTTATTAAATTTAATAGATGCTTCTTAAAAAAATATAAACCTTAAAACACTTTATATATATATATATATATATATATATATATATAGTTCGACAGCAAGTCATTTTTTATGCAAGCTTCATTTAATGGGGCCTTCTCTTTTCACAATCTTTCGTATATATCTCTCGACGCAGCGAGCGATTCGTCGGTTTTCTGGTGTTAACCGGTGGAGTATGTCACCTAACGTTGTATCGTGGGCCATTCCTCTAGCGCTTTCGGTCTCTCGACCGTCTTCAGGAGGCTGTGTTTTATCGTATTAATATATAATAATAAAATAAGTAAATAAATAAAAAATAAAATAAATAAATAAATAAATAAAAATATACATATAAATATTTATTTCAAGTTATAAACTATTTTCCGTTATAATTCAAAAATGAGCACAACAGTAAAGTCATAATTTGTAAAGACACTAAAACTAATACCGCCTGAAGATGATTTGACGATTCAAATCGAAAGTACTTGCAAAAAAGAAAAAAGAATGGAACAAGAACCCCATGGATCATATTTACACTAATTTGACTGAAACATTAGATGGACTGCTTGACGGGGCTGCACAGGCAATTTTTAATGGCCAGAGTGCTCACCTCTCGGGCGCTGGCTTTTCAACCCCCACTTTCCCGACCTTGGGTCACATCTTACTTGTGGCAGTAGGATAAAAACTGGCCTTGTGCCTAACTCCTAGAGAGGAGTAAATCAATACTCGACTATAGTGGCTCCTCGGGGGGGGGGGCTGTCTTTTCCCACTTTCCGGTGTTTCAATTACACATCTACTTGTCGTTTCAGGGCACTATTTCAGGGGGAAAATAAGAACGAAAGATGTCGAAGAAAATAAGTAGAATGCGTAGAATATTACGAAGGAATCTCAGAAGCAGAGGAAGAAACAAAAATAGAAGAAGAAGAAGAAAGATAAAGAAGAAGAAGAAAGAAGTAGAACAACAAAAAGAAGGTAGAAGAAAAAGAAAAGAAGAAGAAGGAAAAAAGAAGAAAACGGAGAAAGAAAGAAGTTAAAGGAAAAGAAAGAGTATAAGAAAGATGAAGAAAAGCAACAAATCGAAGTAAAAGCGTTAGAAAAAGAAAAAAGAAGAAAACGATTCATGAGACGGAAAAGAAGAAAAAGAAGAAGAAATAGAATGAGAAGAAAGAGATAAAGTAAAAGAAGAAGACGAAAGAGACAAGAAAGAAGAAGAAAAAGATGAAGTAAAATAAGAAGACGAAAGAGACAAAAAAGTAGAAGGAAATAAAGAAAACAAAGAAGAAGAAGAAGAAGAAAGGGAAGAAATAGTAAAAGTAAAGGAAAAAGACGAAAGAGACAACAAAAGTAGTGGTAGAAGGAAATAAAGAAAACGAAAAAGAAGAACAATTACAAAAAAAGCAGAATAAACGATTGTTGATTAAATGTGATATCTCTTCCTTCTGATGTGTAAACCTGCTTTTAATCAAAGGAAAAACTGACTTTTGATCAACTCATTTGAAAACATCAAAAAAAGTCAAAAAACGAAAAACAAGTTGAAACGTTTTAATTCGTAGTTCAAAAAAAAAAATCTTAAAAGTCTTCCTTTTGAACAAAACATTAAAAAAATTCACGAGAAAATTTTCTTTTAAAATTCTTTTTTGTTTACCTTTTCAAATGTGTTGGTTAAAACTGGAAGCCCATCACTTATTCGTTAGCATACTTACCTGGTATAGGGCATCACTCTCCCATGCCTTACCACCTCGTATGAACTTTTGGATATTCTGATACTCGGTGAAGGCTTTGCTCAGGTTCCCGAACTTTGAATGAAGTATAGTCCGGTTCGATCATACGAGGCACTCTCCCATGCATTACCTCCTCGTATGACCTTTGGATATTCTGATACTCGGTGAAGGCTTGGCTCAGGTCCCCAAACTTTGAATGAAGTATAGTCCGGTTCGATCATACGAGGTACTCTCCCATGCATTACCTTCTCATTCGTTGCCAAGGGGTTGTTTACTGCTGGTCGCCTGAGGCGCTTCTACTGTAGAATGTCGAAGGGTCTATTCTCAGCTATTTTTCTACTCGATTAAAGTGGTTCCTCGGGGAAGCTGCCTTTCCCCATTTCCCGGTGTTGCAATTAAACCCCTACTTGTCTTTCGGGGCGCCATTCTCCCATGCATTACCTCCTACTTTCGGAGGTTTTATCAGGTTTATTGCCTGTCGCTTGAGAAGCCTCTATCTGTGAACAATTGCGGATGAGGTCGACCAGGTTAATTTTAGACGATTTCTTCTTATTTGTGAGGATCTGTATTTTGAAGTTAAACTGACTTCAGTGTCTAACTTCACTTCTATGGGGACGCAGGTCAATGACTTCACTTTTTTCCCTTTTTTAACATAGTTCACCCCAGACAAGGCAGGCCGCCACTGTAGACGTTAGGGGCGACTGAGAAGAAAGAAAAGGGAGAAGGTTGGAGGGGGTCAATCTAAATTGGAATCTGCGCAGCGAGATGTCTGTTTACATTAGTTTTAAATTTCTACATGTCAGTACCGTCGGGGAAACAGAGGGCAGGGATGGAGTTCCATGGGCCAGCAGCACGATAGAAAGAAGCTATTTGAGTAGAAAGCTCTCCGGCATCTGGGGACCTCCACAGTGAGTGGATGGGATTTAGTCGATTGTCGAGTTGGTCTAGTGAACTTACGTCGAGGGGGCACCAGAGCAGCCAATTCATCGGAGCACAATCCATTTTAGTTTACTGTGAAGGCTGGCCAAGCACGGGCCATGTCCAGCCCTGAATCTATTGATGGGTGACCTCTCTCTCCTTGGGAGGTCGGTGCCAGGCACTTGTTGGTTAGGGTCTGACACCAGGTGTTTATTAGCGACCTCCTTTGACGCCCATTCCTTTTTTCAGGCTGATTGGATGGTGAAGTCAGCTGATGGGATGTTCTTCCAGATGGGGCGTCTGGATGGAAGTAGAGCATTGGGTGGGTTGAGGATGTCTTGGTGGATTGGTAAGTGAGGGGAGTCTTCAACCTTTTGAAGCATCCTTTGAGTTGATCAAAATCCATTGGTTAACAGTGAGGGACCTATTAGGTTGGCGACTCTTTTTTTTGGACTTTGTCCAGTAGTAGTAGTAGTAGATGATGCACCGGCCCAGATGTGGCAACAATTCTCCATGCATGGGCGGATGGTGGCTTTGTAGAGATACAGGATAATGTTATGGAGACGCAGGTTAATAACTACTGATACAAACAAACAAACATGGATTTGGCACCGGGGGGTGGATAAGAGATGAGGCTATTCTTCTAGGAAGTTACGTTTATACATATACAACCTATGGTGAGTTTTCGGGTGGTGTCCTTTGGTATTTGGTCTAGATTTCTTGGAGCTGATGTCATGCTCTCTGGAGATTTGTTTCTGTGGAGGGTTTCTTTCAAGTTGTCCATGTCCTCGTGATATGCATTGATCTTACTATTGATTGATGTTACTATTGATGATGTTACTATTGATTGATCTTACTATTGATTGATGTTACTACATATTGCTCGATGTTGTAGGCAACGAACGGTTCCTTTCTTTACATTATATGGATGGTGGGAGTTTAAATTTAGATACTGTCCAGTGAAAGTTGGCTTTTGATATACAGATGACCTAAACCCATGATCAGTGCGAGTTATCAGCACATCTAGGAAGGATAATTTGTTATTATGTTGCTTTTGAACTGTATAGATGGACGGATAGAGTTCACATGGTCTAGTAATGTTTGAACATCTACCTGGTGAGGCCAGAGTATGAATGTGTCGTTCATATATCGTAGCCACATTTTACTTCGTCCCATAAGGGTTGATTGTTTCCCTTTTCTTACTATATGTGGTCAGCCATACCCGACTTTTTCGATATCTCTACGTATTACGGCTTTCCGGTCTTCTTCTAGCCTTATATTTAGTGGGTGACATGTCTCACCTTTGTATATTTTCCCACACTTACATGGAATTGCGTACACACAGTTCTTCGTCATGACTAACCCTAACCCTTACCCTAACCCTAATCCAAATTATAGAAGAAAAAGGATGTATTTTAATTATTTATCAAAACAGCAGACGATTCCTTTCTTTAAATTATATGGATAGTGGGAGTTTAGATTTAGATACTGTCCAGTGAAAGTTGGCTTTCGATTTACAGATGACCTAAACCCATGATCAGTGCGAGTTATCAGCACATCTAGGAAGGATAATTTGTTATTATGTTTCTTTTCCATCGTGAACTGTATAGATGGACGGATAGGGTTCACATGGTCTCGTAATGTCTGAACATCTTCCTGGTGAGACCAGAGTATGAATGTATCAGACACATATCGTAGCCACATTGTTGGATTTAGTCGTGTTGATCCTGACACCATTTCTTCGAAGTATATCTGTGGACAATGGTGATCCCATAGCTAGACCTTCTTCCTCCAGGTATATAAACTCCTGATAAAAAATTTAAGACCACTTGAAAATCTTTTAAAAGGAAGCTTTTTTTAAGGATAGGTTTAAACTCCTCCCAATTGAGGTTACCAATACTACGAGCTAAAAGGTTATGGAAACAAAAAAGCTACATTCCAAACATTTTATTCGGAAATTTACATTTTTATAAAATGAGGCATTTGACACTTGATCAAAATTATAAGACCAGGGGTATAAATTGTTAGATCCATGGTAATTCCAATCTTTTTAGTTCAGTTAGAGCAGTGCTTTTCAACCTTTTTGCTGGAGTGGAACACCATGGAAACATTCCACTGGCTCGAGGAACCCCTGTGCAAAATTTTGGTTGTCTTATGCAAAAAACAGCATTTAATTATACAAAAAAAAAAAAAAATTTGTAATAAAATGAAAATACTCACGTTCAGAGTATTGTACATGAAATGAAAACAAAAATGTTTATGTTTGAATAGATTACATTTATTCATATGAAAAAAGTCAATGGGAAAGTTGAGCCTGGTGTTTCTTGCACAACTCTTTAAGATTGGAAATTACATATAGACAATTTATTTTATAACTACATACACTAAATAATAATAATATTTATATACTTGTATTTGTATAAATATACCAATTTTTAAAGCATGTTTTCATATGTCGGACCGTATAGGGTTAAAAGATATGCATATATTAATAAAATAGATTTTCGAAATTGAATTTAATATGTTGTTTATTTGTTCGTTGTTCTAATTTAGAAATTGCGGAACCCCTGGACTGTACTGGCGGAACCCTAAGGTTCCGCGGAACCCTGGTTGAAAACCACTGAGTTAGAGATTAGCAATCACTGTGTAAATGTGTCACCATGCCTAAAGCAAGCAAACTTACCGAAGTTGAAGGTGCTCAGAATCATAGATCTCCATAAGCAAGGTTTGTCACAGCAGGCGATCGCAGCTAAGATAAACCACAGTAAAACTTTCTAAAGAACAGTGAGAATTATAGAAAATGGTAGGCCCTCAAAATATTATTCTGCATTGAGTAGGAAAATAAGACGGGTTGTTGTGAAAGACAGTGGACTTTCTTCTAGTCAAATTAAGGCAGTCGCAGATGCTGATTGCAGTCCAGTAACCATCAGACAATACTTACGACAAAAGGCATGGTAAATAAAAAGCGTACACAAATTCCTCGGCTGCTTCCACGTCACAATGTGGACCGCTGAAGGTTTAGTCGTGAATACCAAACATGGGACATTGAGAAGTGGAAGAAAGTCCTGTTTTCTGATGAGAATAACTTCAATCTAGATGGTCTTGATGGCTTCCAACAATATTGGCATAACAAAAACATGTCTCCTAAAATGTTCTCCACACTTTATAGTGGTGGAGGGTCCCTAATGTTATGGGGTGCCTTTTCTTACAGAGGGACGATGGAGCTCCAGGTGGTGCAGGGTCGTCAGACAGTGACTGGTTATGTTAGCATGCTACAAAAAGCATCGTTGATGACGGAGGGCCATCGATGGGTGGTTATTCCAACAAGATAATGCACGACGGACCCTGACCTCTCTACAATAAAATGGGGTCCATCTCTTGGGACATCCTGCATGCTCACCGGACTTGAACCCAATTGAAAATGTTTGCAGATGGATGACAAGAGATGTTTATCGACATGGCAAACAATGTTCACCAAAAAATGAATTCCGTGAAGCAATCTCCAGAAGCTGGAGCAACATCCCCCGCACCTTAATGGAAACGCTTATTTCTGGCATGCCTCAAATAATTTTTGAAGTCATCAAAACGAGTGGAGGTAGAACTCATTATTAAATTTGGTTGTTGAATGTTTTCATACACTTTTCGTACAATTTCGTAGAATTTTGGTCTCTGGTCTTATAATTTGGATCAAGTGTAACATGCCTGATTTTATAAAAATGTCAATTTCTGAACAAAATGTTTGGAATCTGCCAGAAATCTACCCTATTCCGTATCATTTTTAATACTCAAGTCAAGAGAGAGTAGTGTAGTATTTGTTCTGTTTACAAAAGACAATCATCCCAGGCATTACCACCACCTTTAGTGGTAGTGTAGCATCAGTTCTCTTGTCATGAGACTATCCTTTCATGCATTACACTCCCCTTTGTTCTGTTTTCAAGACTCCAGTCTCCCAAGCATTACCCACTCATTTGAGGAGTAGGGTATTAATATGTTCTGTTCCCAGGAGACCACCCTCCCAGGCATTACAACCTTTTTTATGGATAGTGTAGTATATATTATCTGTTATGATATCATCTCACCAGGCATTGCAACCTCGTTTGGGGTAGGGTAGTGTAGTATATGTTCATTTTTCATGATACCATTCACATAAGCATTACCTCCTCCGTTTTGATGAGGGGTAGTGTTATATATTTTCTGTAGTCATGAGACCATCCACCAAGGTATTACATCCTCCTTTGGCGTACATGCACAAGTAATTGTCACCATACGCTGTTCATTAGGAAAATACGTCCTATTTATCGAAGCTATTACATCATGTTCTCCAAGATTGGTTGTGAAACATTTTAACATGTTATATTTTTGCTAGTATGAACAGGGTGGACTGGATTGGATATATAGAAATACATGAAGAAAGAAAGATAGATACATAAATAAATAGATAAATAGATAAATAGCTAGATAGAGAGATAAATAGATAGATATGTATATATATATATATATATATATATATATAGAGAGAGAGAGAGAGAGATAGATAGATAGATAGACAAATAGATAGAAGGATAGAAAGGTAGATAGATAGATAGACAGATATATAGATAGATAGATAGAAATACATAAATAAAGAAAGATAGATAAATAGATAGATAGATAAATCAATAGATAGATGGATGGATAGATAGATAGATAGGTCGATAGAGAGAGAGATAGATAGATAAATAGATAGATAGAAAGCGAGAAAGAAAGATAAATAAATAAATAGATAAATAGCTAGATAGATAGATAAATAGATAGATATTTATATATGTATATATAGATAGATTGATAGACAAATAGATAGAAATGTAGATAGATAGATAGATAGATAGATAGAAAAGTAGATAGATAGATAGATGGATAGATAGATAGATAGACAGACATATAGATAGAAATAAATAAATAAATAAAGAAAGATAGATAAATAGATAGATAGATAGATAGAAAGGTAGATAGAAAGAGAAAAAGAAAGAAAGATAAATAAATAGATAGATAGAAAAAAAGACAGAAAAATAGATAGATAGATAGATAAAGAGATAGATAGATATATAGATAGATACAGAGATAGATAGATAGATAGATAGACAGATGGATAGATATATAGAAAGAAAGACAGAAAAATAGATAGATAGATAGATAAAGAGATAGATAGATATATAGATAGATACAGAGATAGATAGATAGATAGATAGATAGACAGATGGATAGATATATAGAAAGAAAGACAGAAAAATAGATAGATAGATAGATAAAGAGATAGATAGATAGATAGATAAAAAATAGATAGACAGATAGATAGATATA
>OY744551.1:5736842-5749342 GCA_963556195.1 Sepiola atlantica
AACTGTAGAATTAAATTCTTTACAAGTCACAAATCAAACAAATATTTTCAATGTGTGTTATTTCTTCAAATACATCATCTTGAGAAAGTCTTAAAATAAAGACGAAACGTTTTTCATTTTCAATCATGTTGGAATATTATTTCCAGAATTTTCATAACACACACAAACACATTAAGTTGTCTAAAATAGCCGGTGAATGTCTGACATCCGGTTCGATGCCCCATCATCAACGGATAGATAAGAAAATACAAAAAAGATAAGTTGGCTTCTTGTCAACGAATAAAAAAGTGTTATTGAATAAAGTTTTTTTTAGCTTTTTAAATTTTCTGTTTATTCGAGGAATATTTATTTCTCTATTTTTTGTTTAATTGGTTCAATCGTATTTGAAAGGATAGTCCACCCTTTCACCATTATTTTTTAAATTAGGAAATCGATCATACATTAGTCATGCATGTTCTCAAAAATAGTAAAAAGCGATGGATTCTTTATGTTGATATCATTCTGTTTTCTTTATCAATGTTTTTTGGGAATACATTTCATGTCAATTGCCAACAGAGCACGGATAAAACATTTTTTGTGGCGCGTTCCGTTTCTGAAAATCAGCAAATAGATGAAATTAATATATATATATATATATATATATATATATATATATATATATATACATTCCCGAAACAGTTTTTCATGGTAAACAACTGATGATCCCTTAAATAATATTAGAAGCAAACTAAACTGTAAAAGTTAAATTGACTTACGTGAGTGATTTTCAACTGAACGACTTGGGACTTGAGTTTTTTATTTTATTTTTTATTTTTAAAATGTTCTTTTTATAGTTTTAATGGTTGAGAAACTTCCAAGACTATATATATATATACACACATATATATATACACACATATATATACCCTTTTACTTTTACCCCCTTCCCTTTTTTTTCAAACCATATCAAACCTTCCTTACACTAAATTTAAACAAACATACATATCACTCCGAGCAAATAACGCGTCCAAACGAGAGTGACACGTGACTTCACATTTCCGAAACAGATGACAACAGAAGCTGAAGAAAATCGGATGGCTGAGTCCTTCTGTGCTTGACACCGACGGTACGAATGTTGTACTAATTTTTGTACTAATTTTTCTGTACCAAAATAAATAAATGTGTATATATATATATATATATATATATATATATATATATATATATATATAGTGTAAGGTTTTATATGAAAAGAAATCAAATAAAGTGCTCGATCTAAGAGAGAGCTAATATAATTTATTTAGATACTGTATATTACATATTTCAGTAATGTACCGCGGTTTCTACCCAAAAGATGTCTCAATCTGCCCTTTTAGATGAAACCACGGTACATTGCTGAAATATGTAATATACAGTATCTAAATAAATTATATATATATATATATATATATATATATATATACATACATAAATAAATATCTCTATATATATATTAGCTTATAAAAAAGATTCCCGTTGACTTACTGAAAAATGTTAAGTACTGAACGCACACATTCCTTAAATTTCAGCACATTTCAATACGTTTATGATTATTTAATTAGGATAGATAGAAAGCAATATGCATATATATATATATATATATATATATATATATATATATATATATATATATATATATATAAGTGGTGTACTAAAAGCGAACTTTTAGGAAAAGTAAAACCTATTGTGAAGAGTATACAGCTCAATATCCAGGATAGAGCAGGTAGAATGAAGAAGAATGGAAAGGAATTAGAGAAGCAAAAGCCAAATCATAATTCAATTCAATTGCTCAGAACAAGGTATATTCCGCAAAAAAGGCAATTTATTCAAGTTAAATTTTCCTTAAGCCAGGCTTTCAAAGATCAAAATCTTATCATCAGAGGAAGTCGCTGGGATAGATAAGTTGGCAAAGACCAAGATTTAAAATCTGAAAAAATAAAATAAAATTATGATTTGGCTTTTGCTTCTCTAATTCCTTCCCATTCTTCTTCATATATATATATATATATATATATATATATATATATATATATATATATATATATATATATATATATAAATATATATTATTTCTCGCCCACAAATCTTAACTGGGCTCTGTAGTGAGTAGTACTAAGACAACCGTTATCCTGGCTTTCATGAATGTTATTTTGAGTAGTAGAACACTTTGGCGACGACTGCCTTGAACTAGGATTTATCTCCCGATGATTTATCGTGTGGTAGATGACGGTTGTTTCAGCTAAGATGTCAGCATTTGATTTGTGTTCCGGGGTTCTTGTTCATGAAGACTCTTCTCTACACTGACGATTTACGAAAGGATTAATCGTATGCGTATGTAGATAAAAAACGAATATTTATGATTAACCAAGGGAGGCGTGAGAGCGCTCTATCCCTTAATAGTCCACACGAATGGCCTATGCTGTTAATCTCATTTCTTTAATCAATCATAACTCAAAAACCAATAAACCAAATTGCTTAAAACTTTGCACAAAATTTTTATTTGATACGTTCTATAAGTGTGTAGAATTTAAGCATCATTAGTCAAGGCAACCCAGAGATCCAGAAAGTTCAATCATGAAATCATGTTATCTGTGTGTACGTACGTACGTCTGTGCCACCCTGTATCTCATCAACTATTTGATGGATTCATCAACTATTTGATGGATTCATCAACTAGACACTAGAACCTCTATCTCTGCCAAACATGGTAGAGATAGAGGTTCTAGTGTCTAGTTGATGGCATTTTAATTTCAGTTTACCATATACCTGACTTTACCAGAAAATTCTAAAAAAAACTTAAAAATGACAAGTATTCATACACTTTATTCTATATCTTATCGACCATTTGATGGATTCAGCTTATTTTTGCAAAGATAGAGGTTCTAGTGTCTAGTTGATGTCATTTTAATTTCAGTTTACCATATACCTTACTTTTCCAGAAAATTCTAAAAAAACCTTAAAAATGACAAGTATTCATACACTTTATTCTATATCTTATCGACCATTTGATGGATTCAGCTGATTTTTGCAAAGATAGAGGTTCTAGTGGCTTTTTAATTTCAGTTTACCATATACCTTACTTTTCCAGAAAATTCTAAAAAACCCTTAAAAATGACAAGTATTCATACACTTTATTCTATATCTTATCGACCATTTGATGGATTCAGCTGATTTTTGCAAAGATAGAGGTTCTAGTGGCATTTTAATTTCAGATTACCATATATCTTACTTTTCCAGAAAATTCTAAAAAACCTTAAAAATGACAAGTATTCATACACTTTATTCTATATCTTATCGACCATTTGATGGATTCAGCTGATTTTTGCAAAGATAGAGGTTCTAGTGTCTAGTTGATGGCATTTAAATTTCAGTTTACCATATACCTTACTTTTCCAGAAAATTCTAAAAAAACCTTAAAAATGACAAGTATTCATACACTTTATTCTATATCTTATCGACCATTTGATGGATTCAGCTGATTTTTGTACAGATAGAGGTTCTAGTGTCTAGTTGATGGCATTTAAATTTCAGTTTACCATATACCTTACTTTTCCAGAAAATTCTAAAAAACCTTAAAAATGACCAGTATTCATACACTTTATTCTATATCTTATCGACCATTTGATGGATTCAGCTGATTTTTGCAAAGATAGAGGTTCTAGTGTCTTGTTGATGGCATTTTAATTTCAGTTTACCATATACCTTGATCAGTAAAACTACCAACTATATCAGTTATGAAAAGGCATTGTATTGAGGCATAGCCTTTACAAAAGTAGTGACATTCCATGAAAAATGCCAGTATACTGAAATCATATGCCCTTAATAGGGTTAAGATGAAAATTCATATACACTAAATGTACAAAAGCAAGGAACTTCCCAAATTTTTACACTTTTATTGTCATTAAGGGTATGACTACATATCAACCAAACCATTTCATTATCACATCACTACAGTATAAATCTCTATGCATGAGTGGATGAAGTGGGTGAGGTGCGCTGAAGAAAAAATCATACCAGTAATAGCCCTGTTGTGCTCGCATACCCTTAATGAAAATAAAAGTGTAAACATTTGGGAATTTCCTTGCTTTCGTACATTTAGTGTATATGAATTTTCATCTTAACTCTATTGAGGGAATATGATTTCAGTATACTGGCATTTTTCATGGAATTATATATATATGCAGATATATATATATATATATATATATATATATATATATATATATATATATATATATGAAGCAATCCAACAAAAGATATAAGCGTCAACTAATATCTTATAATTAGTGAAACATCCGGATAAAAAACTGAAGCTCAATATACTGGATAGAGCATTAATATTATAATATAAAATGAAGTAATAAAATAAGGTGTCAATCAAATTTTATTAGAATTCAAAGTTCATGCAAAGCATCCTTAAGTCCTTAGCTCATGAGTTTTCAAAGATAATTCTTCTCTTCAGAGGACCATTACCGCAGTTATACTACTACAGGCAATAAAATTACGCTTTGAAAATATATAAAATTATATACACAAATATACAAAAATACATAACATCAAACATATCAATCCAAAAACATACTTTTGTTGAATCCATACAGTCCATCCAGGTCATACATGTTGAGAAGCATAATCGGGAAGGACATTACTCCAAGATACAAACAGCAGTCCAAATACGTGAAATTGAAGGGGCCGGCAAAGTTATCCAGTCGCGAAAAAGTATGTTTTTGGATTGATATGTTTGATGTTATGTATTTTTGTATATTTGTGTATATAATTTTATATATTTTCAAAGCGTAATTTTATTGCCTGTAGTAGTATAACTGCGGTAATGGTCCTCTGAAGAGAAGAATTATCTTTGAAAACTCATGAGCTAAGGACTTAAGGATGCTTTGCATGAACTTTGAATTCTAATAAAATTTGATTGACACCTTATTTTATTACTTCATTTTATATTATAATATATATATATATATATATATATATATATATATATATATGCGTATATATATGCGTATATGTATATATATCAGAGGAAACATTTTTTTATAAATGAAACAGGCGGGTGGAAAAAAATAAAATTGCTATAAATTTTCTTAAGGCCTTATCGTCTGACCCTCTAAGAGGAAACGTCAGAATGATCAATTAAAAAGTAAGAAAATCGAATGAGATATGAGGGGAAAATTATTTAAGTTGGAGAAAACGATTGAGAAAAAAAACGTAAAGCTCTAAACGTTATGGTCGATTTGAATCATTAAAGATCTCCAACTGATGCTTCAAAATCTTTTGTCTACACAGGCTAGGTCGGGAGTTGTTAATAACTAACGCCTCAATAATATTGAGATTGTGGTTTGACCTGGTATTCCGATGGGTATTTTTCTGTTTTACACAGTGCCAGGTCGAACTACCATCTCAATATTATTTCGATCCAGGTTAGGGTAATGGTTAAGGTTTAGGGTTAACGTTAGGGTTAGGGTTATAGGTTAGGGTTAGGGTTAGGGTTAGGAGTTAGGGTAAGGGTTGGGATTAAGGTTGGGGTTTGGGTTGGGGTTAGGGTTAAGGTTATGGTTAGGGTTAGGGTTAAGGTTATGGTTAGGGTTAGGGTTAGGGATATGAGTTTGGGTTAGGGTTGGGGTTGGGGTTTGGGTTGGGGTTAGGGTTTAGGTTAAGGTTAGGGTAAGGGATATGAGTTGGGGTTGGGGTTTGGGTTGGGGTTAGGGTTATGGTTATGGTTAGGGTTAGGGTTAAGGTTATGGTTAGGGTTAGAGTTAGGGATATGAGTTAGGGTTAGGGTTGGGGTTAAGGTTGGGGGTGGGGTTTGGGTTGGGGTTAGGGTTAAGGTTAAGGTTAGGGTAAGGGATATGAGTTATGGTTATGGTTGGGGTTAAGGTTGGGGTTGGGGTTTGGGTTGGGGTTAGGGTAAAGGTTATGGTTAGGGTTAGGGATATGAGTTAGAGTTAGGGTTGGGGTTAAGGTTGGGGTTAAGGTTGGGGTGTGGGTTTGGGTTGGGCTTAGGGTTAGGGTTAAGGTTAGGGTAAGGGTTAGGGTTAAAGTAAAAACTAGCGTTGAGACGGAAATCGAAAAGTTGACTTAGCCGTTACAAAAATTTTAATTCAACAGTAAAAAGAAGTGGGAGCTAGAAAGGTGGGAGAGGTTACAGGGGGTTTAGGGTTGATGTTATAAAAGGGGCTGCCTGATTACACGCCAGCTTCAGATGTAAAAAAAAATTCAAAGTAATTACGTAGGCAAATATGAGTAGATGCAAATCTGAAATATTTAATTTGTTAAATGGCAGATTTTACTCATAAAACCCTTTAAATACTGAAAAGAAATCTTAATTTGAGGAATATGTATTATTAGATGTCTAATATCTATTGTTAAAATCTCATAAACGTTATCTTATATGGATTTCGATTTTCAAAATCGAGGGATTGGATTTTGTATAAGTATAAAAATGAAAATGAATTCCCATTCAACTGGTAATATAATGAAATGAATAAATGAATATCTATTGTTAAAATGTCATGTAGATTGAAAGTATATACATTTTCACGATGGCTTCTAACCTACTTTTCATTATCTCTGCATGAAACATACACTAACATAACTACCAACCATCCGGCAGTAATTAATCAAGCAGTAGCCTTCTTTATAATTTAAAAGAAAAAACTTTTCCTTTCACGTTGTGGTAATTAAGTGAATAACAAACAAAAAAAGTGATTGTCACGGCGTTACTTCAGAAAATGTACTGTGTATGAACATAGTCACATTTTATGTATTTGGAAAGACAACACAAACGTTATCTTATATGGATTTCGATCTTCAAAGTCGAGGGATTTTATTTTGTATAAGTATAAAAATGAAAATGAATTCCCATTCAAACTGGTAATATAATGGAATGAATAAATGAAAAAGCAGGTTAATTGTTACTTTGTGCGTTTCCTTATTATTATTATTACTATTATTATTATTATTATTATTATTATTATTATTATTATTATTATTAATTATTATTAAAAACATAATAGAGAATTTAGTGAAGATTTAAAAAAAAATATTTTGTAATTTAGAAAAATTGAAAGGCGGGTGGGCTTTTCTTTTTTCTTTCTCATGACAAATGTAATGGTAGTTATTATTATTATTATTCTTATACATAATCATCATCATTATCATTATCATTATCTACAACAATAAATTTAGCTTTAAAAATAAACTTATCGATTTTATTATGTAAAGAAATCGTAAAGAAATCGTTGTTAGTCTTTGCATTCAATGCAAATTTTATTTTTTTAAAAGAAATAATTCCAAAGCAATCTAACCTTTTTGTACATCTGCGTAAACTTTACCAGACGTTGTCATTTAGAATTTCACGATAATTAAACGGAAGTTATTATTTCGACTTTTAAACTTTGTTAATTAAATCGTTTAAATTATTACCACTATCTTTTAAATTATTACCGTTTTCTTACAAGCTGATTACTATTTGTTAAGGGTTTAAATAGTATGAAGTGTCGTTTCTTTTATTTGGTCATAAACAATTAGTGGCATAAAATAATGTAGGAGTCTTTACTTTCAATAAATCTTATGTATGTGAAAACACCCTCCGTCATAGTGTTATGAGTGGAGATCTGTTTTTGAAATTATTATCATTTAGTGTGGATGTTCTCTTTAAGAGTAAGTAATAATAATATTCATCACGATTGAATACTAAGGTTTGGAGCAAACGTGGTGTATAGTTAACAACGAAAAGAAAAGGGGACGAAATAAATAAATATAGAAACAAATATGTGTTACCAAACGACATAATATTTAATATTCCATCGATCTGCATTTTCAAGCTTTTTTAAAAACTATTTGTAAGCTGTATTATTTCTAAATTTGTTTCGTTACTTTCACTTACCTAATTTCGTTACTTTCGCTTAACCAATTTCGTTACTTTAACTTAGCAATTTCGTTACTTCACTTAATCAATTTCGTTACTTTCGCTCAACCAATTTCGTTACTTTAACTTAACCAATTTCGTTACTTTTACTTAACCGATTTCGTTACTTTCACTTAACCAATTTCGCTATTTTCACTTAACCAATTTCGTTACTTTAACTTAATCAATTTCGTTACTTTCACTTAATCAATTTCGTTACTTTCGCTCAACCAATTTCGTTACTTTAACTTAGCAATTTCGTTACTTTTACTTAACCGATTTCGTTACTTTCACTTAACCAATTTCGCTATTTTCACTTAACCAATTTCGTTACTTTAACTTAATCAATTTCGTTACTTTGACTTAACTAATTTCGTTACTTTCGCTTAACCAATTTGTTACTTTAACTTAGCAATTTCGTTACTTTCACTTAAGCAATTTCGTTACTTTCACTTAAGCAATTTCGTTACTTTAACTTAATCGATTTCGTTACTTTGACTTAACCAATTTCGTTACTTTGACTTAACCAATTACGTTACTTTTACTTAACCAATTTCGTGACTTTCACTTAACCAATTTAGTTACTTTCACTTAACCAATTTCGTTATTTTCACTTACCCAATTTCGTTACTTTCGCTTAACCAATTTCGTTACTTTCGTTTAACCAATTTTATTACTTTCGTTTAACCAATTTTGTTACTTTAACTTATCCAATTTCGTCAATCAAAAAAAGCCGTCGATATTTTATTTTGTTTATGGTCGCTTTATTTTAGGCTTAAAAGATAAATACGGCTTACCCTAATCCGGCTGAAAACCACTCCTGGTCTTCGGGTAGGTTGTACCATGAACCTATTTTTCAAATATTTTACGCCTGAAATAAGTGACCACTTGAAAATAAAAAAATCGACCGCCATTTTGTTTTACGAAATCGATTAAGTGAATGTAATTAAACAAATTTTGAAGTAACAAAACTTTAATAATTGTTTTGAAAAGTTTAGAAATATGCAGATCGATAGAATATTAAATTTTGTTGTATATTTATTTATTTTCTCAATTTCTCGTTGTTAACAATTTTGTCAAAATATTTTTCATTAATTATTTAAAAAAAAACATACATATATAAATTATACATTTGAAAATGCCCCCACCACTATATCAACGAGAGAGGATGTTTTCACATATACAAGTAAAATTGAGCGTAAACACTCCTACATACCTATACCCAATAAATTGTTTACCACGTTAAAATAAGTGAAAAACAAGCTCCATACAACCTAGATACATATATAAAGTATACATTTTAAAATGCCCCACCACTATCTCAACGAAAGAGGATGTTTTCACATACACAAAAAGATTGAGAGTAAACATTCTTACATACCTATACCCAATCAGTTTTTTACTCCGTTAAAATAAATGAAAAAATAGCTTCATACAACGTAGATACTTATAAAAATTATACATTTGAAAATGCCCCTACCACTATCTCGACAAAGGAGGATGTTTTCACATACACAAATAAAATTGAGAGTAAATATTCCTACATACCTTTACCCAATAAATTGTTTACTCCCGTTAAAATAAATTAAAAACAAGCTCCATACAACCTAGATACATATATAAAGTATACATTTTAAAATGCCCCACCACTATCTCAACGAAAGAGGATGTTTTCACATACACAAAAAGATTGAGAGTAAACATTCTTACATACCTATACCCAATCAGTTTTTTACTCCGTTAAAATAAATGAAAAAATAGCTTCATACAACCTAGATACTTATAAAAATAATACATTTGAAAATGCCCCTACCACTATCTCGACAAAGGAGGATGTTTTCACATACACAAATAAAATTGAGAGTAAATATTCCTACATACCTTTACCCAATAAATTGTTTACTCCCGTTAAAATAAATTAAAAACAAGCTCCATACAACCTAGATACATATATAAATTATACATTTTAAAATGCCCACACCACTATCTCAACGAGGGAAGATGTTTTCACATACACAAAAAATTGAGAGTAAATATTCCTACATACTTTTACCCAATAAATTGTTTACTCCCGTTAAAATAAATTAAAAACAAGCTCCATACAACCTAGATACATATATTAATTATACATTTTAAAATGCCTCCACCACTATCTCAACGAGGGAGGATGTTTTCACATACACAAAACATTAAGAGTAAACATTCCTACATACCTATAACCAATAAATTGTTTACCCCGTTAAAATAAATGAAAAACTAGCTCCATACAACTTAGATAAACCAGATATTAAATAAGTTCGCAGTTAGACGATGACCGATATTTTGACTAAGTTTGGTGAACATTGGTCAAGCGATGTGGACGCTAGACTGAACACAAACAAACATGACCGCAAACACAACCTTCGCTTGGTAGAGATAATCACATTAAGATTATTTTAGCTGTCTTTAGATAAAATGTTGAAAATAAAAACACTTATTTTTTTCTTAGAATTCAAACAATTTATTTTGAGATGTGTTTGGAATTTGGAATATATTTTCCTTTCTATCGACGCTAAAAAGGAACTGGGGTTGGGGTTAGGCCCGACCATACCGCGTTTTCTAGAATCAGCTTTTAATTGAAAAAGTCAATAATAGAATAATCGTCGCAAACAAGTGCTTGTCTAAATGCGGACGATGAGTCAACATGATTCCGACAAAAAAAAAAACAGTAGCATCTATGGAATATATTTTCTATATATAAAAGTAAATGTTTGTTTGTCTGTGTGTTATGGAAAGCGATGTGTTAACAGAACGTTTAAATTCGTTTCACTACGGGTTCAATTTTTGTAACGTATCGAAAAACACCATCGACATTTTCCTTCAATTCTATCTGAGGTCTATATAGGTAAGAATCGTCTAGTTATTATACAACTGGTTACGGCAGAAAATATGTTAATATCGTCTGAATTGTTTAGTTGTTAGTTTTATATAAATTTCTACCAGGTAATTGGAGAATTGGTTGTTGAAGAGATCAATTTGGTCCGGTTTATTAGAAATAAAAGTAATCTTAAAAATGTAATGAAGCGGACAAAATTAAGCACTTTATTTCATATGTAGTACGCTTAGTTGAACGTAGGTCTAAAGTGATATCACAAACAACAGTGTAAGATCATATATGTAGAACTGTATTACATATATATATATATATATATATATATATATATATATATATATATATATATATATATATATATATATATGTATGTATATATGTATATATATATATATATACAGAGATACAGAGAGATACACTGACAGACAGACAGAAAGGTAGAGATATACAGAAGGACAGAGACAGGTAAATATATGTAGACTGACGGAGACAGGTAGAGATGTTGCATAGTGCCTCTCCTGCTTGGACCGCGGCAGTACGCGTTTCGTATACTCGTCGTGTAGAGAGTTGGTCGTGTCGTCCAGTGGATGATTTTTTCTTCTAGAACCACGCCGTCTGTTGTTTGCAATAAAAGCCATGTGGTTCACTCCGAAGACAAACTCTTCTGTTGAATTTAATTCATTCATTACAAGCGTTGTTATTTCAACTGGGGCTACGTCGAGAGAGAGAGAGAGAGAGAGAGAGAGAGAGAGAGAGAGAGAGCGAGAGAGCAATCACTACTTTATCGTAGTTAGTTATTAATGTTTTCTTAACTATTCATAGAGAGGGGGCGGAAGGATTCTCGCGCCTGAATTGCCCTAGGGGAAATATCCCTTATCTTTACATTGTGAATCGCACATCCTCTCAGTTCGCTTTTCGAATCAGAATGACTAAAAACTCGCTTCTCACGAGAACGAGTGACGTCAGAGTCGATGTTTCCAACGCAAGGGCCTGTGACGTCACAGCCTCTCCAGGTGCAGACTGACCCTTGATCTGGGGTCTCGTCACACGGTAACCTTGTCACGTCTTCCAGCTCCGACTGTGAGAACAAGCCCTGCTCTGCACTCGACTGCCCCGCGTTAATTCGCGCAAGTCAAATCAACGATTCCCAACAGATACGTCCATTCCCATAGGACCATTATCCAACAGAGATATAGATACGGACGGAGACAGGTAAATATATAGAGACTGACTGAGACAGGTAAAGATATAGAGACTGACGGAGACAGGTAGAGATATATAGACGTACAGAGACAGGTAAAGATATGGAAACGGACAGAGACAGGTAGAGATAAATGAGAGGGAGAGAAAGAGAGAGTGGCGCCAAGATTAATAGATTAACGATTTGAAAAGATGTATTTTTAAATACAAAAGCGAAAAACGGTTTAAAGGAATTCTAAACCAACTTTATTCAGAAGCAAAAACGAGACGGAAGGAATCTCGACGGTTTGCGTCTTGGAAAGTCTTTGGAAATTGTCTTCGGGAAAGTTGGAACAATCGGAATAAAAAGAACGGCATTGAGTTAGGAAGAAATGTCAGAGCCGGATGTCAGTGGGAAGACTGTGAAGCCGCAGGGAATAGAACGGCAAAGAGATCATTTTTCAAAGCAAAAGTCTTCGGAAATGACCAGTGAAATGTAGACTAAGAATA
>OY744551.1:5751842-5754342 GCA_963556195.1 Sepiola atlantica
ACTGAACAATTGAAATTTGAAATAAATTTGGACAATCGTCGCATATTTATCTCTCTTTTTTCTTCTATCTCTACTATTGCTCTATCTCGTATATTGAGCTTATCCTTTTCACAATAGGTTCCATCTACTAAAAGTTTTCACTTTGGTTTATTTTGATCCTATATATATATATATATATATATATATATATATATATATATATATATATATATATATATATATGCCCCCTTCTTCATTGGTTGAGCACTGTGGTAAGTGAAAGCACTACTTGACATTAGCGATAATGCAACATTCTTTAAAAAGAAACAAATACAGCACTATCCGACTTGCTGATATTATTTATATAAACAGTAAGATTTCCCTTAACTGTAGCTAATAGCACAGTAAATAGAAGCTCATACTATAACAAAAATAGTCGGGTTTAAACCTCAGCTTTAAGTATTTACCTGTCTAGCCACACTGAAAAGCTGTGAATGATATATATATATATATATATATATATATATATATATATATATATATATATATATTAGCTGACTTTGCGAACGAGCTATCGCTTCGAAAATGTCGCTACTCGAAATGCTTGATATCAAAATGTTAAATAATAAACATTTCATTCATAAGTTTGTTGTAAACATGAATATAAAGATTTTGGTAATTTCGATCATTTTCATGAAATCGCAAAAACATTTGCAGAAAGAGGAAATCAATTCACTTTGTGTGTGCGTGCGTGTGTGTGTTTTCTTCATCTTTTTTTTATTAAAAACAATAATAAAAAAAGTGACGTCGATCGCTAACAAGTAGGGAGCAGTCAGCCATGCTTTCCCCTTTCTCTAAATCGGAGTGCGAATCAGTCATCCTTTCCACCTTTCAGAACTATGTATTATTTCTCTCCGTTTTAAATTAGTTCCCTCAGCGAATATTTTAAGAAAGATTTAATAATTTATCATTTTTGTAATAAATTATTTTAATTAATTACTGTTAATATCAACAAAAATATTGCATATATATGGAATAAACAGAACGATAAAATTACGAATGAATAAAACCAGACATTAATTAATTATTAAGTGTTTAATGATAGTTATTCAAATTAGGCATAAAAATAGTAGAGTTGTGCCTTATATATACAGTATTTTTAAATACTATGTTATATTATTGATTTAAGTAGCACTGACCCGTTTTGATGATAATATAGGAGGGATAAATAAAAAATCTTTCGCATTTATTCATTTAGGTATATATTTATATTACATATGTATAGTAATTGTTTAATATTTTATGTATTTTTTGTAATTGTTTTATTGGTGATGTTTGCTTACTACTACTATTTCGATAGTTTCACTCCCTGAGTGATTAAGATGCAGAACATTGAATTATTAGTCGCCCGTTACGTTATAAGACGTATTCCTCGTCAGTATATACATATATTTTGATTAATTTTATACGTACATGAAAGTAAGCTATATGAAATTACATAAACAACGTCGATAAACTAACGTTTCGATACTACAACATCTCTTCTAAGACTGCAAAAAGAGTTGTTTTACTTTTCATTTTTATTCAGTCTTTGAAGAGATGTGGTAGCATCGAAACGTTGGTTGATTGAAGTTAGACTGTAATATTGTTTATGTAATTTTATACATGCTCTACTTTGTATTGAGCACTTTTGAAAATATTGGTTTTATGTTAATTGTATTAACATATTTAAACTTGATCAATTAATATATATATATATATATATATATATATATATATATATATATAGTAAGTTATGAAAATATATTTATGGCAATTAAGCTATACAGAGTCCAGCGTTTTATCGCCAGAGGGAATCTTCAGGCTAAAATGCATGGAGTTAATTGTGCCGGGTGTTTTTATATACACGACTAGCTAGTTAACCAATCAGATTCTTTGTTGATCTCTTAGCCAATCGTTGGGCTTCTCACAAACAAAGATCCGGTTAGTGTTACTTCCTATTTCCTGTTCTATTGTTATGTTTTCTATAGAGTTGCATATCCCTGTTTCATTGTTGTGTCAATATAAAAACTGACCCTATTTTAACACGTGGTTCCTTGTATTTCTATTTTAGACTTTAGTTCTTAAGTTTCTAGATTTTAGTTTATATATATATATATATATATATATATATATATATATATATATATATGATAGACTCTCCCGTCGGTTTGAACGTATGAGGTTTCGTAAACCCTGTTTATTGAATCCTGTGTTTAAGTCGCAAAGAACTATTCAATCCTTCAGGTGATTTGCAGATATGTCCACATATTGTGCAAGAGTGAAAACCGTTTGAGTATATGGTTAGAACAGCAGCATATATTTTGTTTCTTTTCCGAAGTTTGGCAATTATCGATGCTGGTATAATAGCATGCCCTCCTTCATTCATCACGATTAATGGCTGTGTTTTAAAAGAAACATGGTTAATATTCGTTAATATGATGGTTACTTTTTAGCTTTAGAAACATATTTTAACTTGATC
>OY744551.1:5756842-5786842 GCA_963556195.1 Sepiola atlantica
TCTTATCTACATACGTATATATATATATATATATGTAATATTAAATTATATAATTAAATGATAACATTAAATTATTTATATTTTCATTTCTACGTACGAGGTCCTTTTGAGCTTCCGGCTTTAATCAGCGCACGCGAATAACAATCTCGGACGGTCACAGGGCGCGGATCCGATTCACAGAGACACCTTGAATCTGTAAGTGTTCACTTAATCCTTGCGGCCACGAGAGATTGTCACAGTTTAACGAAAAAACGAAGTGATATTTAAACTGAAAGTGGCGAGTATAAAAATCTAGACATCAGATAGAACTGAACGACAGAGTCGGATTATTGCACTGGGGCCTATATATATATTAAATATGAAACTAAAAGTATACTTTTAGTAGATAGAACCTATAGTGAAATGGTTTAAGCGCAATATACGAGATAGAGCAATTATAAAGATAGATGAAAGAAGAGGGATAAACATGCCAACTTATGTACTATGTAATTCCTCTGATGATAAGATTTTAATCTTTGAAAAGCCTTGGCTTAAGGAAAGAATAATAAACATATTTTTACCGAATACACCTTGCATTGAACAATCGAAGTTGAAATAAATTCGTACATGTGTATCCCTCTTCTTTATTCTATCTCTCTCTCTCTCTCTCTCTATATATATATATATATATATATATATATTAGTACTTCATGTATCCACGTAAAATATTATAAGGAGATATCATTTTTTTATGTGTCAGTTTTCAGTATTTACTTCAACAGTGCTCGATACGTAAGTAGAGCTAGGTAGTAAGCAATGAAAATATATATGGCAATCAAGCTACACAGAGGATCCCGTGTTTCATCCCCGGGGGGAATCGTCAGGCTAAATGCATTTAGCCTGACGACTCCCCCCGGGGATGAAACACAGAAGCCTCTGTGTAGCTTGATTGCCATATATATTTTCATTGCTTACTATATATATATATATATATATATATATATATATATATATATATATATATATATATATATATATTGTGTCAAAGTGAATAATTTTGGTAAGAAATTCAAATAAAAGAGCTCAATATAGAAAACAGAGCAAGAATAGAATATAGAAAGAAAAAAATTACAAACACAGTGCAACTGTCAGCATTTATAATGTTTTTGACGAGACTGGGAAGTCGAAATAAATTATAAATTCTGACAGTTACAATGTGTTTGTGCATTTTTTTCTTTATATATATATATATATATATATATATATATATATATATATATATTGTGTCAAAGTGAATAATTTTGGTAAGAAATTCAAATAAAAGAGCTCAATATAGAAAACAGAGCAAGAATAGAATATAGAAAGAAAAAAATCACAAACACATTGCAACTGTCAGCATTTATAATGTTTTTGACGAGACTGGGAAGTCGAAATAAATTATAAATTCTGATAGTTACAATGTGTTTGTGCATTTTTTCTTTATATATATATATATATATATATATATAGGTACTTGCGTCTATTCGAGCGTTTTAGATGTTCCTTTTAATCTTTTCATCTGTTTGTCATACGAATTTTCAGTTAGATTGACAAATGCGAATTCTTTGAAACAAAAATCGTCAGTCTTTCGAAATAAGAATCGCCGTGAAACAAAAAAAAAACAGAAATTAATAAAAGAAAGAAGAAAATTATAACGTTTACAATATTATAATTTTCTTTCATTCGAAATTTTCACTTCTATGTCTTTATTTATTCATCTTTTTTACTTATTCATACAAGTTTTTTTACTAATCTAATGTTTATGTTTTTTATTTTATTGGGAACATTTTATCATGTTTGGCATTTTTTTTCCACTTCTGCTTTAATGTTTTTTTTATTATTTTCACTTGTTCATTAATGTTGTGCAGTTTACCGTTTTTTAATTGTTATTTTTTTTTACTTATGATTGTTTTAATGTTTGTTTTCTTTTTTAGTGGTTTGTTGCTTGTTTTTATTTTATTTTTTACTCGCTATGTTTTTCATGTTTTCTGTTTCTTCTAAAACAAAAGAGTGAACAAAAATCGATGACCTCAAATTTGACGAACAACAAATCTCCGATTGACCATGATTTATTTTCTCTCGAATGCCAAGTCAGGTTCACATTGTATTCTAATAATCATGTTTTTATTTTATTCTTTAAATTTGTATTTTTACTACATTTCCCAAAATCATAACATTTCTGTAAGATATATTTTTACGGTCCAGATCATTTGTCTTGTGCCAAACAACATTTTTATGTCCATATATATATATATATATATATATATATATATATATATATAAGTACTGTGTGGTAGGGCAGGAAAAATCCAGCAGAGAGCTCGATTAATTAAGAAATCCGAGATTTCGAAGGATTAAGAGCGTAAATATTTATTTATAAAATACAGAAATTCAATGTAACATCAGTACCGTCGGTTTCAAAGCGGGAGGCTGATCCCGATTATCGTCAGCTGATAAACATATTCAGGAATGGTGGGACTTATTCCTGAATATGTTTATCAGCTGACGATAATCGGGATCAACCTCTCGCTTTGAAACCGACGGTACTGATGTTACATTGAATTTCTGTATTTTATAAATATATACATATATATATATATATATAGCATAAAATTAGGGGCAACGCCTACAAGCACAGAGGATGCAGAATATAATAATAAAAATAAAAACAAAAATCAAGACAGATGTTTTTTTCATTTCAGATTTCATGTATTTGTAGTTTCGTACTTGTGTATGTTAGTGTGTATATGTGTATATCTGTGTAGGGATATATGCATGTATGTATATGTGTACGTGTGTATATGTATATATGTATATATATGTGTATGTACATATATATGTATATGTGTGTGTTTATCTTTTTGCTTGTGCATACGTGTGTATTTTATATATTGAAATTATTTTATATATTGAAAATATACTTATACGCACGCGTGTATGTTATATGTTGTAAATATATTTATGCTTGAAAGTGGATATGTGTGTGTGTCCATGTTTAGATGTGTATGTATATTTATGTCTGTTTATTTATATGTACTTGTATCTATTAAATTTGTTCACATGTGTGTATTTTATATAAAGATCAGATATTTATGCCTAAATAGGTTGGTAAAACTTTGAAGTTAGAGTTGAAAGGAATCCAAGCTAAGTAGGTAATACAACAAGGAAAAGGGGATAGGCAGGTCATAAAAAGAATAGAAAATATAGCAACTAACTGAAAGAGTCAACAAGTAAAATAGGTAATCCGATACTAATTCATGAAAAATAACCAATCCCCAACAAAGGTTTATTTAAAGGAAAAAGGTTTCCAAATCCATCCCACTTCTCTGAAGTCTTTGGTCTGAAGAGGTTGACTCTCTGGGAAGAGTACAGCCAAAACATGTATGCACATATGTTACCAATAATGTTTGTATGAATAAAAATTTATACTTATATATATATATATATATATATATATATATATATATATTTATGTAATTATTTTTTATTGGTGATTGTAGCGTTCGCTGTTATTTTTCTTACTATTATTTCGATTGTCTCACTTCGTAAGTGATTAAGGTGCAGAAAATTGCATTATTAGTCGCTCTTAACTTCGTAGGACGTATTTTCGTTAATGTATATTTTTATTTATTTTGTACGTACATAAAAGTAATCAATGGACACGTGTTTCTGGCTCACAGCCGTCATCAGCATGGCTAACTTAGCCAGAGATCGAACCTTCGATATTGATGCGTTCTACCACTGGACCAAGACGCTCTGTCTAGAAATATGTACGATTTTTATCATCTAAATATTTAAGTTAGCCATGCTGATGACGGTTGTGAGCCATAAACACGTGCCCATAGATTACTTTTATGTACGTATAAAATAAATAAAAATATATATTAACGAAAAATACGTCCTATGAAGTTTAAGGCGACTAATAATGCAATTTTCTGAATCTTAATCACTTAGGAAAGTGAGACAATCAAAATAATAGTAAGCAAAATAACAACAAACGCTACAATAACCAATAAAAATAATTACATAAAAATACATTAAATATTTAGGTGATAAAAATCGTACATATTTCTAGACAGAGCGTTTTGGTCCAGTGGTAGAACGCTGGACTATAGCCATCAATATCGAAGGTTCGATCTCTGTCTAAGTTTGCCATGCTGATGACGGCTGTGAGCCAGAAACACGTGTCCTTTGATTACTTTTATGTACGTATAAATATATATATATATATATATATATATATATATATATATGTATATAATATTCTACCACCAATATATATATATATATATATATATATATATATATATATATATATATATATATATATATATATATATATATATATATATTGATGATTGCAGCGTTCGTTGTTCTTTTGCTTACTATTATTTCGATTGTTTCACTTCCTAAGTGATTAAGATGCAGAGAATTGCATTATTAGTCGCCCATAAACTTTATAGGACGTATTTTCCGTTAATATATATATTTATTTATTTTATACGTACATAAAAGTAATCCATCGACACGTGTTTTTGGCTCACAACCGTCATCAGCATGACTAACTTAGACAGGAATCGAACCTTCGATATTGATGTCTATAGTCACTACGACGCCCTGCCTAAACATATGCATGAATTTTATCACCTAAATATTTAATGTATTTTTATGTAATTATTTTTATTGCTGATTGCAGTGTTCGTTGTTATTTTGCTTACTACTACGTATTTCTTGTCGTGTCCGGAAGTCAATCGCCCTTGGGGATCTGATCTCAGCAATCAGTCCGGTATAAACTGTGACCGTTTATCTTTCAGGGTGAGGTATTGTCCTGGATAGTCCTAGGAGGTGAACCATGCCAAGCCTTACCCTCTCCTAATGGTGGAATGTGTTTATTTCTAACTGCCTGAGACAGTCTGACAGGGAACTTGTAACGGGATTGCGGAGGCTATTTCTAGGAGACAAGAGTTGCATTTATTTAGGGGCGCCATTCGTTTGATGGTGATGATGTAATTTACTCCAGTTTGCTGTCTGATCCAGGTGTTTATTTTTCTATTACGTAAAATGATGCCGAGCGTAATGCGTTCAATTTTGCATTGTGCCACTCATAGTACATATGTTTCGCTACTATATGTTATAAAAGACATGCTATATTTGTTGAACACATTCTGTTTTATGTTCACTGTGAACTTTGTACTTTTCGGGATGTTGTCTACGTTGGAAGAAGCTGTCCATCCTAACGCAATTCGGCGTTTTATTTCAGGCATTATACCAGCGTCACTTCCCACGATCTTCCCTAGGTAGATGTTGTTGTCAACTTCCTCGAAAATATCACCTTTGCCTGTGACTGGAGTATTTGTGATTTGAACTTGGTTTTTCTAGTGTGCATTTTAAGACGAACTATATGAGTAGCATTGTGAATGTCGCTAAGAACCCATGCTAATACTATAATATATATATATATATATATATATATATATATATATATATATATATATATATATATATATTAGTACTTAATGTATCCACATAAAATATTATAAGGAGATATAATTTTTATGTATCAGTTTTCAGTATTTACTTCAATAGTGCTCGATACGTAAGTAGAGCTAGATAGTAAGTAATGAAAATATATATGGCAATTAAGCTACACAGAGGCTCCCGCGTTTCATCCCCGGGGGGAATCTTCAGGCTAAATACTATATATATATATATATATATATATATATATATATATATATATATATATATATATATATTCATCTGGGTAGTCCTATGAGATGAATCATCCCAAGCCTTTCCTTCTTCCATTTGTCTCACCTTCTTTCTTACCTTCCCCTCTCCCTCCTAACTGATTTCTCAATCGCCAGACGGAGGATTTGCAGACGCTATAATTTGAATTTCCGGAGGGGGACCTAGACAAACTTACCTCGTTATGATACCTCACCTTCCTTCCCCCTACCTATATACTCTCCGTTGTAAATCATACAATTTCCCCCTCTCTCTATATATGTATTACTCTCTTTCCCCTTCTCTATATTGCTTTTCGTTTATAAATCGTGCAATCTCCTCCCTCTTTCTCTCTCTCTCTCTCTCTCTCTCTCTCTCTCTCTCTCTCTCTCTATATATATATATATATATATATATATATATATATATATATGAAATATGTTGTCACTCTTATTCCCCCACAGTGGTGGCTTAGTGGTCAGCGACACGTACTGAAAACCTAGGTGTGCCAAGTTCGAATCCAGTTCGTTCCACAGAAACACTTTCATCAAACCTACACCTGACCTTGTGCCTAACCTCAAAGAAAGGAGGTAAATAAAATAAGATTAAACGTGTTTGCATAATTTTGGTTATTCGGATTACATTATTCATTTTGAGTGTTATCATCACAACGTTTCGGTCGCTGTAACCTCCGGCCTTCTTCAGGTGTATCTCTTCGAACTCGGGAATATTTATTTCGAACTCGGGAATCTGGACGGAATTTCGAACGGAACCCTTTACTTGATCCACGGGGTATCATGCTCTTGTTCCGTCAGCCATGACTGGGAGAAGTCTTCAGTAATTTGCAATTCCTCATATCGCCCGCACCGAGGATCGAACCTTCAACCTTCAGATGATTATCACTTGGAACTAGATCTAACTTAGTACTATATCCACTGCGAAAAATTGCGAATTACTGAAGACTTCTCCCAGTCATGGCTGACGGTACAAGAGCATGCTACCATGGCCACCGAGAGTTAACAAGGCCAAGCAACTAACTTCTTGCTCACCTCTGACGTCATTGTGGTTGGTTAACTTAATTTTTGTCGCCTTTAAAAATTTCATTTCATAATTCACAAAGTTAAAATGCCTACTGCATGTGCTTGGATTTCCAAAAGAGAAAGAATTATGGCAAATATGGATACACGCAAATAAGTTTGATTTTTTTAAAAAATTATATAAAAAATCCAAAGTCTGAATTACTTATTCATTATTAGTAGTGTATAGTCAATAGTTATTGTTTCCATTTTTTTTTTAATTACTTTTTTCGATGTCTTATTAAGTGTAGTATATTTTATCTTTTCTCTGTACTTTTGTAGATTACATAAATGAAATAATAACGGCATATTTAATCAATATTTTAACACACAAAATATATTGATTAAACGATGCTTTATTCAATGAAAATATCGTTAATTAATAAAATGAATTTTTCTTCGAGTTATAATGATTTTAAATTGTTATTTTAAACATATACAGATCTTTATTTTCATAAAAAACAATTCATGGATTTTTTTATTTATAAAATATGCTTTTAGTATTGGTGTATTTTGTTTAAAAAAATAATACATTTTCACTAAGATTTTAAAAAAAAAAGTTTCATTTACGGCATTTCGAACAATTTGGAACAATGTTATTTAAATAAATAGTAAATCACATGAAATATATCATGAAATTATATTTTTCTTGGTGAAAATATTGATTAAACATTGCTTTATTCAATGATAATATCGTTAATTAACAAAATTAATTTTTCTTCGAGCTATAATGATTTTATTAACACGAAGTTTAGGGGTATTTTTCGTAATATATATACGAAATAATTAATAATTTTTTTATTTTATTTTAAAAATGTACAGTATTTACTTCAATAGTGCTCGATACGGATTTTATTTAAATTTAAAAAAAATGCTAATCTTCTTTTTCATGTTGACTCTTGTGATGAGGGTCACAATATTGAAAAAATAGAAAGAATTATTATCTGGAGTTCCTCCAATTCTATACTGAACAATGTTTGTGATATGAAAAATGATCACATCAGTAAAAAAAAGCTAAACAGAAAAAGAAAATTAGAAACATTCTACTAAATATTTTCTATAAATTTATATTGAATAAAGATCAGTTTCAGGATAAATCGAATCGTGTTCCTTTCTTTGCTTTTTTTACATGCCATTTTTAAAGTTTTCTAATGCTTTGTTTTAAATATTTAACATAACGTATGGTCAACATGTTTTGATATTTTGGATAACTTTAGTAAAGGTGTTTTTTATTTACAGGAAATAATACATGTGCACCAGGCTTTCTAATAAAGTAATATATTTATTATATTCCGTGATCATTAATTAATAAATACTGAAAATGTCATTAAAATTGGTTGATTTCCTGAATTTTGATGGATTATTTAGTGAATGGAGAAGTCGAAATGCCTTCTTATTGTTATTACGACGGCCATTGTTTGACACGCAATGCAGTGACGTCATATTCGAGCCTACAGGCCTGTAGTAACTCTCGGTGGCCATGATGCTACTCCCGTGTATCAAGTAAAGGGTTCCGTTTGAAATTCCGTCCAGATTCCTGAGTTCGACAGAAATATTCTCGAGTTCGAAGAGATACACCTAAAGAAGGTTGGAGGCTACAGCGGCAAAAACGTTGTGATGATAACACTAAAGATGAGAAATGTTATCCGAATAACTACAATTATGCAAATTATCAACCCTTATCTTAAAAATTCAGAAATATAAAACGTTCTTGCTTGTCCTGGTACAAATTCCTAATTAATTTTCGAACGTATATAAAATTGAACGTTTATGCATATACACCGACTGTCATAAAATAATATCGACTAGACACTCCGTTAAAACTTTTGTGTTTACGTTTAAAAAGAATATGCTGAGCTTATTTTTGTGGCAAAAAGTTCTTTATGTTTGTAATAAAATTCTAAAACGGTTCAAATATATTTGATGCTTTAAAAAAAGATCACTTTTAAAACATTGAATTAAAATTACATTCAAAAAAACTTTACAAATAATTTTATTTCAAGACAAGAAATATAAGTTAAACCAAGTGAAAACGAAAATATAATAAGTTTGTTTATATATTTATTTCAAAATGTATATATTTATTTCAAAATGTATATATTTATTTTAAAATGTAAATATTTATTTCAAAATGTATATATTTATTTCAAAATTTATATATTTATTTCAAAATGTATATATTTATTTCAAAATGTATATATTTATTTTAAAATTTATATATTTATTTCAAAATGTATATATTTATTTCAAAATTTATATATTTATTTCAAAATTTATATATTTATTTCAAAATTTATATATTTATTTCAAAATGTATATATTTATTTCAAAATTTATATATTTATTTCAAAATGTATATATTTATTTCAAAATTTATATATTTATTTCAAAATTTATATATTTATTTCAAAATTTATATATTTATTTCAAAATGTATATATTTATTTCAAAATTTATATATTTATTTCAAAATATAAATATTTATTTCAAAATGTATATATTTATTTCAAAATTTATATATTTATTTCAAAATTTATATATTTATTTCAAAATTTATATATTTATTTCAAAATGTATATATTTATTTCAAAATTTATATATTTATTTCAAAATGTATATATTTATTTCAAAATTGATATATTTATTTCAAAATTTATATATTTATTTCAAAATGTATATATTTATTTCAAAATGTATATATTTATTTCAAAATGTATATATTTATTTCAAAATTCATATATTTATTTCAAAATGTATATATTTATTTCAAAATGTATATATTTATTTCAAAATGTATATATTTATTTCAAAATGTATATATTTATTTCAAAATTCATATATTTATTTCAAAATTTATATATTTATTTCAAAATTTATATATTTATTTCAAAATTTATATATTTATTTCAAAATGTATATATTTATTTCAAAATTTATATATTTATTTCAAAATATATATATTTATTTCAAAATGTATATATTTATTTCAAAATTTATATATTTATTTCAAAATATATATATTTATTTCAAAATATATATATTTATTTCAAAATTTATATATTTATTTCAAAATGTATATATTTATTTCAAAATGTATATATTTATTTCAAAATTCATATATTTATTTCAAAATTTATATATTTATTTCAAAATGTATATATTTATTTCAAAATGTATATATTTATTTCAAAATGTATATATTTATTTCAAAATGTATATATTTATTTCAAAATTTATATGTTTATTTCAAAATGTATATATTTATTTCAAAATGTATATATTTATTTCAAAATGTATATATTTATTTCAAAATTTATATATTTATTTCAAAATGTATATATTTATTTCAAAATTTATATGTTTATTTCAAAATGTATATATTTATTTCAAAATGTATATATTTATTTCAAAATGTATATATTTATTTCAAAATTTATATATTTATTTCAAAATGTATATATTTATTTCAAAATTCATATATTTATTTCAAAATGTATATATTTATTTCAAAATGTATATATTTATTTCAAAATTCATATATTTATTTCAAAATGTATAATTTAATTCAAAATTTATATATTTATTTCAAAATGTATATATTTATTTCAAAATGTATATATTTATTTCAAAATTTATATGTTTATTTCAAAATGTATATATTTATTTCAAAATGTATATATTTATTTCAAAATGTATATATTTATTTCAAAATGTATATATTTATTTCAAAATGTATATATTTATTTCAAAATGTATATATTTATTTCAAAATGTATATATTTATTTCAAAATGTATATATTTAATTCAAAATTTATATATTTATTTCAAAATAGTTTTGCATTTTTATGATACATAATTCATTATTTAATCAGTTTTTAATTTTTTTATCGTTTGTTTTTCATTTGTTTATTTATTTAATTACTCTTTCTTTGCATAAATTTGGTTATTCGGACTACATTTCTCATCTTGAGTGTTATCATCACAACGTTTCGGTCGCTGTAACCTCCGGCCTTCTTCAGGTGTATCTCCTCGAACCCGGGAATATTTCTGCCGAACTCAGGAAACTGGACGGAATTTCAAACGAAACTCTTTATTAAATCCCCCGGGGTTATCATGCTCTTTTTCCGGCAGCCATGACTGTAATTCGGAATTCTTCGTATCGCCCACACCGAGGAGTGAACCTTCAACCTTCAGATGACCATCACTTGGAACGGAATTTAACTTAGAACTATATCCACTGCGCCACGGGTTCTGTTCGAAATTCCGTCCAGATTCCCGAGTTCGAGGTCTGAAGGTTATAGCGGCAGAAACGTTTTGATGATTACACTCAAGATGAGAAATGTAGTACTAATAACCAACATTATGCAAATTATCATCCTCATCCTAACAATAAAGAAATATAATAGTTTGTTCCCTAAATTCATTATAGCAATCTTTGCTTCTTGGATCAAAATCTTTGCTTTTTGGATCAAAATATTTGCTTTTTGGATCAAAATATTTGCTTCTTGGATCAAAATCTTTGCTTTTTGGATCAAAATATTTGCTTTTTGGATCAAAATCTTTGCTTTTTAAATCAAAATCTTTGCTTTTTAAATAAAAATCTTTGCTTTTTAAATCAAAATCTTTGCTTTTTGGATCAAAATCTTTGCTTTTTGGATCAAAATCTTTGCTTTTTGGATCAAAATCTTTGTTTTTGGATCAAAATCAAGCCAGTATTAACCCGTAAACTCCATCCTGACTTCGTTTTATTCCACTTAGATTTCAACCTTCTGGTTTTCCATCTGTAAAACAGTGGACGGTCTATTCTTTAGAAAATGGTTAGAAACCTTACTAAGCGTTTTTCTTAATTAATTACTTTTTATAAATTAATTTTTGCGTACATTAAAGCAAGCACAAATTAATTCATGAAAAATTAATTATATTAATTATATGTGATTTTTTGCAGGTGTACCGAAACATTCCGTTCATGAAATCATTTTTCCTTTCAAAGATTATTTATTTATCATATATATCCAAATTAAAGAGGTTTTTTTTCCTACACGTGTTTCTCTACCAAGCAGGTCCTTGCTTGCTAGATCATCAGGTGAATTAAGTACTTGGACTAAGAGGTACAACAACTGACAATACAAAATGTGTTGTTGCCTCAATTGATGCCCCTTAAGAAGAGAAGAGAAGAGAAGAAAAAATAATAAAAATAAAAAATAAAAAAACCTCTTAAAAAAGTAGCTCGTAAAAATTTCGTAGTATTGTTGCTACTAAGCAAAACAACAAAAAAATAAATATATATATAAATATGGCGACACGTCCGATTAAGAGCAGAGGGCGAAACATAATAAAAGCAACCCGTAAGCAGGTATGACTTAATGTGTTATTTTGGTGAACTGCAATGATTCTAGCTACAAGTAGGAAATACAATATAGGATAGACAGGGTTTCATAACTACACGTTTGATGGTCTTGTGCTTAGTTTCTGAAATATTTTATTTGTATTTTTATATTTTATTGTAAATAAATAATTCAAAGTGTAGTATCTGTTCTGATACTGTACTTCATTTTTTCTGTCTTCGGTCAGTGAAGGAGAAATTCTTCGAGACTGAAGCAATATTTTTTTGTTGTTCTAAACCTGAGTGCTCATATTTTGGGAAGCTGTATTTCCCTCACATTAAAATCGGCCATTGTGTCTGACTCTGCCCTCGTAGTGAGGCTAGTAAACTAGAAAGCATGTGATTACATACATAACAATATTTCCTGCACAACAAATAGCTTTATATTGTAATTTAATACACACACACACACCCATATATATATATATATATATATATATATATATATATATATATATATATATATATATATATATATATATATATAAATATATATATATACATATATATATATATATATGTATGTATAAATATAAAGATAAATGAACTTAAGGGTAACTTAGTGACGTAGTTTAGATACAGACGAGTGCACAATCTCCATTATAATCAGATAATCTCATTATTTTAAAGGATATACTCAATGCAATTGTTGGTTGGAGAATAAAGTTATTCCAATTTGAGCTATGATGTTCCGTGATCATGTTGACCCACCAGTTTTCTCGATAGCTCACCGAAGTTAAGCCACGTGGATTTTGGTCAGTAAGGTGGGGTAACCATTTCGGAATACCAAGCGCTTTATGTGAGAGGGTTGCTGAACCACACTGAACAAAAAACTGCAAAAGTTACAAAAAATTCCCTTGACCGGGATAGACATGCGACTGGGGATCAATTGTATTTGTAATATTCCCTAGAAACTTCCTTCTTCAGGCTGAATGCCGCACAAGGTCAGGGCAGGACAGGTTGTTTGTATTTTTATATTACTTTTTTCAAAGCGAAGGGGGTTACTGTACTAGGAGTCATATTTTGAGAGGGAGGCAAATATGGGTAGGAAGCTGCGCAACAAGAGGTTAGTTCACATTATATTTAAATTTCTGCATGTTTGTACTGTAACGGAAACATGAAGCAGGGAGGGGATTCCAAAGCAAGCAATCTGACGTGACAGTATATTTGGTATTATATATAAATGTACATTATGTTTATTTATGTAAGTTAAGCGATGTGGAACTTGGTTAGTACCAGATGGGTGACAATTTGGGAATACCAAACGCTGTATGTTAAATGGTGGTAGGACTTTCCTGAAGAAAAAAAACTGAAAAAAACTGCACAAAAACTGCACAAAACTATTTAAAAAACCTGCAAAAAACTATAAAAAAATTTTTTTAAAAACCTGCAAAATACTACAAAAACAGTGCAAAAAGCTGCAAAAAACTGCACAAGAACTGCAAAAAACTGCAAACACTGCAAAAAAAACCTGCAAAAAACTGCACAAAAAACTGCACAAAAAACTGCACAAAAACTGCACAAAAACTAACGTCGACTAATTAATCATCTACCTTGACCAGGATATATCTGCGACTTGGGACCGCTTCTGAACTTAATTAATATTTCCAAGAAACTACCCCTTTGAAGGCGGAAGCCGGCTCAAACCGCGCAAGGTGACTGTCACACAAGGACAGGAAAGGTAGGGTTTGGCAACGGACCAAGAAACTCTAGTCGAACAAGTTTTTTTTTATTTAATTGTTTTGTTGTTTTTTGTTTGTTTTATTTTAATAAAAAAATGTATTTGCTGACTTCAATCAATTAAATATTACAAAGTTATTTCAGGGAAATAATTATTATTGATTTCATAGCAATCGATATAGAACTGACCCGAGGTTACTTTGGGTTTGACCCCCAGGTTGAAGACCTTCATCTGAAACGATATTAACGTCTTCGTACACGGGTGTTGTATGGGTGTAGAGATTGAGGGACGGAGCGTTGGAAGAGGTTATTTATTTGTGTGCCGCCGGCCATATTTGATTCGACTGTAGTTTTCACATGAAATTAGAAAACAATAACAAAAAAAAGAAGAATTTTCTTTTGATTGTAATTTTTTTCTGATTTTTATTCTACGAAAGATGATCCCCAGCGGGTACACACCCGCAAGTCTCAAATACTTTTTATTTTTGATTTTTGCGGTAAACAATTGCACATCTACCCGGTGGCAACCTGTATTCTCTTTCATAGATCATACGCATACACACCCGTTCAAAAAAGCAGAAACGTCTTATCAGATTCAGTATTTTAAACTGACAAAAATATGACCCCTGATCGCATATTTATGTTGATATATATGACGAAAGGAGCAGGTAATTCCTGGGAGGATGGTATAACGACGAACGAAAATATACGACACTACCTCCCTAAAGGGGAAGATAATATTATGTTGGGCCAAAAAATGTTTCGTTTTTGGAGTATAACTTTTTCGTGTTAGGAACCCTTAATATGTTTATATGTCTGTGTGTATTCGGTTGACCAACATAGCTGAGTTTCTCTCAACTCTTACCATATCGGTTAATTAGTTTAGGAGTAAATCCTCTACATGCGATTATATAAACATATACACCTTTTGTATAAAACGTTTTCGTCGCTAGCTGGACGTCTTTCAAACCTAACGATCTTGGACCAAGGTGTTCGCTTGGTTTATGTTCATGTTCGTCCATTCACAAACGTTGTCTATCCATCTGTTTTTTTCGTCTACTTTTTCTACCGGTTTCCTGGTATTATACCTTTAACACATATTCTGCATAGCCCTATACTTGAACGCTTAACGTGTGCACACAATCTAGAGACTTAAGATTTAATAACAGATATGATGGAGCTGGAAACCTCCCACATTTAAACCGACTTTGTGTCTAACTCTGCCCTCGTTGGAACGCAAGTAAATAGGAACATTAAAAAAATGGCGGAAGATTTTCTAAGGGGAATAACTCATTTTTAAACGTTTTCTCCTTAGGCTGCAAAATACGCACTAACATGGTTGAGTGTCTCCCAACTCCTGCCATCTTGGGCCAAGGTGTTCGCTTTGTTTACATTTATGTTCGTCCGTTCACAAACGTTTGCTATCCATCTTTTCTCTTGTCTACATGTCCGTGCATACACGTATCTAACCCAAACCCTAACTTGATTTAACTATAGACTAACATAGGTAAATAATAATTCCGATATTGTAATCTCATTAGCGAAGCCATTTCACAGATATTCATTCTATTGAATTTCAATACAAAAACTATCTGTTAACTGTCTTCGCTAATGAGATCACAATATCGCAACTGCAAAAATAGTTTTAATAAGTTTAAATTTCATCTTAGAAAATCAATTGTATCTGAAGTTATTTTGTTTACCTCCTCTCATGGAGGTAAGACACAAGGTCAAGTGGGCGTTTTGATGAAAGTGTTTCTGTGGAACGAACCGGACTCGAACCCGGCACACCCAGGTCCTCAATCCGCGTCGTTAACCACTTAGCCGCCGTGCACCTTGGTATGTTGATTTGGGCAAACAACTTATAAATAGACCAGCTTAACTGGTAACAATTTTAATATTCAATTTTATAATTTCTTATATTAATTCATAACTATCATTTTTAAATATATAATGGGGTGACCAAAACGTTCGTTCGTTTTTTAATGTCTTCTTTCCGGTTTACTAAAGATCGTTTTACATTCCTATTCTTCAAATCCTGTATTTAGTTAGGGTCAGAGGTTGGGTTAGGGGTAGGAACCATTAATATGTTTATATGTCTGTATGTATTGTGTTGACCAATAAAGTTTTTTTGTTATTTGAATGTCATCCACTAAAGATCGTTTTACATTCCTACTCTTCACACCCTGTATTTGGTGTAGCGAGTATGGTTACGTCATGTTACGTCTGATGTTTATACATTTTTATCAGTTTAATTTCAACTCAAAAATGAAGGAAGGACAAAGTAGAACCTTTAACAAATGTATTTAACAAAGACACCGATTAAGTGAAATGTAGAAAACCGCTGAACACGAGATGCTTGTTTGATTGTAAGAACCGTTCCGTTTACTTTTCAACTGTGATGGCAAACGACTGCTTTTATCCAAGGGCGATAACTCTCTTTTTTGATCCAAGGGAACTAACTATTCTGTTTTTCTAGGTTGTCCTTAACACGTCAATGTATAATCAGCCTCCGATCAGAGAAGTTCTTACATTTTTGCTTATATTCCTAGTCTTCAAATCCTGTATTTAGTCAGGGTTAGGGTTAGGGTTAGGGACCATTTATATGTTTATATGTTTGTATGTATTGGTAGGTCAAAAAGTTTTTTTTTGTATTTGAATGTCTTCTTTGCGGGCTACTAAATATCGTTTTATATTCCTATTCTTCAAATCCTGTATTTAGTCAGGGTTAGGGTTAGGGTTAGGGACCATTTATATGTTTATATGTTTGTATGTATTGGTAGGCCAAAAAGGTTTTTTTTTGTATTTGAATGTCTTTTTTCCGGCCTACTAAAGATCGTTTTATATTCCTATTCTTCAAATCCTGTATTTGTCGTAGCGACTATGTTGACGCCAGTGTGTAATAAGCTTCCGAGACGCGGAGTTCGTACATTATTGCTTGTATTTGAGAGAATGCTGTTTCAGAACGGGTGTAGACTAACTTGTTTGCTCGATTTCGAAAAGGATATTTTCAAATGATAGATACTCCTCGCTCTGGCCAGCCAAAGATGATCGACAGTGACCAAGTGAAAGCCGTAATTGAACAGGATTGCCGTTTTACAACCAGACAAATCGCGTAGATTCTCAAGATGTCCTAATCGAACGTAGAAAAAGGAATTGCATAAACTCGATTCTGTTTCTAAACTTGACGCTTGGGGATCCTGCTTCCTAAACAAAAACGAACGAACTTTTTTGGTCGATCGAATATTAAGAAGGATGGTCTCATGACAACAGATATTACACTTACCCCCAAGGAGGAGGTAATGCCTGAACAACAGTACATATACTACACTTCACACTTAAAATGATGAGTTAATTGTTTTATTAATTCTCAAATATATATATATATATATATATATATATATATATATATATATATATATATATATATAATTCGTTTGATGATGTTATGAATAATCAAATTGATTTTTAAAATTATTTGTTTCGTTTCTTGCATAATTACTTTCAGGTAGTGGTTAGGGTTAGGGTTAAGGTTAGGGTTAGGGTTTAGTGTTAGGGTTAGGGGTTAGGGTAAGGGTTAGGGTTAGAGTTAGTGTTAGAGGATATGGTTGGGGTTAGGGTCAGGGTCAGGGTCAGGGGTAAGGGTTAGCGTTAGGGTTAAGGTTTTGGGTTAGGGTTAGGATTAGAGTTAGGGTTAGGGTTTAGTTTTAGGGAAAGGGATAGGGATTAGGGTTTAGTGTTAGGGTTAGGGTTAGGGTTAGGGTTAAGGTTTAGTGTTAGGGTTAAGGGTTAGGGTTAGAGTTAGGGTTAGGGTTAAGGTTTTGGGTTAGGGTTAGGATTAGGATTAGAGTTAGGGTTAGGGATTAGTTTTAGGGATAGGGATAGGGATAGGGATAAAGGTTTAGGGTTAGTGTTAGGGATAGGTTTACGGCTGAATGGGTTTGTCCGATTTGCTAGTTGCCTACTCGTCTTCCTATTACCACTTCCCTGTCGACGACTGCAACCTCATACAAATGAATATCCCCCCACTCGAAAAACGAGGCCACATGTAGGCCGTGAGTTGCGACCTGTGATTCCTTAGGATGGACTCCCGGTGGCCGAAGCATTCTTCTACTTCCGTCCTTACTTCGGCTAGACAGACGGTCAGAGAATCCCGATCTGATCAATCGGTTGGTCACATAACACCTTAGTATCTATAAGTTCATCCCCATCACCATATTATTCAATCGGATTTTTCTAAAATTCAAAACCTTATTCCCCCTTTTTATTTTCTTATTAAAATAGATACTAGAATGTGGTGCATGAGGGTCAGTTGAAGATCACCAATGCCCAGGAGTATTATTTTAGAGTAATGTTTTCAAACAGTAATGTCTTCAAAGAGTATTGTCTTCAAAGAGTAATGTTTTCAAAGAGTAATGTCTTCAAAGAGTAATGTCTTCAAAGAGTAATGTTTTAAAACAGTAATGTCTTCAAAGAAGAATGTCTTTAAACAGTAATGTTTTCAAACAGTAATGCCTTCAAACAGTAATGTCTTCAAAGAGTAATGTTTTCAAAGAGTAATGTCTTCAAATAGTAATGTCTTAAACAAGTAATGCCTTCAAAGAGTAATGTTTTAAAACAGTAATGTCTTCAACAAGTAATGTCTTCACAGAGTAATGTTTTCAAAGAGTAAAATCTTCACAGAGTAATGTTTTCAAAGAGTAAAATCTTCAAACCGTAATGTCTTCAAAGAGTAATGTCTTCATCGAGTAATGTCTTCAAAAAGCAATGCCTTCAAAGAGTAATGTTTTAAAAGAGTAATATCTTCAAAGAGTAATGTCTTCAAAGGTTTATGTTTTCAAAGAGTAATGTCTTCAAAGAGTAATGTCTTCAAAAAGTAATTTCTTCAAAGAGTAATGTTTTCAAAGAGTAATGTTTTCAAAGAGTAATGTCTTCAAAGAGTAATGTCTTCAAAAAGTAAGGTTTTCTCAGAGTAATGTCTTCAACGAGTAATGTCTTCAAAAAGCAATGCCTTCAAAGACTAATGTTTTAAAAGAGTGATATCTTCAAAGAGTAATGTCTTCAAAGGTTTATGTTTTCAAAGAGTAATGTCTTCAAAGAGTAATGTCTTCAAAGAGTAATGTCTTCAAAAAGTAATTTCTTCAAAGAGTAATATTTTCAAAGAGTAATGTTTTCAAAGTGTAATGTCTTCAAAGAGTAATGCATTCAAAGAGTAATGTCTTCAAAAGGTATTGACTTCTAAAAGTAATGTTTTCAAAGAGTAATGCATTCAAAGAGTAATGCCTTCAAAAGGTATTGACTTCAAAAAGTAATGTTTTCAAAGAGTAATGTCTTCAAAGAGTAATGTTTTCTAAGAGTAATGTCTTCAAAGAGTAATGTCTTCAAAAAGCAATACCTTCAAAGAGTAATGTTTTAAAAGAGTAATATCTTCAAAGAGTAATGTCTTCAAAGGTTTATGTTTTCAAAGAGTAATGTCTTCAAAGAGTAATGTCTTCAAAAAGTAATTTCTTCAAAGAGTAATATTTTCAAACAGTAATGTTTTCAAAGAGTAATGCTTTCAAAGAGTAATGCCTTCAAAGAGTAATGCCTTCAAAAGGTATTGACTTCAAAAAGTAATGTTTTCAAAGAGTAATGTCTTCAAAAAGTAATGTCTTCAAAGAGTAATGTTTTCAAAGAGTAATGTCTTGAAAAGTAATGTTTTCAAAGAGTAATGCCTTAAAACAGTAATGTTTTCAAAGAGTAATGTCTTCAAATAGTAATGCCTTCAAAGAGTAATGCCTTCAAAAGGTATTGCTTTCAAAAAGTAATGTTTTCAAAGAGTAATGTCTTCAAATAGTAATGTCTTCAAAGAGTAATGTTTTCAAAGTGTAATATCTTCAAAGGGTAATGTCTTCAAAAAGTAATGTCTTCAAAAAGTAATGCCTTCAAAGAGTAATGTTTTCAAAGATTAATGTCTTCAAAATGTTATACCTTCACAAAGTAATGTTTTCAAAGAATTATGTCTTCAAAAAGTAATGTCTTCAATAAATAATGCCTTCAAAGAGTAATGTTTTAAAACAGTTATGTCTTCAAAGAGTAAGGTCTTCAAAGAGTAATGTTTTCAAAGAGTAAGGTCTTCAAAGAGTAATGTCTTACACAAGTAATGCCTTCAAAGAGTAATGTTTTAAAACAGTAATGTCTTCAAAGAGTAATGCCTTCAAAGAGTAACGTTTTAAAACAGTAATGTCTTCAACAAGTAATGTCTTCAAAGAGTAATGTTTTCAAACAAAAATGTCTTCAAACAGTAATGTCTTCAAAGAGTAATGTTTTCAAAGAGTAAAATCTTCAAACAGTAATGTCTTCAATAGGTAATGTCTTCAAAGTGAAACGTCTTCAAAAAGTAGTGTTTTCTAAGAGTAATGTCTTCAAAGAGTAATGTCTTTAAAGAGTAATGTCTTCAAAAAGTAATGCCTTCAAAGAGTAATGTTTTCAAAGTATAATGTTTTCAAAGAGTAATGTCTTCAAAGAGTAATGTTTTCAAAGAGTAATGTCTTGAAAGAGTAATGTTTTCAATGAGTCATGTTTTCAAAAAGTTATGTCTTCAAAGAGTAATGTTTTCAAAGAGTAATGTCTTCAAATATATATATATATATATATATATATATATATATATATATATATATATATATGAGGATAACATGAACGATATATCATAAAATAGAATGGCGTGAAAGACAAGATGCGTGAAAAAGACATTTTCTATGTGGACATATATGAATTTAAGTTATCTCTATTGAAATACACGACAATAGCGTCCGTGTTTTTCAGTGTACACACGATTACTCTTGCCGTTGAAAAAAACATTAGATTGTTTTCCGTAAATTTTTTAGAACACTATTTTATTTCAATCACAAGTAAGTACTTTTAGAAGTTTTCCTGGTGTAGGGCTAAAGAAATGCCATGGTCTGTTATTTTCATTTTTTTATTTACGAGTTCTTAGCAGTTAACTATTCTGGACTGTAACCAGAGAAATAGTATCATTAAGTTAAATGGCATTGGTAAAGAAATGACTAGCCGTCATCTGTTGTTCGACTTAACGATTGACGGTTTTAATCTAAAAAAAAAAAACCCTCATTTTTTCGGTAGGAAACATTTTCGTTGCTGCAGAATGAGAAGAGAGCGTTTCTATGCCGGCGGCCATCTTTAATTGGCTTTAAAAGTTTTATCATAAAATAACATGTGAAAATAGAATGTCTTTTATTTTTTGGTTACAATTTTCTTTCTTTCTGATTCTTTGCTGCGAAAACTATCATTCAACGGGTGCACACCCGCCGGTAAACAAATACTTCTTTCTTCAAGTGAAACTACAAGCGAAAATACCCGCTGGCGATGAAACGTGCGCGCGTTAGAAACAACAAAATAGCACAAACAGAAAAAAATACAGTCTATGTATTTTATCTCAGCAGTTGGATAGATGTCTTGTTAAAACTGTTTATTGCACGGCACAAATTTCATTAGCTTTTTTTTAATGATTTTTTTTTTAATTTACAAACTTTTGTGAGAAAATCAATATTGAAAACTGTTTATTGCACGGCACAAATTTCATTAGCTTCTTTTTTTTAATGAATTTTTTTTTAATTAATTTTTTTTAATGATTTTTTTTTTAATGAATTTTTTTTAATGAATTTTTTTTAATGATTTTTTTTTAATGATTTTTTTTAATGATTTTTTTTTAATGATTTTTTTTTAATGAATTTTTTTTTAATGAATTTTTTTTTAATGATTTTTTTTTTAATTTACAAACTTTTGTGAGAAAATCAATATTGAAAACTGTTTTACGTCGCGTACTACGAATTAAAAAGTGTTAGGAAATTACAATTCCAAAAAGCTTACCACGGGGTCACCATTTATCAAGGCCAAACATTTACTTCAATGTGTTAATGAGTTGGAAAACTTATCAGTTAACTGGCGATGAATGCTATAAGTAGATTGAACATCTTCCGACAGCACCCACTAAAAACTAGAGCCGATCAATAAAACAGCAATACTGTCCCTTTTGTCAGAAATATAGCTGATGGAATGTGAAGGCCAAAGGAGAAAATAAGCTTGATAAGTATTAGACAAATAGATTCCGACCCAGAAAGCAGCAGTTCTTCCTCCTTTGTCAGAAACATCGCCTGTGGAATGTGAGGACTAAAGAACAACATAAGGGAAGCGAGTGTAACCAGGCTGCCGAATGTTAATCCAATGCCCACTTTCTACTCGCCTTTGTTTGATGGATAAATTCCGACCCAGGAAACAGCAATTATTCCCCCTTTGTCATATGCATATTAAAATCAAAATATTATACTAAACCTTATTTTAAGAATCCTTGTTCTAATTCCAATCAAAATCTATGAAATAGTTTTGATTCTAGAAAATGTCTAAAATTTAAGATTTTAGCTTAAGGGGGTCTTTAAAAGAACACGGTCACATTACATCACAGTGTTGAAGTCTTGCCTAATCAAGTAAGATTTGCTACAAAAAAAATTAAAAATATACATATCAGAAAATTACTTGTTTTTGTCTTACTTCTCAACGCCGACATATTTCCATTTCTTGCAGTGTGATAGCCTTCTAATACGCCTCTATATACGTATTACACACAATGCTTCAAGCAAACTCCCACTCCTTATTATTTTTTATTTTTTGTTTTATTTTATTTTTTTTATATTATTATTTTTTTTTATTATTTTTAAAAATTATTTTTTATTTATTATTTATTTATTTTTTATTTATTTATTCTTTTTTTTAAATTACTTTTTTTTAATACTCCTCTATATAAAATATTTGTTACTTTTACAAGGTAATCATTCATACTTATTTTTAGCTTAGTGTAGCCTGACGGTTAACAAAAAAGTGAAGAAACCGTAGTAATACGAGTGCCTTAATGAATCTTTTTTTTATAACTTGATGACGTCATGGATAATTAGATAAACTGTAATTATTATTTGCGGTCATCTGTTGCCTGACCTCAGGATTGAAGACCTGCATCTGAAACAATACTAATTGCGTTTTTGAGAAAGGGCCTACCGTTGGGTGGGCGAAGGGGGACGCGTTAACGTGCGACCGGCCATATTTGATTTGCGTCTGAAATATTGTCATTATGGGAAAAATATAATTTCGTTTTCATTTAGTTTTTCTCTTTTCCTGATTTATGGGTATAAGGGTCACCCCTACCCGCAAACAAATGCAAGTATGTCGGCCTTCAAATAACGGTTTACCCGCCTTTTTACTTGCAGAAAAGTTAAACACGAAATCAGTTAAACAGATGTTGGGAGGGACAGAAATGCAGCTCAAACAGAGAAACTGTGGAAGGGTACAAAAAAGTTGCTGAGAATGGACCCGTTAGCATTCTCCGCTTGGGGTGCGTTAGGCGACTGACAATAAGGCAACCACTTAAGCTCGATCTGGCACAAGGCCATTTTAATGTGTTAAACCACCTAACTTAATGGCTACTGTAGCGAGTGCAAGAATAGCTGAGTACATACTATTGGCATTCCCTGGTAGGGTCGCCTGAAGCGACCAGAAATAAACTAACCACAATCCCGAAGGCTCTAGGTCAGGGGCGGGCAACCTCCGGCCCGCGAAGGCTTAACGTCTGGCCCGCCACCCTGCTATGCTTTATTATTGCAATCCGGCCCTACATGTGACATAGACGTAGAAGTAGCTTTCAATTAAGATTTACAGTGGGATAAAAATGTATGAATATCAGCGAGCGATGATGCATCTATATTTCATTTTTCTTTAGCTATTAAGATATAAAAATAGAAAAAAAGAGGCAAAGAGAAAACGTGAGACGAGGAAAGAGCATGAAACATAGAACCTATGTGAGGTGTGCCAAAACGAATGCTGGATCAACTTGCTACTTACCCCGTCATTATTTTTTATGATTCCAAAATGGCACTTCGTCGGCGCCTTTTATAACATCACACACAGAAGTCTTTTGAGAAAAAATATCAGATTTGTAAAGTGTTCAATGCAATTTTTGTACAATTTATTCATGTAAACAAAATATAGTAATTCTGAGATTTCGTTTTTCGCTCTTGTCCGCGATCTCTTTCCAAAAGTCTCATCTGGCCCTCACTCTGAAAAGGTTCCCCGCCCCTGCTCTAGGGGTACACCCCCAAGGACCAAGATATACCATACTCCTCGACGAAGAAGGGACATTATTTATGTGTTTCTTCTTACGAGCAATGTGACATACAGTTCTTTAACGAGGGTATAGCCCCCATCCCTCCCCGAAAAGAGGAGGCTGTCTGGCTGGGGATAAAATAGACGAGAACGTATTTGTCAGCAACCGCGATAATAAACTGGCCGGCAATAAACACACCACAATTTCGAAGGAGAGGGTAATACTAAAGAGGATACACCGGCGATATCGAATTTTCTTGCTCCCCCCGTCTATTCTGAATGAATAATCGTGGGCCGTCATAAATACACTGCCGGTCCCGCAGCCAACTGTCATCATTTTTTAACAGGTGTCAAATTAATTTTTTTTCAGGATAAATTTTCTAATTAAAATATATTACAACTATCAACTAGCGAATTTTTTTTCTGGTGACGTCATTGATAGTGGTGTGTAAGCATCACGACTCTCCGTCGTTATGAATGTCACGACCTTCGTTACTATAGACATCAATATCGCAGGTTCGATCCTTGGCTAAGTTAGCCATGCTGATGACGGCTGTGAGCCAGAAACACGTGTTTATGGATGACTTTTATGTACGAACAAAATTAATAAAAAATATATGTATTAACAAAAAATATGTCTATTAAGTTATGCAATCGTCTGCATTAATCTGTATCACTTAGGAAGTGAACAAATGAAATAGTAGTAAGCGATATAACGAAGACTACAATAACCCATAGAAAACATTTAAATGAAATACATTGAAAATTTAGGTGATAAAAACTGTACATATTTCCAGGCGTCATGGTCCGAAGGTAAAACGCTAGACTATAGACATCAATATCGAAAGTTCGATCCTTGTCTAAGTTAGCCATGTTGATGACGGCTGTCAGAAAGAAACATGTGTTCATAAATTACTTTTATGTACGTATAAGATTAATATATATATATATATATATATATATATATATATATATATATATATATATATATATATAGGGGTAAATACCTCCAAACTGTAGTAGATTGGGGTCATAAATGGTTGGTAACTTTTAATGCCGCAAAGACAAAGCTCCTTTCCTTCAATAACTACAAGAAACCGCTCCAACTACCGATTGTCATGGCTAATAACAACCTACCTGAGAGTTCATCATTCAAAACCCCTTCGGTCTAACCTACACAGGTAACATGAAATGGAACAAATACATTGAAGACATTGTCAAGGCTGCTGCAAAGCAGGTTGGCTCCCTCTACCGTGCTACTAAACCCCTCACACCTGACATTATCCTATATCTCTACAAAGCCACCATGCATGGAGTATTGTTGCCACATCTAGGCTGGTGCATCATCTACTAGTCTCTCCCTCCTTGACAAGGTCCAAAAAAGAGTCGCCAACCTAATAGGTCCCTCACTGTCAATCAAGCTGCAGTCCCTGTCCTATCGCCGCAATGTAGCATCCTTGTGCTTGTTTTACAAATACTTCAATGGATTGTGCTCCGATGAATTGGCTGCTCCGGTGCCCCCTCGACGTAAGTTCACTAGACCAACTCGACAATTGACTAAATCCCATCCATTCACTGTGGAGGTCCCCAGATGCCGGAGAGCTGTCTACTCAAATAGCTTCTTTCCTCGTGCTGCTGGCCTCTGAAACTCCCTCCCTGCTCCCTGTTTCCCCGACGGTACTGACATCTAGAAATTTAAAACTAATGTAAACAGACACTTCGCTGCGCAGATCCCAATTTAGGTTGACCCCCCCTAACCTTCTCCCTTTTCTTTCTTCTCAGTAGCCCCTTACGTCTACAGTGGCGGCCTGCCTTGTCTGGGGTGAACTATGTTAAAAGAAAAAAAGATTAAAAAAAGGTACACCATAAGTCATGAAAATGAAATGCCATGGTAGACAAGACGTGTGAAAAATGACAAACGGAAAACAGGTTAAAATGCAGGAGAAAAACAAAAACAAGAGAGTTGACCGGTTTCGTTTGTGTTAGCGAACGTCTTCAGAAAAAAAGTGACGATTTGTAAACAATTTTATTTTGGAGGCACACACATGGGAGAAGGAAAAGATGATCCGATTTGACGATATGAGAAGACTTTTAGTGACATTGAAATATGATTTGACAAGTGGGTGACATATTCTTCTTTATTTCTTATTCTTTTTTTATATTTTTATTTATTTATTTTTCTTGTTCACTTTCACACATACTGAGCTAGTATAGAAGAGGCGGTAGTCGGAGGGGGTAAAGGCGATAAGAAGAAAGGAGACAGAGAAACTAGCCAGGATAAGCACACGTAGAGTGGAAGATATATATATATATATATGTATATACATATATATATATATATATATATAAGCATGCATGAAAATATGTATGTAAATATATATAAGTATAAATAAACACAAACAAAACATCACACATCGGAGTGGGAATGAAATTTATACACCGAACGCGAGTCCCCCAAACGTAAATCGGAATATATCAGAGATGGGGCTGATATATATTCCGATTAATATATCTTGGTAAGATCAATAAAAAGAAACGTAGCGGAGTGTTCGATTATATAAAAATCGAAATAAGAAAGTAATATTTATTTATAAATTGTATTACAGAAATTCCGAACAGCATGGTACCGTCAGTTTTAAATCAACACATGATCGCGTCTTATTGACTATCATTAGCCATTATTGTGAGTTCTGGTTAAACAATTTCGAGTCACTGCTTTTAAATATAAAAATAAATTAACTTAATTGGATTGATTAGATACATCGACTATTAAGCCAAACTTAGCTTAATATATATATATATATATATATATATATATATATATATATATATATATATATATATATATATATATTGATTTTATTCCATTAGTTGCGACAAAACAAGTTTTGTTTCATTGGTGCGAATAGCGACCAACTCATCGGGCAGGCGAAAGGAATTCAAATTCCTTTCGCCGGCCCGATGAGTTGGTCGCTATTCGCACCAACAAAACTTGTTTTGTCGCAACTAATGGAATAAAATCAAAAAATATATATTTTGCTCTGAATTTTCATTGAGCACTCTCATAAACCCGGTTTCAACTTCCTTCGGATTCATACCCCCTGGATATTTGTTACAAGTTAATTATATATATATATATATATATATATATATATATATATAAAGAGGTGTACTAAAAGCGAACTTTTAGGAAAGGTAAAACTCTATTGTGAAGAGTATACAGCTCAATATCCAGGATAGAGCAGGTAGAAATGAAGAAGAATGGAAAGGAATTAGAGAAAGCAAAAGCCAAATCAAAATTCAATTAAAAAGTTCAAAGCAGGGTATATATCGCAAAAAGGCAATTTATTCAAGTTAAATTTTCCTTAAGCCTTTAACTCTAATAAATTGCCTTTTTACAATATATACCTTGCTTTGAACTTTTGAATTGAATTTTTATTTGGCTTTTGCTTTCTCTAATTCCTTTCCATTCTTCTTCATTTATATATATATATATATATATATACATATATATATATATATATATATATATATATATATATATATATATATATATATATATATATGAAAATTATAACTAAAAAGTAAACTTTTAGAGAGTTGGACCTATTGTGAAATAAGGAAAGCTCAATATACTGGATAGAGCAAACATATGGTAAGTCAATGAAAATTGATTAGACCTGCAAATGGAAGCAAATCGATATCTTCAGTTATTCAAAACAAGGAGCAGTTTAGTTAATAAAATCATTTATTTTTCCTTCTCTTTCATTCATTAAACCAGGCTTTTCAAAGATTAAAATCTTATCATCTTGTTTCATTCCAAATGTTTTTATTAACTAAACTGCTCCTTGTTTTGAACAACTGAAGATATTGACTTGCTTCCATTTGCAGGTCTAATCAATTTTCATATACTTACCATGAATTACGTGTTTTAGTAGGTCATTACCAAAGTTTCACGCTCATGGCGATCATCAGATAGCAAAGAACGCGCGCTAAATTGTTTTATTTTTCAACTTTTTGGAGTGGGGCGGGGGGCTTGCCAATCCGCAGATATTCATAGACAGTCACGGTTTTCGATTATCTTATTTATATTTATCGTGTATTTTTATTTCTGTTTTATTATTATTATTTTTTTTGTATTTTTTTATTAAGAGCAATTTTGTTTCTGTGATCTACTTTGTTTTTCCGTTCAAAGTGAAGCATTTCTTAAGATGTAGTTGACTCTCATACAGGTAGATGGCTGCGTCAGGCGTGACTTATTTTCTGGATCGGTCCATTGGTATATGAAACGGAAAATATTAATGTTGCCAAAGTGAAGTAACGCACTACCACTGACGTTTTAATTATTTTGGGGGGTTTGCTTACATTCTCGGTTTTAGGTACCCAGGTTTCTCGGTCTTCTCACTGCTGGCTCTTGTCCTTCGGCCGTGGGTTTAGTTTTAGAAGATTAATTTAACATAACAAACATCCCAGATTGTGTCGTTGTTTCGCATGGGAGCAAAGGAGACAGAGTATATACATATAATTAGGTCATTTAACGCCACTGGCCCACGGTTATTATTTAAAATCAAAGACGAACAGATTCTGTAGTTCTTGCGCGGGAGAGAAAGAGACAGAAAAATAATTACTTGGGAAATATATTCAGGCTATTTGCGCCACTACTCCTCTCACCGGTCCTGTTTACTGGCACGGACCGGGCCTTTTCACAACTGCCTCGGTCCAGAGTCAGGAACAAGAGATCGGGTTAGCCTGCCAACATAATGACGTCACTTCCGGCTTCCGGTTTTAGCTTTTACTCCGTCTTTCATGGATCCCTACTACTACGACTATGTAAAATGTTCATTACATGTACCAGATGCGAAGAGAGAGGATAAGCAAAACTTTGATTACAAATACCCTACGATGTGCTGCCATAGAGAGAAAATCACTGAGCTGAAAAATAAAATAAAAGATGAACCCGAAATAAAGCTGAGTCAGTATGGAGTCTTTATATATTGACCTGGTTTTAAAATTAATTTTTTTCATGCAAAAAAAGATTTTAAAATTTGTTGGTTTTAGTTTTGTTAAAATAATTTACAAACCTTGACGATCGCAGAATGAATCGATGAAAAAAGATTTTTTGTTTTGTACAACATTGTGTAAGGATATCGATAACCAACAAAATATCGATTCGCATAAAATCGGTATCTGTGAAGAGTCGATGAAAATAAAACTCGTTAGATCGAAAATTATGATTACGGAATAACAATGGAAATATTCGTTATAGATTTAAATGAAAGGGTGTTGGAATGAAGTGGAAAAGGGAGACGGGAAAAAAAGAAAGAAAGAAAAAAGGAGAGAAAGAAAATAATACAGAAAAAAGAAAGAAAATAAGAAAGAAAGGAAAAAAGAAAGAAAGAAAGGGATACAGAAAAGAAAGAATGAAAAAGCGAAAATTGCGAAAAGAAAAGAAAAAGAAAACACCGAAAGAAAGCAGGAAGAAAGAAAACCCATTCGGTATAGATTTAAATGAAAGGGTGTTTGAATAAAGTGAAGGGAGAAATTAAAAAAAAAGGAAGAAAAAGGAGAGAAAAAATGAAGGAAGAGTAAGAAAAGAAAGTCAGAAATAAAGAATGTATAAAGAAATACGGAAAAAGTTCGACAGAGAATAAGAAAAAAAGAAAAAGAAATAAAGGAAGAATGAAGATGAAAGAAAGGAATACAGAAATGAAAGAAAGCAAAAAGGAAAGAAAGAAAGGAAAAAGAAAAAGAAATAAAGGAAGAAAAAAAGAAGAGACAAAGGAATACAGAAAAGAAAGAAAAGACAAAGGAAAAAAGAGATAAATAATGAAAAGAAAAAGGAAAGAGAGACAGAAAAAAGCAAAAAAAGAAAGGAAAAGAATACAGAAAAAGAAAGAAAGAAAAGAAGAAAGAAAGGAATACAGAAAGAAAGATATACAGAAAAGAAAGAACAGACAAAGGGA
>OY744551.1:5791842-5806842 GCA_963556195.1 Sepiola atlantica
TCCCCCTCCTTTTCCCCCATCCGCCTCTCTATCTTCTTGGGTTCGATTAGTTCATCCTTCAACCATTGAAAACGTTCCAGGAAGTTATCACATTATTAGATGGGCATGGCACACAAAGAAACGTTGTGACTATGAATACAGCAGACAAAGGGCGATACCATTGCAATAACGAGGGGGGGGGGTTGGTTGTAACTGACAACATTCGTGTTCGTGTTGAAGATAAAAAGTGGAGTCGACTGAATTGATATTAGAATTGTTACTTCAAAATCGACCAGGATATTCGCAACAATAGTCGGAATTCATGGGAGCGTCTAGCTTTATAGAATAGTGGCACGTCCGAGATATATGGTATTTAGCAGCACAGATGAACCATAATACTCGACTTTTGTTGATGCATTATAATTCGAAACGGGAGAGCAGAAAGTGACTGGTGGGTTAACTTTCGGCAGCCTCGTGACTCTCGCTTCTCTTATTTTGTATTTTGGTCCTCACATTCCATAAGCGATGTTTCTGACAAAGGGGGAAGAACTGCTGTTTTCTGGGTCGAAAATGTATCCATCTAAATCTCGTTTGCTTGTTTTTATGTTGATTCAAAATATTATATGCGTATATACATACCATAGGTTTTAAGCCTGGTGCGGGCCCAGCTCGAAAATTAATGTTTCATTGTGTCTTTAAATTTATAAACAAGTCGCTCCGGCCATCTTTAGAGATATTTTACGGCCTTGAAAACTATGGTACCATACTCATTTGATTTGATCTTCTGTGACATTATTAATAAATAAATACATAGTATGCAATTATTATCTAGTAATCGAGCACTCTGTTGGAGTCCTTTCTACAAAACAAAAACAAAGATCAATATATATATATATATATATATATATATATATATATATATATAAGTATAATTTTTTTATTTATACAAACATTATTGGTTACATATGTGCATACATGTTTCGGTTAAACTTTTCCAAGAAAGTCAACCTCATCAGACAAAGAATTTTTCAGGAATTCCTGAAAAATTCTTGGTCTGATGAGGTTGATTTTCTTGGAAAAGTGCAACCGAAACATGTATGCACATATGTAACCAATAATGTTTGTATAAATAAAAATGTATACTTATAAACAGCTTCTACAGAGTTTCTACGGATTTACATTTACAGAAACTAATACAATACATGTACGATATATATATATATATATATATATATATATATATATATAAAGTAATATTGGTTGGTCGTCCAATTAAAGCATTGTTGGATATGTTAATAAAATTGATATGTAAGCCATTAACAATGCGAGATTAATTTATATATATATATATATATATATATATATATATATATATATATATATATATATATTACATTAATCTTATATTTCGGAATAAATTCTATCTTCAGAGGTGACCAGTTATTGAGTCATTTTTTTTCCAATACTTCTTAACCTACAGGAGCGAGCCAGGCTCTTCGTTCGACACCGGAATTTGAATCATGGCCGCCAACACCACCAGTGCGGAGAGACGTTTTATCAAGTAACAAAAAATAAGTTATTCTTGTTTTTGATAAAAAAAAATGACTCAATAACTGGTCACCTCTGTATTTTTTATGGCTGTGTGTTATGATTACAAAATGCCGGCTGTCTAAGAAGAGATATTTCGCTCCTTTCAAGAACTGGTTTTTATCATAAATGCATGTATATATTTAAATTTGTTGCGTTTTTTGCTTGCAGATTTTTTTTTCTTCTGGGGATGAGTCTTCTGATGAACTGTATAAACAAAAGATCCAGATAATTATATATTTGTTTCCGTTGTTCGTTTGTCCGCGAAACAATTGTCAAGTTAACATTAATTATTTTCAAACTCGACATTTTTTACTTATATATTTATGTATAAATAATTTTTAACGCATATAAAAGTAATCCATTGACACGTGTTTTTAGCTATTAGCCGTCATCAGAATGGCTAACCAAGACAAGAATGGACCCTTCGATGTTATTGTCTGCAAGCTGACGTTTGACTATCAATCCATGTCGCCTTTTCTGAAATGTGTACGCTTTTTCATCGTAATAATATTAAGTCACGTAGTTTTGTTATTGCTTTTTTTGACGTAATTTAACGTAATTTGTTAATTTAACGTAATTTTTTAACGTAATTTAATGTAATTTGTTAATTTAACGTAATTTTTAACGTAATTTAACGTAATTTGTTCATTTAACGTAATTTTTTAACGTAATTAACGTAATTTGTTAATTTAACGTTATTTTTTAACGTAATTTAACGTAATTTGTTAATTTAACGTAAATTTTTAACGTAATTTAACGTACTTTGTTAATTTAACGTAATTTGTTAACGAAATTTAATGTAATTTGTTAATTTAACGTAATTTTTTAACGTAATTTAACGTTATTTGTTAATTTAACGTAAATTTCTAAAGTAATTTTACGTAATTTGTTAATTTAACGTAATTTTTTAACGTAATTTAACGTAATTTGTTAATTTAACGTAAGTTTTTAACGTCATTTAACGTAATTTGTTAATTAAACGTAATTTTTTAACGTAATTAAATATAATTTGTGAATTTAACGTAATTATTTAACGTAATTTAACGTAATTTTTTAACGTAATTTAACGCAATTTGTTAATTAGACGTAATTTTTTAACGTAATTTAACGTAATTTGTTAATTTAACGTATATTTTAACGTAATTTTACGTAATTTGTTAATTTAACGTAATTTTTTAACGTAATTTAACGTAATTTTTTAATTTAGCGTAATTTTTTAACGTGATTTAACGCAATTTGTTATTTAACGTAATTTATTAACGTAATTTAACGTAATTTGTTAATTTAACGTAAGTTTTTAACGTAATTTAACGTAATTTGTTAATTTAACGTAATTTTTTAACGTAATTTAATATAATTTGTGAATTTAACGTAATTATTTAACGTAATTTAACGTAATTTTTTAACGTAATTTAACGCAATTTGTTAATTAGACGTAATTTTTTAACGTAATTTAACGTAATTTGTTAATTTAACGTATATTTTAACGTAATTTTACGTAATTTGTTAATTTAACGTAATTTTTTAACGTAATTTAACGTAATTTGTTAATTTAGCGTAATTTTTTAACGTAATTTAACGCAATTTGTTAATTTAACGTAATTTATTAACGTAATTTAACGTAATTTGTTAATTTAACGTAATTGTTAACGTAATTTTACGTAATTAGTTAATTTAACGTAATTTTTTAACGTAATTTAACGTAATTTGTTATTGCTTTTTTTACTGGCGATGGAAAATGTTTTGTTTGTAAAAATGTTTACAGCAGGACAGAATATGCAGAATATTGCATTACGTGGCCCTGTTAAAGGATGTGTCATTATTTGAATTATATATATATATATATATATATATATATATATATATATATATATATATATATATATATATATTACTTATTTTTTACGTAAATAAAATAATCAATGGATACGTGTTACAGGCTATCACCCGTAATCAACAGTGCTAATATATATATATATATATATATATATATATATATATATATATATATATATATATATATACATATATATATATATATATAATATGAAACTAAAAGTAAGCTTTTAGTAGAAAGAACCTATAGTGAAATGGTAAAAGCTCAATATACGAGATAGAGCAATTATAAAGATAGATGAACGAATGGTGATAAACATGTACGAATGCCCAAATTTATTTCAAACTTCGATAGTTCAATAAACAGTACATTCTGTAATAAAATTATGTTTATTATTCTTTCCTTAAGCCAAGGCTTTTCAAAGATCGAAATCTGATCATCAGAGGAATTATACAGATAGATAAGTTGGCAATAGAATAGCCAACATTCAACATTTAAAAAAATATTAAGAAAATGACGGGTGAAAAAAAATATTCAATAATTTTATGAAATATTCAAAATATTATGCTGCTGAGATTTTTCCTGCTATATTACAAAAGTTTTAAGGAGTTATATATATATATATATATATATATATATATATATATATATATATATATATATATATATATAGAGAGAGAGAGAGAGAGAGAGAGTGTGTGTGTGTGATAGATATTCAGAAAACCTACGACGTATTTGTTCTGTGCTACCTTGGGAAAGTTGGCCACAGGTGTCAGAGGATAGGGTTGCATGATGACATTCAAATGGTGTTAGAATGAAAACACACGGACACCTGCGCCATTTCAAGTCGTTTCAGAGAAGTAGAAAAAAAACATTGGTTTATCCAAAAATAAATATCGACCTGTCAATATATTTACATGTTTATTATCCTATATATCAATTTATGGATACATTTATTATTTTATATGGTTATAATTTATATATTTATATGCTTATATTTTGAATGTATATCTATATCTCTCTCAATACATAGGCCCATTATAAAATATGTTTATCTATTTATATATTTATATGCCTAATATTCTATATGCCTATATATCTCTATATTTATATGCCTTTTATCCTAAATATCTATCTATCTATACATATTTATATGCCTTATATTCTATACGTCTATCTATCTTTATATTTATATGACTATTATTCTACATGTCTATAAATCTTTATACGTATATACCTTTTAATTATCTACCTATCTATCTATCTATCTATCTATCTATATATACATGTATATATATATTCATATATATATATATACATATATATATATATATATATTCTTAATATTCTATATATCTATTTATATATTTAGATGCCTAATATTCTATATGCCTTTTCTTCTATATTTTTATGAACTTTTTATCCCATATATCTGTTTACATATATCTATATGCTTAATATTAATAACCGGGGTTCGAGTCGGATGACCGGTAGTGAATAGTCATCTCTCTATTCTGATAAGTCTCGGTTTAAGGACGAAACGTATACGTACATAGATAATAAACAATAACAAATATATATATATATATATATATATATAATTTGCATATATATATATATTATTTGTAGCTCCTAGAAAACACCGTATAGATGGGCACTGTAAGTGTAGTATTAACATAGCATCGTTCTTTTCATTAAAAAAGTCGAACGCTATATGACGTCAAGCCGCCGTATAAAGTGTTAAAATTATTATCGTTTATTCGCTGTTCAACAGGTCGAGTGGTTAAGGCGTCGGATTTGAGTTGCAAAATACTCGTAATCCGGGGTTTCAAATCGCATGACCGGTAGTGAATAGTCATATCTTTATGCTGATGAGTCCCGATTATTAAGCACGAAACCTATACGTACATAGATAATAACCAATAACAAATATTATATCTCTCTCTCTCTCTCTCTATATATATATATATATATGAAGCTGGTTTCCCAATTACATCGGAATTTCAAACAAACTGATGAGCCAATATTATTAGCGAAATATATGTATAACTATAAACTATAAAAAAAAATGACAGTTCATAGAAAAAAAAAGAAAAAAATCGGTTTCGATGTTGTCTTTTCTTTTAAATAAGAATAAATATTGCATCTATTACCAGCTTTGATGGTAGTTAATTTACCACACTTCTTTTTTACTAAATTTCATTCGGATGCTTCAAAAAAAAAAAAAAAGTATGAACCTTTCAAAACTATATATATATATATATATATATATATATATATATATATATATATATATATATATATGTGTGTACATGCCTAAGATTCTAAATATCTATATCTTTATGATTATATCTATATTTTTATCTATCTATAAATATGCTTATAATTATATATATTTCACTATATATTTATACGGCTATTATTATATCTATTTATATATATTTATATGGCAAATATTTTATATGTCTATATATATATTTATATGCATATAATTCTACATATCTATCTATCAATCTATCTATCAATATATGTATATGCCTATTATTTCATATAGTATCTTATAGCCATAATATTCTATATATTTATATCCTGTATATGCCTAATATTGTGTGTGTGTCTAGGTCTCTCTCTCTCTCTATCTCTCTCTCTCTATATATATATATATATATATATATATATACATGTATATTTATTTATATGCCTTATATTATACATGTCTATCCATATATTTATCCCTATTGTTTTATACATACATATATATATTCATATACCTAATATTCTATATTTCTGTCCATCTATATTTTTATGTGCCTATTATTCTATATATATACATATATATATATATATATATATATATATGTGTGTGTGTGTGTCTATGTGTGTGTGTGTTTATCATACTAATACACTATATATATATCTTCTAATATATGTATATGCCAAATAAACTAAATCTTGATCTATTTATATATTTATGTGCGTATTATTCTATCTATCTATCTATCTATCTATCTATCTATCTATCTATCTATCTATCTCTCTCTCTCTCTCTCTATATATATATATATATATATATATATATATATATTTATATACCTATTTTTCTATCTCTATATATATATATATATTTATGTGCCTATTATTCTATATGTCCACATTTAATATTATCTGTTTATATAGTAGAATGTAGTATCAAAGGTAATTAATAATTGTTTTCGAATTATCGATTCTCATTTTTAAAATTTTTTCTGTATTATTTAAAAAAATACCCTAACCGTAACTCAAACCCTAACCCTAACCCTAACCCTAACCCTAACCCTAACGTTAACCCTACACCATAAAGCCTAACCCTTACCCTTACCCTTACCCTTACCTTAACCCAACCTAACTCTAACCTTAACCCTAACTCTAACCTTTATCCTAACCAACCTTCACCCTAACTCTAACCCTCCAACTAACCATTAACTCTAACCTTAACTCTAAACCCTAACCCTAAGCCTGACCCTAACCTTAACCCTAACCATAAACCCTAAACCCTAACTCTAACCTTAACCCTAACACAACACTTACCCTAACCCTTACCCTAAAACTAAACCCTAACCCGTACCCTTACCCTTATCGTAACAAAGTCTTACCCTAACTCTAACCCTAACCCCTAACTCTAACCTTAACTCTAAACCCTAACCCTAACCCTATCATTACACACTAACCTTAACCCTAACCCTAAACCCTAAACCCTAACCCTAACTCTAACCCTAACCCTAACACAACCCTTACTCTAACCCTTACCCTAACGCTAAACCCAAACCTTAACCCTTACCTTAACCTACAGGTTAAGTCTAAGGTATAAGTGTGCTGAAAACAAGTAGCGTTCCATCTACTATGCTAATAAACCTTTGAAAGCGTGGATCTTACGAAATTTACCAAAGTCGATTAAAACTATTAACCAAAGACTCGACTAATTAATCTAACTAGATGCGAAATAGGAAGTAGGAGTAAAAAAGATGTATAGGCGATAAAACTCTTTTTAGTTTTTGTTTTTTTAATTGTATTCAATCGGGAATAATTTCGAGTTAAAATCTATTTAGTACAATCTGAAGAAAAACACATTTTAAATATGTAAATATGCTATTATAATCGATATTTGAACTAAATTCAGCCTTGGAATTTTCCGTTGAAAAGATTTTTTTTTTTTTCGCTTTCTACAATTCATTGGGCATCTTTTCAACGGAAATGTACCACCGGACAAACCACATATCTTTTTTACGGAACTTCTCTTTCACTGCATTTTTTAATAATATTTTTCATATATTTTTCAAATATTTGAACTTTGTTTTTTTCGAAAGCCAACTTATCTATCTGTATTTCTCCTCTGATGATAAGATCTCGATCTTTGAAAAGCCTTGGCTTAAGGAAAGAATAATAAACAATAGTTTATTACTGAATACACCTTGCATTGAACAATTGAAATTTGAATTAAATTTGGACAATCGTCGCATATTTATCACTTTCTTCTATCTCTACAATTGCTCTATCTCGTATATTGAGCTAAACCTCTTCACTATAGGTTCCATCTACTAGAAGTTTTACTTTCGGTTTATATTTGATCCAATATATATATATATATATATATATACAGAAAATGAAGGATGGAAATAAAAGTTGTACAGATACAGTATTTATTTATAACCACATCAGAAGTTCGAAAGCAAAGAGAGGTCTCGTTATCTTTAATCCATGAATTTTCAAAGATTGCTATCTAATACGAAGAATTTCTAATTCATGAGTACCTTGAATTTTCTTTTTCCAAACTTTTCTTTAACTTAACAGCATTTTGATGGTCCCTTGATTTATGGCCCCTCTAGTAATGTGTTTTTGTATATATATATATATATATATATATATATATATATATATATATATATATATATATATATATACATATATATATATATATATACATATATATATTATATATATATATACATATATATATTATATATATATATATATATATATATACATATATATATATATATACATATATATATATATATATATATATATATATATATATACATTATATATATATATATATATACATTATATATATATATATATATATATACATTATAATGTATATATATATATATATATATACATTATATATATATATATATATATATATATATATATATATATTAATTTTCAAGGTCTAATGTTACTGGCAATATTTACATTACCGATTTTATCCTCTAATGAAAAGAATTGATCTTTGAAAATCCATGGATTAAGGATAACGAGACCCCTTCTTGTGTTTGAACTTCTGATATTTTAATAAATATTGTATTTGTACAACTTTTATTTCATCACTCATTTTCTAATTTATTTACTCTATCCAATGTATTGAGCTTTCTATTATCACGATAGATTATTATTTAAGAACACATAATTTATTTTTAAATTCTTATTAGACGTTATATATATATATATATATATATATATATATATATATATATATATATATATTATCACTTATACACTATGTTTTTCGAATAATTGCCGAAATTGTTTGACCCTCCGATCTCATCGTTTACTAAAAGTATTCTCTAGAATTGACAGGGAGATGAAAAACGATTTAAAATTCAAATAATCGTTTAATAAATGAAACGGCCATCTTGATGCAATTGCGTATGGGATGGGTATATTTGCTGAGTACACTACGCTCTATTCTGGACATTAGTGCGAAACGAACGCGCACACATCCAAGTCAATAGATACATATTTAGAAAGTGACCCCCATTCGGTCGTAAAATGGAGCCTGATATAAATGGTTACATCTAATGCTAAGAAAAATAAAGTTTCTTTCCTTTTAAAATCTTGAATTTACTTTCGGCATTTTCGAAACTTTCGCTTCCCTTAGCCACCACATTCTATGAGCGATGTTTCTGACAAAGGGGTAATAATTGCTGTTTTCTGAGTCGAAATCTATCCATGTAACACTTATCGTTTGCTAGTTTTATTTACATTGAATACATCTTTCTTTAGCTCGTTAAATCAAGTGGCTTCATGCCTTGTCTGGAGCGATTTCTATTTTAAAAAAAGCTTCCCAATCAACGATTGCTATGGCTATAGCACTTTACATGAGAGTCTAATATAAAAGCCCCTTCAGCCTAACATTCACAGGTAACACAAATCGGAACAAATATATAAAAGATATAGCCAAGTCTGCTGCAAAGAAGGTAGTCTCCCTTTGCCATGCTAGAAAACTTATCACACCTGTCTGTATCTTATTTATCTATAAAGCCACTATGCGCTCATGCATGGAGTGGTGTTTCCACATCTGGGCTGGTGCACCAACCACTAGTCTCTCCCTCTTGGACAAGGCTCCAAAAAATGTCTGTGACTTAATATGTCAAGAACTATCTACAAAGATCCAGCCCCTTCCCCATAACTGCAATGGTGAATTCCTGTGCTTGTTTTAGAAGTACTTCCACGGAACGTGCCCCGACGAACCTGCTGCACTGGTACTTCATCAACTGGAATACCCGCGACAAACCTGATGTGCAGCAAAATCCTACCCTTAAATGTAGATGTGCCCAGATGCCGAAAAGTTTTATACTTCAATAGCTTATTTCCACTGACCGTTTGCATTTGGAATTCCCTCCCTGCTCCCTGTTTTCCCGACTGTATTAAAACGCAGAGATTTAAATGCAATGTTCTAAGGATGCTTATCATACACCTGGCCCCTAATTACAGTGGTCTTTTACATTTCAGTAGCAATGTGCCTTGTTTCTAGTGAATAAAAGTTACTTTTTTTTTTACATATGTAAAGTTTTAACATTTTATTTTCTCGATTTAACATGAAGTACACGGATCAGCTACATATCTGAATTTTACGATTTTATATTCACTTATTGGTGACCGTCCACTATCCTAACGTTCTCAAAAATAGTTTGATAATAATGTACTATATGTGTGATTTTATTTTTAAATGTGCTTTTGCGATTATATATTTCTATTGTTATATATCGTGGTTTGGTACATTATGCGTCTAACGTAACAGTTATTTCATAAGGGGCAAGTTATACTTCTTTTGCAATCACAGTTACTTTACTTATTTATATTTCAAATATTTCGATTTTTCGATCCAGACTTGAAGCCGGAGCTTTAATTGCGGTCTACTTGCATTCACTTTACAAAAATTAGTTCATTTTTCGATATAAAGAGTTCTCCGCCTGAGGCTTGTATATGATTTATTTTTCATGGGTTGTGTTTGTATGCGAGGACTCTTTTTTAAGATTGAATTTGTGCATTTTATAACTGATATTTGAATTTCACCGAAGCTTAACTTACCAATCATGTCGAACTGCTAACAACATCTCAGGAAGAGACTAGACTACAGCCGTGGACTAGACAACTAAAGAATGACCCACTACTTACATGCGAATCTCGTTTCTGAGGTCCTCTCTTCTTGTTCAGAGCCACCCTGGTGCCAGTGGAAAACACTTAACTGCCTGAGAACGGAAATGGGGCGATTACAAGTTTCTATTAGTAGATGGGGATACAAAACTGAACTAACCATCCGTAAATATAGTGAGAAGGAATTACACGATGCAATACTACTCTGTCTGCCCTTATTTGCTCAACCGGTGCAGCTTGAAAATACTAGCGGAGTGCAACAATAATGCAAAGGACTGCGTAAAAAAGTTGGAAATTGTCGTATGCTACAAAGACACGCTGAACAGAAGTGTTCATACGGCAACGAAGTGTTCATAGTAGGGCAACCTTAATGTCTATTGACACCAAATATATACGAATAACAACAACTGTTCAGCTACCAGTAATAAACGCCATCTGCTTCATGGACATGAACTAACGGATAGATTACTGAAATCAACAAGCTTCCTCAGCCATGTCGAGCCCCTAACAGCATCTCAGGAAGAGACTAGACTACAGACGTGGACCACAAAATGGCGCCCTCCTACTGACATGAAAATCTCCCGCTTCTGATCCTCTCTCTTTGCTGAGAAAAAACCATGGATCCAGTGGAAAAATACTTAACCACCCAAGAACGGAAACGGGGCGAACAAAAGTTGGTATGGCTAGATGGGGCTACAAAACTGACCCGATCATCTGCGAATGTGGATAGGAGGACCATACGATGCAACAATGCATTGTCTGCCCTCTACTGCCCAACCGGTGTTGGAAATTGTCGTATGACCACATGACACTTCAAAGACACGTAACGAAGACGAACTTTACAGGTATTGATACATGCTAATTTTTTTATTTGACTAATATAGTTGTTTCTACTAGTCTTCAGACAATTAATCAGAATCAGAATCGGAATCATGAATCGGGAATCGGAAAATTCGGAACTTTTTGGGGTATCGGAATCGGAAAAATTATAGCCTTATTTCCGATTCCAAAAAGGATTCTTTTAATTTATTTTTAAAAACTTAATTCTCCATGCCTGGTACTGATGATAAAATGATAAATATTTATATATTTTAAACTACCAGTAAAACTAAAATATATAGATCCCCCATCAAGTGTATTTTTACGTTTGCGAAAGTATATGCACAGATTAAATCGGTGTTTTACAGTAATCCGAAAATTAAAAAAAACAACAACTTAATAGCTAAATATTTAGCGATTTTAAAAAATTCGGAATCGGAATCGGGAATTTAGAACAGAATCAGTAATTATATCGGAATCGGGAAAAATATTGGAATCGTCCCATCACTAGTTTCTACCACAACTGGGATGCTCCTGGGGTGTGCTGTAGATTAAGGGTGATTGGTGAAGGAATAAATGACATATGATCAAAAGGTATTAAGGAATAGACCTGCATACAATCTTGCGTGACGAGTTATGTGTCATGCGAAAATGGATTAATACTGTTAATATCTTTTAAAAAGTTGGTAATGTTTCGCATCTGATATTAAATAGTTTTTAATAGGTGTTTTTTTTTGGTCTTTCAATTAATAAAACAAAACGAAAATAATTAAATTTGTGTCGCGGAAAATCTGGATTGTGAAATCGGTTTCTGCTTTGAATACAGCAACATCGATTTGAAACGGTAAGATCAAATAGAGATTGATTCTGTGTGCGCTTTTTTTTCAAGCATGTGCGCTTAAAAAAACAAACGCAGAACGCCAGCGGGTATGTTTGTGTGCGGGTTCACTTGACAAGATTCTTTCGGGGTACACCCGAGTGTGGTGTATAACCGTTCGCAGGGTGGCGCATCCACGGCGAAGAATAAATAGAGAACTCGAACAAAAAAAAGAAAACTCTGCTTTCTTCATCTGATTGCGCGGGAAAACTTCAAACGTCCATCAAAAATGTCCGGCGGAAGAGTTACGCCTCTTTCCCTCCTCCTAAGAAAACCTCTTCCCAGAAAATAATTAGTATTATTTCAGAAGAAGGTCTTCGGTCCTCAGGCCAGGTAGGAGATAACCTCAGGTCAGTTGTTTATCGATGGCTTTCATAATAATAATAATATTTTTTCTTTAAACCTAATGTTCTACGATTTTAGTATTCCTGACGTCATCAACACGAACTTCGTTTTATTAATAAGAAACCATTGTTTGATTGAAGTTTCGTCAAGTTCTCAGGGGTTTTTTGCGACTTCTTCTATATTCTTATTGTAATATTTAGATTATTAAAACCACTACTCTCATAATGATTGTTATTTTCACAACGTTTCGGTAGATTTAGTCTCCGACCTTCTTCATGTGTATCTTATCGAACTTGGAATCTTTTAGTCAAACTCGAAAACCTAAACGGATGTTCGAACTGAACTCCATTACTAATCCACGTGTTAAAATGAACTACTTTTTATAGCTATAGTTTCGTCATTTTGAAACAGCGTTTATCGCGTTTTGCATTCGACCTGGTTTTTCATTCTCTTGTTTTTAATCTTATCTGCCTCCCGAATTCCCACGTATTTGTAGCCCCTCTCACGGTCTATATTCTTTATCAGATCTATTGTTGGGAGTTCAAGACTATCGGAATGGACAAGTTTAGCCCTTTTTATAACAATAATAGAACATTTAGTGATGCCAAATTATATTCGTATGCCATCACTAAATAATTTAGCCATATCAGCTGTGGTTCATTTATTCCACAAACCTTTAGGTCATCCATGAATAGTAAGTGGTTGTCTCTAGAAAGTCTTTTCCCAAGTCAATATCCTGCCTTCACATTACGTAAGAGAAGTGTCAATGGGATTAAACTAATGACAAAAAGCAAAAGAGAAAGACTATCGCACTGGAAAACTTTCTCCTGATTTTCACTTTACCTAATGCAACACTTCCTGAAGTAAAATTGGTTTCCCAATTTTGCATGCTATTCTTAAAAGCTGTTTGAATGTTTGAGGCTATTCCGAAAATCTCCATCCATTTGTGTATCCAAGAATGAGGGACCATGTCAAATGCTTTTTTATAATCCAGCCACCCCATGGCAAGGTTAGTAGTTCTTTGTTTGCAGTTTTTTAGGACCATTTTATCGATCAGAAGCTGATCTTTGGTACTATGTGATGTTTTTTCCGCAGCCTTTCCGTAAATTGTTTTGGTCCAAATGACCATAAATACTTTCAGACTATATGCTAGTGAAAGATTTCCACATAACTGAGAGGCAAGTGATCGGTCTAAATTTTTTCACTTCACCCCTTTTTGTTTTATCTTTTATGATCAAGACTTTAACTTTGGCAGTCTAAGCTACGATCCGCTGTTTCAGTTTCTTAATTACACACTTGAACCGTTTTCGGTGTATAAAAATTCATAGATTAGTATTTCACTAGCGCTCTGACTTTTGAGTTCGCCATTTCCGACAGCTTGCACTTTACTTTAATCTTTTCTAAGTTGTTTTATCTCACTATTTAAACGTTTCCCCTACCAGCGATCTTTCTTTACTTCTTTTCCGTTTTTCTACTCTGAGTAGATTTGATACAGTATTTGCAGCAGTTTTAATAACTTTATTACACGGATGAAGATTATTTATTAATAAAAATGGCAAGATATCATTCACTTTGGTCGTGACAGTTTTAAGTCTTTTCCTATTGACAAATTTCAAATCCGGCGGCTGTTCTAAATTGCCAGCTCTTAGCTTCTCGTCTAACAATCAGAAAATATCAATATCTTCTTCTGTCATTCCATGTTCTATCATATGGTTTACGATTTCATCTGTGGAAACCGCTTGATTACCATTAGTTACAATATTTACGCTCTCAGAGTTTGTTGTTGCTTCTACCATAGACTTTACTTCAACTACATCAAGTTTATTTATCTCCCCAAGCTCGTCTACGCGTTCTCTCTCAGTTTCTCTTTTTAGTTCTTCAATTTCAATAGCAGATAACTATTCATTAGTTCTAATCACCCGGGTTTGCCCTGCAAGTTTTTGTTCTGATAGTTCAAACAAGCCTAGCTTATTCCAGCTTTGGTGCATTCGTCTCTGGGGAGGATCACTCTTCAAGTGACATTTCATCACAATTCTATTTAAGACTTTAGTCCAATTAGTTCTAGTTTCAGTGTTAGGGTTTCGATGGTTTCACTGGATGACGACTTGGGTAGTCTCGTTCGTTCCCCCGCCGG
>OY744551.1:5811842-5861842 GCA_963556195.1 Sepiola atlantica
AATGGCGATTTGGTATATGTCTGTCTGAAGTCGAAACTATACTATTACTTCTATTAATATACTATTGTACTTCCAGGGCCGGCGGGACAGTTATAAAAGTGGGGGGGGGGGCTCTCCTAAAAAGTGAGGGGGGCCCGGCCAACATTGAACCCCGAATGCAAAATATGGGAATAAATTCAATATCTTGACTAAAAATGATAGTCCGATAGTGGTTGAGAGCTCGTTAGAAGCGGAATGGAATACTCTTGGTGATAGATGAAGAACATTAAAAAAATTCAATTTTTTGGCGTCTGGGCACAAACTACCATATTAGGGCATCTTGGACCAAAAATACATTTTTTGATATAATTTAGACATGAAATGATCTTCTGATAGTGGTTTAGGTCTTGTTGGAAGCATATTAGGTGAAAACAGAACAAACAGAAATTTCAATTGTGGGGGCCCTGGGCCTAAATTACCATATTTGGTCATTTTGGACCAAATACACCTTTTTGGAATTAATCTAGACATAAAATGATTTTCTGACACTGCTTGATGGCTCATTTGAAACATATCAGTAAGTCGTTTCTATTAAAAATGACAAAATTCAAGAATCAATTGGTTTATCAAATATTAAGAATACATGAAGTTAAAAGTATTAACTTACAAGGTGCATATAAAAGTACAAAAGTAAAAAAGTATAACAGTTTAAATGTATTAAGTATAAAAGTATAAATGTATGTATTGGAATTGGAATAGCTCGTTGGAAGCGTATTAACAAGGCAGACTTGTATTGTTTCTCTATTCTTCACTTCAAATTGCGTTCATTCGACTTTGCTCAAAATATACTGTATCGGTTGTTCTGTTGACAGAAGGACTGGATGGAGGATAAAATGAATAACTTTGGATATTATGCGGATCCTCAACAATGAGAAAAAAGAATGTATTGATGCAATCCGAAAAATCACCGGTATGTTAATGGATGCACCATGTGCGAGTGGAGGAAATACAAATAATGGTCCGCTTTGCAACACATTTTCAGCCCTCAAAATCGCTTTTACGAGTGTTCTCTTATCCGTAACAGCGTTGATCGCGAAAATTTTGAAACGTTCATGAGTAACACCAACATCATCCTGTCTATCACCAAGTCTGTCACAAACAAATGTGTGCATGTGGAAGCATTGATGCTTCATCTCAGAATTTCCTTCGTCGATGAGAAGGCTAAACCATGGATTATGATAATCCCGAGCTACCATCAAATGTGTGCCCATAGTTCAAGTGGAATAACGGTAACTCGATAGCAAAATGGAGTGAGAGTCCAGTAGAGTCTTTCCTAGGTGGTCCAGGTGCATTGTCTCGGCAACTGTCCATCAAGGACAATATTCATGATATACTTCGACGAATGTTAATAATACCTCACCCTGAAATCGCCTCACGACGCCCCCGACCTCACTGTAATATTGGACACACAGCAAGGTCAATCAGACATACCAAGTCGACTGCTTAAACTATGGAACAAGCTCTAATAGATTCATTGTATTATTGACAAGTTTACTTATGTTTGTTCGTTCATTCAACATTTTCAGCAAAATTTGACTTGAATACCGGAAAGTTTTCCTTCTGGGTGTCGATTTTTTGGAGAAAAAAATAAAAGTCCGTAAATATACCTATAGAATAGGGACCTTAAAAAAAACTCATCCATTTCGCTTGGATTTCGCCAAATTTTAGATAAAATTGATTGTTGGTCTTATATTGTAATGATGACAATATAAGACCAACAATCAATTAATAGATAAGCTAATTAGATAAAATTAAACACATGCATATCAACTTAATTATTGATGGTCGTAAAGTGGAGGGGCCCAAGTCAAAAAGTGAGAGGCTTGAGTCCCCTGCCCCCCCCCGGTGCCGCCGTCCATGACTTCTATTACTAATGATGAGTTGGTATCTGTCTACCGGAAGTCAAAACTATACTATTACTTCAATTAATGTATTATAGTGCTTACATTACTAAGGGATATTTGGTATTTGTCCGTCTTAAGCCGTAACTATGATATTACTTCTATTAATATAATATTGTATTTCTATTACTAATGGAGATTAGGTATCCGTCTGTCTGAAGCAAAACTATACAACCACTTCTATTAATTGAACTACTGTATTTCTATTACTAATGGAGATTAAATATCCGTCTGTCTGAAGAAAAAATATACAACCACTTCTATTAATTGAACTACTGTATTTCTATTACTAATGGAGATTAAGTATCCGTCTGTCTGAAGCAAAACTATACAACCACTTCTATTAATTGAACTACTGTATTTCTATTACTAATGGAGATTAGGTATCCGTCTGTCTGAAGCAAAACTATACAACCACTTCTATTAATTGAACTACTGTATTTCTATTACTAATGGAGATTAGGTATCCGTCTGTCTGAAGCAAAACTATACAACCACTTCTATTAATTGAACTACTGTATTTCTATTACTAATGGAGATTAGGTATCCGTCTGTCTGAAGCAAAACTTTACAATCACTTCTATTAATTGAACTACTGTATTTCTATTACTAATGGAGATTATGTATCTGTCTGTCTGAAACCGACACTGAATTTCTATTTCATGCGTAAAATGACTTCGCCCAACAAGTTTACACAATGTGTTCAATTGAGACAAGAAAACCTTTGACCCTAAACTGGTGCATATTTCATCGATGAAGGCTGTTTTCCAGCCATTACATGTACTATATAAAGGGAAGTTAATCTGATCGTTTTATCAAGGAGTTAATTCCCTTATGTCGACTCATTCCTCAGGCAATCTACAAAAAACGAATTGTGTGTGTGCATGTCCAAAAACGAGGATGAGCTGAGCTAGGCAGAGGAGAAGAAGTGGTTAGGAAGACGGAAGGTGAAAACAGGGGAGAAGGAAATGGATAAAGATAAAGATAGAAGTTTTAATGTTACACTTTTGCCACTGTTGAACCTGTTTTTTTTTCACGAATTAATACTCTAATACTTATATTTTATAAATTTAATTCATATATATATATATATATATATATATATATATATATATATATATATATATCCCAAGCAACGCTGTATCCGGGTCCTGCTAGTATAATATATAAAGATTATATATATATATATATATATACTCGTGCTGGTCAAGAAAATAGAACATATGTATAAAACTGTAAAAATAATTCCGTTTGAGATAAATTTCGGCTTTTAAATTGTGTAGGCGAAATATTCTATATGTAAATAACAATTACAACTATTTTAAATCAATTGTCATATTTCCATTTGTCAGACTTTATTGTCACAGCGTAGTTTATTGTCACATTGGGAAATTCAACGTTTCAATTTAATAGAACATTATTCGTTGAGTAATCTTTAACTCAAAAAATTTATGTGTTTAAAAAGATTTTGCAAGTAATTTAATCATAATCTCTCATTCTTATTGAGGACAATCTGTGAGATGTAATTGGTGCTAAAATATCCCTACTACACTAAACTAACTGAAATAGTTGTTTTACGATAGAAACTTTTTTTCATATCAATTGCAATGTCAGTTTTTCAATATTTCGCGTTTCAAAATAGAACAAGACAGCTAAGAAAACAAAATAGTTTTTTATTAACTTAAATACAAATAAAAATTAATCAATATTTAGTAGCAGCACCTTTTGCCTTGATAACAGCATCAATTCGCCGGGGCATGGAATTAACAAGCTTCTCGCAATCATGGGAAGATACCAAATCCCATGTGTTCTGTATTGCAATCTTCATGGTTACAAGGGTAGTAGGTTTTTCTTTGCGAAGCTTCCTCTTCATCTTATCCCACAAGGCTTCAATAATGTTCAAATCTGGTGAGTTCGCCGGCCATTCAAGAACAGGGATCGATCGTTCTCGGAGCCAGGAAGTTGTGGACTTGGCAGAGTGTGCCGGTGCCAAGTCATGTTGAAAAATGATGTCTGTGGCGTCACTGTCAAACTAATTATCCAGCACTTGCAGTAAATTAGCTTCCAGGATATCTTTGTACACTGTTGCGTTTACATTTCCTTTGATGAAGCAAAAATTACCAACACCCTTAGCACTCATACAGCCCCAAACTATGCAAGACTGCGGGAACTTCACAGACTTCTTGACGCATTCTTGGTTATACCGTTCCGTGGATCTTCACCAAACACGTGACCCTTGGTCGCCGAAGGAGATACAAAATCGAGACTCATCTGAAAAGATCACACGCCGCCATTCGTCTGTAGTCCAGGTTTGATGAGCAGTTGCCCATCGTAGCCTCTTCAACATCTGTTTTTTGTAAAGGAGCGGTTCGGTGGCAGCTATACGATTTTGGTATCCCAGTAGCCGGAGCCTTCGGTAGGTAGTGCTTCGTGAAACGTCGGCACCAGAAGCCTGTTTCCACTCTTTAGTAATGTGGCTTGTTGACTGGAATCGACTTTTCTTTGCCACCTTGTCCAGTGCCCGGTCTTGTCTTTCAGTGGTGCTTTTCTTTCGTCTGCATTTCTTGCGATTGCTGTTGGAAACACCCTTAACATCTTTCTGGAGCACTTTGGTCACTACCGATCTTGAACATCCGACCTTGGTTGCGATTTCCATGTGCGTCTATCCTACTACCCGGAAATCGAAGATTCACTGCTTCTCAGGCAAAGATATGTCTTTAGAGCGACCCATAATGAGAGATTATGATTAAATTACTTGCAAAATTTTTTAAACACAGAAATTTTTTGAGTTAAAGATTACTCAACGAATAATGTTCTATTAAATTGAAACGCTGAATTTCCCAATGTGACAATAAACTACTCTGTTACAATAAAGTCTGACATATGCAAATATGACAAATGATTAAAAATAGTTGTAATTGTTATTTACATATAGAATATTTCGCCTACACAATTTAAAAGCCGAAAATTATCTCAAACGGAATCATTTTTACAGTTTTATACATATGTTCTATTTTTTGGACCAGCACGAGTATATATATATATATATATATATATATATATATATATATATATATATATATATATATATATATAATATATATATATATAATATATATATATATATATATATATATATATATATATATGAACCGAAAAATTTCAACTTATTTTTCCCCTTCAGTCTTGACCGCAACCACCTGTTCAAATACCTCCTTCCTCCCTCTCCTCCACCCCTCCACTCCCTCACTCACTGCCATCCACATTATTCCCGCTCATCCCCCACCTCTTTCTCCTACAACCATCCACAGTATCCTTGCTCACCCCCATCTTTCCACTCTTCCCCACTCATTTTCATAAACATTCATTTTTCATTCCTCACTATTGACTCCACCAAGCACCGACGTCCACCCTACTGTTTTCTCCAGTAGTAGCTACTATTTTCTTCCCTTCTTCCCAATGTGGCAACCCTATATGTGTTTGTACTTGCATGGCATTTTTTTTTATATTATCATTCTGATGAAGTCTTATAAATAAAGACGAAACGTTGATGTACACATAAAAAACATCCATTTTTGGTTTTCCAAATTAATCCAAAACCATCTTTAATTGTACACAGAAAAGTAATTTATTCAAACATTGAATATTGATTTCTATCCCTTACGCGCGTTTCATGGCAAAATTTTGATAAGTGTATTTTTTTTTCAATTATTCTAATGTTGTTAATCATCAGAGGGTTGCTGTGTATTTTGTTGACTAGCAAAAAAATATGTCATACAAAAAATACCGGACGGAAAATATGGTATAAAATCGAGGTCGATATATGATAAAAAAAGATTTCGGCAAACTACAGTATATTAAGGCCAACACACTCACTGGTAAAAATAGGTTACAATTTTAGAAAAAATATAAAAATAAAAAATAAAATATTCCACCTTAATAATATGTTTACGAATCGGATTTCTCAAACGTAAGCCCCAAAACACTGATATTTACGAAATTAACTAAAATAATTTCTGCTAGTAGATTAATATATATATATATATATATGATAATTTTATTGACACAGACATGTACAAAATCTGCGACACTGGCATGTCGATGTTATCGATCAACAGTTACTATAAACTGAGGTCTCATCAGGCAGAGTTAGAATCCGATCTTAACCTCAGATCATATTGGGAGAGGTTCTCTCCCAATATGATCTGAGGTTAAGATCGGATTCTAACTCTGCCTGATGAGATCTCAGTTTATATTAACTGTTGATCGATAACATCGACATGCCAGTGTTGCAGATTTTGTACATGTCTGTGTAAATAAAATTATTATATATAAAGCTCTATTTTGATATTGAGCACTTTTTATAAACCCGGTTAAAATTCTCTGGATTACCACCCTGTGGATAGTTTTTAGCTGGATTATTACCATTATTATATATATATATATATATATATATATATATATGTATGTATCAAAATGACAGCAGAAGCTGAAAAGAGTCGGATGGCTAAGTCCTTCCGTGCTTGAAACCGACGGTACTAATGTTGTACTAATTTTTCTGTACCAAAATAAATAAATATTAAACCTTTAATTTTTAATGTTTAACTTTAATTCTTAATTAATCGAGCACTCTGCTGGGATTTTTCCTGCTATATTGCAAAGAAGGTATATATATATATATATATATATATATATATATATATATATATATATATATATATAGGTGCCTTGTTATAATGTTGAAAGCTAATTATATGTCAGCTTTTTCCAAATTATTGTCCAGGTCATTTATTTGCCTTATCGAGAGGATTTGAAATGCCCCATTCTGCGCAAGTGAATCACTTCAGTCGCAAAGGAGACAAACAAGCCAGTCCTTGTCCTTGGCAAATCGATATTCGAGATCACTTTCACAAGGATTCGATCATTAGCTCACCAATCGGCAAAAACTCAAGTAGTTTATTTGGATAAATACACCGAAGAGGCCGTCTTCAGATTCGATAAGGTCGGACATATGTTTTTAATTAGCAGGGACATGCGGCGATGCCTTGGAGCAATATGTTCAGATTAGAAGGTTTAGACTAGTTTTTGTAATTGCAAGGGTTGCGCAATCTCAACAACCGCTCTCCTGAGTCGGCATTGCTTGATTCCAATGGTAAGTAGTAATACAAGACGACTGGAAACAATGCCGAGATAAGCAGAGAGCACATACAGCACCTGGTATTCCCAAATGGTCACGAATTTAGTACTGGCCAGGCTCAACGCCGCTTAACTTCGGTGATCTAACGGGAACCGGTGTGTCAACGTGATTGTGCCGTATATATATATATATATATATATATATATATATATATATATATATATATATATATGTATGTATATATATATATATATATATATATATATATATGTATATATATATATATATATATATGTATATATATATATATGTATGTATATATATATATATATATATGTATATATATATATATATATATATATATATATATATGTGTATGTATGTATATATATTCTCATTTTATTTTGATTCTATTTGTTTTGTTTACTTGATTGTTTCAAGTTCTTGTGATTGTCAGTAAGAGTTATTCTATTTCATACGTTTTATAGCGCAGTCATTAGGGTTGGGGAGATGGGTGAAAATAATGGGAAAAGTAAAGATAGTAAGATAGGAAGATAGAGAAACGGCTAGACAGAGAAAAAAAAAAAAGAAGAAGTTTTAATATAAAAATGTTGACACACTATTTAATTTCCTCTAGTTTGTTTTCGTAATGTCCCGGGTAACGCTGAGTATTGATTTACTCCTCTCCAGGAGTTAGGCACAATGCCAGTTTTTATCTTACTCCCACAAGTAAGATGTGACCCAAGGTTGGGTCGGGAAAGTGGGGTTTAAAAATTGTCTGGGCAGCCCCATCGGCATTCCCCGGTAGGGGCGCCTCAGGCAGTAAGCAATAAACTTACTCCTCCCCAAAGAGGGGAGGTGAAGCCTCGGAGAGTGGACCTCCTAGAACTGCACAGGACAGACCCATAGACCGGCGTAAATCAAGCCCTGAAGGCCAAGACAATACCAGTCTATGGAGTGAAGTATAGTAGCCCTGATCTATTATATAAAGTTAGGTTTTCTTTGGGCATGTGTGTGTCTCCAGGTAAAAGTTTCAAACTACAAAAGAAACAGTCACAACGTTGGTATCCTCTTGATCGGCGTTGCCTTAAATAAATAATATCGAAAATGTAAAAAACAAATCATTTTTCCAGCATGGGGAGTAGAGCTTTTTTAGATATTTGATCTACTAAAGGAGAATAACTCTGATTTTTTATCAAGGAGCTACTTCTCTTATGCCAACTCAATCCTAGTTTAATCTATAAATATGAGTTGTGTGTGTGTGTGTCAGAATGTGTGTGCGTATGTTCAGACACGGGAATAGTCTGGGTGGGGGAGGAAGAGGTGATGGGTTAGAGGAAAGGGAAAACATGAGGAGAGAGAAAGAGAGAAATATAGATAGATGGTCGTATGAAGAGATGCTGAAAGTTTACATTTTTGCTCCGGACAAAGCCGGGTAACCTTGCTTGTAAGAGAATAAAGTAATCCAGGTCTTAATTATTAAATAGACAAACGCAAACAGGTACGCTGGAAAACTAAGTTGGTGTTTGTAAGGCGAAACTCTACGTAAAAAATCGAAACGATTTACATTAAAAGATTATGGAAGCCCGTAGGCGCAAAAATAAATTACGTTTTTTTACACATTCTTAGAGATTCATTTTGTTCATGTTTTCCCACATAATCAATGAACCCTTCTTACAGTCTGGGCCCACCCTGTAACCCTAATAACACAATAATCTCTTTTTAAATACCGCCCCTTGATCGAAATATTTTTTTTTATCATCTGACGTTTATCGGCTGGTACAAAACTGAAGTAATGATGAATATCAATTTGTAGTATATATTCAGCATGTTCGAGAACACTTTGATACTTTTTGGAAAAGGAAAAATAAAACGTCATATCTTGGCTAATAATTGATGCGTTCTCAAAGTTCAAAGTGCATTTCGTTAAATATGTTTGCCGAATACAGCTGACTTGAAGGATGCACCACGACATACCAGCTGATCATTTTTTTTACAATGGAGAGGTGGCATATATTGAAGCACGGTCAGCCACTTGCTATGAAAATAACAATAGAGTAGAGAAAGACTAGCAACGTCGCTTCCATAGCAAAGAGGTTGCAGGGTGGAAAAGAGGCGATCGCCCACTAGATTTCGAAAGCTGTTTTGTACCTTGTCAAAGAAGGAAAAGGTGCTCTGAGCGGTGTGTTTCGAAATGTGGCAACATGAAGCACGTGGCATTCGCGGTGTCATTCGGGTGTCACGTGAACACTAGTTGGCTCTTAGCTGTTACAGGCGGTACGGTCGATGTCGTTTTCAACTTCGCCTCACAGATAATCGTCCAAGGTATTGCACTCAGGTGAGTGTAGAAGGATAGAAGTCATGAAAGTTCTACGTGTTGTCCCAGCTTGCCATCACAAGAAGCAGAGCATGCTTGGCTTTGGTGGGGAGTTTCTTGCCATTCTCTTGGGCCTTGGCGTTAAGTAGTTGGCCTTGCTATTCTTGTAAAAAGAGTATTGATTTACTCCTCTCCAGGAGTTAGGCACAAGGACAGTTTTTATCTTACTCCCACAAGTAAGATGTGACCCAAGGTCGGGTCGCGAAAGTGGGGTTTAAAAATTGCCAGGGCAGCCCCATCGGCATTCCTCGGTAGGGGCGCCTCAGGCAGTAAGCAATAAACTTACTCCTCCTCAAAGAGGGGGAGGCGAAGCCTGGGAGGGTGGATCTCCTAGAACTGCACAGGACACACCCATAGACCGACGTAAATCAAGCCCCGAAGGCAAAGACAATACCAGTCTACGGGGTGCAGTATCCATCGGAACAGATACTACACTTTGATCTTAGCCAAAATGTCAAGAACAAGATCCTCAAACAGTGAAATTGAAATTCAGGGATCTTACGTAATTAGTGTTTTATTAAGAATGTTTGCAATTTTACGCTAAAGAAAGAGCATGGGGTAAAGAGATATTTTATCGCCTGGAGAAAGGTTAGGGTTAGGGTAAAGGTTGAATGAAGGGCACGTAAAACGCGAGATGAGAAACCAAGCGAGGAAGTTGTTGGTTACCAGATCACCTTGAGAAAGTGTGGAACAACAATGTAAAGGGTAACATACCTGACATGTGGGTGTAGGAAGGGGCCCATAACCCAGAGGGTGACATGGTGGTCTATTTCAATGTTGATTAAACTCGTCATTAGACACTAGATGCATAAGATTTATTGAATTTCAATTTCTTCTTAAGACCCCTGACCAAAATTAGAATAAGTATTCTAAACAGATGGTTCAGTATCATATCCGGTCGTAAGAGGAACATTAGATTGGTGCAAAACTGTTCCACCCAGGAAATTACTTTTACCCGTCCTGGGACGGGTATTCTTCTATAAATTTGGTGTGTGCATATGTTTTTTTTAAATATTTCTATGTACAGGATTCACTCTTAAACTAATTAACCAATTATTATGAATTTTCAAACAGCTGTAATACGTAAAAGTAGGTAATATATGCTATATTTAGTTCAATTAAGTTTAATGGAAAGTGGGATAAGACGTGGTGGAAGTCAGTCATAAAAATTTAGATATCAACAACAAGTAAGGCATCAATTAATAAATATTACAAAAATGTCAGTTTCTTTGGACTATTTTATGGGGTACCAATGCAAATGTACTAGATTAACATTGAATTTGATCCATAGCCATTATGTACCAGATAAGTAATTATATATATATATATATATATATATATATATATATATGAAGATAAATGAAAGAAGAAAGATAAATATGTACTCGTTAAAAACATGTTTTTTTTATTTCCTTAAGCCAAGGCTTTTCAAAGATTAACATCTTATCATTAGATTAGCATTGAATTTGATCTATAGCCATTATGTACCAGATAAGTAATTATATATATATATATGTATATATATATATATATATATATATATATATATATATATGAAGATTAATGAAAGAAGAAAGATAAATATGTACTCGTTAAAAACATGTTTTTTTTATTCCTTAAGCCAAGGCTTTTCAAAAGTTAAAATCTTATCATTAGATTAGCATTGAATTTGATCCATAGCCATTATGTACCAGATAAGTAATTATATATATATATAGATATATATATATATATATATATATATATATATATATATATATATATATATATATATATATATATATGATATTTAGAAGGCAATACAATGCAGAGGTGTAACGGATAGACACAAGTTGGAGCAAATAAGACATATAATGGTGGAACGAATGAATTAGTTTCAAGCTTAATACAATGTGTGCAAGAAAAAAAATGATATCATACGGAATTTCCACCAGACCACTTTGATACAGGTATTACATAACATTGTAACATTGTGTAGATAGACAGATATATATGTGTTGTGAAAGGGAAAAAAATAATAATAATAAATAAATATATATATGTGTATGTACACATTGTATTAAGGTTGAAACTAATTCATTTGTTCCACCATAATATGTCTTATTTGCTCCAACTTGTGTCTATCCGTCACACCTCTGCATTGTATTGCCTTCTAAATATCACATTTCTATATACCAATAAACAATTCTTCAAGCAAACTACATAAACCTCTTATATATATATATATATATATATATATATATATATATATATATATATATATGAAGAAAAATGAAAGAAGAAAGATAAATATGTACTCGTTAAAAGGCTTTTCAAAGATCAAAATCTTATCATTAGAGGAATTAGATAGATGGATAAGTTGGCAGTAGAAAAGTCAAAATTAAAAAAAAAATCAAGTAATGGGGAGTAAGAGTGTGCGTGTAAAAAAAAACTGGAGTCTCTCCAGTTGGTGAATGTCCGTAGATGAGGTGTCCTGGGAAAAGAAGATTTAAAGATAGAAAAAATGGGTTTCGTGAAAGCAGCGTTGAAAATGTTCAAAAATGAAGTAAATCCAATAGAAAGATGTTTAGTTCAATCGTAGATGGAACGCACTTTTTCGGATGTAATTTTTAGAATTCGGCCATTTTAAAATACTTCCGTGGACCGAGAATGAAAGTAGTTTATCAGAACTCGCTGTGTATATTAAACGCAGGCAGTCGGGAATTTAATTTTATATATATATATATATATATATATATATATATATATATATATATATATATATATATATATATATATACATGAAAAAATATAAACATCTACAACACATAACTTTATATAAATAAATACATATTACTAATATTTCATCATTTATCAAGGCTAAACGCTATTCAAGGATAAAGGTTAATGGGATATCTAGATGTTAGTTGAATAATGAAGAATGTTTAAGGAAATGCCATGGGTTAAGGAAAAATGTTATCGCCAGGAGAACGTGAGTTTACAGAAGAAGTTTTTAGTACTATATTCACTTCAAGAAGTGTGGAAAAAACAGTAGACGCGGTTGAAATATATATATATATGTGTGTGTGTGTTTGAGGTAACCAGACTTGCGAGTAGAGTTAAAGACCCCAACGCATAAAGGGGCATGATGGTGGAATAAGGGAGTTTAGAAGTGTATAAAAATAAAGCGGAAACGAAGGGGTGGTTTATAAAATATTTAATGTACCAAGATCTGGACGAAAAGATGGAAGCCAGAAGAAAAATATATCCAAGATATACTCAAGGTATTTGCCAAAATAATGATAGCTAAACAGATGGAAAAATACAAATATGAATATTGTTGGAGAGAATCGTATGCGAAATAAAATTAAATTCATTTAAATTCAATTCAATTTATTTAGCAAAAAAAAAAAGCACGTATGGTTCAGTTGACATGTAAGAAGAGGGGGCCAGAAATTTACACAGAAGAAGTAGCCCAGCACCTGTCAAAATTACCTAGAAATTGATGCGTTGTTGCCGCATTTATTACCTCTCTTCTGAGACTATTCCAAGGTCCAGGGATCCTGATTAAGTTAGTGGTTCAATCTAAATCTGCGGTGGAATAGTTTCTGGTGGTGTCCGCGTAGACCTCTTCCTGAGGCAGAAGTGAATAATTGGTCCTGTGGTATATCGTGATGACCATTGAGAAGATCACCGCGTAATCGTCGGTGCTCAAGAGAGAACATGTTAAATTTCTTGAGTCAGCTTTCATGGGGCAATCATCGATAATACTGGCAGTCCCCCAATATTATTTTATTGCTTATTAAAATTCTGTATTAAAAATCTCCTTCTCTCTCTCTCTCTCTCTCTCTCTCTATCTATCTCTCTCTCTCTCTCTCTCTCTCTCTCTCTCTCTCTATATATATATATATATATATATATATATATATATATATATATATATATATATATATAAAATAAAATTCCCGACTGCCTGCGTTTAATATACACAGTTCATTTTCAACCTCTGATAAACTACTTTCATTCTCGGTCCACGGAAGTATTTTAAAATGGCCGAATTCTCAAAATTACATCCGAATAAGTGCGTTCCATCCACGATTGAACTAAACATCTTTCTATTGGATTTACTTCATTTTGTAACTTTCTCAACACTGCCTTCACGAAACCCCTTTTTTCTATCTTTAAATCTCCTTTCCCAGGACACCTTATCTACGGACATTCACTAACTGGACAGACTCCAGTTTTTTTTTACACGCACACTCTTACTCCCCATTACTTGATATATTTTTTTAAATTTTGACTTTTCTACTGCCAACTTATCCATCTATCTAATTCCTCTAATGATAAGATAATGTATATATATATATATATATATATATATATATATATATATATATATATATATATTTATATATATATATATATATATATATATATATATATATATATATTGCGATTTTTGTATATTCTAATGACGAAAAATGTCAGTCTTGTGGCCTTACAATTGTTTCTCAACGAATAAAGTACATGTCCTCACTATTCATTAGAGAGCTAAAACAAAAGCATATATAAAATGTCACAGCAAGTACAAAAACAAAAGCAGATAACACCCTAACTCTAAACCTAAGCCTAAGCATAACCCTAACATCCATAATACCTCCGCCAATAAAAGGACAGAATCGCAGTCGAACTGTCGTGTTCAATTTATATATATATATATATATATATATATATATATATATATATATAAGAATTTCTTTAAGCAGTAGCTCAATAGTTTAAAATACGACTAGAGTTCTTAATTTAACATCCCAGAATCGTAAGTATTTAGAAGAACCCATTCCATATATAACCCCCAAAATGTTATTAACATACAAGTTTTACTAGAATAAGTATCGTTACACCCACACACACACCCACACACACACACACCCACACACATATATATATATATATATATATATATGTATATTATTTTATAATATATATAAACTAAAAGTATACTTTTAGATGATACAACCTATAGTGAAATGGTTTAAGCTCAATATACGAGATAGAGCAGTTATAAAGATAGATGAAAGAAGAGGGATAAACATGTACGAATGACAACTTCATTTCAACTTCGATTAGATCAAAGTCACTATATAAATTCCCGACTGCCTGCGTTTAATAAACACAGTTTGACTTCAACTTCTGAAAAACTACTCTCATTCTCGGTCCACGGAAGTATTTTTAAAATGGCCCGAATTTTCAAAATTACTTCCGAATGAGTTCGTTCCACCTACGATTGAACTAAAAATCTTTCTATTGGATTTACTTCATTCTGAAACTTTTTCAATGCTGCCTTCACGAAAACCCTTCTTTTCCATCTTTAAATCTCATTGTACTGGACACCTTATCAACGGACATTCACCAACTGGTCAAACCCCATATCTTTTTACACGCACATTTTCACTCTCCATTACTTAATATTTTTTTAATTTAAAATTTTTGCTTTTCCACTGCAAACTTATCAATTTATGTAATTCCTCTGGTGATAAGATTGTAATCTTTGAAAAGCCTTGGCTTAAGGAAAAGATAATAAAAATGCTTTTTACCGAGTACACCTTGCATTGAACAATCGAAGTTAAAATAAATGTGTCATTCGTAAATGTTTATCCGTCTTCTTTGATCTATCTTTATATATATATATATATATATATATATATATATATATATATATATATGGATTTTATTCCATTAGTTGCGACAAAACAAGTTTTGTTTCATTGGTGCAAAACTTGTTTTGTCGCAACTAATGGAATAAAATCAAAAAATATATATTTTGCTCTGAATTTTCATTGAGCACTCTCATAAACCCGGTTTCAACTTCCTTCGGATTCATACCCCCTGGATATTTGTAACAGGTTAATTATATATATATATATATATATATATATATATATATATATATATATATATATATATATATATATGTATATATATATATATATATATATTATATCTATTATATTACATATTATCTATATATTAAGTATTTTTATATCATATATAAAATTATATATATATTACATATATATATATATATATATATATATTATATATTATACATATATTATATATATATATTGAACACTCGAGGTAGTTCCTTACAACGGGAACAACGATGCTCCTCGCTTCCTCGTCATCTTCCCTGCCCATCATCCGGTGTTTGCCTGTGCAACCTGAATCAGCTGCAAACGCGCTGTGCAAGCGGCGTTGTCATGCCGCTATTGAAACAGGTAAGAGTTGTATTTTTTTTCTTTTCTCAGGCGCGATTTTTTTCCCCGAAAATCAACATCCTCTCGACTCTCGATTACGCATGCGTAGATCACCACTGCAGAAAAAATACCCTCAAGCACCTGCTGTGCGGTCTTGTGAATGAGCGCTTACATATATGCAAACGCTTCTACACACGCACCAAAACGAACACACATACATATGTATATACAGGTATACATTTTTATATAGGAATATTTTGTTTGTATGAAAAGAAAACAAATAAAATCTTTGATAAGATAAATAAGAATTAATAAAATAAATAAATAAACAATAAAACCAAACACACAAACGATAGAATAAAATGAACTCAACCACACACCCTCTTCTCTCTTTCATTCGCCCTTAACGATAACTATAAAACACTAACTCAAGTCTTCTTATTTAAATTTAAAAAACCGAACAAAACCCTAATCCTGAAGACGACTACGAAAGTCGAAAGCGCTCGAAAAAATAGCCGAATTAAGAACTATCGGAGAAGTACTATACGGATTGCCACCTGAAACCAGAAAGATGGCGCAACGGTTTGAGAACCTCACGAGAAAGATATACAAACGCGAAAGTTCCGTGATGTTCAACAACGCTTGCTTAGAAAATGACTTGCTGCCTAAGTATATATATATATATATGTATATATATATATATATATATATATATGTATATGTGTGTGTGTATTAAATTGGGAGAGTTCATATGTTTTAAACAACTTTTTAAGAGTTTAATAATAATAAATGAGGCTAAAAGCCTTGAAAAGCATGTTTTCGATGTTTAGATGCGATCTTTATCAATAAAAACAAAAGCAGAACAGATTTTTTTGCATTTTTACTTTTATTTCACTAGTATACCTAGTTTCTTTAGATTGTAACAATTCTGTAGGTGTTCGTAGCAGTCCGTCAGAATTTAAAATGGACGTGCTGTTGTTATTAACGGCCCTCTCACATTTTTAAATGTATGAAGTGACGCGCATGCACGCGGTTATGTGTATTACAATTATCAGAAGTTGTAATGGTTCCGTATGTTTGTAGCAGTCCGTAAGGATGGAAAATGGTCGTTGTGTTGTTATAACGGTGCATTCAAGTTTTAAATATGAAGTAACGCGCATGTATTAAAGTATATTCAATTATTAAATGTATGTGTATTAAAATAGAATGGTTTATATTTATTTAAACATGATCAAAGAAAAAATGAAAAGAAAAAATATGTTCTCATGTTATTTTTATTAATAAATATCGCATCTGAACATGATTTTAAGACGTTAAGCCTCATTCATTAGTCACGAAACAGTTTTTCATGGTAAACAACTGATGATCCCTTAAATAATGATAGAAGAAAAACTAATATAATAACTGAAAAAGCTAAATTTACTTACATGAGTGATTTTCCACTGAACGGCTTGAGACTTAAGGTTTTTTTTTTGCTTTTTAAAAGAAATATAGTTTTAATGGTTGAGAAACTTCCAAGAATATATATATATATATATATATATATATATATATATATATATATATATATATTTAGGCCAACGTTGTTGAATAGCACGGAGTGTTTCTGCTTTGTGATCTTTTTTTAAAAATTTTTCCATCTTCCGAATGGTCAACTTCGTACCTCGAAGTTGACCATTCGGAAGATGGAAAAAATTAAAAAAAAGATCACAAAGCAGAAACACTCCGTGCTATTCAACAACGTTTGCCTAAATGAAAACTTGCTGCCTAAATACACACAATATATATATATATATATATATATATATATATATATATATATATATATATATATATATATATATATATATTAGTAATTATGTACATTTGTTCACACACCTATTTTCAGTTTAGAATCCCCTTTATTTGGACGTCAAACGCAGACGCTGCCATGAATACAAGACAATATGGTCAGGTGAATCAAAACAAAAAATAGATGAAACAAATTTCGCGAATCCATTATTGATTTGAACTTATTGAAGACATAGAATTGGGCGTGTCTGTCTTTATTGATATTTATTCCGAGGGTGCGTCGAGGACAAGGAGGGGGTCGACGCTGGTGCTTGGTTGAGAGCGTGCCTTACAAAAAGGCGGGTGTTAGATAGACGGTGATATATACAGGGTGTTGTCAAAATCAATCGCATTAGAACAAGATTATGTTCTAATTGTGTAAGGGAGGGTTAGGGTTAGGGTTAGGGGGGCTCTCATTTTCTTTGTTGTCTTTTTTTCTTCCGTGTTTTCTTTGGTTTTTGTTGATCATATTGATTTACCTGTATTTAGTCTATTTTATTCTGTTACGTGAAATAAACAGGGACAACATTCGCAGGACGCTGACCGAGTCGCCCATGTTGACCATCAAACGAGCTTACCTTAAACTAGAAAGGCCAATAGTTTTACTGTAAATAAATAAAAACGAAAAAAAAAACTATTTATTTATCAAAATGTAAATAGACATATGAATATTTTGAGTAAAAAAAAATTGACTCTAACCCTACCTCTCCCTATCCCACATCTGAAGAAAACAATTTGGAAGCGCCTCAGTCGTATAAAAGAACCAGTTTTTTTATACTCATGCTTAAATATGCTATTAAAAGCACCTACGTCATATCAAAGAACCAGTTTTGTTATTTTTCCAAAATGGTCACCCATTTAGTAATGGCCGGGTTATGTCTTGCTTAACTTAAATTTACAACGAAACATCTTGTTTAACAACGTAATGAAAATTAAGAATGATAATGTGAAAAATCCTATAACAATGACGTCACTTCCGCAAAGATGAGTAAGCAAATGATTCTTCCAAAATGGTTACCTATTTAGTAATGGCCGGGATATGCATCGCTTAACTTCCATTTAGAACAAAACACCTTGTCTTAACAACGTAATGAAAATCAAAATATGATAATGTGAAAAAATCCTATCACAATGACGTCACTTCCGGAATGAGCGGAAGGATTAGTCAGATATTAATTTTTCCAAAATGGTCACCCATTTATTAATGGCCGGGATATGCCTTGCTTAACTTTAATTTACAACAAAAAAGGTTGTCTTACAACGTAATGAAAATAAAAAATGATAATGTGAAAAACTCCTCTCACAATAATGTCACTTCCGGAAGGACCGGAAGGATGAGTAAGCAATTTAGTTTTCCGAAATGGTCACCCATTTAGTAATGCCCGCGATATACCTTGCTTAACTTCAATTTACAACAAAAATCCTTGTAAACGATTTCTTTTAGATAATCCCATGAGTTCTGCTCGAATTTTAATTTTCTGAAATTAAATAGTAGATAGAAATGTTCGATTGAGATAGTAATTTGTATACAAGTTTTATACTTTAACTTTCATTTACCGATGCGTGTATACAACATTATACACCCGTGCCGTCGTTGTTGTTATCCTAGGTTGTTTTGATCCGCTGATAAACCCACTCGGACGCCGACGTTTATAAAAAAGGGTTAGTTAAGAGGACAGACAATCATAGAAAAATTTCAGAGAAGCAGATAGCTTGTTTAACGCGTGCGAGATATAGTGAGAAACAGTTAGATAGATTGACGGATTGGCTCGATGTACCCAGTTTGCCCTGTCTCCTATTAGATATAACACCCAGATACGTCTTTTCTGCTTGAAGTGTCGCAAGCCAAAGAGACAGAAACTCCCAAGCTCGAAAGTGACGTGGTTTCGTTCTGGGGACCCTTTTCTTGTAAGATGTCACTCAAACCCTTACACCCTAACACGGTCTTCGTTATGTAATACTCGGGGTTTGGAAAAATGATGGCATAACTATACATTTTTTTTATCGTCTTTTTTCTGTTGTTTTTCGTCTTTGTTTTGTTCAGATCATATTTACTTACTTGTATTTTGTGTGTTTTGTTATGTAACCTAAAATAAAAAGTGTTACATTCTCACTTACCTCCTTGGGTTGAGTGCACCCGGGTTTCGTCTTGCTGCTTGGTGTATTTAGTGTTCGTCGCTGTGGTTGATGCTCACACTATAAAACTCGGCGTTGATAGAAAAGCCAGACGGATGTTGTTCTTGAGTTATTATTAACAGCAAACATGAAACGTTGTTTGCACGCGACGGGGAGATAGACTGGGAAAGATATTCAGGCCATTTTTCCTCACTGGTGAGCGCCGACCTCTGCTGTCCCGCACGTGATTCTTTTTCGTCGTCAGGAATAAACCAGATAGACAAAACCTCCCACCGTCATGACATTACTTCCGACTTCCGTTTTATCCGGTCATTGAAGACAACCTGGATTTTTTTGTAGGCTGAGAACGGTATGATTATATTAAATAGTCTTCAATTAACGCCATACGAATTACTTTTCATGAGAAAACTATTATGTGAGACATTATAAAAGGCTTTGGATATATCAAGTGCTACTTCCCTATCTTCACTGGCTTTGTCCAGTGTATGTTATATACGTTTAGAGATAACCGTAGTAGAATGAGCTTGCCTGAATCTATACTCTAAGTCAGAAATAAGTTTAGCATTACCGAGGTAGTAGGCTATCGCTAGATTCATTAATGATTCAAATATTTTAGCGAATAGCTGGAGGAGACTGATAAGCTGATAATATTGCGGGTCAGTTCCCACTTTCAGGTAAAGATTATTTGTAGAGTTTAGAGAGGACAGGGGCCAGCTCAGCAGAGCATTTCTTTATTACTATAGCAGAGATAAGATCCGACCCAAATGCTTTGGAGGTATCAAGTATTTCTTAGTTGGGGAGAGGGGTGTGATCAGATCATCGAGTATGGCTTCTGTTTGCAGTGGGGAATTGGAAAGGAAGTAATTTGTGGAGTCTAAGATTAAGAATGATAATGTGAAAACATCCTCCCACAATGACGTCACTTCCGGAAGGACAAAAGGATGAGTCAGCAATGTTTTCCAAAATAGTCTCCCATTTAGTAATGACCGTGATATGCCTTGCTTAACTTCAATTTGCAACAAAACTCCTAGTCTTAACAACGTAATTAAAATAAAGAATGATAATGTGAAAAAAAATCCACTAATAATGACGTCACTTCCGGAAAGATGAGTCAGCAATTAATTCTTCCAAAATCGTCACCTATTTAGTAATGGCCGTGATATGCCTTGCTTAACTTCAATTTACAACAAAACACCTTGTCTCAACAACGTAATGAAAATAAAGTATGATAATGTGAAAAAATCCTCTAAAAATGACGTTTTGAAGTTTAGCCTTATCAGTTTCTGTGCAGACGTCTTCATTGTGGTTGAATAGCGGGGCAATTGTTAATTGCCCATTGCTGTCATATATTTTGCAGAAATCGCGAGTTCCTAATTTCTGCGACTCAATGCATTTTCTGGTGATCTCGGTATACATTTTGCGGCTATTACACTTATACAATGATTGTTTGATGCTATAAATTGTTGTCTATATGTATTCGACTCATGGCGGTTGAAAATTTAAAAAAAATGCTTCCTGCTTATGCGAAATAGCAACTTAATGGATTGAATTGAACCACAGTGGAGGGAAGGAGTTGCTATAGTATTTCCGGTGACATGTGCTTTTATGCTTTATTTGACACATTCTATGACCTCATGTGCACACTGATTAGCAGTGAGAGAAAAAGTATTAATCCATGAGGCGTCTCTGATGTTATCTCTGAACGATTCACAATCAACCCGTTTGTAGTACCTCGTCGATTTCAGCGACGGCACTTCAGCTTGGGTAGAAGGGTTATGATGATATACAACATTTTCACAAAGTGATATGTGTTTCTAAGTGGAATATGAGCATTCGTCACACAACCTTCGCAAGTGTAGTTAAGAATTGATCGAGAAGCGCGGCTTGCTGATTCTCACGGCCTAGAAGGCGGGTCTGGAAAGAAACAGTCTGTGAAAGGGTAAGGGTTAGGGTTAGGGGGTGCGCAACAAAGAAGCTAGGCATGCGTTGACCAGCAGCATCTGTATTGCATTGCTTGAGAAACCATGACAGTTACTGTGGTAAGCATTCATTTCTTATGTACATGATATGAGGGCTCGGTTCTTAAGAAAATGCTGCATCAATACTGTCAGGTTTCTTATTGAGCAGCTTTGTCCCGGGTTGATGAAGAGCAACAGGGGAAATATAAGTAGCTAATGCTGGGTTAAGTTTATCTAAAGCACATGTAGGTCTGGTTTTCAGATTCTAGACTATGTTCTCTAGTCAAGTCAAGGTGTTACGAATATAGACTCCAAGACTGTACATATGTTTGTCAGAGTCTATTCGGCAGAGTGGGAGATATCCAGTCATGTAAAAGTGGTTAGAGATTGAGGGGTGTAAGTTTATCTCACTTAGTGCGAGGATATTCGGGGTGTTTACTAGAAGAAAGTATTATATGTAATGGATATTGGTTCTAAGCTCTCGGATATTTGTGAAGACAAGTCTCAAATGGAGAAGGCACATTGTTTTTTTGTTTTCGATGGACGTCTGGTGTTAGCTTTTTTGTTTTTGTTATTTATGTCGTATTTTCATGGTGGTTAAGTTGACAAAAACGCGGACTAACGATTTGGGTGTGCCGAGTTCGAATCCAGTAGATTTCATAGAATAACCTTAGCTTAAATATGTCGGAAACCATTACGTGGTCCCTTGTGCAAAAATTCGAACAACAGAGTCAAGCTGGTCCAGAAAGTTGTACCGCGTTGATTCATACAAATTAAATTTTACTTAGATAGTTTTTAAATGTTCGGCGTTTGTTTGTATGTAAGTGACCTAATACAAATAAACTATTAGCCAAATCTTTACCTCGGGGAAACTGACCAGCGATAAGTGCAGAACCCCCTTTTCATGCGTAACATGACACTACCGTTATCCTGATAACATATACATGTTGATAGAACAGCCACTTGTAGCGCTACCTAAGAGTTAGGACTCTTGTACTACCAGCAGCAAACAGTTGTTAGACAAGCTGTAAAATCTTTACCCTCAACCTGTCATTTTTGTAATTTATTTTATTAAGTAATAAAATGAGCACGCGCGCGCACACACACAGACCATCGCACATAAGAGTTATGACTCTTGTACTACCAGCAGCAAACAGTTGTTAGACAAGCTGTAAAATCTGTACCCTCAATCTGTCATTTTTGTAATTTATTTTATTAAGTAGTAAAATGAGCACCCGCGCACACACACACAGACCATCGCACCTAAGAGTTATGACTCTTGTACTACCGGCAGCAAACAGTTGTTAGACTAGCTGTACAATCTTTACCCTAAACCTGTCATTTTTGTAATTTATTTTATTAAGTAATAAAATGAGCACGCGCGCGCACACACACACAGACCATCGCACATAAGAGTTCTGACTCTTGTACTACCGGCAGCAAACAGTTGTTAGACAAGCTGTAAAATCTTTACCCTCAACCTGTCATTTTTGTAATTCATTTTATTAAGTAATAAAATGAGCACGCGCGCGCACACACACAGACCATCGCACATAAGAGTTCTGACTCTTGTACTACTAGCAGCAAACAGTTGTTAGACAAGCTGTAAAATCTTTACCCTCAACCTGTCATTTTTGTAATTTATTTTATTAAGTAATAACATGAGCACGCGCGCACACACACACACACAGACCATCGCAGCTAAGAGTTATAACTCTTGTACTACCAGCAGCAAACAGTTGTTAGACAACCTTTAAAATTTTTACCCTCACCCTGTCATTTTTGTAATTGATTTTATTAAGTAATAAAATGAGTACGCGCGCCCACACACACATACCATCGCCTATTCGAATTGATTTATTTCCTTTTTGTGTTAATTTCTTGGCGGTCTTATTTTAAATTACAAAAATATCAATATATATATTTACATAAATACATTTTTATCGGTTTATATAAATAAATGCAAAAAATTTTGTGTCGCGTGTTTACAACACACTTCTGAATGAAATGTTTAATATTAAACATTTTCGTTTCACACATTTCAACTTTGGGAAACGATAGCGATAGCCAGGTAGTGTTTTAATAAAAATGAAAAGTCCGAATTAAAAGCGCCGGCCTCCAACGCACACCAAATAGATTCTTTACAATTTATCAAATTGAGCATTGTATTTTTCGACGCCAACGATGGTGAGAATTTTTATTTTTCGGTGCCTTTAATTTGGAACTATTAACTCCAGGAATATTTTGTGTTTTCAACGCGTTATAAAAGAAATTAAAAGAAGAAAAAAGTATCTTATAACAATAAAACATAATACTGGCATCATTGTTTTGTATTTCTGCCAATTTATCGATTCGTTTTTCGGTTTCTTTAATTTTCTGTCGATTCATCATTGCATTTCTTTTGTCGCTTTTGTTCTTCCATAATCTGTTGAGTGTCCAATACAGAAAGCAAACAAACAAAACACAAGCACAAAAAGGACGGTCGTAAGACGCGTCCGTTCGAACTGCGCGTTTTGCGATGGGCATTTACGTTCTTATTTTCTTGCCTCCCCACGAGGATAGATTTAGACACAATGCCGTATTCTAATGTGGGAAAAACACAGCTCCGCAAATAGTGTAACTCTGGATTGAGAAAAAATATAAAAATTGCTTCTCGAAAGACATGTTATTTCAAAGTAAAGAGTGACTGACCAACAAATATGTTATTTTAAACTTAAGCGTGACAGACGAAAATAATGTTATTTTGAAGTTAAGCGTGACCGACCAACAACTACTTTATTTCAAAATTACGAGTCACCGATAATTAAATGTGTTATTTAAAACTTAAACAGGACAGACGAACACATATATTATTTTAAAATTAACCTTGACAGACCAACATATATTTTATGTTTAACTTAAGCGTGAGAGACCAATAGATAATTTATTTTAAACTTAAACGTGACAAATAAACAAATATGTTATTTTAAACTCAAACGTGACAGACCAATACATATCTTATTTTAAACTTAAGCGTGACATACCAACAAATGTCATATGTTCGACTCAAGCGTGACCGACCAAAAAATATGTTATTTCAAACAACAGCGTGACATATCAATAAACGTGTTATTTGAAACGTAAGCGTGAGAGACCAAAAAATATGCTATTTTAGACTTAATCTTCATAGACCAACAAATATGTTATTTTAAACAACAGCGTGACATATCAATAAATATGTTATTTGAAGCGTAAGCGTGAGAGACCACCAAATATGTTATTTTAAACCACAGCGTGACATATAAAAAAATGTGTAATTTGAAACGTAAGCGTGAGAGACAAAAAATATGTTATTTCCAACAACAGCGTGACATGTCAATAAATGTGTTATTTGAAACGTTAGCGTGAGAGACCACCAAATATGTTATTTTAAACCACAGCGTGACATATAAAAATGTGTTATTTGAAACGTAAGCGTGAGAGACCGAAAAATATGTTATTTTAAACAACAGCGTGACATGTCAATAAATGTGTTATTTGAAACGTAAGCGTGAGAGACCGAAAAATATGTTATTTTAAACAACAGCGTTACATATCAATAAATATGTTATTTGAAACGTAAGCGTGAGAGACCAAAAAATATGTTATTTCAAACAACAGCGTGACATATCAATAAATGTGTTATTTGAAACGTAAGCGTGAGAGACCGAAAAATATGTTATTTTAAACAACAGCGTTACATATCAATAAATATGTTATTTGAAACGTAAGCGCGAGAGACCAAAAAATATGTTATTTCAAACAACAGCGTGACATATCAATAAATGTGTTATTTGAAACGTAAGCGTGAGAGACCACTAAATATGTTATTTTAAACTTAATCTTCATAGACCAACAAATATGTTATTTTAAACTTAAGCGTGCCAGACCAACAAATATGTTATTTTAAATTTAAGCGTGACAGACTAAAAATTTGTGATTTCAACCTTAAAAGTGACAGCCTGACGGAGAAAGTCATTAAAATAGATTTTTCGAAAATATATTTTAAATTGAAGCACGTCATAGCGACGAATTTGTTTTTCTAAAAATAAATGTGCCAGAACGAAAGACCGACAGCCAGAACATCTTTTTAAAATTCTTGGACGCATCTAAAAAACAAGGAATTCGAGATTTGCGATCATCGAATAAAATGAAGAGTAAAATTCTATGAACTGAACATTTTTCTCTCGAAGAGAAAAGCGAAAATCTAAAAATCAAAATGGCGGCCGGCTAAATTCAAATATTCCCATTTTATGAAGAAAAACATTATTATTCAAAGCTGTGGAATATTATTACATTTTCTCAAGGTTTTCTACTATAAAACAAATATGATTTTTTTTTCTTTCTTTTAAATCATATCTTTGTTGTTGATTTATTCTTTACATAAATTCTTTGGTTTAAATTCAGGAATTGGTCAACAAATTGTTTCTTTCATCATTTTCATTGAATTGATATTGTTCATTGAGGCAATGGTGGCCAAGCTAACGGTTTGAGACGCTTTGCTGTTCGGGTCGGAAAGCCACTGATATGGAAGGCCACTTCCAACGACACTTTCACGCCGTTAAGTTTCACGCAATTATGCTGTCAACCTCGGCACTGCAGATCAGTTCGCCGAAACAAGAAACCATGGCAAATACAGGTCCCAAACCGACCGTTTCATTTTTCTGCCTATCTCCGTTCGAACGTCAGGTGCCTTTGATAACGATATTGCACGATTCATATGAGGCATTGACCGGATGATCGCCGCTCACGAGAAAGAACTATTAGAAACCGCTTTTATATTTGTATACCTATCTATAGCTATCATTTGAAGTAACGCTATGATATTGTCCCACAACTTCTAAGGCTTGATGAAGAAAACAACAACAAACAAACAGTTCCTCCGACCTTCTTTAGGTGTATCTGGTCGAACTCGGGAATCGTCTCTAGGAATTTCGAACATAACCTTTTATTTAATCAACGGAAGTAGCATGCTCTAGTTCCGTCAGTCATTAGCGTATAAAAGTCTTCAGTACCTTGAAATTCATTCTATTGCCCGCACAGAGGATTGAACATTCAACCTTCAGAAGAGCATGCTCCCCCCGTGGATTAAATAAATGGTTCCGTTCGAAATTCTGTGCAGATTCCCGAGTTCGACAGAAAGATTCCCGAGTGCGACAGAATGACTTCCGAGTTCGACAAGATGCACATTAAGAATGTCGGAGGTTATATCTGCCGAAACGTCGTAAGAATTACACTCAAGATAAAAACAGTAGTTTGAATCATCCAAATTGTACAATCAATCCTTATCTAAAAAATTCGGAAGTAAAAAAAAACAGTTATTCGTTATTTTACATAATAAAATACATTAAGTTTAATAAAAAAATAGTTATTCGTTATTTTACATAATAAAATACATTAAGTTTAATAAAAAAACAGTTATTCGTTATTTTACATAATAAAATACATTAAGTTTAATAAAAAACAGTTATTCGTTATTTTACATAATGAAATACATTAAGTTTAATAAAAAAAATAGTTATTCGTTATTTTACATAATAAAATACATTAAGTTTAATAAAAAAAATAGTTATTCGTTATTTTACATAATAAAATACATTAAGTTTAATAAAAAAACAGTTATTCGTTATTTTACATAATAAAATACATTAAGTTTAATAAAAAACAGTTATTCGTTATTTTACATAATGAAATACATTAAGTTTAATAAAAAACAGTTATTCGTTATTTTACATAATGAAATACATTAAGTTTAATAAAAAAATAGTTATTCGTTATTTTACATGATAAAATACATTAAGTTTAATAAAAAAAATAGTTATTCGTTATTTTACATAATAAAATACATTAAGTTTAATAAAAAAACAGTTATTCGTTATTTTACATAATGAAATACATTAAGTTTAATAAAAAAATAGTTATTCGTTATTTTACATAATAAAATACATTAAGTTTAATAAAAAAAATAGTTATTCGTTATTTTACATAATAAAATACATTAAGTTTAATAAAAAAACAGTTATTCGTTATTTTACAGAATAAAATACATTAAGTTTAATAAGAAAATAGTTATTCGTTATTTTACATAATAAAATACATTAAGTTTAATAAAAAAACAGTTATTCGTTATTTTACATAATAAAATACATTAAGTTTAATAAAAAAATAGTTATTCGTTATTTTACATAATAAAATACATTAAGTTTAATAAAAAAATAGTTATTCGTTATTTTACATAATAAAATACATTAAGTTTAATAAAAAACAGTTATTCGTTATTTTACATAATAAAATACATTAAGTTTAATAAAAAAATAGTTATTCGTTATTTTACATAATAAAATACATTAAGTTTAATAAAAAAACAGTTATTCGTTATTTTACATAATAAAATACATTAAGTTTAATAAAAAAAATAGTTATTCGTTATTTTACATAATAAAATACATTAAGTTTAATAAAAAAAATAGTTATTCGTTATTTTACATAATAAAATACATTAAGTTTAATTTAAAAACACTTATTCGTTATTTTACATAATAAAATACATTAAGTTTAATTTAAAAACACTTATTCGTTATTTTACATAATAAAATACATTAAGATTAATTTTTAAAAAACACTTATTCGTTAAAAAAACACAGTAGTTTTATTTGTTATTGAGAATAATAAAATTGCTGTCTGATAATGTTTCATTGTTTGATTGATTAATGAGAAAGCGAATAATGATTAATTAATATAATGCCATTTTTCTAAACTAATATCCAAGTATCAGGAGGTGCTATTAGCTTTTTTTTTCTGACATGGCAGACTGAGAGCAGGCTTAATGCGTTTCAACGAATAGTTTTGATGTCAAGGCGTTCGTAAAGCCAAGTTAATTACCGATTGTGCCCGGTGTGGCGCGTCCTTATCAGTCTTAGGCTACCGAGGAAGTCGCGCGTGGCAGGGCCTATCACCCTTTTATACATTGTTCTTCAAATTAGTAGGAGCGTCTTCATATGCATATTTTAATATCTTTATTTTTGGTATTTTTAGAAAAAAAGCGCCAAGAAACAAGATATCTTACCGGTTAGGGTTAGGGTTACGGTTAGGGTTAGGGTTAACAAACGTTTTCAGAAAAAGTGAAGATTTTGAATTCATTTGATAACTGTAAAAACATGAAAATAAGAACGTACAGAGAGAAAGCATTGGCACGCGTTTAATTATTTGAACAAAGAAAGAATAATAAAACACACATGCGGAGAGACGTTAGAATGGTTAAAAGGCGGGAAGGAAAAATATAAAAAAGAAAGCAAAGACATGGGAAAATATAGATGAAGTCTTGTATAAAAGAAAAGTTTCTTTAACAAGGCGCAATATATTCTTTAACCAGGCGCAATATATTCTTTAACCAGGCGCAATATATTCTTCAAAGGGCGCAATATATTGCAGTGTTTAAGTGCAGTTTTGCCAGATATTTTCTTAAGGAAAAGGATCCGAGTCTAAGGTTTTCTTTTGATGTTAATAATAGACGTATTATAGCACTTTTGATTCATTTGCGACGTAAAATAGCACAATGGGCCAGTACATGTAGATATTTAAACGACCTTCATGAGTTATTTTCAAACGATAAGCTTGAAATGTCAAATTTTAAAGATCCCCAAAACTTCCTGAACTGTAAAAGCGAAATATCACTAAACTGTAGACATAGAAAAAATTACTTCAAGATAACCACATACATAACGTATTTATACATGAAATAAGATCAATAAGATCTAAATTAAATCAACATCTAAAGTAGCAATGAATGACAAAATAAATAGAAAATAAATATTCCAAACACGCACGTGCTTAAATACGGTCAACTATACCCTCGACACATTCACAAACGGAGTGAGACGCACCCAAAATAAACAAAAGAAATAAGATTTCAAGTAAAGGCTAACCGGGCCTTTGTTTTAGAGAAGCGCAGGAATTTTCTAATTAAAACATTAACATGAAGGAGATGAATAACAACGAATCTGATTGGTTAGTTAGCTAGACTAAACACCATGAGGATATATAATAACAACCAGTGACTAAACCACCTGTGCACTTAGCGTAACAATTCCATGTGGAGATGAAACGCGGACGCCTCTGTGTAGTTCAATTTCTGAAATTGTATTTTCATAATTTACTATATATACAGATATAATTTATTATTATTTCTTGTATATTATACACGCATAATATTAAAACGTAATATAATATAAGGAGAGGTAGTTTGATTGAAGCATTGTGTGTAATACGTATATAGAGGAGTATTAGAAGGCTATCACAATGCAAGAAATGGAAATGTGTCGGCGTTGAGAAGTAAGACAAAAACAAGAGATTTTTGTTTTTAATTTATATATTTTTTCAAAAAAAATTTTTCTCCTATATAGCACATCTTACTTGATTAGTCAAGACTTCAACACTGTGATGTAATGTGTGTGACCGTGTTCCATAATATATTTCGAGGAAGACCTCTTTGTCAAATGGTAGGTGTTTAAATTCTCAAAAAACGTGTGGATGGCAATATTGCTTATAACGCAGTAAATATTAATATCTGCAGCAAATGTAATAAAACTAAAACTATAAGTGATTGTTTTTTTATTATTTTAATTAATTATTGGTCCCCCGATTTATAAAATCGGGAGACTTATGTTTTGAGACATTTCCGTCCGTCCGTGTGTCCGTCCGTCCGGATTTTTCTCCGCAACCATCCATTGAATTTCTCTGAAATTTTGCATGAAGTTGTAACTTTGGTCAGGTTAGAAAGTGACATTCTCCGATTTTTGAAAAAACTGGTTAGCCCCAGAAATGGCAAAAAATGATATTATTTGCCCTATAACTTTTCATCCACCCATTCAATTTCTCTGAAACTTGGCCAAAATGTAGAGGCAATTGTTCTGGATATAAAATGAGCATCCTTGACCTCAGAAAAATTCTGGTTAGCGCCTCCAGGGGGTCAAAGAGGGGCTAAAAAATGCCCCAAATATCCTAAATTTATTGCATTTTACACTCGCCACATTGAGTCACATACAGAGGGGGACCACTGTTTATTTTATTTTTATTTTTTCTGAATATTTTATATTTTATATTTAACTCCACTTGTGAAGTATTATGTATTTATATATATATACAAAAAATACATATATTTTTGGTGGAGAGGGGAGATAACAGGTGTTTTATTAATTTTTTTTCTAATATTATTTAATTTTTTTCTAATATTATTTAATTTTTTTCTAATATTATTTAATTTTTTTCTAATATTATTTAATTTTTTTCTAATATTATTTAATTTTTTTATATATACTATTTCGTATATCTATTCTTAGTGTTTACTTCAATAGTGCCGAATAAGTGAGTAAAGATTAGTAGTAGTATAAAAATATATTCATGGCAAGTAAGATGCACCATATATTTTCATGTTTGATTCCCGAAGGAAATCATCACGCTAAAAACGCGGATGTTGCTTTTAAATGATGCCTTTGGTTGTACTTCTGCTCGGCATACTTGTTCCCGTGATAGGATACCTTATATCTCTAAAAAAGACAAAAAAGCAATTATTTTGTGGCAATCATTTTTTTAAGAAACTTTCTATTGCTTTGTTCGTGTGTTGTCTTTCCGAGGTTTCGTTCGCCAATTTCTGCTGATACTCCGTTCGAGGGTGGAATTATTTTATTCGCTCTTCAATAATCTGCGGTGAGTCTGAAAGAACAAAGACCAAACAAGATGTAGAGATCTGAGAAGAGGAGGAAAAAAGTGAAAGGCAAAATTCTATGAAAACAAATGTTTTAATTTTCATTTTCATTTTCAAATATGGGGGAAAAAAATTAACGAATCTTTTTTTAGACGAGCCCATTCTCTCTGCAGGTTTCGAAAAGGAAATGCTACAACAACCGTTAACGTGACAAACCAATGAAAAAAGTTCTAGGAAAATTAAATATGACAGACAAACAAAAATATATTTGTTTAACTAAGCTCTTCCCTTCATTTTTTGTTTGTTTTTATTTGCTTTATTATCCGTTTTATATTTGAGTAGCAAGGCTACCTGCCGTTGCCCAGGTTAAGAGTAACATATTTCTATTGAAAGTACTATCTCTCTATACTTTTCTCTATCCGTCTTCTTATCTTTCTCTTGTTTCCACCCTTTCTCTACCCAACTCTCTCTTTCTCCTCCGCACAGCCTATTCCACTCTGGACTTACACACGCATACAACGATTCCTTTATATGATAGATTCCTAAATGTGTCTCTCGACATTTTCTATCAAAATTAGTACATAAAATATCTGAGAAAACTTGATCAAGTTTATTCCAAAAGAGTGAAACATTTTATATAATTGTAGATATTATTCAACAAGGGCAATGCTGATCAAGAATATACCAAGTTTGTAGCTGTTTGTTTTTTAGATTTTTTTGTTGCTTTTAGCTTGACATACACGCACACATGCACACATACACTTGCCTTTCATATAATAGACAAGGGTAACGTTATCCAAATGTGAGCGCGTGCCAAAAGAAAATTGAATCTGTTATAAAGTGAAAACATAAAAATTAAAATTTTCATTGAGTGCTTTAATCTAAAATTCCAATATAATAAATAAATTCTCATTAACCATCAACTGAAAAAATAAACAACAGCGATAGCCGCCTTCCGGTGTGCCAATCACAATTACGTCATTTCCGGTGTAATTAATCGACATTATTCATAACATTACATTTCTGGTATCGTTTGAAAACGGGTTCGTTTGTGAATAAAATGTCTTTAATTAATTGTATTCATAATGTGTAATACTATGGAGAAAAATTAATTAATGTGGAGAAAGATATTCGACATACATATGTTAATTTGAGAATAGCAGTTATAAGTGTATATTTGTAAATATTAATTTATTAGAAGTTTTAACCAAATGAATTATGTAAGTTGGAAAAAAACGCCTGTTGTGTGGGCGAGTTTTCTCAGCATTATATATACAAAGTAATGTTGCGTAACATGGTGGAAACATTGTGAGTTCAAATAGCAGTCTCGTCGTCAAATTTGTGTATCCTGTACTTATATGTTATTTAAATTCAAATTAAGTTTCCCAATGTAGTTCTTCGATTTACAAAGATTAGCGCCCGATCTAATTCTTACGTTTAAAAAATTGCTCACCGACGGACAGACAGACAGACAGACAGACAGACAGAGAAGGTGCTCGTTATATTATAAATGAACAAGCAAAAATAGCCTCCCTACGGTCGTCTACTTTTGCTAGGCTGTCGCGTCAGAAATGAACGCTCACCCGTAAACCGATGGAGCCCCTATCATAATTTTTGGGTGGTGAGACATTGATTTTTTTTGTTTCGGACCAAGAATAATAGAGATTGTCATACGCATACACATAAACACACACATACACACATACGCTTTTTATATAATAGGCTAGCCAATATATCCTCCCTGAGTTAGTATATTTTAGGCTGCCTCCTGTGACGGTAGATTTCCACGGTCAACCGAACGGGTTCAGTTAATTGTTTAAGTGAGTTAATTTGAAAGCCCTTTCAACAAGTTTGCTCAGTTTGCACGCTTTATGTTCGCAGTCTCGATTGTCAGCGTCAAGTTTTGTTTATTTTTTTAATTTATTTATGTAATATAAGTTTCTTACATTTATAAACATTTCCGCTGAGAGACAGACAGACAGACAGACAGACAGACAGACAGACAGAGAAAGTGTTCGTTATATTATAAGTTGACTAGCGAAAATAGACTCCCTAACGGTGGTCTATTTTTGCTAGGCTGCCGCGTTCTTGGGTGGTGAGACAAATAAAACAAAAAATTGTCTCCGAATACTTTTTTGTTTAAAAAGGAAAAAAAAATTTTTTTTTTTTTTCTTTGACGGGAATTTTTTTTTCCCCGCCCAAAAAAATAAATGCGGGGGGGGGGGGGGATTTCTACCCCGCACCAACAATCGAGAGCGAACGCAGACCCAATGTATTTTCGAAGAACCAGTTATTATACAATCATTCACTGCTAACTTAGAGATGTGAATAAAACCCATTTCTTCAACTATCAAAATTAAGACGCTAATTTAAGTATGTATCAGTGGGGGTTTCGTTAGATCGTCGGTCTGTTAGCGTGAAGGTTGCGAGTTTGAATCACGGCGTGGCGCCGAAATTATTTATTGTTTATTTCTGACTTTGAAATTTCGCTTACAAAAATTCTCGGCGAGGGACAGACAGACATTCTATTATAAGTGGACTAGCGAAAATAGACCCCGTAATGGTCGTCTATTTTTTCTAGGCTGCCGCGTTCTTAAGTGGTGAGACATATTTAGTTTTACAATTTTTTTCTCCGAATACTTTTTGTTTAAAAAGAAAAAAAAATCTTGTTTTTTTTGCGGGGGTGGGGATTTAGAAACATTGCTAATAATTATTTGTAAGTTATAAATATTTAGGAAGTTATGTAGATTTGAAATGTATTGGCGCATACACACATACATTGAGTTTTATATATTTATATAGAGAGATTATGTAAAACAACTGTTTCATTTACATTTCTCACAGCATTAGTTTTGTCAAGTGGAATTTAACATTTATTAGAAAAAGTCACTTTTTTCTCAGTATCCGTTTCAATTTGGAATTTTTAACACAATATAGAATTCAACTAGTGAAAATGTATTCTTTTAAATTTTGAAAATAGTAACAAAACCAATCATTGTTATTGTTTTTAATTAGTGACTTGTATTTAATACTAAACATGAGAATTTAAAAAAAAGTTATTGCTTTGTTCTTTCCGACTTTTCTATTACCCCATTTTTAGTTGCGCTAATTCAAACTGATTCACCATATTTGCTTTTTTAAAAATTCGCGGAGAGTTTGAAAAATGAAAATAAAACAGAAATTAGAAATTTGAGTAAATACTGAATGAACGTATGTTTTTATTTTCAGTTTTAAATACAGAAAAAAAACTAAAATAACGGAACGTTTAAAGCCACGTCTTTCTATTTAGTAATGCTATAATTACCGTTAACGTGACACCCCTGAAAAAGTAATTCACAAACTAAACTTTTAAAATTAACTGCTTCCATATCCCTTTCTTTATTACTCGAGTAGTCTTGTTATAAACACTACACACATACATGCACCCACATATATGTAATGAAAGTTTTAATTACCAACCAGACACTATCCGCGACTGTCTTCGCTCTCTCCGTACAAGAGTTGAGTTATTAAAAAAGTTCAGAACATTAATTTTCCTCTCCCCAATTGACCAGTAAACTATGTTATAGTATATATTTGTTTGTGGTCTCTTGGTCTTACCTGACTCCAGGACTCTTATTCGTCTAGTCTGGTGGAGTAGCCAGCTAAGTGCTGTTATTTGAGGTAACATTACTTGGAGAAGATGCACCATTTCTCGTATGAGTCAGTGTATGGCAGTGTTGAGAGAATCATATTTGCTCTTCGAATACTATGTTATTTTTAATGTTTCGTCAGGGTTTACTTGAAGGACGAATTATTATCATGTCAGGTTGTCCTGACAAACCCGTGTACAGAGAAACCGAAGACACTCGAAGATGGTGTCTAGTAGGTAATTCAAACTATGTGCATGCTGTAACAGAGGTAACGGCATAAGGAGAAGGTGCATCATTCCTCGTATAAACCAGCTATACATAGGGGAATATATTTGGGCTTAGAATACTATGTTAAGTCAGAGTTTATTTGTAGGTCAAAGTATCCTCATGTCAGGTTGTCCTGGCAACCCCCTGTACAGAAACCCCTTAGATACTCAAGGTAAATGTCTAGTAGGCATTCAAGTTATCTCCTATGTACATGTGTGTGTATGTGTGTATGTGTGTGTCTGTTTAGTGTATATTATTTTTGTTTGCTGAGGAGTGCACAATTTCCGCATGTGAAGTATATTTATTAGTGTTTTTATGTTACTGTTGTCTTTTGTATTTATTTTTGTCCTTTTCTTATTATGAAAACCTGTTTAAAGTAGGGAGTTTGGCGGAAGAGTAACTTATAGGTAAGTCTCGAACCTGCAAACATTTGTTTAAATTTGTATTTAAAATGTTTAAATAAACACGTTTTATTATTATTATTATTATTATTATTATTATTATTATTATTATTATTATTATTTACTCACTAGGAGTTATCACACTGGTCATCGTCAGTGGTCGCCCACTGCCGACAACCTGTGGTATTCCCTGGTGTCCGAGTGACAACAAGTCTCCTCAGGCCTCCAGTATGCTCCACCTCTTTTCGTTCATCACCGCTGATGACCTTGCGGTAATCGCAACGGCCACCTACCAACGATTTTATTATTATTATTATTATTATTATTATTATTATTATTATTATTATTATTATTATTATTATTATTATTATCATTATTATTATTATTATTATTATTATTATTATCATTATTATTATTATTATTATTATTATCATTATTTTTATCATTATTATTATTATTATTATTATTATTATTATCATTATTATTATTATTATTATCATAATTATCATTATTATCATTATAATTATTATTATCATTATTATTATTATTATTATTATTATCATTATTATTATTATTATTATCATTATCATTATTATTATTATCATTATCATTATTATTATCATTATCATTATTATTATTATTATTATTATTATTATCATTATAATTATTATTATCATTATCATTATTATTATCATCATTATTATTATTATTATTATTATCATTATTATTATTATCATTATCATTATTATCATTATTATTATTATTATTATCATTATTATTATTATTATTATTATTATTATTATCATTATTATTATTATTATTATTATCATTATCATTATTATTATTATCATTATCATTATTATTATCATTATCATTATTATTATTATTATTATTATTATTATCATTATTATTATTATCATTATCATTATTATTATTATCATTATTATTATCAACAACTCATTATAGGTTCTCACACAGGTCATCATCAGTGATTAGTCATGATTATAACCGGTCGTGTTCCCCGGAGTCTGAGTTTAAACAAGTCTCAACAGATGTCCAGTCCTCTCCACCTCTTTCGATGACAATTGCCAATGACTTTGCGTTATCATAACAGCCAATGACATTTAGCTGATAACAACTATTAGTCTTCTCTGGAATTTGGGTAACACCAACCTTAAGCCTATAGCCCTAACCCTATCCCTATCTCTATCCTAATAACTCTAACCATACCCCTAACCCAATAACACTAACATTTACCCTAATTCTAACTCAATAACCCTAACACTAACTTAATAACCCTAACCCTCACCATAACCCTAACCCTAACCCAATAACCTTAACATTAACCCTAACACTAATACTAACCCTAACACAAACTCAAACCCAATGACCCTAACCCTACCCTTTACTCTCACCTCATAAATCTAACTCTAACCATAAGCTAAGCCTAACGCAATAACCATAACCCAAACCCAATAACCCTAACCCAATAAACCTAACCTAACCTAAACACAAACCCAATAACCCGAACCTAATAACTCTAACCAAATAACCATACCCCAAACCCAATAACCATAACTCAATAACCATAACCCAAACCAAACCCAAACCCAATAACCGTAACCCAATAACCCTAACCTAACCTTAACCTAAACTCAAACCTAATAACTCTAAGCATAAGCATAACCTAACCCTAACCCAATAACCATAACCCAACCCCAAACCCAAACCCTAACCCTAATCCGATAACCCTAACCTAATAACCATAACCCAATAACCGTAACTCTAACCTTACCCTAACCGTAACCCTAACCCTAACCCAATAATCCTAACTCAATAACCCTAACCAAATAACCCTAACTCTAACCTACCCTAACCCAATACCCTAACTCTAACCCAATAACCCTAACTCTAACGTAGCCTTACCTAACCCTAACCCTAACCCAATGCTCCTAACTCTAACCCAATAATCCTAAACCTAACCCTAACCCTAACCCAATAACTTATGGATTTGGGTGGCAATACGCTTAACCCTAACCTTCCCAAACTCCCAGTATTATCCACACCCTTTCAGTAGAGGTCTGAATACTACTCTCCCCAATGGGGCTTCCCCCTCCTTTATTCTTAATGACTATTTCGTGTTGTATAAGCCGAGGTTGGTTCCATCACATTTCTTTTGGGGGGGAGGGGGTGCGGGGGCGGGGTGACAGTTTTTAAAAAAATATTGCAGTTTCAGTTCCCTTGGACACATGTTGTTTTCTGATTTCTATTTAAACTTCTATGGGACTGGTTAGCGTTCGCAGTTTATGTGAGTTGGTTTCCACATTCGAGGATTTTCCTTAAGATTCCAGTTTTTTTCACCAATTGCTTACGTTGTATATTCTCAGTCTTCCTTTTGATTCCAATTTCGATCAGTCTTTTTCTATGTTTTTCGGGCTATTCCGAATGCTATTACGGTTATTTTTTTTATTATATTGACTTTCTACATGTTCCATATCCCTTTCAATTCTCGGGATAGTTCTGTGTATTTGTTTTGTTTTTCTGTCATTTTGATCTTTACCCTCTGGACTGCTGGGACGGCAACATCTACAATTTAGCAGGTTTTTTTTCTTTCTTACGACGTTCGGTGTGCATGTTGGTACCTCGATGTTCAGAGGGGTTTGTGATTTGCGTTTTCTAGTACTGTCTCCGTTTTGTATTAGCACCATTTGTCTGTGTAGTCAAAATGCAATCGTTTGCATAATTCCCAGTGTACTGCATTCCTTACGCAGCCGAGGCCGAGTCTGTTTTTGTCTTCTTGTGGGGCTAGATTGATGCATTCACTTATTATATGATTTAACGTTTCATCTCTTTGCCCACAGAGTCTACATTTGCGAATTTCCCGGCTTTGATCTATTTTAGCTCTAATGTAGTTTATTCTAATCGCATTGTTCTGTGCAGCTGTCAGTAGGAGTTTCAGTTTCTCTGTTCAAGTATACTTTTCTTAGCAATGTCCAGGTGTTTTCGTAGATCTCCTCTCTTGTCATTCATATGAATCTTCCATGAAGCTCTTTGTGCGCGTGTTCGAAATGCAGTCGTTTGAATAGTTCCCAGTGTACTGCTTTCCCCACACAGTCGTCTCTGTTCTTGTATTCTTTTAGGGCTAGTTTGCTGTATTCACTTATATGATTTATTGTTACGTCTCTTCATCCACATAATCTGCATTTACTGTTTACCTGGGATTTATATATTTTATCTTTAATGTAATTTGTCCTAATCGCATTGTTTTGTGCTACTGTCAGTAGGGTATTTCGGTTTCTCTGTTCAAGTATATTTTCTTAGCTATGTCCAGGTGTTTTCGTGGGTCTTTTATCTTGTCATTCGTATGAAATGTCCATGAAGCTCTTTTTCTCACTTTTATTTTCTTGTTTCGCTTCTTCATGAATTGATTTGTTGACGGTGTTTCTTGATGCGCTCATTTGGCTTGCTGTGTTCTGCGTTATGTATTTTTCCAATTCATTTTTTTTGTGTCTTCAACGCAGTCTTCTATATTTACTAGTCCTCTCCCCGGTTCGTTCTTTTCACGTTGTATTATTGTTACTCACTAGGAGTTCTCAAACAGGTCATCATCAGATATTACTCACTGATAATGACCGGTGGTGTTCCCTGGAGTCTGAGTAACAACAAGTCTCCCCCCCAGATTTGAAGTACTCCCACCTCTTTCGATAAGCTTTGCGAATGGCTTTGCGTTATGGCAACAGCTGCTTACCATTGTTTTTTTCGCTGGTAACGACCATTGATTTTCACTGAGATTTAAGTGGCAATACTCTTCCCGAAGGTCCCAGTACTATTTGCACTCTTCCAATAGAGGTCTGGTAAGTGCTCTCCCTCCGCGGTCTTTCCATTCTCCTTGATACCTTCACGAATATTTTGTGTGGTATCAGCCGAGACTTATGCCTTTTTTGGGGGAGGTGGTAAGATTTATAAGATGTCTTGCAGTGTCAGTTCCCTTGGTTTCATGCGTTGTTCTTTCCACCATTTTGTTTTACTTCTGTTAAAGTTTCCATGTGGCTGGTTAGGGTTCGTAGTTTATGTGGCTTGGTTTCTGCATTGTAGGATTTTCCTTAATATTTCAGCCGTTTTATTTATTTATTTATTTATTTATTATTATTATTATTATTATTATTATTATTATTATTTTATTATTATTATTATTATTATTTTAATTATTATTTTATTATTATTATAATTTTATTATTATTTTTAATATTTTTATTATTATTTTTATTATTATTATTATTATTATTATTATTATTATTTTATTATCATTATTATCATTTTTATTATTATTTTTATTATTATTTTTATTTTTATTATTATTATTATTATTATTATTATTTTATTATCATTATTATCATTTTTATTATTATTATTATTTTATTATTATTTTTATTAGTATTATTATCATTATTTTATTATTATTATTATTATTATTATTATTATTATTATTATTATTATTATTTAAGATACAAAAAACAAACCTAATAACGCGTTTAGCGAAGAAAATGCTATTCAAACTGAATAACATTATCTGTATAAACCTCGTTATTTAAAATAAAAAGCAAGTAAAAATAACATTAGAAACAAATGTTCCGACATTTTTAGCGCTACTTTTTAGCTGACCGAACAACTACTTTTCACATCAAATCATCGCACGTATTAAAAGCATTACTCCGTTTTTATAAACAATTATTCATCGTTATAAAGCAACACAAATGGTTCAGCATACGCAACCTATTTGACAGACACACCTTATTTTTACTATTAAGAAAATCCTCTTTCAAACTTAAACATAACAAAACTTAAAGACAACAAACGAAATAAAATGGATACATTATTTTTTTTTGTTATTTATTTTTTTTGCGTTTGAGACAAATGAACGAATTCAGATATCTACGGTGAAGCATTTACCTAAATGCTAGAAGGACGTATTTCCCTTACACGTGCCGATATTTTTATTTTTAAAATAATATTCTCCACGTACACGAGTTTCGCCGTCAAACGACTCATCAGCTGAAGTTTAGCGAGATTTGAAACCGCCACCACAGTTAAAAGGCACCGGACTATAGTAACGGTGTCGCGGTTTAAAATCTTAGTCTAGACAAAGACGTGAACTGGACAAATGATAAGTGCATTGGGTATAGTGAATGTTTTTTTATTACTTTTGTTTATGACGTAATACAATTGAACAACACAGTGTAAAGACGGTTAGTGGTTTTATACGGGAGAAACACGGGAAGTAAACAAAAGGATAATAGATTGGGTTGAGTTAATGTAGACACGACGAAATAAATATTATCCTGGAGTTCGTCGATTTTTCTGCTGTGGGCCCGGTACAGAACTACAGGATAACATCTTGTCTGTTTCGGATAAAGTCTCGAACTGACGTGTTTATGTTCATCCTGTGATCTGATTTTAGCACCAAGATGATTCAGCGTGCATGAATCTGTTTACTACGCGCACGTGGTGCAGAGGCGATGATTACATAATCTCCAAGCCGAATCACATGTCATTGGCGGTCACGAAGATCAATACATAATCCTAACTCTACCCCTTACCCAATCACCTTAACCCTGCCCCTAACAAAATAACCCTACCCCTACCCCTAACTCAATAACCCTAACCCAATAACCCTAACCTAACTCGTTAACCCTAACCCTAACCCAATAACCCTAACACTAATACTAACTCTTACATTAACCCAAACCCAATAACCCTAACCTAAACCAAATGACCCTAATCCTAACCCAATAACCCTAACTCAATAACTTAAACCCAATAACCCTTACCATAACCTAACCCTAACACTAACCCTAACACTAATACTAAATCTTATATTAACCCAAACCCAATCACCCTAACCCTAACCTAATAACACTAACCTAAACCAAATGACCCTAATCCTAACCCAATAACCCTAACTCAATAACTCTAACCCAATAACCCTCACCATAACCTAACCATAACACTAACCCTAACACTAATACTAAATATTATATTAACCCAAACCCAATCACCCTAACCCTAACCTAATAACACTAACCTAAACCAAATTACCCTAATCCTAACCCAATATCCCTAACTCAATAACTCTAACCCAATAACCCTTACCATAACCTAACCCTACTCTAATAACCCTAACTCTAACGTGGTGCAGAGGCAATGATTACATAATCGCCAAACCGAATGACTGGCTGTCACTGAAATCAATACAAAATCGTTCACTCATGTAACTACTACAGAATCTCGCTATAGTTCAGCCACGCTTATGAACCGTTTGACCGCGACACACGCGTCCGTGGATAACCATATTTCATAAATACCAAATAAAATGATATCCCAAACGTTATCGTGACAGACTGACGAAAATTCTATTTCAAACATCACCGTGACAGACCAACACGGATGCAATTTCAAACATTTATGTGACTGACTGACCGACCAAGGCCTGAACAAATCGAAAAAACAAATTTTAAATCCGAGAATATAAAAAGAAATGAAAACGAAAATTCTACTAAATTTTTGTTCTTTTTAACTTTAAATGCAAACCAGAAAACGAAAGAAAAAAAAACATATTTGTCGGTCTACTAATGAACTCCGTCTTTGAAATATTTCTATTCTTTAGAGAAAAAAAACTTATCTCTCTTCGAGACTGAAGAATATTATTACCATTTCCAAAGACTTTTCCTCCTTTTTCTATTTTTTCTGAAAATCTTACGTTTGTTCTTTTCTGAATTATTCGTTAATTTCATTCACCTTTCACTCACCTTTCGTGAAAATCCAAGAACTCGTTCCAATTTTTCCTCATTCAAAATTATGCTGACTGTCAAATTTTATTGCTTGAATTGTTTGTTATAATTCTAATTAATATCACTCGAGGGGTTTTGTTGAAATTCCAGGGATTTTTCTTGATATACTGGGTGACGTCCCCCAAAACCCCCCACAATATCCCTCGAGGTTCCACCTATGGAAGTTTTAATTGAATCGAAATAGTTTCTGAAATACAGCCATCGAACCGTGCGACCACCACAGCAGTGATCTCCACACTGACGATTCCCGAAAAAGAGAAACATATATGAAGATAATAATTAAATAATTTATTACAATATTATTTAATAACCCCTTTAACGGCTGGGCTTATTAAGATAATTAAAGTGAGCTGCTAAATTAAGCCTTAAATGCGAGTTCCGTCCATTAAAATAAGCTGACAAGTAATGCTTAAATGTGACTACAATCTATCAGTGATGCCGAACACTGTGTTGCAGCTTACTATATATGTTCGCTTGTAAAAACATAAATAGACTTTAATTCTCCTCTTTTTACATAACTGTTAGGCTAGCCGTTGGACTCACATTTTAGTTAAAAGATAACTTCTCGAATAGGATGAAAAATGTGTGCGTATAATAATTACAAATATTTGTTTTAATATATTAATTCTGCTCTTTCCGCATAATTGTTAGGTTGTCGTTGGACTCAAACTTGAGTTCAAAAGATGGTTTGTGTCTGGGGTTTGAACAGTGCAACTAGCAAAACAGTTATCTCCACACTGGCGATCTTCGAATAGGATGAAACATATGTGTGTAGATAATAATTAACAAATTTGTTTTAATAGATTAATTCTGCTCTTTCCACATAATTGTTAGGTTGGCCGTTGAACACAAACTTGAGTTCAAAAGATAACTAGTGTCTGGGATTGTAACAGTGCAATTAGCAGAACAGTTATCTCCACACTGACGATTCTCGAATAGGATGAAACATATGTGTGTTGATAATAATTTAAAATATTTGTTTTAATAGATTAATTCTCCTCTTTCCACATAATTGTTAGGTTGGCCGTTGGACTCAAACTTGAGTTCAAAAGATGGTTTGTGTCTGGGGGTTGAACAGTGCAACTAGCAGAACAGTAATCTCCACACTGACGATTCTCGAAAAGGATGAAACATATGTGTGTTGATAATAATTAAAACTATTTATTTTGGTGTTATATAAAGATAGGTATATTTGTATAGGTATACATGGTAATGCATAGGATTCACCCCTAAACAAATTAACCGATCATTATCAGTTTGGAATACAACTTTTATGCGTAAAGAGACAAAATGTGGGTTATGTTTAGATTTATTTAGTATTATAAAAAAGGGTAAAAAGGTGTAATGTGGACTATTTTTGGTTTGATTTAGTTTACTTTTCGATTTTTGAACGATTTTCAGGAGGCCAGGGGTACACGTGCATTGTTTATTGACGCCATCTTATTTTTCATTCTAACTGAACACTGTGTTTTGTTTGGTTCGTTCTTGTAATAAATGCCCCAGAGTTTGAGTTTAATCCATAGTCATTCGACAGTAGTTGAACAAGATTTTCCTCAATTTCAATTTCTTCTGAAGCCTTAAATTTGCGACATTTGTAGAATAAAAAAAATGTAATGGATTTAAAGTTTAGTATATTTTGATTTTAATCTCTGTTAGGGAAATAAAAGTGGTGTAAGACTATTCCTGGTTGGTGAATTAATTTTACCCGCCCTGGAACGGGTATTTTTCTATTCTGACATCTTGTGGGATTTTAGAAGTTAGACCAAAATAGCATAACATCTTACATATCAATATTTTTTTATCTGTTTTTTATTTTTACATTTTTAAGATTTATTTGGCTTCAGTTTGTTTGAAAAATTATTCCGGCGAGGAACATTGTTACAATGGCGACAATCTTTATGACTTACATTATACGATTCACTATTGATAATTTATTTCCTTCTTTTCTTTTTTCTCTTCTGGATACTAATATTATTTTGTGACCACTTCGCGTGTTTCTGTGTATGTGCATTTTTTTCACATATACGTGACTTAGACATTTTTTTCTTTGTTTTAATTTTAATCCAAAGTAATAAAAAAAATAAAACCACTGAATCCCGGATAACGCCGAGTAGATACAACTACTTTATAATAAATAAACTTCTCTCCATGCTTCAGTCATGAATGTCCAACAGTCTTTTGTGTTATCGCCGTTCCATGATATCTAGGAATAATTTGCTGATTAGTCGGATATGTGATACGGAATGGGATTCACACTAACAGGACCGTAGTCCTCAGATCTATCAATGCAAAATATATTTTTTACGATCAAATTGACTCCTAATGAAAGTGTACATCTATTAAAATAAAAGTTTAAGCTATTTGCCGATGAATAAAAATAAAAATATAATTAATTGTATTTCTTCAGTGTAACTTAAAAGATTAAAGTAAATTGCGACTTTGGTGAGACTTATTTCCACCCAATCCCAGAGAAAATCAATGGTCCTTATCAGCGAGAAAGCAATGGTAAGCGACTGGTGCGATACCGCAAAGGTCATTTGCTGTGGTTACGGAAAGAGGTAACGACTACTAGAAATCTGGGTAGACTTGTTGTCACTCAGACTCCAGGAAATACCACTGGTTGTTGTCAGTGAACAATCACTGACGATGACCTTTGTGATAACTCCTAGTAAATAATAATAATAATAATAATAATAATAATAATAATGATAATAGCACACCACAAACAAAGAAACAGAAAATGCAAGAAACATCACTTTATAAGCCCCTCCCCCCCTAATAAATTACACTACCTCAACTGACACGACACAAAAATGAACCAATGGACAGAAATAGGCTGGCACCACACAACATATTTGCATAGAATCAACAAGGATAAGAAGACCGAGAAGGGACAGCACAAACCAGACCTCCACTGGAAGTGCAGAGACTGCTGGGACCTTTGGGAGGCTTATTGCCACCCAAATCCCAGAGAAGACCAATGGTCCTTACCAGCGAGAAATCAATGGTAAACGGCTGTTGCGATACTGCAAGTTTATTTGCGGTGGCTCTCGAAAAGAGGTGGAGAATACTGGAAATCTGGGGAGACTTGTTGTCACTCAGACTCCAGGGAATACCACCAATGTTAGTCATTCACCTGAGTTTTCAGTTTTAAAGTTATTGCTTCCGGGAAAACTGAATTTCGCCCAACCTTAAAAAATATAATGAAAACTAAATTTGTTTTAGTGTATTCCCGAGCAACGCTGAGTTTCGTGTCTTCCTTTTCTCCATCAAACATATACTACAAAGCAAATGTACTACTGTATTATGACACACACACACACCTACTCTATCGAGGGTATTGAGCACCTATCGATCTAACATATACAACTTACCAAGTTTACTTATTGCTAGACACACCGTCCCTATCAAGGATATTCTTCTTCTTTCGTGTGAATCAGATGATTCTGGTGTTGGCATTAGTTTCCTCGATGTTTTTCTAGTTAGACATATTTCTGGAAAGACATCGGGTACTTACGGGAAGGACCACGAGAAGGTTGCCAACATCCCTAAGTGAAAGTGGAACCGACTGGATTCGAACTTGGAACACCCAGGTCTTCAGTCCGTGTCGTTATCCACTTAACCGCCGTCACCTCCCATCAAGGATATTGATCACTTTCGATTCCGCATATACCACTGGCAAGGACTACTAATGCATTGTAGACACACTTGCTCTATTTAGCGTAGTGAGCACTTTCGGATTCAGTATATATCCATTACTAAGTGTAATATTTCATTTTTCCAACAAGATATGTGAAAATAACCCGAACGAAGAATCTCTTGATGTATTTCTTGCTAGTCGTCTTAGAATTTCTAAAGAATTAAAAAGAAACAACCTTCAATCGTAACAAAATCGCCATGTCTTATTTTTTTTAATATTTAGAGCACAGTTAGCAAGAAACGGCAATTCAATTTTCCCCGAAAAATCTTTTGTTCATTTAAATCTTACATATTTTTTTTATAACCAAACGTTCGTTCTTTCTATGCCAAAACGCTAAAATTGACAGAATTCTTGAAAGTTGATTTTATCCAAGGCTTCGTCTTTATTTCTACAGGCATCGCACACGTCAACCATTTTTTTGTATTTCCAAAGAAGAATCTTCCACCTGCTGGCATTCTGAAATAGGTTGGCGGAACGATCTCTTCGACTGGCACGAGTCTTTATGAAGGCTGAAGGATCTGACCAAATTTGATGCCATCTGCAATATCATCGCTTTAAGAATATTTAAATTAAATCTTTGAAATGAAAAAAAAACAAAAAAAACTGTTACGGCCCGGAAAGGTTTGATGGAAGGCATAACAAGAAATAAATTGATAAGAAGTTAATTTTAGAGCGATATCCCTGAAGAATTTAAATTTAAGAAATGTTTTGTACTAAAAAAATATTTCTGCCTCCGCCATTTTGATGTGATTTCGATTTCTGTTCAACTTTTATTTTGTATCGAATTCGATATATTTTTTCGTCAGAATTGACGGTTGTTTACTAAATTATCAATTTTTGCGTTTTATTTATCTATTTTTTGTGGTGTTATTGGTATTATTTTGAAAAAGAAGCTACTCTGGATACGAACGTCACTGAAAACACTTGGATGTGACCTGGCCTCTAACCACATTAACTAGCTGGGATACAACGAAACAGTTGTTAGTTGATGACAGTGTTGGATAATTGCCCTATGGGAATGGACGTATCTGTTGGAAATCGTTGGTTTGACTTGCGCGAATTAGTGCGGTTGACCCGTGCAGTCGAGTGCAGAATAAAGGCTGTTCTCACAGTCGGAGCTCACAGATGTGACAGGGTCACCGCGTAACGAGACCTCGGATCAAGGGTCAATGTGCACCTGCGATAGAGGCTGTGACGTCACGGGCTTTTGCGTGGGAAGCAAAGGGATCCGTGACGTCACTCGTTCTTCGTGAAAAAATATTAATATATTTACTATTCCATGATAAATGCCAGTATACTGAAATCATATGCTCTTAATATGGTTAAGATTAAAATTCATATACACTAAATATACAAAAGCAAGGAAATTCCCAAATTTTTACACTTTTATTGTCATTAAGGGTATGCGAGCACAACAGGGCTATGTATTTTACTGGTAGGAATTTTTCTTCAGCGCACCTCACACACTTCATCCACTCATGCATATAGATGTATACTGTAGTGATGTGATAATGAAGGGGTTTGGTTTATATGTAGTCATACCCTTAATTAATGACAATAAAAGTGTAAAAATTTCTGAATTTCCTTGCTTTTGTATATTTAGTGTATATGAATTTTCATCTTCACCCTATTAAGGGCATATGATTTCAGTATACTGGCATTTTTCATGGAATAGTAAATATATTAATATTTTTTTCATACAGACATGTACAGACGCGACACTGATATGACGATGTTTCGATCTGTAGTTAGTGGGTGTTTCAATATGAACAACTAACTGAATAGACTAACTTTTCGCCTGATGAGATCTTACTTTTGTAATAACGTTTTTAATTTTGGTTAGAATTTTAATTTTTGAATTATAATAAGTTTGTAATTCTTGTTGTAATCCTTATTTTAATTTTGATAGAAATCTATTAGATGATTGTAATCCTATAAAGTATCCAAAATGTAAGGCTTAAGCTTAAGGGATCCTATGAAGAAATAGAAATTCAGGGAATCTTGCTTAATTTGTGTTTAATGATTATGGATCGAATTCTATGCAAATCTGAAATATTTGAAATTTCAAATGAGCGTTAAAGACCATTTAAATATAGCCTTGTTCTACTTTAGATCAAGGGTGGGGCGAAGCCTCGAACGTTTCAGGTAAATTATTCACTAACTAACACAAAGTCGATCGGAAATACGATGGACAACCAACAAAGTCCGTGTCTATTGTTAAGAAGTGAGGACTTATCGATTACTAAGACACAACAACCCGGAGATCAGATATTCGGGAGTGATAGGTTTTTACTAGAGTTTTGACGACAATAAGTTAGTTTTACGACAGGCGACGGTTTACGGTAAAAAAGTCGACGATTCGTGAATCGGAGGAAAGGGAATCAGTTTGGATTCAACTCCGGACGAAATACAATCGAGCCGAGCAAACGATTAGATGAACTGATGGCCTCGACAGACAATTTAATCTCTGTTCACTAACGTGTACGTTTGGGATCCCTTTCGGTATCACACACAACGTATTTGAGTTTGTGTTGTTTCTTGTGAGTTGCGTTGCTTTTATTTGTTTTGTAAACCAGTGCTGGGCCAATTTTGACGACAATAATTTAGTTTTACGGCAGGCAATGGTTTGCGGCAAAAAGTTGACGAGTCGGGGCTCAGAATGAAGAGATTCAGTTTGGATTCGAATTCTTTCGAGAGCAGATCGCAGACACGGCTCGGCAAATATTTAGCAAGTGATGAGATCAGCTGACGACTTGAGTAACGACAATGTGGGTCTCGATAGTCCGCGACGATGTCACACACACACACACACACACACACACACACTCATAGTTTCAACTAACTTATACACAAGGTATATGTGTTCGTTCTTGTGAGTCTCGTTGCTTTTATTTGTTTTTTAAACGTGTAAACCAGTGCTGTGCCCTCGACGATTCGTCAGTGGAGAGACGACTCGGCTAGAACGACGATGAAGACAAGAAGAAAACCACGGCACACACAACGTTAGAGTTGATAGTCGTCGAGAGGAGCAGAATGGTTCTACAGCCAACCTTATCCATCTCTATACATCTGTGTTCCAAAATTTGTAATGATCAGTTTCTTAGTTTAGAAGTGAATCCTATAACTAAAACATAGAAACGTAACTAATTTTATACATATCGAGATTGCTTACGGTTGTATTTTTTATGAAAATCGCTCCAGACAAGGCATGAAGCCACTTGATGTAAGAAGCTAAAAATTACTACTAAAAGGTTAAAAACTAGCCAATCATTAGTGTCAGATGGATAGATTCTTACACAGAAAACACCAATTATTCCTCCTTTGTCAGAAACATTGATCATGGTATGTGTAATCTAAAAGACAAAATAAATGAAACAAGAGTTATGAAGCTGCCGGAAGTGAAACCATGGCCCACTTTCTACTCTCCGAAAAGATTAGTATTATATATAAAACATATACACATACGTAACCGATTGAGGTAGCAGTGAGAGGTGGAGACAGATGAAGAGAACAAAAAGAAGTGTTTGCTTACGGTTATATTATGCTGGCAACGAAATTCCCCCATCATTTTGTAAAAAAATCTTTAGAATTTGTTGTGTTTTTAAATTTTGCAATTTTTTTTCTAGTAAATTTCCATTAATTTATCTTCGTCTTCAGAGCGCCAAAATGGAATGTCAGGTTAAGAAAAATGAACATTTTCTACAGCTTGTTGCTGTTATTTAATTTTTGTCTTTTGGAATTCTACAAACGAGGTTTCGAGAATCTTGTTGTATGTCGGGAAGAAGTTGTAAAAATCAAAACAGAATAAATCATT
>OY744551.1:5866842-5886842 GCA_963556195.1 Sepiola atlantica
ACACTCATGAAAGTGGCGCGGCACCAAAAGGGGATTTGCTACATAGTAACTACTCCTGCCCGGACCGCGGCAGTTCTCTCAAACCACTTAAAACAACTGGTTACGGTCCCAAAATGTTATGCACATAGAAAGTTACCTTACAGATTTCTGCCTCCGCTGGTCGTGGGTTCGCTGACACACTCATCTTCAGTCAGACAGATCTCCATTCGTCGGTTCGTTCATTCAAACTCTGTCTTTCTTCCATACTGCTTTGTGGGATGTCGGATGCAATCGGCTATATTCGGCTATATTCTTCTACATCTTAGCCCATATCTGGCGATGTCACCCAGACTACGCATTGCAGAGCTCAGTTTAGTGACGTCTGTACATTGCGCGTCTTCATGGTGAACTGTCTAGAGAACTCATTTTTCACCAGCGGATCTTCAACGAATGTCATAACAGAACTCAACATCGCTTTTGTGTCTAAGCTTTTTGATCCGAGCGTTTCCTCTCGGCCAGTATGTCATGATTCCCAGAATGGCTCACTATGAGACATGTCTGTTTGTCCCAAATCACATATGCACTTAATTTGTACTGAATTCTATTTCTTTCACCCAGTTCATAATTCATACTAGCTACTTTACCCGTTTTCAAAATACAGGGCCCATCCTAATGTAACAGGTAGCCAACATCCTTAGTAGAAAGTGTTTCTGTGGAACGAACTGGGTTCGAACTCTGCACACCGTGTCGTTACCCAGTCACCTCATAAAAAGAATGTAACTCAGCCCTAGTGTCATTGAGATAATTTGTTGTATCAATTTTCTTTTTTCTTTGTAAACTATTAAAACCAATAAAGTTCACCAAAAACATTTTTCATTTTCGCTGAAGATCTCCGACATATTTTATTTTTAGTTGGCAATGAGTCAACAACAATTTCCCCCAAAGAATGTGTTCTTTTGATGTTAAAATGTCCATGACGTGATTAATAGTATTTTTCATTGGAATTGGCAAATGAGTCGTTATCCTTTTGACAGCAGGCAACATTTGTGAAGATGGCCCTTTGAAATTTGAAGGCAGAAGCTTCATTACATTAATGAGGCATTTGCCTCTTTGCGTTATAATTTCTTCATAAATATTCAATTCTGCTAATATTTTAGGAATGTATCAACTTTAAAACCATTGATTGAAGCGAGTAAATGATTTTTCCAATTTTCAAATATGATCGGCATATTTACATAGATGATGACGTATAATTTCGTTTTCATGATTTTAGTAAATAGTTCATCCCATTCAGTCATTTGTTTTAAATCAACGTTATATTCTACTTGGTTTTGAACCCACTAGTATATAAAACGGTTAGTTGAAAAAAAAAACAGGAAATGAAATTCATTTGGGATTTACGTTCAGTTTTTTTATGTTTTTTAAATTAATTTTTTTATTAAGATGCAAAAAAAAACTGTTGACAGAATTGGGTTAAAAAAAGTTTACTTATGTTCTCTTCCGAGCAAACTTTAATTATTTCAGAAATTGTTTAATTAATTGTCGCTTTTTTCACCATTTTTCAAAAGCAAAGGCCAGTGTCTTTCTAAAATAGTAATGTCATATAAAAACCTCCAATTTATTTATCTTCCTCCCACAAGGTAAGATGCGACACAAGGTCGGGAAAGTGGGAATTGTAAAAGCCAGCGCCCGAGAAGGTGAGCACTCTGGCCTTCAAAAAATACCTGAGCAGCCCCGTCGGCATTCCCATGTAGGAGCGCCTCAGGCAGTAAGCAATAAACTTACTCCTCCCCAAAGAGGGGAGGCAAAGCCTGGGAGGGTTGACCTCTTAGAACTGCACAGGACAGACCCATAGACCGGCGTAAATCAAGCCCCGAAGGCCAAGACAATACCAGTTTATGGGGTGCAGTATCCATCGGAACAGATACTACACTTTGATCTGGCCAAAAGGCCTCCAACTACACACATCTCGTAATTGGTTCATTTTCAACGAGAATTGATAAATGAGCCACGCTCCTTTTGAAAGCGGGCTCAATTTAGAAAGATGATCCTTTGAAATGTTGAGCCGCGAGATTTATCACATTAATAAAGAAGTTGACTCTTTGTATTATAATTTGATCGTGAATATTCAATTTTATCTAATATATTAGAAACTTTAAAACTTCAAGAACATTGATTTAAGCCAGTCAAATATTTATTCCAATTGTTAAATGCTAGGAAATATACGATCCCCCTGACCTCATATTTGGCGAGGCTGGGAGCATGATATCAGGATGAACGAACTACATAAATTGAGCCGCTCCTCAAAGAAAGACGTTATAACTAAGACGATGTTATCAAATTGTAGTATCGGTTCTCTTAATATCAGCGCCGGAAGTTTTCATGTAATTATCTCCCTTTGAAACTCAAAGTTTTCAAATGTTGTTAAAAAGCTGTCTCTTTAATTGATTGCATTAATAATTAAAATAATATTATTATCGATGAAAATATTATAAATCTATGAACTAATTTGACAATACCAATTATAAATGTATATCATAGAATATTAATTTACTAAAAACTTTAAAATAATTAAATAGATTAATTATTAAAAATAATAATAAGGAATTAGAACGCCATAGAATGCATTTTAGTTTTATTAACTTTTTTTTCAATTTAATTTTCGAAAATATACCTCATCATCAGAATTACTAAATTTCAAAATAAAGATATATACAAAATACTTTTCTTTTCTTTTTTTTACAATTTGAACCGCCACGTGCCGTCCCAAAAAAAGACTCTCATCGATATTCGTTCATCAACATGGAATTGATAACACCAAAAAACAAGATGAGGACTGAAAAAAAAAAAAAAGAAGGTATTTTAATAATTCTTTATTTTGAAATTCAGTAATTCTGATGATGAAGTATATCTTCGAAAATTAAATTGAAAAAAAAAAGTTAATAAAACTAAAATGCATTGTATGGCGTTCTAATTGCTTATTATTATTTTTAATAATTAATATTTCCATGTATACAATGCTTTCTTACAAAGGACAACATCTCTTATTAATTAAATAGATGTTTATTAGAAAATTAAAAAGAAAATAAATATGCAAATGTGCAAAAGTGAGTTTTGTTTGGCGGAGTTTAGGGAGTACTATAGATACTGTATCATTATATTTAAGTTTAAAGGTTTTGATGTTAATATACTCAGGAAAGGTTCGCATTTATTTATATTATATTATATTATGGCCCTTTTTTGGTATTTAAATTTAACCGGTATTTAAATTTAACTGGTATTTTCTGCGAGACTAAATCTTACAGCCACCTTCATATGCACGCTTGAACTTGAGTTGAACACGGTTCTGAAGAAGGGAAGATTTCCCGAAAATTAAAAAAAAATATTATATCATACGGAATTTCAACCAGACCATCTTGATACAGGTATTACATAACATTGTAACATTGTGTAGATAGACAGATATATATGTGTTTTGAAAGGGGAAAAAACAACAAAAAATAATAATAAATATATATGTGTATGTACACATTGTATTAAGGTTGAAACTAATTCATTTGTTCCACCATTATATGTCTTATTTGCTCCAACTTGTGTCTATCCGTCACACCTCTGCATTGTATTGCCTTCTAAGTATCACATTTCAATATATATATATATATATATATATATATATATATATATATAGATATGTGTAGATAAACAGATATATGTGTGTTTGTGAAAAAAAATAAATAATAAATAAATAAATAACGTCGTAAGATCGTGACGTGTTTTTGACCCCTCAGGGTTAATACCACCAATATGAGGAGGAAGAAAAGTAAAAAAAAACACTATAAGACAGTCTCGATTGAGAAAGTTGTATTTTACAACGAAAAATTCGCGAAAAAAAAAAGATTAAGTAAATGAATTTTTCATTTAAAATTTGCAAAATTGTTGATTTTCAAAATATTTCACTTTAATAAATATATACTTGTGTCTATCCGTCACACCTCTGCATTGTATTGCCTTCTAAATATCACATTTCTAATAATAAACAATGCTTCAAGCAAACTACGTTTAAAAATTGTGACAGACTGAGAGACGGACGGAAGCAAAAAATCTCTATTCATATAAGAAGATCACCAATCGAGACACATAGTATCTCATCATCTTCTTAAGGGTTTTTGACCACTCCTAGAAGCGGAACCATCTCTGGTTTCCGTCCACTTTGTTTTGCCACGTAGGACCTCGTTGGCTATCGAGGGCGTCTCTTCACCGAGTGTCTGGCATTCCTCTTTCTCTTTTCCATTGCCTCGCGATCCATTCTGTCGGTCTAGATGTCAACCTGTTGTCTGTATATCTGGAAAGGTGACCGTATCAACTATGTTTAGCCGTTACTATAGTGACAATGAATTTGCTGCCTGGTCCAGGTGTTTCTTTTTCTTTTACGTAGACTGATGCTGAGCAGAATGCGTTCCATTTTGCATTGTGTCACTCTTAGCTTTTCTATTGCTGCATTATGAAGTACTCATGTTTAAGTAACATATGTCATAACAGGTATGATGTATTCATTGAACACTTTCCGTTTAATGTTTATAGTGGACTTTCTAGTTCGTATTCAGATTGATGCACAATTAGATTATAGCAGTAAAACACACAAGAAAAGAAACACTTATGAATATACTTACTTATCAGTGGAATAAATTAATGTAAACAGAAAATTACGGAAAATTATCGGGCACTATTTCAGTAATAAATAAAATTCATTTCTTACTGATATTTCGTGTTTAAGCTAATGCATCGTAGAAGATTATCTCCCTTCTTCTAATATGAAGATGACAAACGGTCTTATGACTCAGAGTCTGTTGACTCCAAATAGTTTTACCGTTTCAACGTCTCTATTCGCACGCGCTGCCAAAATCCTTTCTTTTTCCAAATAGTAAGCACGTGCCAAAAACATCCCGTTGTGCGTTCTTTTTTTCTATGTCATTCAAGAAATCTTAACATCTTTTTCCCCTATTTTCTTTTTCACACACACACGCACACATACACATACACACACACAGACACACACACACACACACACACACACATATATATATATATATATATATATTATGATATATATATATATGTGTGTATGTGTATTTATGCAAATATTGCTAAAAATATCAGAATTAATCTGTTTAATTATTTTTTTATTTTTTCAATTTTTCTGATGCTCTTTTTTGTATTAAAATGCAAAAGAAAAATTATAAATGTTTCATAGGTTTTACGAAAATTTCCGATTCTTTCGTCGAATCCTTCTCAGGTTTCAAATAGGTATAATTAAACAGACGAATTCTGTTATTTTAACAATGTTTACATAAAGGAGAAAATGCTGCTTAACTAAAGACAATATATATATATATATATATATATATATATATATATATATATATATATAGTCTCGGAAGTTTCTCAACCATTAAAACTATTTAAAAAAAAGGAAAAAAAAAACAACTTATTGTCCCAAGTCTTCCAGTGGAAAATCACTCATGTAAGTCAATTTATTTTTTACAGTTATTATATTAGTTAGTTTCTAACACTATTTTAAGGGATCATCAGTTGTTTACCATGAAAAACTGTTTCGGGAATTTATATATATATATATATATATATATATATATATATATATATATATATATATATATATATATAATGAACAAATGCGAAGTATTTTTCCATTTATCCTAACTATGTTTATATCAAAACACGTAACGCTTATTTAATTAAATTGTACATTTAAGTATTTTCAAATACATTATATATACCTAACGGAACACTGCGTAAACATATTGATTCCGATGCTTCGTTTGAATAATAAGTTAATAAACACTATAATAAATAAATATTCACAATTTATTTTTATTTTCGTCCTACAGTTTCCTTATTTGTATTCAAAAGTTTTGCTCATATTAATGTTATTATTATTAGTAGTAATATTAATCTCAACGATTTCATGAAAAACATTCAAAATGATTATTTTGAAATTTGAATGATAACTTCCGGTCACGTTTAAGCATGCGTATATTTACACGAACCAACAACTTAGATTACCTGGAATAATTTATTTTTAAATATAAACTCTGCATTGAACGTAATAACTAACAAAGCCTTTCTTTAGATATACACTTTATATTTAAAACTAAATTTGGTGTTCGTAGAATTTGGTATATTCGGACTACTGTTCTCATTTTAGGTGTTTTTATCACAACGTTTTGTCCGATGTAATCTCCAAACTACTTCAGGTGTACTTTGTCGAACTCTGGAATCTTTCTGTCGAACTCGGGAATCTGAAGGGAATTTCGAACGGAACATTTTATTAAATCCACGGGGTACCATGCTCTCGTTCCATATGCCATGCCTGAGAGAAGTCTTCAGTAATACAGGGTTCCGTTACAAAATTTCGTCCATATTTCCGAGTTCGACAGAAAGATTCCCGAGTTCAACAAGGTACACCTGAAGAAGTTCAGAGGTCACATCGGACGAAACGTTGTGGCAAAAACACCCAAGACGAGAACAGTAGTCCGAATATACCAAATTCTACGAATTATCAACCCTCATCTTAAAAATTCCGAAGCACATCATTTGTTGTTGTTTTTGACGAAAACTACAGCGATGCCCATTGAATATGATTATATTAGCTATAATGAAGAAAAAGAAATATACCCCGAACTTTAAAATTAAAAAAAAATAAATTCATATTTTTTTGAACCTTAATTAATTTATTTTCTGTTTTCTAAATGAATAAATACGAATATTGTTTTCCATTTATCCAAACTATATTTATATCAAAACTCCAATTAATTGAGGGAGGAGAAATAGTAATAACAATGGTTATACTCAGAGACTTCCATAATTTTAACGACACACATTGGAAAATTTGTAGATTGACACCTTCAGCAAAATTATACCATTTACAAAAAAAATGCGAATTTACTTTTTAAGGTAATTTTAACTCATTAGGAGAGTAGACTAATATATTTTAAACACTAACCCTAACCCTAACCCTAACCCTAACCCTAAGTCAGAGTGACAAGGTTGTAAAACCACACGCAATCGCCTTAAAGAATGGCTCTTGACACCAAAAATAATAACCCACCCAATTTATATCCAATAGCAACAAAAATAGTTAAATCCAAAAACCATGAATAAATATTTGAAGATATAAAGAATTAGAAGCATAAATTTTTTTACCAAAATAACCGGATTCGGCATTGAATAACCTGAAAAGGGTTGATATGCCGTAAAACTAAACAACCAAACAAAACACCATGAATAAATACTTGAAGATATAAAAAATTAGAAGCACAAAAACTTTTACCAAAATAACCGGATTCGGCATTAAATTACCGAAAAGGGTTGATATGCCGTTAAACTAAACAACCAAATAAAACACCATGAATAAATATTTGAAGTTATAAAGAATTAGAAGCATAAAAACTTTTACCAAAATAACCGGATTTGGCATTGAATAACCCGAAAACGGTTGATATGCCGTAAAACTAAACAACCAAATGAAACATCATGAATAAAAAACACCATCAATAAATACTTGAAAGAATTTGAAGCATAACACCTTTTACCAAAATAACAAGATTTGGCATTAAATAACCCGAAAACGGATGATATGCCGGGAAACAAAACAACTAAACTAAACACCATGAATAAATGTTTGAAGATATAAAGAATTTGAAGCATAACAACTTTTACCAAAATAACCGGATTCGTCATTGAATAACCAGAAAAATGGTTGATATGCCGTAAAACAAAAAAATGTAATAATAAAAGAAGAGAAAAGATCTCAAATTTGTCTCCAACGCTGTAATAAATAAAATAGTTTTGTGATTTATTTGTGTTTTGTTTTGTTTTGTTTTGTTTTGTTTTGTTTCTACCTAATCTAAATATTAATGAGATATCAAGCAAAATCCGTTGTCATTCATTTTTTTTCTCTCTTTCCCATTGGAATTTCCGACGATTAATTCCGGGTATATTCGCTTTGACCAGGAAAACGGAATAGAAGCCGACATGTCGGACGATAAGGAATTTAAAATTTTAATGAGGAAAACATCTAGGCCGCCTCGGAATGTGATTGACAGCGCATAATAATCAGTCTTGCCTTCCTCATTGTGGACGTTACCCTAACCCTAACCCTAACCCAACTCTAACACATTGCGTCGTCATGAAAAGACACGTTGAGCCGACAAAGTCGTACAAATTTCGACGTAATGTTTTGCATCGATAAAATAAACGGACTCGTTTGTTTTTTATTATCTTCTTATATAAATAGAGAGTGTGTCTGTCTGTCTGTCTGTCTGTCTGTCACAATCTTTCTGTCTGTCACAATCTTTCTGTCTGTCACAATCTTTTTTAAACGTAATTACTATATTGAGGAATTTTCTCATTTCTCAATATATCAGAGATCTGAACTAATTCTAGTAATTGAAACACGCATTAATAATAAAAAAAAAATCCCTATAAATAAGCCGATGCCATGACCAGAAATCGAAACCGAAACCTTTAGTCTGAGGTTCACCAACTGAGTTATTTGGACTCTATTATAAATAAAAGTTAAAGGTTAAAGTTTAAAGTTTAAAAAATAACCATGGCAAAATAATTATTGCTTTAGCGTGACATCATATATGTATGATTTACGTCATGTTTCAAAACATGAATTACAACATAAGCGATAATAAAAAAAAACTAAATGAATGGGCAAACTTTATCAATAGCGTTCGGAAATGATTTTAATAGTCCAAAACAATGTATTTTTCTTTTACTACATATTGGTGTTAAAAACAATTTAATATTTAATATATACTAGAATTTGGGCCGCAAATCCCATAATTCTCGTTTATTTAAAAATGATTATACTAGTAAGAAGTAGAAACACATAATTTCGTTAACAATGATGCAAACACAACCAGCAAGGTTATCCGGCATTGCCCGGCGGCATTGATACCAACATAGAAAAAAATAGGGCTTTTTTTTGTACTGATGGTTCACAGTTACTTAGGGTCTGGGGGGGCCACTCGATGATAAGGGTCAAAACGATATTGGCTTCTACTATGGTCATCGTCACGAGGGGATTTGAAACTGGGTTGAATGGGAATAATATGACTTGATTTTCAAAAAGGATGACTCGGCAATAATTTGTTTACATTAAACTTGAAGGCGACCAGGCAGAAGTCGGTTGAGAAACAGACTCGTGGTTTCTTGTTCCACGGAAGGGATGTTCTACGAAAGAAACTTTGTTCATGGAAGTTCCGTTTGTTTACTGTACAGAGAGAGAGAGAGAGATAGATAGATAGAGAGAAAGAGAGAGAGAGAGAGAGAGAGAGAGAGAGAGAGAGAAAGGGATTTTTTTTAGCTGTGTTTGTAGTTATACGAATGTGGCTGTGGACGTTCAACAGCAGGTCGGGTAGGGGCTGACCAAGGATTGGAGCTCAGTCGAGCACCTACCATAAACATAACGATACAGTAATGAGAGGCTAGCAGCATCTCTTATGTGTTAAAGAGACTGTAGGAACGAGAAGAGGTCACCCCATCCTCATCAGATTTCGAAGTCGATGTTGTCCCCTGTCAAGGCAAAAAAAGTGATCCGAGCGACACAATCTAGATATGATAGCAGTACCTCCCCATTTTAGGACAGAATATCGCTCATACAGGTAAAGGATTGCATCAAGAGTCAGGTACTTTCTGGAGCGATAGAAGGATTTAAGCAGTTTTAAAGCAACTGTAGAAACAGACTTGATGTAAGTCTTCCGTTTCAAGTCGCGGGTAAATGTAGTCGTAACAGCTTACTAAAGAATGGGACCTTATCGAAAGGGACTTTCTTTCAAGTAATTTATGTTTAAAGTTTATGTGTTAAACTTTATGTATCAAAATTTATGTGTCAAAATTCATGTTTAAAATTTATGTGTCAAAATTTGTGTCAAAATTTGTGTGTCAAAATTTATGTGTCAAAATTTTTGTCAAAATTTATGTATCAAAATTTATGTGTCAAAATTTATGTTCAAAATTTGTGTCAAAATTTGTCTCAAAATTTTTTAAAAAATTCATGTGTCCAAATGGGTGTCAACATTTATGTGCCAAAACTGGTGTCAAAATTTGTGTAAAAATTTATGTGTCAAAATTTGTGTCAAAATTCATGTCAAAATTTATGTGTCAAAATTTATGTGTCAAAATTTATGTGTCAAAATTTATGTGTCAAAATTTATGTTCAAAATTTATGTGTCAACATTTATGTGTCAAAATTTGTGTCAAAATTTGTGTCAAAATTTATGTGTCAAAATTTGTGTAAAAATGTATGTTCAAAATTTATGTGTCAAAATTTATGTTCAAAATTTATGTGTCAAAATTTGTGTCAACATTTATGTGTAAAAATTTATGTGTCAAGATTTATGTGTCCAAATTTATGTGTCAAGAAAAAATAATGATCCATAAGTATTACTAGCACTTTAGATTCGTAGTCGAATAACCCAAACATATAAACAGGTGACAAACACATATAAGCAAAAGACTGGAGAAAAGAAGAGAATTAAAAATATCATATATTCTCTGAATATCAGAAGATTGTGGGCATCACTTTTTGAGCCGACTTTTAGGATTTAAAGTTTATGGGTTCTGAAGATCCGGTAGGAGCAATTGCTTTGACATTTTTTTGGAATCAGGATCATACTGGTAAATCAAAGTTTCATCTCTGGTGACAATTTTCGCCAGAAATAGCTCTTCGTCTTCTTACAATTGTAATCATGATGATGAAGATTGTAATCATGACGATGAAGAGAAATCACTTCGAAGATTCTGTTGATAAGACCGCAACGCCTTTGAAACCGTAAACACTTTCACATTCTTGTATTTACCTTCTGAAAATGCGAAAATATAAAACAAAGACCACAGATAATAGAATATCTACATATAAAAACTAAACTAACATAATCCGAACCCTAACCCAAAGCGTAAAACTAAAATTATCATAAGCCTAACCCTAACCCTAACCCAAAGCGTAAAACTAAAATTATCATAACCCTAACGCTAACCCTAACCCAAAGCGTAAAACTAAAATTATCATAACCCTAACCCTAACCCTAACCCAAAGCGTAAAACTAAAATTATCATAACCCTAACCCTAACCCAAAGCGTAAAACTAAAATTATCATAACCCTAACCCTAACCCTATCCCAAAGCGTAAAACTAAAATTATCATAACCCTAACCCTAACCCTAACCCAAAGCGTAAAACTAAAATTATCATAACACTAACCCGACCCCTTACCCTAATCCTAACCTAACCCTAAACACCCAATTAATAAAGTTAATTTCGATAACAGCGAAAACTACATTTAATACGAATACTCTATTCTTGTTTATGTTTAATTGTTCGGGCGTAAAAAAGGTCATGTCGTAATTAAGTTTACCTGATTTATATATATATATATATATATATATATATATATATATATATATATATATATATAAATTTTATTACATATACATATATATATATATATATATATATATATATATATATATATATATATATATATATATATATATAATAAACTTGTTACAAATATCCAAGGGGCATAACTCCGAAGGAAGTTGATACCGGGTTCATGAGAGTTCTCAATTAAAATTCAGAGCAAAATATATTTTGTTGATGGTTTTATTCCATGGAATAAAACCATCATATATATATATAACAGATGGCTTGTGTCTGAGTATTGTTCCTTGCTTTTTTCGACATACGTGCGGTAGCCTCTGTGTAGCTTAATTGTCATGAATATATTTTCATAGCTTAAAGGCAGTACTAGCGTCATTTTGGTTTTTAGTTTGTAGATTTTCTATTATTTGTGGTCTTTGTTTATTATTTTCGCATTTTCAGAAGGAAAGTACTAGAATGCAAAACGTGTACGGCAAATTCATCTACCAATTCACGCCTTAAACTGGAAAATATATAACATATGGCTTGTGTCTGCATATTTTTCTTTTCTTTTTCGAGATACCTTCTTAATTTTCGAGTTTAAGGCGTGAATTGGCAGATGGATTTGCCGTACACGTTTTGTATTCTAGTACTTTCCTTCTGAAAATGCGAAAATAATAAACTAAGACCACAAATAATAGAAGATCTACAAACTCAAAAGCAAAATAATTCTAACCCTTACCCTAACCCTAACCATAACCTTAACCGTTGAAATAAAATCATCTTAACCCTAACCCTTACACTAACCCTAAAAACACCCAATTAATAAAATTAATTTAAATAACAGTTAAACATCCTAAAAAGTATCTCATATAGAGATAGTGTTAACTCATGGAAGGGGTCCCCTTGATTTCTGAGAATTTCGACTGAAGTAAAATACAAAGAGAGACAAGCCGCGCATGCGTGGTCCCCCTCTGTATGTGACGAGTGTAAAATGCAATAAATTTGAGCAATTTGGGGCATTTTTGACCCCCTTTGACCCCCTCGGGGCGCAAACCAGAATTTTTCTGAGGTCAAGGATGCTTATTTTATATTCAGAACAATTGCCTCTACATTTTGCCCAAGTTTCAGAAAAATTGAATGGATGGATCAAACGTTATGGGTGAAAAGGGTCATTTTTTGCCATTTATGAGGGCTTTTGACCCCCTGGGGCGCGAACCAGATTTTTTCCAAGGTCAGCGATACTTATTTGCAATTAGGAACAATTGCCTCTACATTTTGGCCAAGTTTCAGAGAAATTGAATGTATGGATGAAAAGTTATGGGGCAAAAAATGTAATTTTCGGTCATTTCGAGGCCTTTTGACCCCCTGGGGGCTAACCAGATTTTTTTTCAAAAATCGGAGAATGTAACTTTCAAACCTGACGAAAGTTACAACTTCTTGCAAAATTTCAGAGAAATTTCAGAAAAATTGAATGTATGGATCAAACGTTATGGGAGGAAAGGGTCATTTTTTGCCATTTTAGGGGCACTGTGACCCCCTGGAGGCGCGAACCGGATTTTTTCCAAGGTCAGCGATACTTAGTTTCTATTAGGAACAATTGCCTGCACATTTTGGCCAAGTTTCAGAGAAATTGAATAGATGGATGAAAAGTTATGGGGCAGAAAATGTCATTTTTTTTCCATTTCGGGGCTTTTTGACCCCCTGGGGGGATAACCAGATTTTTTTTTTTAAATCGGAGAATGTCACTTTCTAACCTGACCAAAGTTACAACTTCATGCAAAATTTAAGAAAAATTCAATGGATGGTTGCGCATAAAAATCCGGACGGACACACACGCACGGAAATGCCTCAAAACATAGGTCTCACAATTTTTTTAATCGGGGGACCAAATATATATATATATATATATATATATATATATATATATATATATATATATATATATATATATATATATATATATATTATACTTAGCCCCTTTAAGAAATTAAAGTTGAGCACTCTCGGGGAAGTTAAAAATAGACTGTCAAAAAGCTCTAATGCAAAGTTCCGAATACGTTCGTCGAACACTCTCGACTAGTCTTCTATCTGTGCCCGCTTCTAGGTACATATAGATCTTAATTTCCCTAAATTACGTGACAGTTTCCGTGGGCCGAGTAGATATGGCTGACTCTGTGTACCGGGTTCGCGCCTCCCGACCGTCTGAAATTGTTACTTCCCTGCACTGATGAGAGCAATAAGCTTGAAACGCTAGCGTCTGTAGGTATAAATAATTTAATATTTATTTATAAATATATATATATATATATATATATATATATATATATATATATATATATATATATATATATATATATATATATATATATATTGGTACAGAAAAATTAGTACAACATTCGCTGGGATTTTTCCTGCTATATTACAAAGAAGTTTATATATATATATATATATATATATATATATATATATATATATATATATATATATATATATATATAAAACAGTGCCTGTGTGTATAATGTTTGTGTTTCTTATCGAAAGGAAGGTTAGAGAATCTTCATGAATTCTTAATACGAATACTCCATTAATACTACAAACAATAGAATCGTTCCCGCCAAAACCATCACTAAATTATAGAAAATACATGTTATTTATACGATAGTCATCCATAACGATGGCTCCAAAAAGATCCGAAAGTACAAAGGTACACAACGAGTACGGCAAATTCATCTGCCAGGATGTAAGTTACTAGACCTCACAGCGTATGAAAATATATTTATGGCAAGTAAGCTACACAGAAACGTTCATGCCTGATGTTTTCAATGGCCAATGATGATACGGAGATATCACTTCGAAGATTCTGTTGATGAAACATTAACATGTATGTGTAGCTTACTTGCGATAAATATATTTTCATGCGTTCTTCTTCTTTTTTTTTTGCTTAACATAGTTCACTCCAAACAAGGCAGACCGCCACTGTAGACTTAAGGGGCTACTGGGAAAAAGGTTGAGAGTTTTTTTAGAGGGGGATTAACCTAAATTGGGAGCTGTGCAGCGAGATGTCTGTTTACATTAGTTTGAAACTTCTGCATGTCAGTACCGTCAGGAAAACAGAGAGCAGGGGAGAGTTTCAGAGTAAAGCAGCACGAGGAAAGAAGCTTTTGGAGTAGAAAGCTCTTCGGCATCTGGGGACCTCCACAGTGAATGGATGCGATTTGGCAGATTATCGGATTGGTCTAGTGAATTTGCGTCATTATTGTCGAAAGTGTTCGACGCTAGAGCTGGTGAATTCTCTAAACAGACGGATTTTTCCTTTGATGTTTATTAGTTTTGACAAAGGGAAGATTTTCCCGAAATATTAAATAAATAATTTTTCATAATAACCCGGAAAACACACAAACAACAGACACCACACTTGCTGTTATGTCAGATTTTAAGAAAAAATAAATAGTAAGTCACATTTCGATTCATTATTTTTGTTCCTTCCAGCTAACAACCTATCCGACATTCTGCATTGGCTTCAGCCTTCTGAACATATTACTACTATTCACAGCAATGCTTCAAGCAAACTACTATACTATCTCTCTCACACACACATATATATATATATGTATATATATATATATATATATAGATATATATATATATATATATATATAGAGAGAGAGAGAGAGAGAGAGAGAGAGAAGGGGGTTGTGTAGCTTCAGTGCAGTTCCAACGAGAGAAAAAAGTATATTTAAAGACTTGTGCTTACCAACGCTAGTAAAAACACTTTTTCAATAAGTATTTATTATCTTATCATTTTAACATTTTAAGTTTCTTTTAAATATAATTTCATAACGCGTTTCGAGCATTTATCGTTTATCCATTATGCTCTCTTCAGATGTAAATTACATTTGATAAAAGTATTTCATTTGAGAAAACATTTCATTTTTCTTTCATTTAAAAGTGTCTGTTCTATTTGACAGAAAAAATGTTTGTTCCGTTTGACAGAAAAAATTGTTATCTTGTTGAGATAAAAATATATTCCGTTTAGCAAGTATTTGGTCATTTGAGTACACTTGTGTTTTAGGTTTTATTGCTTTAATTGCTGTCAGTCGAATCTGTATGGTATGTGTGTGTGTGGTCATTCCTGGTCATTCATGACGGTGTCCCTGCTGGGTTCACACATGAATGTGGATGTGTGGGTGGTTGGGGGTGAGGATGTTTGCTTGGGTTTGAGGAAAGAGAGAGAGATGAGTAGAAAAGAGGATGGGTGAGTAGATAGATAGGTAGGGAGGGAGAAAAAGTGAGAGAGGGGGGGAAGAAGATTGAAGGAAGATAGAAATATAAATAAAATTATAGAAAGAGATATATGTATATATAGATAGATAGATAGAAAGATAGATAGATAGATAGATACACACATTCATATTATTTTCTGCATGTATTCATGAATACACTCACATGGGGTATGTATTCGTTCCATGTGTGAGGGTGTGCAAATGCACACGTGTCCGAGTGCAGATGGGTTACTGTTTATACATGTGTTCGTACTTGTTTTTATATGTCTGTGGTGTGATTTGTCTTATGATTTATTTAATGGTGGGTTGAATTTGGATATGAAGATGTTTTCTTGTGTTAGGAGGTATGAATAGTTCTGAGTTTGGAAAATGGGTTATATCTGGAATTTTCCACTGCTATATATATATATATATATATATATATATATATATATATATATATATATATATATATATATATATTAAATTCCCGAAACAGTTTTTCATGGTAAACAACTGATGGTCCCTTAAATAATGTTAGAACCAAACTAATATAATAACCGTAAAAATTAAATTGACTTACATGAGTGATTTTCCACTGAACGACTTGGGACTAAATATTAAAAAAAAAATTTTTATATAGTTTTAATTGTCGAGAAACTTCCGAGACTATATATAAAGAGCAGGAAAATAAAGATATAATGTATACCTTTAATATAGAAACTATCATAAAAGATAAAGAAGAAAGAGTAAGTATATAAACAAATATATATTTATATATATATATATATATATATATATATATATATATATATGTATATATATATGTATATATATATACACATATATATATATATATATATATATATATATATATATATATATATATATATATATGGGAAGAATGTTGTAGTTTGCTTGGAGCATTGTGTATAGTGTAAGAATAATATTTTGGAGGCGATAAAAATGCGTTGTTAAAGTGACACACATACGACACGTGGAATCGTAAAAACAAAGTGACAATACTGAAAAGTCAATAATTTTGAAATTTTTTTTGCCAAAAGCCGGCTTTTGGCAAAAAAACACACTCCAACGAGTGGCTGTATTTATTTTATTTCTGAGGATGAGGGATACCCTCGAAAATTAAAAAAAAACATAATAATTAAAAGGACACACTCCAACCTAACACCACGGTCAACGATACACTGGTAAATAAAAAATTTTTTTGAAAATTATTGACTTTGTTATCGCCTCCAAAATATTATTCTTATATATATATATATATATATATATATATATATATATATATATATATATATATATATATATATATATATATATATTCATTTCTGTTGTTTTTTTCTCACTGTCATGCGGATGCTTAACCTTCACTTACCTTATAATATTATATGCTTATACTTGGAATAAAAATATATATATATATATATATATATATATATATATATATATATATATATATATATATATATATATATATATATATATATATATACGTACGTATAAATTAATAGTTCGAATGCAAAACGCGAGAAACGCCATTTTCAACATTACAAAGCTATCGCTACAAAAAGTGTTGCATTTTAACACTGGACCACATTCCCAAATCATGTTTCACATAATATGATACCAATATAATTTCTCCATGTTTTTAATTAAAATAAGCTTTTGTCGAATTCTAGGTTTAATATATAAACTGGTTTATTGTTTAATATATAAACTGGTTTATTGTTTAATATCTCAGTTTAAGCACATCGGATTTATTGCGTTTTGCGTTCGAACTCTTCATATATATATATATATATATATATATATATATATATATATATATATATAAACTAAATGTATTTGTGTATGTCTGCGTGTGTGATGTGTGTGTGCTCCTTATAGAAAGAAATTTTAAATAATCTACATGCAACCTAAAAGTGTATTCTCATGTAGAATTTACTGCGGAAGACAATGGAGGTGTTTCCGAATCTCTAAGGACACTCCTAACTGTGACTCGGAGCGCATACCACATTTGTCACTTATCTATAGAAATATTATCTTAAAGTGTTAGGCTTATGAAGTTAGGTATGTGTCTACTTTTTTATATTTGTATGCGATTAACTTTTGAACTAATTAACCGAACATTATAATTTTTTGAACAAAGTTACGAGACGTAAAGCGTTCAAATATGGGCAAAATTTAATTCAACCTTTTTTTAAGCAAGAGGGTGTAAGCAGGTGGTTGAATCCCTTTTGTGGAAATGTTGATGCCTCCGATTTCTGTGACCCTTACCCTTACCATAACCCTCACCCTTTATGACGAATTAGATACACCAATTTCTGTGAAAATTTGACAATACACACTAGACATACATTATTAAATATTCTCTTTATTCCTGTTTATTTCGGGGTATTTAAAACTTATTTAGGGGGCATACATTTTGATGGCTCCGATTTCTGCGTTTTGTATTCGAATTCTTCACACACACACACACACACACATATATATATATATATATATATATATATATATATATATATATATATATATATATATATATATATATAGTAAGCAATGAAAATATATATGGCAATCAAGCTACACAGAGGCTCCCGTGTTTCATCCCCGGGGTGAATCGTCAGGTTAAATGCATGGAGTTATTTTTGTCAGGTGTTTTTATATACATGGCTTGCTAGTTAACCAATCAGATTCGTTGTTGTTCCCTCAGCCAATCGTTGGGCTTCCCTCGAACAAAGGCATTGTTGGTGACGCTCCTATTTTTGTTAACAATGGATTTTCCTATATCCTGTTTCCTTTGTTTTGTCAATACAGTGGGCGAATTTATTTTAACACGTGGTTTCTAGTATTTCTATTTTAGGTTTTAAATTTTTTATTTATTTATTTATTTTTATTTATTTATTTATTTTATTTATGATCATCCTAAGGTGAATTTATTTCTGTGTAAACAGCTGTTTGCTATTTCACTTCTAGAATTTAATAGGTTTCGGCGATCTTTAAAATTTAGGATTTCGTATTTTTCATTCAGGCATAATCTACACGGTCGTCTAAGTTTCTACATGTACTGGCCTGTAGATTATGCCTGAATGAAATATACGAAATCATAAATTTCGTGTAGCTTGATTGCCATATATATTTTCATTGCTTACTACCTAGCTCTACTTACGTATCGAGCACTGTTGAAGTTAATACTGAAAACTGACACATAAAAAATTATATCTCCTTATAATATTTTATGTGGATACATGAAGTACTAATATATATATATATATATATATATATATATATATATATATATATATATATATACATTCATTTCTGTTGTTTTTTCTCACTGGCATAAAGCGGATGTTTAACCTGACGTAAAGATTCAATGATCACTCAGCCAGCCAATCAGCGATCGAATAAAACCAGCCAACTGAATCTTCGGATCTGCTCGACGAACCAGAGCGTCGAAAAATTCTGATGAATCAATTCACGCTCTCCCCCCCCCCACACACTAAATCACCTTACCCTACACCCCCACTCCACACCCCGAAGCTGAATGTGAAAAGTGTGATCATGCACATAATATAGAAGTCTATTATATTTTCAGGGGTGAAAGGCAGATAGAGTTGATATAAAAAAAAACTACTCAGGAATGACCAAACGAAAAGAGAAACGTTTTAAATATTGTTTTTAGTGTAAGCTGATTTTTTTATATAAAATACGAGAAAATAAAAGAATGTCGAAATGTTGTTTTTTTTAATAAATAAAGAAATTAACAATATATAAAGATGGAAATAAAAATTACGAAACGGTTCACTGATTAGAAAAAAAGAAATAAGTCCACCCTCCCCTACCCTGAAAATACCTTACATGGAAAAGCTTTTAGTGAAACGAAGAAAAAATAACTACAACATATATATATATATATATATATATATATATATATATATATATGTGTGTGTGTGTGTGTGTGTGTGTGTTTTAGAAAGGTTTTTCAATATTTATCACTTCTACATTACCATCAAAACGGGTTACTGTTATTTTAATCAATAATACAACACAAAATATTACGATACCCTACATATGGTAAAGACGAGCGATTTTAAGACAGTAATTTGAATTTCTTATTTGGATAACTATTTTCTAAACAAGTATAATAAATAATGTTTGCTGTTATTCAGTTATGATTGCATTGTCATAATTTGTTTATATATATGCAACATTTCCGCTAATATTTTCAGAAATTTATATATATATGTATGTATATATATATATATATATATATATATATATATA
>OY744551.1:5891842-5929342 GCA_963556195.1 Sepiola atlantica
TATATATATATATATATATATATATATATATATATATATATATATATATATATATAACTAGTCAGTGTGGCCTAGACGTGGCGAGTGTTTGCGGCTGAGATTAAAAACCCGACTGCTTGTTCAGAAGTCGGACTTACTACTATTCAGATCGCTCTGAAGGTAGAAAAATTATGATGCTATATTTTTCAAACTTACATTGGCATTCAGTCGTGACAGACAAGGCCTCTCAGACAAATGCGAAGACGCTTAAAAGATAAAAATAAATAAAATGATAATGAAATGAACAATAAGAATAAATATTCCCGCCAAAGCCGACCATAATGGACTCGGCCGTTTGAATGTCGGACAATCGTGAAACACGGAAAGCACTTTCCGTTTCAAACGCAAATCGCACGGAAAATAAAAAGTGTTTAATGAAGTGAGACGAGTTTCAAAGTAGCAGACATTCGGTGTCGACCTTTTTAGAAGTGAATTGTTAAGCGAACATTCCAAGCGTTGGAGACTTTCTGCAATTCTTTATGGCTTCATTATGGCGCGAATTATTGTTTCATTTCTTTCTCCATTGTCATCGCCCGCCTCTTCCTAATGCGTTTTTATTTCGTCGATGGCAAACGAAATCTCAGCGAAGCTATTAAAGAAATTATAATCGTCGCCACATTTGAAAAGTTATACACACAGAAGCGGGTTCATAGTTTTATATTATAAGAAGCGTCGTATCACATTGCCTCCCCGCGAAGGCAGAGTTAGATACGGTTTGTGATATGAGAAAAGTACTGTTTCTCAAAAAGGGGCGCTTTGGATTGTAATTTTTGTTTTTAAATAATACCTCTGTCGAGAAGGATTCCCCCTCTTCTCAGAGAAAACGGAACAGATGCTACACGCTGATTCAAGCCTAAAAACAAAGAAAGGTATTTACTTTCCATCCTATGAGGGCAAAGTTAGACACAATGTCGTTTTTTTAATGTGAAGAATATAACCCCCCTCCCCCAAAAAAACAAAGGAATAGCATGGTTTACACAAAAATAAAAATTGTCTCGATCTAGAAAGATTTCTCGTTAAATAATCGAGGACCGAAAAGATAAAGTGTAGTCTCATAACAGATACACTTTCATCTTAGACAAAATGCCGAGGAGTGAATGTTCCGATTTACATACATTCCTCGGCTTTTAATGAGAAGGAAATCTAGCCCCCCCCCCCCACCTAAAAAAGAATGGGTGTTCTGAATGGAGACAAAAATACAATTAGTCTCAGTCTAGAAAGATTTCTCCTCCTCTGGCCTAGGACAGAACAGTTACTACACCTTGATTCTACCCCGAAGGCTGAGAAAGTCTATATTTGTTTTCCCGTTCACGAGGAGAGAGTTAGGAACAAGGGCAGTTTTAACGTGGGGAATTCATCTCCAAAAAATAGCGGCGCTCTGGAGTAAGACTGAAATAAAAGACGCCTCAGTCTAGAAGGATTTCTCGTTCACTGACCGAGGACAGAACAGATAAAGTCTAGTATCAGAACAGTTATTACACTTTGATCCTAGATGTTAAAAGTAAATATCTCAATTAACTTGCCTCCCCACGAGGACATAGTTTAGATTATCAATTATATACAAATATGTACACATAACTGACTTCGGCGAAGAATCGAAAACGTTCATGAAACCTGTGAATCCTACAAAACATTTCTTTCATTTCATTTTAATACAAGAAAGACAATCAATAAAATTGAAAAAAATAAAAACGGTATAATTAAACATACGAATTCTCTTATTTTTTAACAATGCATAAATATATATATATATATATATATATATATATATATATATATATATATATGGGAAGAGAAGGATGAAGGTAATCCGACGTGATGGGTAAAATGAAAAGGGAAAACCAAAAAATGGATGTTTTTTATGTGTACATCAACGTTTCGTCTTTATTTATAAGACTTCATCAGGATGATAAAATAGAGAAAAAATGTCATGCAAGTACAGATACATGTAGGGTAGACATTTTTTCCTCCCAATATGTCTACCCTACATGTATCTGTACTTGCATGACATTTTTTCTCTATTTTATCATCCTGATGAAGTCTTATAAATAAAGACGAAACGTTGATGTACACATAAAAAACATCCATTTTTTGGTTTTCCTTTTTCATTTTCCCATATATATATATATATATATATGAGAGATAGAGAGAGAGAGAGAGACAGACAGATTTGTATGTATAAATATTAATGTGAACGATATATATTTTAATATATCTTTCTTTTCTATATTTTTACGTGTATATATATATATATATATATATATATATATATATATATATATATAAACAATAATATTTTTTATAAATATTAAATATTTAAAATATACCTAGAGACATCGATGTTTCATACTAACGCAATCTTCAGTCTAGGAACCAGTTCCCAACGGTCAGCGGGCGCGAACCCCGAACACAAATCGCCACTGATTCGTAGTCGAAGATCTTACCCGAAGGCCACTGGAAACTAATTAGTAAATATAGGGGAATTTTAACTGTAAATAGTAGAATTACTACTATCCACCAAGTAGCTAAGAGTGATCTACGAGTCGGATCATTGCATATAGCTATTTGTACTACTTGTTATTAAAGCTCCTCGAAAAGTGCCCAGCTTCCGTGGGAGGGGGCTGATAAACAATAATATTTTTTATAAATATTAAATATTTAAAATATACCTAGAGACATCGATGTTTCATAACTTGTTACAAATATCCAGGGGGTATGAATCCGAAGGAAGTTGAAACCGGGTTTATGAGAGTGCTCAATGAAAATTCAGAGCAAAATATATATTTTTTATATATTTTTTTAATGGAATAAAATCAAAAAAAAAAAAAAAAAAATATATATATATATATATAGAGAGAGAGAGAGAGAGACTGTCACTTATCTTTACAGAAATGTTCCGGAAACGGTCGTCGAACCCTCTCGATAGTCTACTGTCTGTTACCCGCTTTCTCTAGGAACAATTTACTTTTCCCTTAATCACGGGATAATTTCTAGGTGCCGTGGAGACAGAGCGATAGCTTGCAGAATCCAGCCTAACGCTGTGAACTTGGTTCACGCCCTCTGATCGTCTGAAATTGTCACTTCCTACACTCATGCGAGCAAATAGCTTGAAGCACTGGTGTCTCTAGGAAATAATAACTTTATATGTATTCATATATATATTTATATATATATATATATATATATATATATATATATATATATATATATATATATTTGTTATTGTTTATTTATCTATGGACGTATACGTTTCGTCTCTTTTCAATCAAGACTCATCAGCATAGAAGTACGACTATTCACTACCGGTCACACGATTCGAAACCCTGGATTACAAGTATTTTTCAACCCCAATCCAACGTCGCTAACCGATAGGCCAGTCCTGAACAGCTTATAAACAATGATAATTTTAACACTTTTAAAGGCGGCGAGACGTACAGGCATTCAACTTCTATAAGTGAAGGAATGATGCATATACAGCAAGTGACGTCACGCTGTGTTATTACTACCATTTACAGTGCTCTACTTTTTAACGAGGAGCTTCAAATATATATACACACACACATATATATATACATACATATATATATATATATATATATATATATATATATATATATATATATATGTGTGTGTGTGTGTGTGTATAACTATCAAATTAATCAAAGTAGATTCTGTAAACAAATCCAAAATGATCTAAGAAATTCAGTAGAAAATGTATAAACGTATATATATATAACGCATATAGTATTTAAAAGATGTATATTTTTAATTTTTAAATAATTTTTTAATTTAGTAAATATAAATAATGATATAAATAAATAAAACTATAAAAAAACAAATAAGTATTGTAATGGATTGGTCCGAACGCTATAAAATACAGCATTTTTGTTGTTGTAAATAACGAATACATTTCCTTAGAGACGGACACTCAGGTAATAACAAAATAAGTTAGCAAAATGTTAATCCAATATCCGGAACGGTTTAGTTATTGGTTTTTAAGGGAAGTGGGATCTGATCAGCTCTGCTGGGCACCCACGAGAAAAAATGCTGTTTTGTTTTTTGAAATTCCCGAAACAGTTTTTATGGTCAACAACTGATGATCTCTTAAATAATGTTAAGACTAGCGTAAATTCTTGGAAGCAAACTAATATAGTGACTGTACAAAGTTAACAGCCTTACAAGCAAAATAGTTTTCCAACGAACGACTTCGGACTAAAAAAGTTTTCTTTTGTTTTGTCTTTCCCCATATAATTTTAATGGTTTAAAAACTTCCAAGACCGCACACACACACACACACACACACATACATATATATATATATGATTATTTTTATTTACACAGACATGTACAAAATCTGCGACACTGGCATGTCGATGTTATCGATCAACTGTTATTATAAACTGAGATCTCATTAGGCAGAGTTAGAATCCGATCTTAATCTTAGATCATATTTGGAAAGAATAACTAATGACAGTTTGCTTGTTAGGAGCAAAGTTTTGCCAGTTTAAATGCTATTTGTGTCTGACTTTGAAATCCAACCAGATAACTATGCATGTTTGATTGTCTATAGGAAATCTATCGGTTAAAGAACACCTCATCTATTTATAACGTTGAGCAGTTTATAGCACCGACAGTGAGATTAAAACACTAGATTCCTATACAAAACGGAAGTAACACAGCTGTCTAATGTAGTGACCATGCGCATGCGATCAACGTGCTAAGGTTAGCTAATTTGCATATTGCTTTGAAAAATTACATCTCATTAATTCACTATTCGTTATTATTGTGTTCTATATCAATTACATTTTGATTTTATTAGTACTCATATTCCCTTTTCAACCTATTTTTTTAAAATTCACTTTTGCAAGGTAATTCGCAAACCTTATTCAAAAAATCAATGGGAGTAGAAAGTGACTAACTTACTTTCGGCAGTCTCGTAACTCTCGGTTTTCATTATTTTGTTCTTTAGTCCTCACATTCCATCAGCGATGTTTCTGACAAAGGGGGGGAAACTGCTGTTTTCTGAGTCGGAATCTGTCCCTCTAACACTTATAGTTGGCTAGTTTTTGACCTTGGAGTAGTATTTTTTAGCTCTTACATCAAGTGGCTTCATGCCTTGTCTGGAGTGATTTCCCTAAAAAACAAAAACAAACAAACATTGAGACAGATAAAGATATTGATTTGAAAAAGGTAAGGTAAACAGATTATTAGTATTACTGCAAAATTACACTCTCAGGTGAATCTCCCTTCACCACCACACAAATTAAATTCTACTCTTTTAGGCGATTACGAGGCTGACATAAACTTCAGACGGGAAATAGAGCTTTATATAAATTGATTGCTAAGGTCGCTGAGCAAATATTTGGATCATTCTACTGCTCCAGAAAGTATTACACTCTTGATTCCATCTTCTATCTGTACAAGAGTCAAATATGTCCTAAGATGGGGAGGTACTGTTGCCACATCTGGGGAGGTGCTGCTCAGAGCACCCTTTTCCTGCCTGCACAGAGTACAAAACCAACTTCGAAATCCAGTAGGCGAAAGGATACACGAATGATACAATGAATGTGTAATGTTAGTCTTAAAGATAGGCTTAGATCTGATGACCTCAGAGGAATATTAAATCTGGACAGAATAGGGAGATGTGTGCAGAAGAGTCAAATATGTTCTAAGATCGGGGAGGTACTGTTGCCACATCTGGGGAGGTACTGTTGCCAAATCTGGGGATGTGCCGCTCAGAGCACTTTTCCTTGACAGAGTACAAAACCGACTTCGAAATCTAGTGGATGATTTCCTCTTCTCTCCTCTACACCCTCTATCTCACAGACTAGACGTTGCTAGTCTCTCTCTACTCTATCTGTATGTTAATGGCAAGTGATCGACTGAGCTCCAATCTATGGTTCACCCTAGCTGTAAAACATTCACAACCACTGTAAATCATTATCCTTTCTCCCTCTGTGTATCTAAAACATGACGGAATTTCCATGACCAAAGTTTCTTTCCAAGAACTCTCAGTCTGTGGAACACAATACCACGGAGCTACTTCCCAGCTGATTACAACAGGGTCGTTTTGAATTCCAAACTTACTAAATTCTTGTTGAGACGTGATTTTAAGTAATCACATCTCGAGTGGCCTGTTGGCCTTTATAAGCAGTGCACCGTTAGTACATCAAAATATCATTGACAGAAAATCAGCATTTTAAGTGAACATTTTTTTGTTATACTATTTTTAGGTCAGTTCACATCCGGGGGTTACGATCCTTGGGTTTAGCATTTCCCCCCCCCCCCCGGGCAACGCCGGGGCATGAACTCGCTAGTAATTTTATTTTTAAAATATTCATTAGAAAAGAAAAAAGAAAACGAAATAGAAATATGAGAACAGATATTTTTCCCGGGCAACATCGAGTTCCCTCGCTAGTTAAAGACGACTAAAAGTCATTCTTATGAGATTTTTCATTTTTCCTAATATGATCGGACCTTGGAATTTTCGGTGCTGGATTTTCCCTAATCTCAGATGTCGGACTGTTATTTTTTCTACGGACAACGGAAATCAATTCTGACCCCACCATCCACGGACGAAAAAAAAAGTGAATGGTCGTCGTCTTTCCCCAAATAGACGCGTTCTTCAAGGCAATAATGTCAAGATATAATTTAATGAAGCAGAGATTATGGGAGATCGATTTATTGATTTTCGGTTCGTAACACTCCTCGGTCCGGGCAATCCAGTTAAAGGGAGACAAATGGCTTTGCTAATAACCAGTTCTCGTGGACAATATTTGCTCTAGAGTAATCGCTCTATCATTTTTCTCCCCTGCCTTTTTCTATTCCTTTCCTCTCTATCTCGGATTCAATTCCCTATCTCTCTATCTCTCTTTTTCTAATGCATCCTCTCTCTTCCCTTCTTTTACCCTCCCTTCTTTCTCACTATTTCTCTTTCTCTCTCGCTCTCTCTCGCTCTCTCTCGCTCTCTCTCGCTCTCTCTCCCTCTCTTTCTCTATCTATCTATCTATCTATCTCTATCTCTCTCTATCTATCTCTCTCTCTCCCCCTCTCTATCTCTCTTTTTCTAATGCATCCTCTCTCTTCCCTTCTTTTACCCTCCCCTCTCTCTCACTATCCCTCTTTCTCTCTCGCTCTCTCTCGCTCTCTCTCGCTCTCTCTCTCGCTCTCTCTCTCTCCCTCTCTTTCTCTATCTATCTATCTATCTATCTATCTATCTATCTCTCTCTATCTCTCTCTATCTATCTATCTCCCTCTCTCTCTCCCCCTCTCTATCTCTCTTTTTCTAATGCCTCCTCTCTCCTCCCTTCTTCTATCCTCCCCCTCTCTCTCTCTCTCACTATCTCTCTTTCTCTCTCTCTCTCGCTCTCCTTCTCGCCCCTATCTCTCTCTCCTTCTCTTTCTCTATCTATCTATCTATCTATCTATCTATCTATCTATCTATCTATCTATCTTTATCTCTCTCTACCTATCTCTCTATCTCTCTCTATCTATCTCCCTCTTTCTATCTATCTATCTCTCCCTCTCCCTCCCCCCTCTCTCTCTCTATCTATCTCTCTCTCTCTCTCTATCTATCTATCTATCTCTCTAACTTTCTCTCTATCTTTATCTCTCTATCTCTATCTCTATCTCTCTCTATCCCTCTCTCTCTCTCTCTATCGCTATCTCTCTCTATCTCTCTCTATCTATCTCTCTATCTCTCTCTTTCTCTCTCTATCTCTCTCTATCTCTATCTCTCTCTATCTCTCTCTATCTCTCTCTATCTATCTCTCTATCTATCTCTTTCTCTCTCTATCTCTCTCTCTAACTCTCTATCTATCTCTATCTCTCTCTTACTCTCTCTATCTCTCCCCCTCTCTCTCTATCTCTCTCCCTCTCTCTCTCTCTCCCTCTCTCTCCCTCTCTCTCCCTCTCTCTTTCTCTCTCTATATCTCTCCCCCTCTTTCTCTATCTCTCTCTCTATCTCTCTAAACTCTTCTTACTGCGTTTTATGTCTCATCGGTATATTTTTCTTTCTAACTAGCTAAGAAATTTTAATTTCCATTTAAATTATCTTCTTTGAAAATTACGGAGCATAATAGTTGACGACTTTTATAATTCATTTTTTTTTTATTAAATCACTTGAATTAATTACTGTTAATATCGACTAAACTATTACACATATATATATATATATATATATATATATATATATATATATATATATATATATATATGAGGATAAAATTCTGAACGAAACGGAATCGTAAAATTGAACCGAAAGTGATTGTTTTGAAAATAGTTTCGGAAGATAAATTCAAGTGTAGGCCTTTTCTATTATATATATAACTCTCTGAAGATTGACAAAATTGGACTAATTGTGAAAAAATACACTTATCCAAATTTGTGTGTCAAATGAGAGTACTAAAATAAAGAATTTTTTTAAACCAATTAAAATTATGTATATATATATATATCACTCTCTTTTCCCCTGTCTCTATATATCTATACTAGAAGAATACGTGTGATACACCTCCGGTCTAGGGAGGTGTAAATGTCTAAAAAGTCACAATCAATTAAAATACACAGTCATAAACATACCTTTTTATCCAATACAGATCACAATAATAACAGCACAGCTACATTTCCCCCCCGTGTCGCACAGTCGTGTGTGACCGTGACACCTGCTATTAATGTTTCACAACAGCGCGAAGAAACAATTTGAAGAAATGACCATTTATTGAGATGTTCGTGTTGCCTTCTCTTCTGCCAGTGGCGAGGTGAATCCCGAGCTACCAAAAAATTCCCCTTTAGTTAATCGTTGATCTATCCGACCAGTTCTCTCCGAGACTTTCAACTGATGCTTATTTCTATCCCTCATCCTTATTTTGCCATGGAGTTCACCTCCGCTTCAGGTACACCAAAAGTCGAGTTAACATCCAAGTACACCACGTGTATCCCGATTTAACCCTATTTTCTCTTATTCTCAACTAACAATTCGCTCAATATTTAACACTCGTCCCAGAAAAGCTAAAATTAATTTCCTAAACAAAACAATTTAGCACAAGATTCATGTCCTATTTACGAAAATAAAAATAAAAATATGATGAAAATAAATTTGATGCTTAGAATCCTTATTTCAATTATAGCAGAATTCATTACATTATATTGGTTGTAGAAAACATCTCAAATTAAAGATTTGAGTTAAAGATGTCTTAAGACGAAATTTGAATTCAGGGAATATTGCTTAATTGGTGTGTATGGGCTATGTATCAGATTTAATGTAAATCTGAAATATCAGAATTTTCAACGAGAACGCTGTGCTTATATTAAGACCCTTAAACCTCTTTAACATACTGTAAATAAACTACAATTTTGGAATAGTTATTGGGTGTTTAAAGCAATTAACCTTTGTATGTGGCGCTGTTCAAATAACTTGTATGTCACTTTTCACAACAGAATTATGGTTCTATAATCAGAATGAAAAACAAGACAAGCGATGCGATATTTTTTTACTTATAAATGTAACATTTATTATTTTGTTATCTAATAAAATAGTTCGACATAAACATGACTTCTTCAGTGTTAACAGACATTTTTTTGTTTTTTTTTCTTTCCATTGTCGAGATCTTCCGATAGCAATGGAGTGTTTTTTGTAAGTCCGAGAGTAGCAGTAGCTTCCTTCATATGCACGCTGGAACTTGAGTCGGGCACGGTTCTGAAGTAGAGAAGAGTTCCCGAAATATTATATCATAGCATTTTGATACAGGTATTACATAACATTGTAAAATTGTGTAAATAGACTAATATGTGTGTGTTAGTGAAAAATAAATAAATACATATATATATATATATATATATATATATATATATGTATGCATAAATTGTATTAAGGGTGAAACTATTTAACCTGTTCCACCATTATGTGTCTTATTTGCTCCAAATTGTGTCTATCCGTCTGCATTGTATTGCCTTCTAAGTCTTACATTTCTATATATGAAGCAAACTACATAAACCTCTTTTATATATATATATATATATATATATATATATATATATATATATATATATATATATATATATATATATAGTTGCATTCCAATGACCATATGAAAAATAAATGCAAAACTTAAATTTTCTATTTATTATTTAAATTTCTTTATTTTTCATATTTCACCGAATACCTGTATTTTTACCTACCTTTTTCCTTACGCGCGTTCAAAACATAGTCAAGAGAAATATTTAACTTTGCTAATCATTAAATTAATTTACTTTCATTTAATTGAAATAGGATAATATATTATCGCAAAAACTGGAGAAAGGAAAATAAAGTTTAAGAAGTATTGTCAAAAATAACGGCAAGCCAAAATATATGAAAATAACTAACTTAGAAAGGCCTTATTTCTCTCTCTCTTTATATATATATTTATATATATATATATATATATATATATATATATATATATATATATATATATATACATACATATATATATATATATATATATATATATATATATATATATATATTTATAAGAGGGTTATGCAGTATCAGTGCAGTTTCAACGAGAGAAAAGTATTTATGCAAAAGAGCGCTGTTTACATATCTGATGAGAGCGCACTATGCTAGAAACGCGTTATAGAATTATCAAATTATAAAATGATAAAATTATAAAATAACAAAATAATAAATAAATGTTGAAAAAACTTTTTACAAATGTTGGTAGCCTTACTCCTTTATATATATATATATATATATATATATATATATATATATATATATATATATATATATATATATATAAGGAGAGAGAGAGAGAGAGATAGAGAGATGAAAAGATATATATATATATGTAGAGAGAGCGAAAGAGATAGATATATATATAGCTATATATAGAGATAGAAAGCCATAGAGAGAGAGAGAAGTATAGAGCGATAGGGAGAGATAGAGAGAGATAAAGAGAGAGATATAGATAGATAGATAGAGATAGAAAGAGATAGAGAAAGAGATAAAGATATATATATATATATAGAGAGAGAGAGAGAGAGATAGAGAGAAATAGAGAGAGAGAAAAAGAGATAGAGAGAGATTATAGAGAGATATAGAGAGAGAGAGTCAGAAAGATATAGAGATAGAGAAAGAGAGAGAGATACAGAGACATATATATATATATATATATATATATATATATATATATATATATATATAGAGAGAGAGAGAGAGAGAGAGATAAATAGATAGAGGGATGTATATATATATAGAGAGAGAGAGAGAGAAAGAGAGAGAAGGGGGACTTGAAAATAACTATAAAAGATATTAGATCAGAAAATCTTCCAACCTTTTAAGTTTGGTATTCTTGCTCCCGGACAACACCGAGTTCCCTGCTGGTTCTAAATAAAATTCATATTTACATGATCTTTCACTTTGGTGATGGATTAGCAATAATTCCATCTGTCGAATTTCTACTCGGATTAATTCTATTCCGACCCTGCATTTCACCCAACAAAAAAAAATAATCCGTGGACCCCTCAAACAAAATCGCCCCTAAAAGCAATCATGTCACGATATAATTTAATGAAGCAAAGATCAGAGGAGATCGATGTATTGATTTATTCATTTCCGCTTGTCAGTGTCATCGATTGTCCGGACAACCCAGTTAAGGGGAGATAAATTACTGGGCTAATAGACGTTTCTTGTGGGCAATCATCACTGAATATTAGTACATGTCTATCCACTTATAATATAACGAGCACGTTCTCTGTCTGTCTACTGTCCTTCTGTCTGTCTGTCCGTCCTGGAGAATTTTTGTAAACGGGAGAGGGTGGCGGGGGAGGTAATTACTATTTAAGTCAGAAACATAACAAATACATTCGGGCACATAACTTACTTATTACTATATATATATGTGTGTGTATGTGTGTGGTGTATCAGTCAATGTTTGATCATATTTGGAATCAGCAGGTTACTGTGGATGTTCTAACCATTCTATATATATATATATATATACTAATATTAGGGGTGGGACGTAATGCTTGAAAATTTCTGATTCATGCGAGTAGTATTTTTTTGTGTTCATTTATACATAAATAACACTAAAAAAAAAAACATTTTGAAAATTTTGCAAAATTCAGAAGGTACAGGCCAAAAATAGCCGTTAGGGCTTCACGGGACTCAAAATCCATCATTTTTCGGTGAAAAAGTGGTTTCATCATGCGACATTGCAGGTCTTAAAACATCCTCAAAAGCTATGAATGGATATAGATGGTTAAATCTGATATAGTACTTTAATTTATGACCATTTCCAGGCTTTGAAAGGGTTTTCATGAATGTAAAATAGCCAAAAACTATTGGCCTGCACCTTCTGAATTTTGCAAAATTTTCAAAATATTTGATTGTTTAGTGTTATTTATGTATAAATGAACACAAAAAATACTACTTGCATGAATCTGAAATTTTCACCCATTACGTCCCACCCATGGCCATCCCTACTACAGGCCAGGCAATCGTGCAACTGGGGTCTTTTACTGGGGGCCATGTGAATTTTCTTAAATATTCAATATAGAAGTTGCAAACAAAGGTAAAATTCCTCTGTGAGATTAGTTTGATGTTTTGATGTGTTTTACATACCAAATAATAAGAACCACAATGAGCTAATTGATAAATTTTACAATTGACAAATTCCTATAAATGAAGAGACAGGTAATTTTGAATAAACAAAGGCAAATGCATATTTCAATGAAGAATTTTTTATTTCAATGTTGGATTTTTTTAGAGATTTTGTACTTATGTCAAAAGATGATTACTTGTATATTGTGGTTAAAAAGAAAAAAAGGATCCACACCAGTTGATGATATCAAACAGAGAAACAGTTTGTTCAAATGTGATATGTGTCACACGAAAAGATTGTCTTACATAGGAGGAAATATTCAATGATACTGCTTTTTATCATCATGAGTATGGAAGTGTTTTGAAAGAAATAGATCGTGATGATTTAAAAGAGATTTTGTACTTATGTCAAAAGATGATTACTTGTATATTGTGGTTAAAAAGAAAAAAAGGATCCGCACCAGTTGATGATATAGTTTGCAACTTCTATATCGAATATTTAAGAAAATTCACATGGCCCCCAGTAAAAGACGCCAGTTGCACGATTGCCTGGCCTGTAGTAGGGATGGCCATGGTCCCACCCCTAATATTAACGACTAAATAAACAATAAATCATTTTGAACTCAGAGAACATTGGAACAAGTTATAAATAACATTTAGATTTAACTACTTACGTTATACAAATGTTTTTTTCCATTTCTTTTACTTAGCACAAAACTGGTTCTTCGATATACTCTGGATTCTGCGTTCGCGCTCGATTTTTTTAAGGGGGTGAGGAGTGAATTTCACCCCCCTTGTTTTGGCGGGAAAAAATCCCCCCCCCAATTTTTTTTTTTCATTGTTAAACAAAAAATATTCGGAGATAATTTTTTTTCCTTTTTTAACTAAAAATGTCTCACCACCCAAAAACGCGTCAGCCAAGCAAAAATAGACGACCGTTAGGGAGTCTATTTTCGCTCGTCCACGTATAATATAATCGGCACGTTTTCTGTGGATGTTTGTCTGTATGTTTGTCTGTCGGTCAATCAGCATTATTGTAAACGAATGTCTGAACTTCTTTTAAGAATAGAAAGTATTGCATTAATACTAAATAATAAATTTTCAACAAATAAATAAGACGCCATGACCGGAAATAGCAAGCGAAACCTTGAGATCTTCAGTCTAATTTTCTACGAACTAAGCTATTTAGAAAAAGCCTTCCACTGTAATGGCGTCACTTCCGAATTCCGCTGCGACTCTTGTTTCCTTTCAAGGCGTCATCTTAATCTCTACGCGTCCGACTATCTAACAAAAGGTAGGCAAGCACAGTCTACTGTGGATATCGTAACAGTCATATCTCAACAAATATCCGATACAGTAACCAAGACAGATGAAGCAAGGGTGGTAGCGCTTGATATATCCAAAGCCTTTGACAAGGTCTGGCATAAAGGGCTTCTTATAAAAATTAATTAATATGGTATTACTGGACGAATATTTAATATGATTAAATCCTTTCTATCCATGAGAAAGATCAAGGTTGTACTCGATGGCCGTTTATACAAACAACATGACATAAATGCAAGGATCGATCCTTGGACCTTTATTGTTCCTGATTTTCATAAACGACATCCCTCATAACATTGTGTCGGAAATGTGTATATTTGCTGACGACGCTATGCCCTACTCTCGTCATGTGGGTAAAAGCGGCGCGCACATATCCGAGGCAATGGCTTAATCCTTACAAAGTGACCTCCACTTTGTAGTGGACTGGGGGCATAACTGTATGATAACATTTAATGCTGCTAAGACAAAGCTCCTTTCCTTCAACAATTACAATAAACCTCTTCAACCAAAGATTGCCATTTCATATAACCCCCTACCTGAGCGTCCAACGTTTAAACTCCTCAACTTAACATTCACAGGTAACATGAATTGGAACAAATACATAAAAGACATTGCCAAGACTGCTGCAAAGAAAGTGCACTCCCTCTATCGAGCTAGAAAACTTAACACACCTGACAGTATCCTATATATCTACAAAGCCACCATCCATGCATGGAGTATTGTTGTCACATCTGGGCTGGTGCACCATCCACTAGTGTCTCCCTTTTAAGGCAAGGTCAAAGAAAGAGTCGCTTATCTAATAGATCCCTGACAATCTACCAAGCTCCAGCCCCTGTCCTCTCGCCGCAATATTGCATCCTTGTGATTGTTTTTACAAGTACTTCAATGATATGTGATCCGATGAACTTGCTGTACTGGTGCCCCTTCGACGTAAATACACACGACTAACCCGACAATCAGCTAAATCCCGTCTATTCACTGTGGAGGTCCCGAGATGCCGGAGAGCCAATATCGCCTTAGCTCGTGCTGCCGTCCTTTTGAAATTCCCTTGTGAAAAAAACATCTTGCTACATAGCTCCAAATTTAGGACGACTTTCAAAACTTTCACCCTTATTCTCAGTAGCTCCTTACGTCAACTGCCTTGTTTGAGGGGAACTAAGTTTTAAAAAAAAAACAGCTAAGCCGTTGGACTTTTACATTCAGGTATGACGGAATGGTTGGAGTTTGAGACTCGAGGTCGGTGCGTTGTTAGATAAAACCACACTAATGGGTCTTCAAAAACGAAACAAGTCTATGGGAATGTTAGTTATATTATAAATATGCCACTAAGATGGGGAGTCCTTTGATATCAGAAAAAGGGCGGTTTTTACCAAAGTTTACATGCGATATTCTTACTTGAGCAGCACTGAAACGTCTATTGACACTTATTAACGTAATTAAATTTTCCCTAACCCTAACCCTAACTCTAACCCTAACCCTAACCCTAACCCTAACCCTAACCCTAACCCTAACCCTAAACCCTAACCCTAAACCCAAACCTTATACCTAACCCTAACCCTAAACCCTAACTCTAACCCTAACCCTAACCCTAACCCTAAACCCTAACCCTAACCCTAACCCTAACCCTAACCCTAACCCTAACCCTAAACCCTTACCCTAACACTAAACCCTAACCCTAAACCCTAAACCCTAACCCTAACCCTAACCCTAAACCCTAACCCTAACCCTAACCCTAAACCCTAAACCCTAACCCTAACCCTAACCCTAACTCTAACTCTAACCCTAACCCTAACCCTAACCATAACCATAACTCTAACCCTAACCCTAACCCTAACCCTAACTCTAACCCTAAACCCTAACCCTAAACCCTAACCCTAAACCCAAACCTTATACCTAACCCTAACCCTAAACCCTAACTCTAACCCTAACCCTAACCCTAACCCTAAACCCTAACCCTAACCCTAACCCTAACCCTAAACCCTTACCCTAACACTAAACCCTAACCCTAAACCCTAAACCCTAACCCTAACCCTAACCCTAAACCCTAACCCTAACCCTAACTCTAACCCTAACCCTAACCCTAACCCTAAACCCTAAACCCTAACCCTAACCCTAACCCTAACTCTAACTCTAACCCTAACCCTAACCCTAACCATAACCCTAACTCTAACCCTAACCCTAACCCTAACCCTAACCCTAACCCTAACCCTTATCCAACTAGCACACCCGCTGAGATAGCTAAGAGATTCACTTTTATATTATCTCGGCACAATCACGTTGACACACCGGTTCCCGTTAGATCACCGAAGTTAAGCGGCGTTGAGCCTAGCCAGTACTAAATGGGTGACCATTTGGGAATACCAGGTGCTGTATGTGCTCTCTGCTTATCTCGGCATTGTTTCCAGTCGTCTTGTACTACTACTACTTGCCATTGGAATCAAGCAATGTCGACTCAGGAGAGCGGTTGTTAGGGATTGCGCAACTCTTGCAATTACAAATTCACGCGGGGCACTCATACGTCGAAATCGACGGGAGAGAGTCCATATATAGTCCATATATAATTTAGTTAATTCATCGTAAAATTGTATTAATTATTAATTATTAATGCGTCGTATTGGAATGTGTAACATGATGGAAGTTTTATTTTTTTAATTTTCTATTTACAGAAACAGATTAGTTCTGTCATTGACTGTTATATTTTATTTGAAACTTCCATAGTTAGGTTCTGATGGCCTTGACATTGTCAACAAGAATTTCTTATCTACTCAACGTTGTTTTCTAGCAACCATGCTGAGAGTACTGATTTACTCCTCTCCAGGAGTTAGGCACAAGGCCAGTTTTTATCTTACTCCCACAACTAAGATGTGACCCAAGGTCGGGTCGGGAAAGTGGGATTTAAAAATTGCCTGGGCAGCCCCGTCGGCATTCCTCGGTAGGGGCGCCTCAGGCAGTAAGCAAAAAACTTACTCCTCCCCAAAGAGGGGAGACGAAGCCTGGGAGGGTGGAACTCCTAGAACCGCACAGGACAGACCCATAGACCGGCATAAATCAAGCACCGAAGGCCAAGACAATACCAGTCTATGGGGTGCAGTATTCATCGGAACAGATACTACACTTTGATCTTAGCCAAAAGGCCAAGAGTAGTTTACACGACTCGAACCTTTTTCTCTTCTTTTCGTGCCAGCCATTCAAAATAATTCTTTTGTTTATAAATTCTTTGTGTCAGTGTGGAGCTGACTACGTTGGCAAGAAATTCCAAACATTGGAAATGAGAATATCTCAACACATACCACGTGATATTCGTTTACACAAGGTTTTCAGATCACCCGGGAACTTTCAAGCACATGAATCTGCCATTGGTAATCACCTGGTTAGTACAAATATTTGTTCTGACAACTATTCCGCTTAGTGGTTTTCTATTTTACACAGTGCCAGGTCGAACTACCATCTCAATATTATTGAGGTGTTAGTTATTAACCATTCTCGACCTAGCCGGTGTAGACAAAATATTTTGAAACATCAGTGGGATATCTTTAATGATTCAAATCCACCATAATGTTGAGAGTGTTACCGTTTTTCGTTGTATTTTCTCTCTCTCTCAATCGTTTTCTTCAACTGAAACCATTTTCCCCTCATTTTCTTAGTTTTTAATTCATCAATCTGACGTTTCCTATTAGAGGGTCAGACGATAAGGCCTTAAGGAAAATTTCAGCAATTTTATTTTTCACTCGCCTGTTTCATTGATTAAAATAATGTTTCCTCTTATATTTATCCTACAATTTGGTTGTACTTGAAATCTACTCATATATATATATATATATATATATATATATATATATATATATGTATATATACCGTCTATAGTCTATGCGGATCAAGCAACGTTTCGACTCTTACACGTCTCCTTCAGAACTCCTGAACAAGATGTGTAAGCATAAAAATGTTGGTTGATCCGCGTAGACTTTCTCTAGTGTTTATTTAATCTTTAATTCATGTTATCAATGTATTTAGACTTATTTAATTAATATATGCATATAGATTTATTTAGTTATTTATGGAAATTGCTCTAGACAAGGCATGACACCACTTGATGTAAGGAGCTAAAAATAAATATTACTTCAAGGTCAAATACAAGCCAACAATAAATGTTTAATTAATAATTCCAACAGCAATTTCCCCCCTCTGTCAGAAAGATCGCTCATAACAGTATCTCTCCGCTTAATAATACATTTTTTAATTTTTTTATTTTTCTAATTATATTTTTTTGTGTCAAAGTAAAAATGAATTAATGTATGTATTCCATATGTATCACGAACACTTTTGATTCTTCGTCGAATAAAGTTCAGGTGAGGAAAGCAAATAAGCAAAATTACTGGATAGAAGAAGAGAATTTCCAAAAAAGCAGTCGATAAAGTGGGTAGACATCAAAAGAACGAACTAGCCCCCCCTCCCCTCCTCTTTCCCCACCCCTCCAGTTCTTCACTTACAGCCATCCACATTATTTCCGTTCACCCCCACCTCTCCACTTTTTAACTCAGAACCATCCTCATTAATTTCATTCCATGCTACTGACTGCACTAAGCCCGGACCTCGGTTCTGCGCACCCAGTAGTGGCTACTACTTTACTCATCAACCCATCATGTCAACCAAATATTTTCACGTACTTGCATGACATTTTTCTTAAAATTATCACCCTGAGGAAGTCTTACAAATAAAGACGAAACGTTGATGAATATATAAAAAAAACATCATTTTTGGTTTTTCCTTTTTCATTTCCCATTACGTCTGATTACCTTCATTCTTCCTTTCTCATATATATATATATATATATATATATATATATATATATATATATATATATATATATATATATATATATATATATATATAACTTTGGATAACTTTGTCAGCTCTTTCAATTTCTCGTATTTTGACTGGTACTCATGACCTGGATTAATCTTCAGTCAACCCTCTGGATGTCTTTCCTGATAATGTTTTTCAAACTGTATGACTTGGATGGATTATATAGATTTAACAAAAAAGTATTTTTTGGGGTTGATATATTTGATGTTATATATTTTTATGTATTTTTGTATATATTTTTATATTTTATCAAAGTTTAATTTTATTACCTGTAGTGGTATAACTGCGGTAATGGTCATCTGAAGAGAAGAATTATCTTTGAAAACTCATGAGCTAAGGACTTTAAGATACTTTGCTTGAACTTTAAATTCTAATAAAATTTGATTGACACCTTATTTTATTACTTCATTTTATATTATAATATATATATAATAAAATGTTTAAAATGATATATATATATATATATATATATATATATATATATATATATATATATATATATGTATGTATGTGTATGTGTGCCTAAGTAAATATTTGCATATCTTCCCTCTCTTAAATAAATTTAAATGCTATGTATTTACATACACCAATTTTACCAAATACTAAATGGACTATTCTGAAAATTTAAAAAAAAAGTCTTATCTGTACTGGATTACTTTCCGACCCGCGCTAACTTGGACAATGACTCTTACCTAAACCCTAACCCACACTCTGACCCTGAACCTTACTCTAACCCTAACCCTAATGACGGGGTCAAAGTTAGCTCGGGTTCTAATCCAACAAACCATCGTTTTATCAAGCAAAAACACTCTGTGTTATTTAATAATGTGTGCCTATATATATATATATATATATATATATATATATATATTTATTTGTGTTATAATGAAATAATTCCAGGAGGAGATCCGGGTATGAGAGTTCAATGTGATAAACAGAGCAAGAATAAAATGAAGTATAATAATACGAAATTACATAATTGTCGATGCAATAATTTATTTCAACCTTGTGGGTTTTTTAAGCATCCGATCCAGACGATTACATTTTTGAAACTGCAAGAAAAAAATTAAATTCACACTCGACAATTCAAATATAATTGGAGAGAGAGATAGTAACGACCCATCCTATACATATTTAGAGAGAGGGGGAAATTGAAGCATATCTAATCCTTAAGTCTAACTTGGGAGGGGGAATTACATAATTTACTACAGAAACCGAAGTCGTGTCAAAAATCAACAGTATTAATCCTCATCATTGTTTTATGACACCTACTGACTAGCGATAAATGTATATTGTGCGTGGAAGGAAGGAACCTAAAGTAAATTCTGACACAATCTCACTCACACGCATACATAGGCATGCAAAACTACGTACAACTCCTATGTGCATACATACACACATAACCACCCACACGCAATCATATACAAGCATACGCATATCCATATATATATATGTCAAACACACACTTAGTTTGAACAACCGACCACTCTTTTAAACTCGGTCAAATCACCTCAAGGAAATACTGAATTATCAAGCTAGATTGGAAAAGAGAAAGAAGGCCGAAGAATCAAAAAGAAAGAGAGAAAAAGGGAAAGATATAAAAAAAATTTAAAAAATCAACTGCTGTACGCGTGTCAAAAAACTTAAGTTAATCTAAATGCGAGGAAAAGGGAATCTTTTTAAATTTGATCAAAGATCTAACTATTATCTAAACATACGCACACACATAATCTATTATACACGTGCATACATATATATACACACACACATATATATAAACCCACCTACACACACACATATATGCCTAGCAGAATACACACTTACACCCACATATATACATAATCACTCTATGTTCTTATTGTCAAGTATTAATAAAATATAAAATTACAAAAATATATTTTATGAGGAGAATTATGAATATTTACGTCGATTAATTTCTTTTACAATTTATTGAATTAAGCTGTGTTTATATGATATTATTCTTATATTATTTTATATTTCCTGTTTTAGATTAATTTTATATATATGAGAATCTTTAATTATCACTTAATGTATGTCTAATAATATCTAGTGATATATATATATACATATATTTATATATTTATATATAAATAATAATAATAATAATAATAATAATAATAATAATAATAATAATAATAATAATAATAATAATAATAATAATAATAATAATCCAGGTAAAACAATCACAGGGTAGTAATCCAAAGAATTTCAACTGGGTTCATAAAAAGTGCTCAATATCAAATTGAGCTTTTATATATGATTATTTTTTATTTAAAAAGACATGTACAAAATCTTCGACACTGGCATGTCGATGTTATCGATGAACAGTTATTATAAACTGAGAGCTAATCAGGCAGAGTTAGAATCCGATTTTAACCTTAAATAAAATATGATCTAAGGTTAACATCTGATTGTAACTCTGCCTGATGAGATCTCAGTTTATAATAGCTGTTGATAACATCGACATGCCAGTGTCGCAGATTTTGTACATGTCTGTGTAAATAAATATAATCATATATAAAAGTTCTGTTTGATATTGAGCACTTTTTATAAATCCGGTTGAAATTCCTTGGATTAATACCCTGTGGATGTTTTTCCTGGATTATTATTCTCATTATCAAATATATATATTACTATACTCATAAACACGTTCCATAATATAGTATGTCATACAGATTTTGTACATGGCTGTGTAAATAAAAATAATCATATATATATATATATATATATATATATATATATATATATATATATATATATATATATATATATATACTTTCGTTTGTTTGATGGTAGGACAAATCCCAACGGAGTGCTCAATTAATTATTGAGAAAATCAACATTAAGAGCGTAACATGTATTTATTTATTATTCGGTACTGATTTTCTGTACTGACTAATATTCATATATATATATATATATATATATATATATATATATATATATATATATATATATATATATATATATTATATGTATATAAAGAGAAGAAATAAACGCGAACTTTTAGGAAATTGTTAAAAGTATACAGCTCAATATCCAGGATAGAGCAGATAGATAGGTAGAAGGATGAAAAGGAATTCGAAAAGCGACGGAGGCAGATCTTTTTACCCTCTGGATTCTATCTATTTTCGCCGCCACTGAAGATGTGGTTTTTGGAGTTTAACTTTGAAACCTCTCATTTTATCTCTCGTGCCTTCTAACGACCTACCTACCTACGAATCACTTTCTCCGCTGGACTTTTTGACGCCGGATTTTTTTGCAATCGACATTTGCTTGCATTCGGGCAGCGTTTTGCCTTGTTTGTTTTTATCCAAATCTTTATTTTACTTTTTCAAATTTTAAATCTTGGCCTTTGCCAACTTATCTATTCCAGCGATTTCCTCTGATGATAAGATTTTGATCTTTGAAAAGCCTGGCTTAAGAAAGAAATTAATTGAATTAATTGCCTTTTTGCGGAATTTACCTTGCTTTGAGCAACTGAATTGAAAAAAGATCTGCCTTTTTCTTTTCTAATTCCTTTTCATCCTACTACCTATATATATATATATATATATATATATATATATATATATATATATATATATATATATATATATTGAGAGAGGAAAAGGGTAGGGAGAGAAAGACGATGTGTTTTATTTTAATTTGTTTGAAACTTAAGGAAGTCAACTTATATTTTATTCTAAATGCGTCATACGTATTTTATACTGATTTTTATTTTAAGGCAATTATTTAAAAATATTTCATATCAGCATTCGTCAGAGCCAGACTAGTGTATATTTGAGTTAAATTGACGCTAAGCGCGTTTTTATATTGCCAATAAACTGTTCAACAATAACAAATGAAAATTGGCTAGTCAGAATCAAAGTTTTATTTGTCAGCTTAAATGCTATTTGCGTCTGACAAGTAAAATCCGACAAAAAAATGTGTATGTTAGATAACACCGTACAACAATAACAAATGAAAATTGGCTAGTCAGAATCAAAGTTTGATTTGTCGGCATAAATGCTATTTGGGTCTGACAATTAAAATCCGACAAAAAAATGTGTAGGTTAGATAACACCGTACAACAATAACAAATGAAAATTGGCTAGTCAGAATCAAAGTTTGATTTGTCAGCTTAAATGCTATTTGAGTCTGACTTGAAAAGTTGACAAGATTAATTTATATGTTGAATAACACAATAATGATTGATTTGTCAGATTAAATGTTATTTCGGCGAAACTTTAAACATCCGACAGGATAAATTTTTATGTTAGATAACAGGGTACAACGATAACATATGAAAAGTGGCCAATCAGAATTGAAGTTTTAATTATCAGCTTTAAATATTATTTCAGTCCAACTTAAAAATATTTTTATGTTCTAAAAAAGCGGCAGAATACTCGTTCAGAGATGGGTTAGGGTTAGGGTTAGGGTTCGGGTTAGGGTTAGGGTTAGGGTTAGAATTAGAGTTAGGGTTAGGGTTAGGGTTAGGGTTCCTGATGATGGAAACACAGGATTTTGTCCCATTTACTATTTGGGACTTGTAAAATCCTGTCGGCCATAATCTCAAATTAGACATAATGGCCGTTCCTGTTGCAGAGAGGGAGAGAGAGAGGAGAGAGAGAGGGAGAGAGAGGGGCAGAGAGGGAGAGAGAGGGGGAGAGGGAAAGAGAGAGGAGGCAGAGAGGTATCTCTCATCGTCGGAAAACCTACGCTGGGATAATTGCCACTTATCAACAAGGATATTCCAAATGTCATCAATGGAGAATCAGTCAGGCTTTCCAGAAGGACGGACCGGACCGAGATATTCACGTGACTCCACTTCAAAGGAGTAGGAAGGGGGAGAAAGAGTCAGAGAAAGAGAGAGAGAGAGAGAGAGAGAGAGAGAGATAGACAGATAGATAGATAGAGACAGAGGGACAGGGGGAAAGAAAGAGCGAGATGGGGAAGGGAGAGAACATCACTTTCTCCTCTGTTTTTATTTTTCATCATTTTCCTTCTTTCTTTTCATTATACTGATTTACACACGTGACCTTGGTTCAGATAATGTCTGAGAGAGAGAGAGAGAGAGAGAAAAGGAAGAAACATAGATAGACAGAAAGAGAGAGAGAGAGAGAGAGAGAGAGACGGAGGAGATAAAAAAAAATTTTACTCATTCGTTTTCTTTGGTTTTATAATTTTCTGTTTTCTCTTTCTGTGCGTTTTCCTTTTTTTATTTGTTTAAGTATTTTGTTTTTTAATACGTCCACACGTGACCTTAGTTGAAAAAGAAGGAAGGGAGATAGATAGATAGATAGAGAGGGAGAGAGAGGGAGGGAGAAGGAAGAAGAGAGATAAACAGGCAGAAAGAGAAAGAGAGGGGAGAGGATAAAAAAGTAATGCGTTCTCTGCTTTTGGTTTTATATTTTTCTCTTTTTTTTCTTTCTATATATTTCTTATTTTGCGCGTTCCTTAGAGAGAAAGAGAGAGAGAGAGAGAAAGGGAGAAATAGAGAGAGAAAGAGAAAGAGAGAGAAAGAGAGAGAGATAGAGAGAGAGAGAAAGAGAGAGAGAGAAAGAGAGAGAGAGAGAAAGAAAGAAAGAAAGAGAGAGAGAAAGAAAGAAAGAAAAAGAGAGAGAGAGAGAAAGAGAGAGAGAAAGAGAGAGAAAGAGAAAGAGAGAGAGAAAGAGAAAGAGAGAGAAAGAGAGAGAGATAGAGAGAAAGAGAGAGATAGAGAAAGAAAGAAAGAGAGAGAGAGAAAGAGAGAGATAGAGAAAGAAAGAAAGAGAGAGAGAGAAAGAAAGAAAAAGAGAGAGAAAGAGAAAGAGAGAGAGAAAGAGAGAGAAAGAGAGAAAGAGAGAGAGAAAGAGAAAGAGTGTGTGTGAGAGAGAGAGAGAGAGAGAGAGACACACACACACATACATCCCTAACCCTAACCCCCCTTGAAATGCCCACTAGTGGAATCGTCTTTATCCCATTATTCGTTCTTTATTAAATCTGTTTATGTATTTTCTGCATTTTTAAAAACTTCTTTTTTATTCTTTCTTTCTTATTGGTTTATTCCCCTTTTTTTTCTTTCTACTTATTCCCCTTTCGTTATTTTCTTTCTTTTCTTTCTTCTTTCCTTTCTTTCGTTTATTCTTTTTTTTTCTTTTTTTCTTTCCATTTCTTTTTTTTTTTACCCCTTCCGTTTTTTAATTTATTTTTGTTTTTCTTTTCGTTTGTTCTTATTTTCTTTGGTCCCTTCCTCTTCTTTTTTCTTTCAATTTCGTTTTCACCATCCGTTTGAAGTCGCAGACACCATCCTCGAGTGTCTTATATACACACATGTGTGTATACACATTTTAATTTCAAATTTCGTAACAGCGAAAATATCAAACAGTAACAAAGCGGCATAACTAGAACCGTAGATTATGTCCCCTTAATCGTCATTGAAATAAATCAACTCCCAAGATGGCGATATTAGTTAAGGCTCGTATTTATTAATCCACACACACACACATATATTTGAAGGAGCAACAGGACTAATGAAAAAGAATTTCAAAAGCTCTCTGGCGAGTGTACCCGGTGAACCAAGTGCAAGAGAAAGACAAACAACTACACTTAAAGGGACGGTTAGAATCTTAAAACGATCTCTAGGCTGGAGTGTCTGGAATAGTAGGATGCCCTATCTCCAGCAAAAACTGAAAGATAAGAAAAATTTAAAAATAAGAGAATTACCTACGAGGCACCATCCAGTGTCTTTGGTATCTCTGCACTAGGGTTTGTCAGGACAACCTAACATGAGGATACTTCCCCTACAAGTAAGCCCTAATCAAATACTTAAAATAACATAGTATTCGAAACCAAAATAAAAAACCCTCAACACAGTTATACACTGACTCATACGAGGAAGAATTGTACGCCTTTTCAAAGTAATGTTACCTCAAGTAACACCACTTAGCTGGATACTCCACCAGACTAGATGAATTCTTGTCCTGGAATCAGGTAAGACCAAGAGACCAGAAGAAAGATATACAATAACATAGTTAACTAGTCAATTAATATTAATATTAATATATTTTTAACTTTTTTACTAAACTTAACTTTTGACAGGTAAAGGAAAAAAAATTAATGGAATATTCGAATATCTATGTATCTCATATATAGATCAAGTGTTAGCTACAGGAAGGAGCCCCTTGATTTCTGAGAACTTCGACTGAAGTAAGATGAAACAATATATATATATATATATATATATTGAAGGATTCAAAGGAGAGAGAACACTGTTTAACTTACTTTTAGTCTATTCCAGTGAGTAAATAAAAATGTCTCTCCTTTAATAGTTTTCTTAGCCGGAATAAAAATAAAAATTAATCGAAATTAAGTATGTTCGTGTCACAACTTCATGAGTTTTTTTAATTCATTCCTTTTCATTTTTATTCCGGCTAAGAAAACTATTAAAGGAGAGACATTTTAATTCATTCCTTTTCATTTTTACTTTTTTGTTTCCTTCCAATCTTTCTTATAACCTTCTTTTCCTATATTTCTTTCTTTTTTCGCCTTATTTCTTTTATCCTTTCTTTTTTTCTTTTCTTTTTCTTTGCTTCCATCTTTTTTCTTTCATTTATTCTGTATTTCATTGAGTTCTTTTTTCTTTACATGCTCCTTTCTTTCTTTCTCTTTCTTTCTTTTTTGACGCCTTCATATTTTCTTTCCTTCGCCACTTCTTTCTTTCTCTCCTTCTTTTTTCCATTTTCCCTACTTACTTCTCCTTTCCTTCTGTTTTTTTCTGTAATCTTTCTTTCTATCGATTATTTCTTTTACTTCCTACCTTGTTGCCCTTTTATTCTTTCTTCCACATTTTTCTTTTTATTTCATTCCTTATTCTCTTCTTTCTTTCTGTCTTTTGTTCTTTCACTTTCCTTATTCCTCTTCACATTGTTTCTTTCCTTCTTTCTTTCTGTTTTTGCTTCCTGTTCTTTTTTCTTTCTATTTCCCCTTCCTTTTTACAAGGTCGGTTTTTTCTTTATTTTTCTTTCATTTGCATTGGCTCTTTACTACATTGCGATTTTTCTTTCTTTCACTTTTCTTCCAACCATCCTTAATCTTTCTTTTTTTCTTTCTCACTGTTTTCTTAACTTCTTTCCAATTTTCTTCAGTGCTATTTTTAATCTTTTTTTAATTGACTTCTTTCTTTTAACTTCAAAACTTCTTTCTTTTTCCCCCTTTTTCGTCCTCTTTATTTTCTTGGTTTTTCTGTGCTTCGTCTTTTTCCTTTCTTCCTCCCTTCCTTTCTTTCGTTCTTACACAATGTTCAACAACCACATAATACCCCCCACCCACTGTTAGACATACTGCTCCTCACCATACCCCTGTCGAAAACCTACACACTCCCCACCGCATGAAACATCATAAATCCCCATTCCACCACAACCACCACTACCGGTCCGCCCGCCATGCTGAAGTTCCATCCTTATCTCTTCGCGAAATGACTAAAGCCGGACTGACTTATCTTCAACTATATTCCAATGATTTTATCCACAAAATTATCGATTTGGGGGTCGCTCTCGCGTTTTCCTGTCGTTAGCTCCACTTATCCGTTTCTCCACCATCCGAATCTGGTCCCACCCACCGCTTGACTACCCCTGACCTTATTAGTGTCCTTTTTCCCTTTGATGGCCGGAGCTGGCTCTTTTCCAAATGGACGTAAAATGTCCGCTTCTGGATAATCCTCGACCGGTGCGACCGCCGCTGGTACCACCATTAGCAACCTCGTCAGCGACATGTATAAGTATTAACCCAACCCCCCCTCTTCACCCCATCCGAGCATTTCGACCTGGAATATATTTCGTTTGGGATGAATCGGCTGAACAAAGTAACGGCGTCTAGTCGCGCGTTGATTTTTGTGTTGAACCTCATTCTCTCTTTTTCTTCTCTCTCTCTCTCTCTCTCTCTCTCTCTGAAACATTATCTGTGTGTGACACGACCTCATTGACACACGTGGTCTATCTCTCTCACTCTCTCTGTTTATTTCTCTCAAACAGACATGCAGTTGCTCTGTATGGATCTAACAATAGTCTGACATTCTTACCTACAAAAAGAACATGTTTATCTTACAAATTCACTGATTTCATAACTCACAAACTCTCAAAACGAACTCAGCCTTGAATTCCAAATGCGACGCAGAATTGCATTCCAGTCTTTAACCTATTTGTGTATAACCCACTTTCATAACTGTTGTGAAGTTGTTCCACAGTAAATAATAAATAAAAGAAGTCAAGTCGAGGGTTGGTTTAACAAGTGTATTAACAAAGTAAGAAAGTGACTAGCTCTTGGCTAAACAGTTACAAGACTGTGCTTTGTTTTCTATGTCTCTGGTGACTCGCACTATTTATAGTGACAACCGGTGTAGTTTCTCCTGTGTAAGAACGGCCGGTGTAACAATAACAAAGACAAAAATCATCATCATCATCATCATCCTCATCCTCACCATCATCATCATCATCATCATCATTAATAGTTATCACATCTCTTACTAATGGAGATTTATTATCCGTCTAAAACCGAAAATATAATTTTACTACTAATTAGTAATGAACGATTTGGTATCTGTCTGTCTGAAACTGAATTATGTTAATACTTTTTTAATAATTGAGATTTGGTATATGTGTCTTTGAAACCAAACTTTTTAAAATAACTTTCTGATTAATAATGGAGATTTGGTATCTGTCTGTCTGAAGCTGAACTATGTTTATACTTTTTTAATAATTGAGATTTGGTATCTGTGTCTCTGAAACCAAACACTTTTAATTACTTTCTGATTAGTGATGAACGATTTGGTATCTGTCTGTCTGAAGCTGAACTAGGTTTATACTTTTTTAATAATTGAGATTTGGTATCTGTGTCTCTGAAACCAAACACTTTTAATTACTTTCTGATTAGTGATGAAAGATTTGGTATCTGTCTGTCTGAAGCTGAACTATGTTTATACTTTTTTAATAATTGAGATTTGGTATCTGTGTCTCTGAAACCAAACACTTTTAATTACTTTCTGATTAGTGATGAAAGATTTGGTATCTGTCTGTCTGAAGCTGAACTATGTTTATACTTTTTTAATAATTGAGATTTGGTATCTGTGTCTCTGAAACCAAACACTTTTAATTACTTTCTGATTAGTGATGAAAGATTTGGTATCTGTCTGTCTGAAGCTGAACTATGTTTATACTTTTTTAATAATTGAGATTTGGTATCTGTGTCTCTGAAACCAAACACTTTTAATTACTTTCTGATTAGTAATGAACGATTTGGTATCTGTCTGTCTGAAGCTGAACTATGTTTATACTTTTTTAATAATTGAGATTTGGTATCTGTGTCTCTGAAACCAAACACTTTTAATTACTTTCTGATTAGTGATGAAAGATTTGGTATCTGTCTGTCTGAAGCTGAACTATGTTTATACTTTTTTAATAATTGAGATTTGGTATATGTGTCTTTGAAACCAAACTTTTTAAAATTACTTTCTGATTAATAATGGAGATTTGGTATCTGTCTGTCTGAAGCTGAACTATGTTTATACTTTTTTAATAATTGAGATTTGGTATCTGTGTCTCTGAAACCAAACACTTTTAATTACTTTCTGATTAGTGATGAACGATTTGGTATCTGTCTGTCTGAAGCTGAACTATGTTTATACTTTTTTAATAATTGAGATTTGGTATCTGTGTCTCTGAAACCAAACACTTTTAATTACTTTCTGATTAGTGATGAAAGATTTGGTATCTGTCTGTCTGAAGCTGAACTATGTTTATACTTTTTTAATAATTGAGATTTGGTATATGTGTCTTTGAAACCAAACTTTTTAAAATTACTTTCTGATTAATAATGGAGATTTGGTATCTGTCTGTCTGAAGCTGAACTATGTTTATACTTTTTTAATAATTGAGATTTGGTATCTGTGTCTCTGAAACCAAACACTTTTAATTTCTTTCTGATTAAAAATGAACCATTTGGTATCTGTCTGTCTGAAGCTGAACTATGTTTATACGTTTTTAATAATTGAGATTTGGTATCTGTGTCTCTGAAACCAAACACTTTTAATTACTTTCTGATTAGTAATGAACGATTTGGTATCTGTCTGTCTGAAGCTGAACTATGTTTATACTTTTTTAATAATTGAGATTTGGTATCTGTATCTCTAAAACCAAACACTTTTAATTACTTTCTGATTAGTAATGAAGGATTTGGTATCTGTCCGTCTGAAGCTGAACTATGTTTATACGTTTTTAATAATTGAGATTTGGTATCTGTGTCCCTGAAACCAAACACTTTTAATTACTTTCTGATTAGTAATGAACGATTTGGTATCTGTCTGTCTGAAGCTGAACTATGTTTATACGTTTTTAATAATTGAGATTTGGTATCTGTGTCTCTGAAACCAAACACTTTTAATTACTTTCTGATTAGTAATGAAGGATTTGGTATCTGTCTGTCTGAAGCTGAACTATGTTTATACTTTTTTAATAATGGAGAGTTGGTATCGATGTCTCTGAAACCAACCACTTTTAATTACTTTCTGATTAGTAATGAAGGATTTGGTATCTGTCTGTCTGAAGCTGAACTATGTTTATACTTTTTTAATAATGGAGAGTTGGTATAGATGTCTCTGAAACCAAACAATTTTAATTACTTTCTGATTAGTAATGAAGGATTTGGTATCTGTCTGTCTGAAGCTGAACTATGTTTATACTTTTTTAATAATGGAGAGTTGGTATAGGTGTCTCTGAAACCAACCACTTTTAATTACTTTCTGATTAGTAATGAAGGATTTGGTATCTGTCTGTCTGAAGCTGAACTATGTTAATAATCTTTTAATAATGGAGAGTTGGTATAGGTGTCCCTGAAACCAAACTCTTTTAATTACTTTCTGATTAGTAATGAAGGATTTGGTATCTGTCTGTCTGAAGCTGAACTATGTTTATACTTTTTTAATAATGGAGAGTTGGTATAGGTGTCCCTGAAACCAAACTCTTTTAATTACTTTCTGATTAGTAATGAAGGATTTGGTATCTGTCTGTCTGAAGCTGAACTATGTTTATACTTTTTTAATAATGGAGAGTTGGTATAGGTGTCCCTGAAACCAAACTCTTTTAATTACTTTCTGATTAGTAATGAAGGATTTGGTATCTGTCTGTCTGAAGCTGAACTATGTTTATACTTTTTTAATAATGGAGAGTTGGTATAGATGTCTCTGAAACCAAACAATTTTAATTACTTTCTGATTAGTAATGAAGGATTTGGTATCTGTCTGTCTGAAGCTGAACTATGTTTATACTTTTTTAATAATAGAGAGTTGGTATAGATGTCTCTGAAACCAACCACTTTTAATTACTTTCTGATTAGTAATGAAGGATTTGGTATCTGTCTGTCTGAAGCTGAACTATGTTTATACTTTTTTAATAATGGAGAGTTGGTATAGGTGTCCCTGAAACCTTACTCTTTTAATTACTTTCTGATTAGTAATGAACGATTTGGTATCTGTCTGTCTGAAGCTGAACTATGTTAATAATCTTTTAATAATGGAGAGTTGGTATAGGTGTCCCTGAAACCAAACTCTTTTAATTACTTTCTGATTAGTAATGAAGGATTTGGTATCTGTCTGTCTGAAGCTGAACTATGTTTATACTTTTTTAATAATGGAGAGTTGGTATAGGTGTCCCTGAAACCAAACTCTTTTAATTACTTTCTGATTAGTAATGAAGGATTTGGTATCTGTCTGTCTGAAGCTGAACTATGTTTATACTTTTTTAATAATGGAGAGTTGGTATAGGTGTCCCTGAAACCAAACTCTTTTAATTACTTTCTGATTAGTAATGAAGGATTTGGTATCTGTCTGTCTGAAGCTGAACTATGTTTATACTTTTTTAATAATGGAGAGTTGGTATAGGTGTCTCTGAAACCAAACTCTTTTAATTACTTTCTGATTAGTAATGAAGGATTTGGTATCAGTCTGTCTGAAGCTGAACTATGTTTATACTTTTTTAATAATGGAGAGTTGGTATAGGTGTCCCTGAAACCAAACTCTTTTAATTACTTTCTGATTAGTAATGAAGGATTTGGTATCTGTCTGTCTGAAGCTGAACTATGTTTATACTTTTTTAATAATGGAGAGTTGGTATAGATGTCTCTGAAACCAAACAATTTTAATTACTTTCTTATTAGTAATGAAGGATTTGGTATCTGTCTGTCTGAAGCTGAACTATGTTTATACTTTTTTAATAATGGAGAGTTGGTATAGGTGTCTCTGAAACCAAACTCTTTTAATTACTTTCTGATTAGTAATGAAGGATTTGGTATCTGTCTGTCTGAAGCTGAACTATGTTTATACTTTTTTAATAATGGAGAGTTGGTATAGATGTCTCTGAAACCAAACAATTTTAATTACTTTCTGATTAGTAATGAAGGATTTGGTATCTGTCTGTCTGAAGCTGAACTATGTTTATACTTTTTTAATAATGGAGAGTTGGTATAGATGTCTCTGAAACCAACCACTTTTAATTACTTTCTGATTAGTAATGAAGGATTTGGTATCTGTCTGTCTGAAGCTGAACTATGTTTATACTTTTTTAATAATGGAGAGTTGGTATAGATGTCTCTGAAACCAAACAATTTTAATTACTTTCTTATTAGTAATGAAGGATTTGGTATCTGTCTGTCTGAAGCTGAACTATGTTTATACTTTTTTAATAATGGAGAGTTGGTATAGATGTCTCTGAAACCAACCACTTTTAATTACTTTCTGATTAGTAATGAAGGATTTGGTATCTGTCTGTCTGAAGCTGAACTATGTTAATAATTTTTTAATAATGGAGAGTTGGTATAGATGTCTCTGAAACCAACCACTTTTAATTACTTTCTGATTAGTAATGAAGGATTTGGTATCTGTCTGTCTGAAGCTGAACTATGTTAATAATCTTTTAATAATGGAGAGTTGGTATAGGTGTCCCTGAAACCAAACTCTTTTAATTACTTTCTGATTAGTAATGAAGGATTTGGTATCTGTCTGTCTGAAGCTGAACTATGTTTATACTTTTTTAATAATGGAGAGTTGGTATAGGTGTCTCTGAAACCAAACTCTTTTAATTACTTTCTGATTAGTAATGAAGGATTTGGTATCTGTCTGTCTGAAGCTGAACTATGTTTATACTTTTTTAATAATGGAGAGTTGGTATAGGTGTCCCTGAAACCAAACTCTTTTAATTACTTTCTGATTAGTAATGAAGGATTTGGTATCTGTCTGTCTGAAGCTGAACTATGTTTATACTTTTTTAATAATGGAGAGTTGGTATAGGTGTCTCTGAAACCAAACTCTTTTAATTACTTTCTGATTAGTAATGAAGGATTTGGTATCTGTCTGTCTGAAGCTGAACTATGTTAATAATCTTTTAATAATGGAGAGTTGGTATAGGTGTCCCTGAAACCAAACTCTTTTAATTACTTTCTGATTAGTAATGAAGGATTTGGTATCTGTCTGTCTGAAGCTGAACTATGTTAATAATCTTTTAATAATGGAGAGTTGGTATAGGTGTCTCTGAAACCAAACTCTTTTAATTACTTTCTGATTAGTAATGAAGGATTTGGTATCTGTCTGTCTGAAGCTGAACTATGTTTATACTTTTTTAATAATGGAGAGTTGGTATAGGTGTCCCTGAAACCAAACTCTTTTAATTACTTTCTGATTAGTAATGAAGGATTTGGTATCTGTCTGTCTGAAGCTGAACTATGTTTATACTTTTTTAATAATGGAGAGTTGGTATAGGTGTCCCTGAAACCAAACTCTTTTAATTACTTTCTGATTAGTAATGAAGGATTTGGTATCTGTCTGTCTGAAGCTGAACTATGTTAATAATCTTTTAATAATGGAGAGTTGGTATAGGTGTCCCTGAAACCAAACTCTTTTAATTACTTTCTGATTAGTAATGAAGGATTTGGTATCTGTCTGTCTGAAGCTGAACTATGTTTATACTTTTTTAATAATGGAGAGTTGGTATAGGTGTCCCTGAAACCAAACTCTTTTAATTACTTTCTGATTAGTAATGAAGGATTTGGTATCTGTCTGTCTGAAGCTGAACTATGTTTATACTTTTTTAATAATGGAGAGTTGGTATAGGTGTCTCTGAAACCAAACTCTTTTAATTACTTTCTGATTAGTAATGAAGGATTTGGTATCTGTCTGTCTGAAGCTGAACTATGTTTATACTTTTTTAATAATGGAGAGTTGGTATAGGTGTCTCTGAAACCAAACTCTTTTAATTACTTTCTGATTAGTAATGAAGGATTTGGTATCTGTCTGTCTGAAGCTGAACTATGTTTATACTTTTTTAATAATGGAGAGTTGGTATAGGTGTCTCTGAAACCAACCACTTTTAATTACTTTCTGATTAGTAATGAAGGATTTGGTATCTGTCTGTCTGAAGCTGAACTATGTTTATACTTTTTTAATAATGGAGAGTTGGTATAGGTGTCTCTGAAACCAACCACTTTTAATTACTTTCTGATTAGTAATGAAGGATTTGGTATCTGTCTGTCTGAAGCTGAACTATGTTTATACTTTTTTAATAATGGAGAGTTGGTATAGATGTCTCTGAAACCAACCACTTTTAATTACTTTCTGATTAGTAATGAAGGATTTGGTATCTGTCTGTCTGAAGCTGAACTATGTTAATAATTTTTTAATAATTGAGAGTTGGTATAGATGTCTCTGAAACCAAACAATTTTAATTACTTTCTGATTAGTAATGAAGGATTTGGTATCTGTCTGTCTGAAGCTGAACTATGTTTATACTTTTTTAATAATGGAGAGTTGGTATAGATGTCTCTGAAACCAACCACTTTTAATTACTTCCTGATTAGTAATGAAGGATTTGGTATCTGTCTGTCTGAAGCTGAACTATGTTAATAATTTTTTAATAATGGAGAGTTGGTATAGATGTCTCTGAAACCAACCACTTTTAATTACTTTCTGATTAGTAATGAAGGATTTGGTATCTGTCTGTCTGAAGCTGAACTATGTTTATACTTTTTTAATAATGGAGAGTTGGTATAGGTGTCTCTGAAACCAACCACTTTTAATTACTTTCTGATTAGTAATGAAGGATTTGGTATCTGTCTGTCTGAAGCTGAACTATGTTTATACTTTTTTAATAATGGAGAGTTGGTATAGGTGTTCCTGAAACCTAACTTATTTAATTACTTTCTGATTAGTAATGAACGATTTGGTATCTGTCTGTCTGAAACTGAACTATGTTAATAATTTTTTAATAATGGAGAGTTGGTATAGGTGTCCCTGAAACCTTACTCTTTTAATTACTTTCTGATTAGTAATGAACGATTTGGTATCTGTCTGTCTGAAGCTGAACTATGTTAATAATTTTTTAATAATGGAGAGTTGGTATAGGTGTCCCTGAAACCTAACTCTTTTAATTACTTTCTGATTAGTAATGAACGATTTGGTATCTGTCTGTCTGAAGCTGAACTATGTTAATAATTTTTTAATAATGGAGAGTTGGTATAGGTGTCCCTGAAACCTAACTCTTTTAATTACTTTCTGATTAGTAATGAACGATTTGGTATCTGTCTGTCTGAAGCTGAACTATGTTAATAATTTTTTAATAATGGAGAGTTGGTATAGGTGTCCCTGAAACCTTACTCTTTTAATTACTTTCTGATTAGTAATGAACGATTTGGTATCTGTCTGTCTGAAGCTGAACTATGTTATTATTTTTTAATAATGGAGAGTTGGTATAGGTGTCCCTGAAACCTAACTCTTTTAATTACTTTCTGATTAGTAATGAACGATTTGGTATCTGTCTGTCTGAAGCTGAACTATGTTATTATTTTTTTAATAATGGAGAGTTGGTATAGGTGTCCCTGAAACCTAACTCTTTTAATTACTTTCTGATTAGTAATGAACGATTTGGTATCTGTCTGTCTGAAGCTGAACTATGTTAATAATTTTTTTATAAAGGAGAGTTGGTATAGATGTCTCTGAAACCAAACACTTTTAATTACTTTCTGATTAGTAATGAAGGATTTGGTATCTGTCTGTCGGAAGCTGAACTATGTTATTATTTTTTAATAATGGAGAGTTGGTATAGGTGTCCCTGAAACCTAACTCTTTTAATTACTTTCTGATTAGTAATGAACGATTTGGTATCTGTCTGTCTGAAGCTGAACTATGTTAATAATTTTTTAATAATGGAGAGTTGGTATAGGTGTCCCTGAAACCTAACTCTTTTAATTACTTTCTGATTAGTAATGAACGATTTGGTATCTGTCTGTCTGAAGCTGAACTATGTTATTATTTTTTAATAATGGAGAGTTGGTATAGGTGTCCCTGAAACCTAACTCTTTTAATTACTTTCTGATTAGTAATGAACGATTTGGTATCTGTCTGTCTGAAGCAGAACTATGTTCATACTTTTTTAATAATGGAGATTTGGTATAGGTGTCCCTGAAACCTTACTCTTTTAATTACTTTCTGATTAGTAATGAACGATTTGGTATCTGTCTGTCTGAAGCTGAACTATGTTTATACTTTTTTAATAATGGAGAGTTGGTATTTGTGTCTCTGGAAACCAAACTCTTATACTTACTCTCCGATTAATAAGTGAGATTTGGTGTTTGTCTGCGATTTAACTATGTTAATATTTCTTATTAATAATTGAGATTTGATATCTATGTCTCGAGAACCCAAACTATTTTAATTAAGTCCTTATTTAATAATAGAGATTTGTCTGTCCGAAGCTGAACTGTGTTATTACTTCTTATTGATAATATAGATTTTATATGTGTCTGTCTGAAGCTAGACTATTTTATTACTTCATATTAATAAATGAGATTTGGTATATCGTTGTCTTAAGTCGAAACTATACAATCACTGTATTCACGGCGTCCAGGCGATCGTAGATTATTGCGTTGCTCCTCATTCGCTTTTCTCTCTCTTTCGCTTTCTCGCCGGCTATGATGTCTCTCTGTAACACGCTCTCTATGTACACACATGGTATCTCTCTTACACGCTCTGTATATTTGTAATACACATGTTTTATTTTTTTGTTTCATTTTACTTTAATAGAAGTTCTCAGAAATCAAGGGGCCCTTTCCTGGGGTACTTAATCTCTGTATGAAATACACGGATATTCGAATATTCAATTAAAGTTCTCTTTTACCTGTCAAACGTTGAGTTAGTAAAGAAGTTCAGAACATTAATTTTCCTTTCACCAATTAACCCTAACCCTAACCCTAACCCTAACCTCACCAATTAACCAGTTGACTAGGTTATAGTATATCTTTCTTGTGGTCTCTTTACCTTACCGGATTCCAGGAGAAGAATTCATCTAGTCTGGTAGCGTATATGTTACTTGAGGTAACATTATGTGAAGAATGTGCACTATTCCTCGTATAAGCAAGTGTATAGCTGTGTCGACGGGAACTAATTCTGGCTTCGAATACTGTTATTTTTAATATTTGTACAGAGAGACCGAAGACACTTGAAGGTGGTGCCTAGTAGGTAATTCAAACTCTGTGTGTTATTTTGAATATTTGGTCAGGGTTTACTTGTATGGTGAAGTATACTCACGTCCGATTGTCCTGACAAACCCTTGTACAGAGAGACCGAAGACACTTGAGGATGGTGCCTAGTAGGTAATTCAAACTTTGTGTGT
>OY744551.1:5934342-6041842 GCA_963556195.1 Sepiola atlantica
TATTTTTATATTTCTGCATATATTAAAAAATTAATCTTACTTCTGTCACCCCTCATCGATTATTTTAACATTTACCTCCTTTTTACATAGACCAATCAAAAAAGTGAATATATCTTTTTAAGACGATCAATTTCTCTCATTATTTGTTTTTTTTGACGTGGTTGTCTATACATCTGAGGAGACCTAATTAAAGGGGTCGAAATAAGTTATTATGTGTACAACCTTAATGTGTGTATAGTTTTCCTTTTTATAATTCTATATATATATATATATATATATATATATATATATATATATGGGAAGAGAAGGATGAAAGTAATCCGACGTGATGGGAAAATGAAAAAGGAAAACCAAAAAATGGATGTTTTTTATGTGTACATCAACGTTTCGTCTTTATTTATAAGACTTCATCAGGATGATAAAATAGAGAAAAAATGTCATGCAAGCACAGATACATGTAGGGTAGACATATTGGGAAAAATAGAATGAAATAGTGGCCAACTGCTGGGTGGACGTCCGTATTTGTTGGAGAAATAGAAATGAATGTAGAAAAGAATGAGTGGGGGGAAAAATATATATATATATATATATATCCATGCAGACTGCATCACAGCTCTTCAGTGCGATAAACAGGGAAGTGCCTCAATTTATTTATTTACCTCCCTAGGAGGTTTGGCACAAGGCCAGTTTTATCTTACTCCCACAAGGTAAGATGTGACCCAATGTCGGGTCGGGAAAGTGAGACTTGAAAAGCCAGTGCCCTAAAAGGTGAGCACTCTGGCCATTAAAAATTGCCTGGGCAGCCCCGTCGGCATTCCCCGGTAGGGACGCCTGAGGCAGTAAGCGATAAACTTACTCCTCCCCAAAGAGGGGAGGCAAAGCTTGGGAGGGTGGACCTCCTAGAACTGCACAGGACAAACCCACAGACGGGCGAAAATCAAGCCCCGAAGGCCAAGACAATACCGGTATATCGGGTGCAGTATCCATCGGAACAGATACTACACTGTGATCCCGGCCAAAAGGGCGACTGCCTCAAGCCAGGATCGAAACTCGACTGTTAAACTGACAGTCGGCGCTTCTAAACCCTCTTCTAGTATCTGACACCTGCTAGATGTAAGCGAAATCACAATGTAAACTGAATGTAAACATTGTCAAGTGCCGCAGAGCTCGAATTGTTTTTACCCAATGAGCAATGCCTTAAAAGCTAGTGGCAGTTGGCGATTTTCTTACACGAGCTCTACCCAAGAAGAGGAGCATATAGTCATCCACATACTGTCTGTTTCGCTGTATCATAGTACTTCAGTGCGGTTAGACAAGCAAGTGCCTCAAGCCGGGATCGAAACTCGACTGTTAAGCTGACAGTCAGTGCTTCTAATATATACATGCCATACTCCACCGGTTAACACCTGAGAACGACAGAATTGCTTGCCGCGTCGAGAGATTGACACGAAAGATTGTGAAAAGAGAGAGCTCCGTGGTCTTCAATGAAGCTTGCATAAAAATGACTTACTGCCGAACTAAATATATATTAAAAAAGCAGGATGAAGGTAATCCGACGTAATGGGAAATAAAAAACGAAAAAACCAAAAAGGATTTTTTTTTTATGTATTCATTAACGTTTCATATTTATTTATAAGACTTCTTCAGGATGATAATATACAGAAAGATGTCATGCAAGTACGTGAACATATTGGGTTGACATGATGGGTTGATGGGAAGAAGTAGTAGCCACTACTGGAAGCAGTAGGAGCGCGGTCCGGGCTTGGTGATGTCAGTCGCATGGACTGACATAAATGTGGATTGTTCTGAGTGAAAAAAACTGGAGGGGTGAGGGTGAACGGAAATAATGTGGATGGCTGTAAGTAAAAAAGTGGAGGGTGGGGGTGAGCGGGAATAATCTGGATGGCAGTTAGTGAGGAAGTGAAGAGATGGGGAAAGAAGAGGGGGAATGTTTGACCAGCTGGCTATGTCAAGAATGTGAGAGATGAGTAAGTTGGAAGGTTTGGGTGTGTGGTGAATGAAGATGTGTCTGTGTGAGGGGTGTATGCGGAGAAGTAGAAGTAGAAATAGGAGCGGAGAGGCCCTGGAATTTTGGTGAGTGTGTAATGTCACCGTTTTAGAGAAGATTTGAAAAATGAGGTGGTTTAAATATATATATATATATATATATATATATATATATATATATATATATATATATATATATATATATATATATATTAAAGTTCGAATGCAAATCGCGATAAATCCTATTGGTCAAAGTTGAAGCAATAAAAACTCGAATCTATTAATTCCAGACTTCAACTGAAAATGTATTTTAACTGAAGGTAAAAAAGAATTATGCCGGTATCAGATTATGTAAAACATGATTTTGGAAAGTGATCGAGTGTTGAAATGCCACACTTTTTGTAACGGCGTTCATCGCGTTTTTTTAAATGGCGTTTATCGCGTTTTGCATACGAACGCTTCATATATATATATATATATATATATATATATATATATATATATATATATATATATATATATATGATTATATTTATTTACACGGACATGTACAAAATCTGCGACACTGGCATGTCGATGTTATCAATCAACAGCTATTATAAACTGAGATCTCATCAGGAAGAGTTCGAATCCGATCTTAACCATAGATCATATTTGGAAAGAACCTAACTCTCTTCCTGATGAGATCTCAGTTTATGATAGCTGTTGATCGATAACATCGACATGCCAGTGTCGCAGATTTTGTACATGTCTGGGTAAATAAATATAATCATATATAAAAGTTCTATTTGAGATTGAGCAGTGTTTATAAACCCGGTTTAAATTCTTTGGATTACTATCCTGTGGATGTTTTACCTGGATTATTATATATATATATATATATATATATATATATATATATATATATATATATATATATAGTTTGACAAATTATTACGGATGCCAAAATGTCTCACAAATATAACTGTAAATCCTTCGGAGTATGATCATTGCAAAATAATGTATATTTCATAAATTTGCCTTCTTACTTAGTTATAAAAAATAGCTTTGTTGACTCTAAGGACAAACCATTGAGCTTAACTGAAGTACTTATTTGTATCGTAGACATCTAAAGAATTCATGTTAATTTTTTTTAAATTGTGTGTTTGATCTTGTGATACAACAGAAGTTGTAGTTATTCAATATATATATATATATATATATATATATATATATATATATCCGTCACACCTCTGCATGTATTGCCTTCTAAGTATCACATTTCAATATATATATATATATATATATATATATATATATATATATATATATATATATATATATATATATATATATAACCAGCCGTGTATATAAAAAGACCCGGCAAAAATAACTCCATTCATTTTAGCTGAAGATTCCCACCGGGGATGAAACGCGGGAGCCTCTGTGTAGTTAATTGCCATGAATATATTTTCATAGCTTACTATATATATATATATATATATATATATATATATATATATATATATATATATATATATATATATATATATATGATAAAATTGTGGGATACGCCTAAAAGCACAGAGGATGCAGAATATAATGATAAAATAAAAATTAAAATAAGCACATTTTTTATCATTTTAAATTGCATGTATTTGTAGTTTCGTTTGGGAATCATTTCGCTAGAAACACAATCTTGTCAAGCAGATTTATATTAGAAGTAGTAGTAGTACCTGGTGTCAGTCCGAATAGGAATAGGACGAAAGTGTTATTTTCTTTTTTCATGTACTGGTCTCTTGAATATGGTAAAAGCTGTGCAGCGTGGAAATGTTAAAAATTGGTAAGTTCATATTCTTTTAACGAATCTTTTAAGAAATTTAGCATAAAATTGAGACAAACGCCTAAAAGCACAAAGTATGCAGAATATAACAATAAAAATAAAAATCAAGACACATTTTTTTTATTTTGAATTTCATTATCCAAATACAATGTTATAAGATGATATAATTTTTTATGTACCAATTTTCAGTAGTTACTTCAACAGTGCTGGATACGTGAGTAGAGCTAGGTAGTAAGTTATGTAAATAGCCTGAGGATTCCCTCTGAAGATGAAACTTTGAAGCCTTTGTGTAGCTTATTTGTCATAATATATTTTCATAACTTAAAACTTCAAATACGTATATGCGATTTTAATAAAGTTGAAACCATATGTATAGGATATTGATTCAGGGATTTCCAACATTTCATCAAAACGGGAGAAGGAGCAGTAAACACAAAGAAATAAATATGTTGTATTACTCGTTATTACTGGCTATTGAGTTCACCAACTCTTTTAGTGCTCGTCGACTTCGTTGTCTATTCAAATGGGCGATATGTTGCATTTACTACTCGTGCGAGCTTTTCCAGTCGCTGGTCGCTAATATTCGTACCGTTTTCTCGCCTGCAAACCATTGTTTTCTCTTCGTCGCCGGCAGCCATTGTCGCTTGCTTGTTTCTGCCGCTGTGTGACTATTTGCGCTCCTTTTTCTTCTGCAACAATTTGTTGACAACTGCCGTCGGGACTGCTATAGTTCATCGTTCCTTGTTCCGCAGGCGTCGTTGTCTCATTCTTAACGGGCTGTTGTCCACGCTCTCTGAAAATCAATTCTTAAAGTATAACAAGCCTTTGTTTTTCTGTTTTAAAGAGCCGTTTTTATTTACTATTTAATTAGCCGACTTGAACTGAGAGATGTCGCGCTAACTAAATTTGCTAGTTTTCTCTTAATTAACTTAATAGAGGGAGGAGGTGAGGGTTCACTACTGGCTCTTATATTTTTGTCATTCAGAATCTTTCTCGTAACCGCTTACATGATTGGCGATGTTGACTCGTCGCTCCCCAGTCAATTACTGATTCAAATCCCAATTCAATTCTCTCACAGTGGACAGCTCTGACGTCACAAACGTCGTGATATCTAGGTGTGCCCTGAGCTTTAACCCTAAGGTCAGACAGTTGTCATCGTGATCGTGGGAACACACTGAACCGAACTGCACGGGGATGAACCGCTACAAATCGCGTAAGTCAAACCCGTCTCGAACAGATGCGTCCAAGCCATTATCTAACACTCCCATAAAGGTTTTTATAATCCCGCAAGTTACGTCCGTCATTATATAACAAATATAGTGTTATGTACATAGTTGAAATGAATGGGACGTGTTATGAGTATATTTCATCCCATGCTACTTCACCACGCCCGGACCTCGGTCCTGCGCCCCCAGCAGTGGCTACTACTTCTTCTCCTCAACCAATAATGTCAACCCAATATTTTCACGTAATTTTATGACATTTTTCTTAAAATAATCATCCTGAGGAAGTCTTATAAATAAAGACGAAACGTGGATGAATAGATAAAAAACATCTTTTTTTAGTTTTTCCTTTTTCATTTCCCATATATATATATATATATATATATATATATATATATATATATATATATTGTTAATAAATAAGCATTTTTATATCCATAGACATATTCATGTTTCGCGTTTTTATTTTACGCTCGTCAGTATAGACTTACGTAACCGTACTGCTGGTCGAACAGTTCGAACCCCGAATTTAATATATTTATCTACAGATAGCGGGAGATTCTACGATATTAAACGGAAGTCATATATTAAATATGTTACCACGCTCTTCCCTCTATATACGCCTTCCTTTATAAATCGTTCAATTTCCCCTCTCTATATGTATGTATTGCTCTCTTTCTCCCACACTATATGACTTCCGTTATATATCGTACAATCTCCCCCTCTCTCGATATATATATATATATATATATATATATATATACATACACACACACACACACACATATATATATATATATATATATATATATATATATATATATATGTTACCACCCTCTTCCCTCAATATACGCTTTCCGTTATAAATCGTTCAATTTCCCTCTCTCTATATATATGTATTGCTCACTTTCCCCCTCACTATATGACTTACGTTATATATCGTACAGTCTCCCCTCTCTCGATATATATATTTAATATTTTATCACTCTCTTCCCTCAATATACGCCTTCCGTTATACATCGTTCAATTTCCCCCTCTCTCTCTATATATATATTGTTCTCTTTTCCCCTGACTATATGACTTCCGTTATATATCGTACAATCTCCCACAAATCTCGATATATATATATATATATATTTAATATGTTATCCCCCTCTTCCCTCAATATACGCCTTCCGTTATAAATCGTTCGATATCCCCCCTTTCTCCATATAGGTATGGAATATGTTGTCACTCTCTTTTCCCCTTACTCTATGTATTGTTAATCGCCCAATTTATCCCTCTCCATATATGTGTATTGAATAGTGAGTATGAATTTCTCTTTTTTCATTTTCAAACATCTAATCGCCTCGTTAACGTGCTTGAAAAGGCCGGAGGGTCGAAATAAATTATCGCACCGGTGATTATGTGATTCCGTGTTACTTTATTTTATTTTTATCGCTCTGTTTATTACATTGAGTTCTCATACTTGGATTTCCTTCTGGAATTTATTTCACTCTAACACGCACACACTATATGTATATATATAGCCGCCGGATAAAGTGTTAAAAATATCACTGTTTATTCGCTATTCAGCGTTGGCCGAGTGGTTCTAGATGTCAGGATTTGAGTTGTAAAATACTCGGAATATGGGGTTTCGAATCGCATGAAGAGTAGTGAGTAGTCATATCTCTATGCTGATGAGTCCCGATGATAAAGAACGAAACGTATGTAGATAATAAACAAAACAAATATATATATATATATATATATATATATATACATGCACTTTCTTTAACGTCATCAATTTCTTAACGGTTTAAACAGTCAAACTTTTAAATCTCTCATATGTGTAGAACGCCATCACGCTCTCATGTACATTTCAACTTTACAGACGCTTTTTCAAGTTATAAACTACTTGCCGTTATAATTCAAAAATGAGCACAACAGTAAAGTCATAATTTGTAAACACACTAAAACTAATACCGCCTGAAGATGATTTGACGATTCAAATCGAAAGTACTTGCAAAAAAGAAAAAAGAATGGAACAAGAAACCCATGGATCATATTTACATCAATTTGACCGAAACATAAGATGGACAATTCGGAAAATTGAAAAAAAAGAAAAAAAAGTCGCATCAAACAAAACCACTCCGTGTTATTTAATAATGTTTGCCTAAATGAAAATATGCTGCCTCTGCCTAAATACACACAATATATATATATATATATATATATATATATATATATATATATATATATATATATATATATATATATATAGGAGTAGACACATTATTATAAATATATATATATATAAAAAATTTACTGATTTTAAACAACCAGTCAAACCAAAATCTAGGGATCATCCGCCCCCCCCCCCACAAGTTGATTTTAAAAATATATGCACATATTACATGTGTTTTGACAGTTATCCAGAATTTAAAAAACAATAACAAGAATTCTATAGCTAAATATTAAAAGATTTAAAAATAATCCGAATCGGTAATTGTATCGGAATCGGAAATTTAGAACATAATCGGTAATTGCATCGGAATCTGGTAATTGTATCGGAATCGGGAATTTAGAACAGAATCGGGAATTTAGAACAGAATCGGTAATTGCATCGGAATCTGGTAATTGTATCGGAATCGGGAATTTAGAACAGAATCGGGAATTTAGAACATAATCGGTAATTACATCTGAATCTGGTAATTGTACCGGAATCGGGAATTTAGAACAGCATCGGGAATTTAGAACAGAATCGGTAATCGTATCAGAATCGGGAATTTAGAACATAATCGGTAATTCCATCGGAATCTGGTAATTGTATCGGAATCCGGAATTTAGAACAGCATCGGGAATTTAGAACATAATCGTTAATTGTATCGGAATCAGGAATTTAGATCAGAATCGGTAATCGTATCGGAATCAGGGAAAATATTGGAATCGTCTCGTGACTAACTATGAAAGTTCTTAATATCCTATAACCTGCACGTGTTCTTGCATCGCAAAGTACACTCCCCATCCTCCCCACGAGGCCACTAACACCTGGTCGGTGCACGATGTGTGTCACGTGACAGTGACCTATTTGATCGCTGGTGTTATATCGATCTCAAAGAATTCAGAACTCTCTTTGTCAGTCGTCACATTCGCCATTCTCTCACCTGGGAGTAGGAGGCGACGCCGTCTTCTCCAAATTGGAAGCAACGTCAATAGACGCCGCGTGAGGCTTTGATTTGAAAACGACCCGGTTTCTTCGAGAGAATGGTCTCATAGAATCTCCGAAGAGATGCTGCGACAAATGAAAAATTAGCAATGCCCGAGGCGCCTCCACAGAATTCTACGGAAAATTGGTTAATTCCGTGTTGGAATAATTTCCTTTTTATCACTGAAGGTTTAATTGCTACGTTATTATTTTGAAGGTCCCCTCCCCTCTACTCCTTTTTAGTGCAGTTTTATTTTCTTTCTTTTTCTTCTCTGTCGTTCTTTCTTTCTTTCTTTTTTTATTAGTTTATTTCTTTTTCTTCTCTTTCATTCTTTCTTTTCTATTTTGTATTCGTGTTTCTATTTCTTTTTGTCTGCTTCTTTTTCTATTCTGTATTTCTTTTTATCTATATATTTTTTTGTTTCTTTTATTTCTTTTCTCTCTTCTTTATTCGTGTTTTTCTTTAATTTCTTATTTGTTTTTAATGTTTCTGTTTTTTTTGTTCGTCACATTCTTGTCTCCAGTTCCTATTTTCTTGCTGCCCCACGACAGCAGAGTAAGGTACAATTCGATATTGTGAGAATCCAACTCCTTAAAAAAGGGGCATATGGATTAGGGACAAAAAGAAAATAATGCCTCAGTGTAGAATAATTTCTGTTTCACTAGGGACAGAAAAGAAGAAGTTATAATACATACATATATATATATATATATATATATATATATATATATATATATATATATATATATATATATAAAGTAGAGAACTAAAAGCGAACGTTTAGGAAAGGTAGAACCTATTGTGAAAAATATACAGCTCACTATACTGGATAGATCAGATGGATAGATAATCGGACAACATTCGGACAGCTTTTGCCTTGTTTTTCCCCACAATCTTTGTTTTACTTTTTCAGATTTTGAATCTTGGCTTTTCGCCAACTTATCTATCCCAGCAATTTCCTCTGATGATAAGATTTTGATCTTTGAAAAGCCTGGTTTCAGGAAAAAAATGTAATTAAATAAATTGCTTTTTCCGGAATACACCTTGTATTGAGCAACTGAAGGAAAAAAGATCTACCTTTGTCGTTTTATAAGTCATTTTCATCCTTCTATCAATGTATATATATATATATATATATATATATATATATATATATATATATATATATATATATATATATATATATATTCTGATGTGAAATTTATTATACCTCAAGTACATAACACAATTCATGGTGTTTAATGAAATTTATTTGTTAGAGGATAGCTAAGGACAAACGATAACTCACGTTTAAAAACACAATTTAGGTTGGTTTAAAAAAGGGTAGAGAATATAGATAACCTATTAAAGTGTATTCTTATGTAAAATTCATAGATTAAGATGATGGGCGTATTGCCGAATCTATACACTCATCCCTTAGGGGTCTATGGGGCAGATTTGATGAGGTAGTTTAGCCTCGTTTTCAGTTATTTTTCACTCTATTTTATAGTAATTAGAAAATGCTGAGTCATATTTTGCTTTAATTACGTAATACTTTGAGATAACTTTTAATTTTATTTAACGTTTCTTAGCGTCAATTCTGTTTACATAGAGGGGGTTAAGAAACTATCCGAAGGTCCACCACTAGCCGCCACTGCCCGCCACTCTGTACGTACACAAATACATGTACATGTACATTTTATAATATCTTATATAAGAAATGTATTCATCGTTGTCGCGCAAATTATACCTCAAGTACATAAAACAATTTATGGTTTTAATGACATTTATTTGTTAGATGATAGCTAAGGAAAGACGATAACCCCCGTTTAAAAACACAATTTAGGTTGGTTTTAAAAAGGTTAGAGAAAACAGATAACCTATAAAAGTGTATTATTATGTAAAATTCATAGATTAAGATGATGGGCGTATTATTAGTTTTTAACATACTTAAATGAGAGAAAAATCATATGGGAAAAAGGGAAATAGAGGGTTGAAGGAGGGAGGGAAATAATGGGGACCAGGGAAAGAAAGACGGCTAGAGAAAGAAGAGAAATTGAAGTTTTTTATATAAAGATGTTACATACACTCTTTAATTTCTACTACTTTTTTTTTATCGTCCCGGGCAACACCGGGTAGCCCTGCTAGTATCTATCTATCTATCTATCTATCTCTCTCTCTCTCTCTCTCTCTCTATATATATATATATATATATATATATATATATTTTAAAAAATTTTTTTTTTTTACCCCTTTCCCTCGCTATAATTCTCATAGCATCTTTTTATATTTCTTATACAGTACCTCGATATTTGGCTCTGTTGAGCGAGGTACGAAACCGGTCAGCTGCCCTTTCATCTTTTTAATTTCGTAAATTCATTATGAATAATAAATATTGTCTCTTCAATGCCATTTTAAAGTCTTGTACGACAAAAAAAATATTTAAATATATATTAAAAATCTATTTATGGCAATTAAGCTACACAGAGGCTCCCGCGTTTCATCCCCGGCCGGTAATCTTCAGGCTAAACTACCTATTTTCATAGCTTACTACCTAGCTCTGCTTACTATTATTTACTCTCTTACTGTGCTTGCCATGTGTTTAAAGGGTCATATACAAAATATTATGATGAATATCTTTATTTAATTCTTATACATATCCCCCTGTATTTCATCCTTTTTCGGAATCATCAGTGTGGATACTCGATGTTCTACAAGCTGCACGATTCGAACCCCATTTTCACGGTTCGAAAACCAATGACTCAATACTGGTCACCCCCGAGGAAGCCATTTTATTCCGAAATTGATTGGATTAATGTAAAAAAAAATAAAATAAATTAATCTTGTATTGCTAATATGGCTTATATTTCAATTTTAATAACTAACCCTGCAATACTTTGAAATTGAACGACTAACCCACACGTTTTCATGACAGCGAGCCAACGCTTCTTTCGTTCGACACCGGATTTGAATCATAACCGCCGAAAACATCACTGCGGACACATCGTACCAAAGACGTTTATCAAGCAACAAAGAAATAAATTTGTTTATTCTTGTTTTTTGATGAAAAAAAAAAGATGACTCAATACTGGTCACCCTTGAGGAAGGAATTTTATTCCGAAATTGATCGGATTAATGTAAAAAAAATAAAAATAAATTAATCTTGTATTGCTAATATGGCTTATATTTCAATTTTATTAACTATACATATACATACATATATATATCTATATATATATATATATATATATATATTATGATAAAATGCACGATATATCATAAAAATTAAATACTTTGAAAGACCAGATGTTTGAAAAAAAGACAATCCAAAAAAGAAACAGCGTGGAGCTGACTTAAAAATGAGAATATCGCAACACAAACACGTGATATTTGTTTATACAAAGTGTCGAGATCACGCGGGAACTTTCAAGCACATGCGTTTGCTATCTGTAATCACCTGCTTGGTACAAATAGTTGTTCTGACCAGTACTTCGATGGGTCGTTTTCTGTTCTACACATTCTAGGTCGAACTACTATCTCAAGATAATTGAGGCGTTAGTTATCAAACACGGGAGTCTCTGTGTAGCTATCTAAATAAAATAATGTAGAATATGTATAGACGTGTATATATATATAACACATATACTAATTATATATATTAAAAAAGTAAAAACTACATGCATATACATATATATTTTTTAATTTTTAAATATTTTTAATATAAAACTAAAACTAAAAATACATTAAATTATAAATTCACCTAATAAGTAGTGTAATAGATTCGTCCGAACACTTTAAAATACAGCAACTCTTGTTAATTAACGGATACATTCTATTAGATAAAGACGAACAACACAGGTAAGGAGGACATTTATGTGGAACAAAACTTAGATCTAATATACGGAACGCTTTTGTTTTCTAAGGGAAGTGGGGTCTGATCAACTCTGCTGGGAAGCCAGGAAATCAAATACTGTTTTGTTTTTAAATTCCCGAAACTGTGTTTTTTTGGTGAACAACTGATGATCTCTTAAATAATGTTAAGACTAGTGCAAATTCTTTGAAGCAAACTAATATAGTAACTACAAAAAAGTAAATTGACTTACATGAGTGATTTTCTACTGAACGACTTGCGACTAAAATGGTTTTTTTTTTCCTTGTATAGTTTTAATGGTTGAGAAACTTCCGAGACTATATGTGTGTATATATATATATATATATATATATATATATATATATATATATATATATATATATATATATATATATATGTGTGTATATATATATATATGAATATATATATATGAATATATATATATATATATATATATTAAAAAGTGTTGAGTTCTTATCATCAATCCAGGGTTTATGAGCCTTATGCATTTCATTGATCAACTCCTGGACCTCAACACACACATATATATATATATATATATATATATATATATATATATATATATATATATATATATATATATATATATATGAAAATAGTATAAACATAGACACTGGTGATTCCCTGCTTTTAAGGTATAGCTTTCAGATTTTCTTTTTGTTTCTTTCTGCCTTTATCTTCTCCTTTCCTTTTTCTAATACAACATCTATGTATCTTTCGTATATAAATGTATGCATATATATATATATATATATATATATATATATATATATATATATATATATATATATATATATATATATATATGAGAAAGGAAGGATAAAGGTAATCCGACGTAATGTGAAATGAAAAAAGAAAATTATCATCCTGGGGAAGTCTTAACAATTAAGACGAAACGTTGATGAATAAATATATATATATATATATATATATATATATATATATATATATATATATATATACATGTCTGCTCTGAACTATCTATTATTAATTAAGCCTGTCTTTCTTTCCCTTGTTCGCCTCCAATCCGGCAGCACCCGAATCAAGCCAATACCTACCCGACTCTCTTGTTGGCCGCATCGTTTCTTTCCTCGCCATTCCTTGATCTCTTGTATTCTTGCAAAATCCTCGGGGGAGCCATTTCCGAAAGAAGCAGCCCTTGTTTCACTCAATTCCCGATCGCGAATCCTCCATGACAGACTGGCAAATTAAATCGGTTTTCATTCGGAACCCTCCTTGATTAATGATCCGGATGGGAACGAATTACATCGACAAATTGTTTTCCAATACTTTGGCTAATCGAATCGTCCTTGCCTTGCCAATCTCGGCTTTCTTTCTCACGCCAGTCACGATCGGCGCAGGGTGCGAGGGTGGAAGTGTGCTCTGTGCTATCGTGAAACGGCCCGTAGAAAAGCGGTACCGCAAACAGAAGCGACGGAGTATGATAAAAGTCCCCTCTCGCACTTAAAAAGGCTTTTGGAATGACATCAGTAAACTTTATAACTTCACCTTTTATTCCTAAAAAAAAAATGAAAAAAAAAATAACTGATATATATATCATGATAGGTAGTGATATGTCCGTGGTTCGAATCTCGGGGTAGATGTGCCCGCTGCGCCTAATTGCACTGACGAGCTCTTAAAAAACAAAACAAATGTTGATGGATGACTCGGAGGGGCGAAAAATAAAAACGCACCGTAAAAAACACTGGTCGCTATCGCCAAATACAAACCAATAACAAATAATCTACGTAACATGATAGGCAATAAGTCATGCACAGATTCGGCATGGCATTCTAGTTTAGTGGTTAGAGCGCTTATCTACGAATATTAACATGGAAGGTTCGATCCCTCCCTTCCCAGGGAGGCATGTTGATGACAGCTTATAGCCAGAAACGCGACTCAATATCTAACATTTGAGCACGCAAAAAGTGAATTTGTAAATTAATTATACAAAAATCTGTATACAACAAAATTGGTTTATAAATTTATTAATTATTTTTAAAAATATCTATATATACAATTGATGACTCGTCCGATTACGGGCGAATTAAATCTTTTTTTAAAATGCGCTCATTTTTATATTCTTAAACTAATAAAGGGGGCGAAAAATAAAAACACACCGTAAAAGAACACCTGTAACTCTCGCCAAAACAAACAAACAAATAATCTATAGACACACACACACACCCACACACACACACACACACACACACACATATATATATATATATATATATATATATATATATATATATATATATATATATATATATATATATATATATATATATATATATATATATTGTTGAATATAAGAATAAGGGGAATTGGCTGATGAATTTAGTTTACATTTGTCTTTTCAAGTACTTTCAGACCCATCCGAATTAATCTAAACTATGGCAAATTCATCAGCCAATTCCCCTCCGAAACTAAGATCCTGATTCGGACTATTGAAAGGATCTACCAAAGGATGTCTAGCCATGAGTTGTCTCTTATATTCAACAATACTTGCCTGCAAGAGAAGATGCTGCCTAGATATACACACACACACACACACGCACACACACACACACACACACACACACACACATATATATATATATATATAAAGGGCTAATATTGACTTTTCGACACCGGACTTTTTAGCAATCAGACATTTGCTTGCATTAGGGCAGAGTTTTGCCCAGCGTTTTCTTTCCCTACAACTTTTATTTCTTTTTTTCAAATTTTAAATCTTGGCAATTGCCAACTTATCTATCCCAGCGACTTCCTCTGATGATAAGATTTTGATCTTTGAAAAGCCTGGCTTAAGGAAAATTTAACTTGAATAAATTGCCTTTTTGCGGAATATACCTTGCTCTGAGCAATTGAATTGAATTTTGATTTGGCTTTTGCTTCTCTAATTCCTTTCCATTCTTCTTCATATATATATATATATATATATATATATATATATATATATATATATATATATATATATATATATATATATATATATATTAGTGGCAATCTACACTGATTAATTCGTGTTTTAACGCATCAGCGTCTTCACAAGTAAAGTCTGAATGTCTATAGTCAAGGGAATTGATCTCATGTTAAAAAAATTAGAGGAAAAGTAAATAAATACAACTAAAAAATCCAAAAGTTGAGACTACTATTAAAAAATAATACCCACCCCCAATAAATTACACCGGTCTCAGCTATCACTAGACGAAAATAACCCAAGGAACAGAAATTACAAGAAAAAAAAAAATTTTTAATTTAAAAAATTTAAAAAATTTAAATTTAAAAAAAAAATTAAAAACGAAAAAAAAAGTTTTTTCAAAATGAATTTTTAAAAAAAATTATAAAATTTAAAAAATTTTAAAAATGTAAAAATTTAAAAAAAAATTAAAAACGAAAAAAAAAGTTTTTTCAAAATTAATTTTAAAATAAATTATAAAATTTTAAAAAATTTTTAAATTTAAAAATTAAAAAAACAATTAAAAACGAAAAAAAACGTTTTTTCAAAATTAATTTTTAAAAAAATTATAAAATGGTACTGGCCGAGGCTGACACCAGACAAAATATTTGTATAAGGTTGAGGAGGATGAGAAGACCGAGGAGGGACAGCACAAAGAAGACCTCCACTGGAAGAGTGCGGAGAATGCTGGGGACCTTGAAGAGGCTTATTGCCACCCAAATCCCAGAGAAGACCAATTGTCCTTACCAGCGAGAAATCAATAGTAAGCGGCTGTTGCGATACCGCATCGTTATCGAAAGAAGGTGAAGAATACTGGAAATCTGGGGAGGCTTGTTGTCACTCAGACTCCAGGAAATACCACTGGTTGTTGTCGGTGAGCAATCACTGACGATGATCTGTGTGAGAACTCCCAGTAAGTATAAATAATAATAACATTAATTTAGACTAGAACTGACAGCTGGAGGACAACACCTGACTGAGATAAAAATACAGAGAGGCATTTTCCAAGGATAGTCCCTATCAGCAGTATTGTTTATCATAGCCATGATGCCACTCAAATGCATACTCAAAAATGACCGTATACACGTTTACAGACACAGAACAAAGAATAAACCACCTCATGTACATGGACGACCTGAAACTGGAAAATCTGATAAATACGACTAAATGGAATTCGGAATCGAAAAGTGTGCACTGCTAGAGATGAAAATGGGAAAACCTGGAGATGATGGAACTGTCCAACCAAAAAAAGATAAGGGCGCTAGGCAAACAGGGGAGCTATGCATATTTGGGAGTTATTGAAGCAGACATGAACAAGAAAACTCTTAGGAACGAAATTATATAGCAGAAATGTAGTAAAATAGATGAACACCTGTGCAGTATCACTGATAATATACTCGTTGTTTTGTAGTGGTGGTATGCCGCGTTCTTGCTGGAATGTCTTACCAGGATCAACCAAGAAAAAGGGTCCGTAAGGAACAGAAGTGATATTATTTTAATTACATAAACCCCCAAAAAAGCAAATTGCCACTGGGACGTTATGGGCTACTGTGTATTAGGGGCCAGATTAATAGGGGGAGAGAAACGAAAATCCCAAAGGCAAGCAGTTCGAAGAAAAAAGAAGCCATTAGAATAAGAATCTGTCCAACATCTGGAGACCTTTACAGTGTAAGGGTTTGATTTTGCGTATTTTCAGTTTGGTGGTGGGCATGTATGTCAGGGGGGCATTCAATTGAAATACTTCGTAAACAAGCACATTGATGCAACATTGCGGTGACGGGATAGGGGCTGGAACATCGTAGACGATGGGGATCTTTTTATAGAGGAATGTACTAGTGTGTGGTGCACTAGTTCATATTTCAACAATACTTCCGCATGGGCGGATGGTGTCTTTGTAGAGATATAGGATACTGACAGCTGTGAGAAGTTTTCTAGCTCGGGTTAGGCTTAGGGTTAACTTTCTTTATCCCATACTTTAAGTTGTTCCTTTAGTCCCTAACCCTTACCCTAACCCCAACCCAAACCCTAACCCTTACACTAACCCTAACACTATCCCTAACCCTTACCCTAACCCTAACACTATCCCTAACCCTTACCCTAACCCTAACACTATCCCTAACCCTAACCCTAACCCTAACCCTTACCCTTACCCTAACCCTAACACTATCCCTAACCCTAACCCTAACCCTAACCCTAACCCTTACCCTGACCCTACAACTAACCGTAACCCTTACCCTACCCCTGCCCCTAACCCTATCCTTAACCCTTACCCTAACCCTAACCTTAACCCTAACCCTAACCCTAACCCTAACCCTTACCCTGACCCTAACTCTACAACTAACCGTAACCCTTACCCTGACCCTAACCCTAACCCTAACCTTAACCCTAACCCTAACCCTAACCCCAACCCAACCCAACCCAACCCAACCCAACCCTAACCCTATCCTTAACCCTAACCCTTACCCCAACCCTAACCCTAACCCCAACCCAACCCAACCCAACCCAACCCAACCCTAACCCTAACCCTTACCCTAACCCTAACCCTAACCCTAATACACTATATATAATACTCCGGAATACGATAAAAATGAACTGTGGGTTTTCGGCAGCTGCAACCAAGCACGTTCCGCTCCTTCGAAGTCCGAAACGAGAAAGAGAAAGAGGGAGAAAGACGGAGCGGAAATAACATAACCTCATCCCGGCTCTGACGTCATCCCACGACTTGATTGTAGATTAAGCAGAACACTTGTCCTCATCCGTCATCATACAGTGTGTAGCAAAATAATCAGCCACATTTGTAGGGTTTAATAAAAGCAAATACAAATAAAGTATTCTTATTTTCCGAATGTATATATGATGCCACAAGGAAAGCGCAATGCTGGCCTGTCCAATCTATATGCGTAATCAGAAACGAAATTAACCAAAATGGCATTATCTGTACATTCAAAAAATGGCATTATGTGTACATTAAAAAATGGCATTATGTGTACATTAAAAAATGGCATTATGTGTACATTCAAAAAATGGCATTATGTGTACATTCAAAGAATGGCATTATGTGTACATTAAAAAATCAAATGTGTCAGATCATTTTGGCCCGCACTGTATTATCTAGCTGTTATGTCTGATAATTAACGTTGTCCTCTTGCATCAAAGTAAGGAGAGTTCTCTGCCCTTGCAGTCAACAATATTTGTCATTAGAGTTTGGGAAATAAACAGCAATGTGCCTCGCATCAGAGATTTTAATCATAACGCATCCAACAGCTCCTACATTACCATGTAATATCTAAGTTGTTCAATAAATCTGTTACAGATTATATTTCCTTTTTTAAAATAATTTTTAAAATAGATTATAAACGCTGTCATCAATTTATTAACAATAAATGTTTTTAGCTGTCATGGCCGACATTTTTCACTTCAAGGGCAGATAACCCCTCCCCTGCTTCGGTGCAAGGGAAATAACGCAGTATTATTTTAATTCTATTATTGGTCCCCCGATTTTATCAATAGAGAGAACTTATGTTTTGAGGCATGTCCGTCCGTCCGTCCGTCCGTCCGTCCATCCGGATTTTTCTCCGCAACCATCCATTGAATTTCTCTGAAATTTTGCATGAAGTTGTAACTTTGGTCAGGTTAGAAAGTGACATTCTTCCGATTTTTGAAAAACAATCTGGTTAGCCCCCCAGGGGGGGCAAAAGCCCCCGAAATGGCAAAAAAATGACATTTTTTGCCCCATAACTTTTCATCCATCCATTCAATTTCTCTGAAACTTGGCCAAAATGTGGAGGCAATTGTTCCTAATAGAAAATAAGTATGGCTGACCTTTGACAAAATCTGGTTCGCGCCTCCAGGGGGTCAAAAGCCCCCAAAATGGCAAAAAATTACCCTTTTCTCTCATAACGTTTGATCCATCCATTCAATTTTTCTGAAACTTGGCCAAAATGTAGAGGCAATTTTTCTGGATATATAATGATCATCCCTGACCTCAGAGAAATTCTGGTTCGCACCCCCAGGTGGTCAAAAATGCCCCAAATTGCCCAAATTTATTGCATTTTACACTCGCCACATCGAGTCACATACAGAGGGGGGCCACGCATGAGCGGATTGTTTTAATTTTAGCTTGAGCCTAACGTCTCCCTGATTAACTATACTGGGCGCACATTAGGGTAACCTGAGGGTGCTTTCCTTACGTGCGACTGCGCTTTAGCTAACTCCTGTGAGGTGTTTCAGTATTCTTATGTGTATTTGTCCGCATGTGGGTGATGGAGATAACAGTTTGAATGTATTTATTAACAGAACAAACGGAATGGTTGGTCTGTTGTCAAATAAGTTGTCTGGTTTTCGTACCGTACCCAGTAGACATCGCGTGTTATGCGTAAAATAGTAACGACGACTTCTTTCTCAAGCTTGGTATATCTTCTTTTTCTTTCGTGTGAATCAGATGATTCTCGTGGTGGCATTAGTTTCCCCAATGTTTTTCTAGTTAGACATCTTCCTCAAGCTTGGTATAAATTACCTTCGATCCGAATTAATCCGAATAAATCCGAATTAATCCGAAGTTTCGATGAGTTCATTAATTATGGAGACAATCAATCATTTGAAATAGATCTTCGGAAAAAGAGAGGTATAAGTGAAATAGTTTGGGGAAAACAAAACTTCGAAACCTTGGTAGAGCAACTAGTCTCTGAAAAAGAAAAATATCTCTTTTGCTATGGGTAAAATAGTAGGCTTTCTAAAGCTATGTATATAGGCTAGAGTGATATATGAGACAGTATTGATTTACTCCTCTCCAGGAGTTAGGCACAAGGCCAGTTTTTATCTTACTCCCACAAGTAAGATGTGACCCAAGGTCGAGTCGGGAAAGTGGGGTTTAAAAATTGCCTGAGCAACCCCGTTGGCATTCCCCGGTAGGGGCGCCTCAGACAGTAAGCAATAAACTTACTCCTCCCCAAAGAAGGGAGGCGATACCTGGGAGGGTGGACCTCCTAGAACTGCACAGGACAGATACATAGATCGGCGTAAATAAAGCCCCTAAGGCCAAGACAATACCAGTCTATGGAATGCAGTATCCATCGGAACAGATACTACACTTTGATCTTAGCCAAAAGGCCAAGAATGTGATATTATTTACTCCTTCCCAGCAGTTTGGCACAAGGCCAGTCTTATCTTACTCCCACAAGTAAGATGTGACCCAAGATCGGGTCGGGAAAGTGGGGTTTGAAAAGCCAGCGCCCGAGAAGTCGGCACTCTGGCCATTTAAAAATTGCCTGGGCAGCCCCGTCGGCATTCCCCGGTAAGGGCGCCTCAGACAGTAAGCAATAAACTTACTCCTCCCCAAAGAGGGGAGGCAAAACCTGGGAGGGTGGACCTCCTAGAACTGCACAGGACAGCGTGCAGTATCCATCGGAACAGATACTACACTTTGATCTTAGCCAAAAAGCCAAGAATGTGTTTATTTACTCCTCGCGGAGTTAGGCACAAGGCCAGTTTTATCTTACTCCCACAAGTAAGATGTGACCCAAGATCGGGTCGAGCAAGTGGGGTTAAAAGCCAGCGCTCGAGAGGTGAGCACTCTGGCCATTTAAAAATTGCCTGGGCAGCCCCGTCGGCATTCCCCGGTAGGGGCGCCTCAGACAGTAAGCAATAAACTTACTCCTCCCCAAAGAGGGGAGGCGAAGCCTGGGAGGGTGGACCTCCTAGAACTGCACAGGACAGGCGTGCAGTATCCATCGGAACAGATACTACACTTTGATCTTAGCCAAAAAGCCAAGAATGTGTTATATGAGACAGTAGCGAGGCTATTAATTAAATGGCATATCGTTAACTCACTTGACGGTTATATTTCGAAGGGGGGATTCCCATGTCAATAGAAGGGGCATTTCTTAGCTATCTGGTTAACAGCTGTAGTCTGGTCTCTTCCTGAAATGTTGTTAGGGGTTGACATGACTGGTAAGTTAAGTTTCTGTGGAAAATGGAAAACTCAATCATTAAATTAAAAATGACGTCGTTCATGAAAAAGCGCAAAAAATCTCTTCTTATCTTTTTTTTGTATCAATGAGTCACCGTTTACCAAGGCCAACAAGCCACTTGAGGATAAAGGATTATTAGTTTTGACAGGTAGATTGTGACACACCGAGGGTTTTTATTACCGATGGTTGTAACTGGTCAGAAATTTACGATTTAAGGGGACGGCTCAACAAGAATTTGTTTACATTGAACTTGAACCGCCAATGTTATAGTCAGCCGGGAAACAGCCCCGTGTTACTGTGTTATGCGTAAAATAGTAGGGAAAACTGGTTTCTCAAGCTTGGTGTATAAGTTATAGTGATATATGAGACAGTAGGGAGGTTATTGATTAAATGTCATATCGGTTACTTAACTGACGGTTATATTTCGTTGAAACCTCAAGCAACGTTGGGTTATGGACGTTACAACCCAAGAACAGATCGGATCATAGACTATTGTAACAATGTACGACTTGGAGCATCAGTTGTACTCAGATTTGCGTAGTGTGAACATTGCTTCCCGTTGCGTTGTTTGTGATCGGCCTTGATGCACGGAAATAATGTATGTTTGTACTAATATAAAGATCAATGGGAAAGGTCCACAGGTTGCGAATTTACATTTGAAAACCAAAACGAAATATCTGTTCGGATAAGAATGCTAAAACTATCATTGAATAAAAATGGCGTCCTCCATTTAAAAAGAAGAAGGCTGCAGCTTTTCATACGGAAGATAACAAGGGCCGCCATCTTAATATTTAGTCGGTTGAAAGTTCGGAACATTCGATGCAAATTAATCCGAAGATATAATGCGTTCATTAATTATGGAAACAATCAATCATTTAAATAGATTTTCGGAAAAAAATGTATAAGTCAAATATACAGAAGAGAAGAGTTTAAATGAAGTATTTTGCTTAGCTGAAGCTGAATAGGAATTTATATTTAAAGAACACAAGACTATCAAGGCGGTGACTGGGGGCATTTGTTCGCAAGTCGAGGTGACTTCTGAACTGATATGATGCGAAATCACTTGAAATCGACACTGAAGACATTTCATCACAGAAGATTCGCCTTGAGTGATTCCAAATCAATGCGAAATATCCACAAGTTGTGAATCTAGATTTAAAATGAAAACGCAGTAAATATTCGGTTAAAAACGGGGGGAAAAATCATTGAATTAAAAATGGTGTCGGTCATAAAAAAAAAATAGAAATACTTTTACGTGTTTCCAACGGAAGATAACAAGTTCCGAACTTTCGATCCGAATTAATCCGAAGGTTTAATGAGTTCATTAATAATGGAAACAATCAATCATTTAAAATAGATTTTCGGAAGAGAGAGGTGTATGGTGTGGAGGAGGGGAATATCAGTTACAGCTATGCGGAACTGGATTCATTCAAGGATTGAGCCAAGAGTCCCCAAGGAGGATTAATCAGTGATCGATTGTGTTGTAATCGAAGCCCATGTGTACAAAGTAAAATGATCGATGGGGAAATGGTGAGACTAGAGATTTGAAAGTCAAATCGTTTACTTAGTTAAAGGTTATATCAGGTTCAAACGTTAAGCAACGTTGGCTCTGGTTTGATTTGAATGGGTGACCATTTGGGAATACCAGTGAAAGCGTCTGCAAAAAGTAACTTTCTCTTGGAAATATGTATAAAACTATCTCTTCTCAAACAGCTATTAGTGAAATAGTAAAGGAAAACACTAGACATTAAACCCCTAGTAGAGCAATTAGTCTTTGAAAGGAGAAACGATCTCTTCTTCTAACATATGACTTAAATAGTAGCGGAGACTGAATTCTCACTTAACAGGTATATTTTGTTAAATCCCTAAGAAACTTGCCATTAATTATTTCCAGAGAATTAATTAGCTGGTCTGAGGGACTATCGACGCTTAAAGTTGAGCACTTTGCAAAAACATTGGACAAAAAGCATTTCATAAAAATATATAGCTTTTTATTTATTCATTCAGGCTTCCGAAAAAACATAATTCGGTTCAACGAGATGGTTCTGTACGCGACCGATCAGTGCGAAGAAATATCACCAACTGCTATGCGCCCTTCCCTCGTGTCGAGAAAGAGAGGGGGAATAGAACGTTCAACAAATAGTAAAGAGAGGAACAAGAATACATAATCAGAAGAAAAAAAAGAAAGAAAAACAATAGTCACTGGTTGTATTCTATCAAAATGTAGCCCCTTCACCGATTTCAGGTGCAGATGTGTCCGGCCCTTGACCCTTCGACGCACTCAAAGATATCGTGTCATTAATTCTCCCCATAATATCAATTAGCTGGGCTAACGGCCCATCGCCGCTGAAAGTTGAACACTTTGTAAAAACAAATTGGACGAATCGTTAGCTTAACTAAATGGTATATAAAATTGAAACGTCAAGCAACATTCGGTCTGATTTATTTGAATGGATGAGCATTTCAAAATACAAGTGGAAGTGCCTGTCAAACAGTCACTTTCTTCTGAGAAAATTATTTACAAACATACTAAGTACTTATTAAAAACTTGCAACTTAAGCGGCTCGAGATAATGACAATCGTTTATGTTTTTTGTTTTATTTAAAACATTTCAAGTTATTTGTTCTTCTGTTCAGTTATCTTGGAATAGAACCGCATATGTCGACCTAGAACAACGACATCTTATTGTATCGTTAACTGGTTTATTTATATTTCCGGCAACGAAATAAGTGAATCGTAGTTATTTAAAGTAACCCCACATCCCCTGGTTTGGCAAGGAAGCGGAGGGTCATCTAATTGTACAGCCACATCCTTCTCGGTCAGGATCGAGCAGGAAACAGAATCAGCGAGATCCTAACTGGAAGCAACCTCACCGTTCTTTCGGCTCTGACATCACTTCCTATATCTCAGAAGGGAGAAAAGGGCAAACTAACAACTCGTTTATACAACAATAGATTTTATGTATCACAAGATGAGAAGACTATGTAGCGTCAAATGCTTGGTTGCATTGAAAATAACTAATTATCATATAACGATCAGAGAACGGTTCAATACAAAATTATGCATGTCAATTTATTTCCTATGCACTTCGGATTCGCATAAATTCGGGAAATAATTTTCTTTTTAAAAGAAACTACAATTGTAACGTAAGATAAAGGTATTTCCGTATGAATGAAGCCAACAAAAAAAAACTGGATTATTGGCGCATAGGTGGAGGGGTTGTTATTGTACGTTACACAAAACTTAATCGGTTTTTGTCTCCTTTTTTTCTTTTTTTCTTATCTTAGTTTTGAATTCTTTATTTTATCTCAACACCGAAAACCCTTAATCGTCTGGCTTATTTTGGGGCACTCGTGTTTTCCTACGCAAAAAAAAAAATCGCAAAAAACGAAAAGCAAATAATATGTTCTTCTGTATTTGTGTTGAAGGAAGTCTGGGTTATGGAAGAGGACAATAGGAATGTTCTGCTATTGACTTGGAAGATATGAAGGAAATTGGCAACACAATATAAACAAAAGAATAGGCTAATATTAAATAGGGAGAAAGAAGAAGCAGAAGAAGACGAAGAAGAAGAAGAAAAAGAAGAAGAACAACAAGAACAAGAGAAAGCTGACGAGATTATAATAAATAACCGATATATATATATATATATATATATATATATATATATATATATATATAAATAAGTCATACTTAAATAGCCTCTGCATGTTGACAACAACAGAATCTAGTTGAAGCAGATTTAGTTCTTATTTATACACACATATGTTAAAAATGTCATGAGCTAATGAAAACATTAACCATGGGTAAGGAATAACAATGAATCAGATTAGTACGCCAACTAGAAGAAGCATAATAAAAAAAAAAAACGGTAACACACATTCCATGTATTTTAGCCTGACTCATCTATATGCAGATTAAACGCGGAAGCTTCTATGTAACTTAATTGCCATAAATATATTTTCATAACTTACTATGTATATCTATCTATCTATCTATCTATCTATCTATCTATCTATCTATCTATCTATCTATCTACCTCTCTCTCTCTCTCTCTCTCTCTCTCTCTATATATATATATATATATATATATATATATATATATATATATATATATATATATATATATAATCCAGGTAAGACATCCACAGGGTAGTAATCCGAAGAATTTAAACCGGGTTTATAAAAAGTGCTCAATATCAAATAGAGCTTTTATATATGATTATTTTTATTTACGCAGACATGTACAAAATCTGCGACACTCGCATGTCGATGTTATCGCTAAGCAGCTATTATATCCATATGCAGATTAAACGCGGAAGCTTCTATGTAACTTCATTGCCATAAATATATTTTCATAACTTACTATGTATATCTATCTATCTATCTATCTATCTATATATCTGTCTGTCTATCTATCTATCTATCTATCTATCTATCTATCTATCTATCTATCTATCTATCTATCTCTCTCTATCTCTCTCTCTATATATATATATATATGTACCATTGTGCCCCCCCCTGTGCTACTTACATATCAACCTGTTACTCTTTCTGTCAATGGATGTTTCTTTACAGCGTTTTTATTTTTTCTCCTACTTTCTGTAAGACGTGTTGCTAAAGGCGCTGATGAAGAGACGTTTTGGATTAGCTTTATTAATTTATAAAATAAAATAATGTATTTCCAAATTGTTTTGGAAACGATCGTACGTCATACTAGACTTGATGTTCTAATTCTTCGAACAATTGTAATGTCTTAATTCATTGAATGTTATATATATATATATATATATATATATATATATATATATATATATGATTGACTCTCCCGTCGATTTCGACGTATGATTGTCCCACCAGGGTCTGCCCGCGCGTGAATTTGTAATTGCAAGGGTTGTGCAATCTCCAACAACCGATCTCCTGAGTCGGCATTGCTTGATTCCAATGGCAAGTAGTAATACAAGATGACTGGAAACAATGCCGAGATAAGCAGAGAGCACATACAACACCTGGTATTACTAAATGGTCAACCATTTTAGTACTGGCCAGGCTCGACGCCGCTTAACTTCGGTGATCTAATGGGAACCGGTGTGTCAACGTGATTGTGCCGTATTCATATATATATACATATATATATATATCTATATATATACATATCTATATATATATATAGATATATAAATAATGTATATATATATATATATATATATATATATATATATATATATATATATATATGTTAACTAACTGTGCCAGAAAAAATAAAATAAAATAAGTTTTGACTGTAATTCAACCGAACCGAATTTCGTGCACCCCACTTCTGCCCTTTTCTCCAAACGGTTTTACTGTCTTTCAATTTCCAACAAAATTTCGTGCAACCCACTTTCTGCCTTTCTCTCTCCAATCCAAAATCGCTTGTACTCCTTCCCAGCTGTCCTCTTCATTTATCTCTCCTGATATCCACATATGCAAATCACATAAACACCTGCACCTATGAAGAGAAACCCTTTTTTAAATCTGCATACGACATGCAAAGCACTTCCTTCGGTGAGTGGTCCTCTTTATTGTCACAATATATATATATATATATATATATATATATATATATATATATATATATATAAGAAAATAAGGATGAGAGTAATCCGACGTAATGGGAAATGAAAAAGGAAAAACCAAGAGATATTTTTAATATATTCATTAACGTTTCGTTTTTACTGTAAGACTTCCTCAGGATGATAATTTTCATTTCATATATATATATATATATATATATATATATATATTCGTCGAACACTCTCGACTAGGTATATATAGATCTTAATTTCCCTTAATCTCGTGAGAGTCTGCGGTGGCCGAGTAGATATGGCGACTGCTTGCAGATTCTAGGCTAACTCTGTGAACTACTTTCCTGCTCTTATGAGAGCAATAAGCTTGAAGCGTCTGTAGGTATAAATAATTTAATATTATTTTCATAAATATTATATATACATATGTGTTCATCAACGTTTTGTCTTTATTATAAGACTTTCTCATGACGATTGTCTGAAGAAAACATCACACAAGTACAAAATGTAAGTACGGGTGTAAGCTTAAAATGATGGTAAAAAGGTAAAAGATCGCATAGCCTGGACGCGCACGAGTGTCGTTGCCGACATCGCACACTGCCCATGGCCGTAGCGGCGGTGATTTGTTAAGAATCACCGTGTCGAGGGCACAACATATGGAAGGCGGAGCCCATCCCTCTCTTTCCGCTGCCTTGAACCTTCCCTGAATTTTAGTCAGGTACCCATTTACTGCTGGGTGGACAGAGGGAGTTTTCAGACCCGAAAATTCGAAAGCCGTGAGTGGAATCGAACCCGGGTCGTCCAGCCCAAAGACCACTCGTCCACAGGCCCTCCCTTAAAATGATGGCCGCTTATGCAAAAAGAATTATAAGATACAGATAATGTTATTTTTTTTCATAAGCGGCCTTAATTTTAAGCTTACACCCGCCACCACATCTGTTTCAAACATTTGTGTACTTGTTTTTCTTCAGGTAATCATCTTGAGAAAGACTTATAAGTCTTATATATATATATATATATATATATATATATATATATATATGCAAGAGCCAAACACAGTGTGTTGATCACTTTCAACTGCTCGTGTCAATTAGCTGCCGACTCGCTATTTACAAAGATAAATTCCTCCTTAATTATTAGCTAATTCCCTATGGCCGAGGGGTTAACGCTCTTGTGATCGGAGTTCGAGCCCGCCGACCGTTGAAAATTAACTTCCTGCACTGAAGATTGCGTTAGCATGAAACATCGATGTCTGTAGGTAATAAATAATTAATATTTATTGATAAATATTATTTTAAGCCCCCTTCACTAAAGACCGGACACTCTGAGTGAGTTTAATAACAAGCAGTACAAATAGCTTCATGCAAGATCCAAACACAGTTTGTTGATCACTTTCAAATGCTCGTGTTAATTAGCCGACTCGCTATTTACAAAGATAAATTCCTCCTTAATTATTAGCTAATTCCCTATGGCCGAGGGATTAACGCGCTTGACTGCGAATCAGTGGAGATTTGTGAATTAACTTCCTGCACTGAAGATTGCGTTAGCATGAAACATCGAGGTCTGTAGGTAATAAATAATTAATATATATATATATATATATATATATATATATATATATATATATATATATATATATATATATATATATATATGGTGCCCTCTCGACGTAAATTCACTAGACCAACTCGACTATCAGCTAAATCCCATCCATTCACTGTGGAGGTCCCCAGATGCCGGAGAACGTTCTACTCCAATAGCTACTTTCCTCGTGCTGCTGGACTCTGGAACTCCCTCCCTTCCCTCTGTTTTCCCGACGGTACTGACATGCAGAAATTTAAAACTAACCTATCGCTGCGCAGCTCCCACGTCTACAGTGGCGGCCTGCCTTGTTTGGGGTGAACTATGTTAAATATATACATATATATATATATATATATATATATATATATATATATATATATATATATATATATGTATGTATGTAATTATGTATATATATATATAATATATATATAACGTAATATATAATACGTAATATATAATATATATATAATATATATATGTATATATATATATATATATATATATATATATATATATATATGTATATATATATATATAATGATTAATAAAACGCAATACATAAATAAAGAATACTCTGCATATTAAGTTTTCAAATGTGAACAAGGTGGTCGTCGGGTGCCACCCTCATCTGCACCTGCACCACGCAACCTGCAGAGGTAGTTGAAAGGCAACATCAGACGATATAGAATTGATTCGAACATGTAACTATGTAAAGAAACACATTTCTTTGCACACAATAAAACCCCGAAAATCTGTATGAGAGACGAAAACGATTTACAGCTACGTGGGTGTTTAAAAGCGAATAACACACAAAAAAATGGAAGAATTGAGTAAAATGTTCCCAATCATAAAAAATGGCCGCCAGCGATTTGCGAAAAGAAGCAGACGATTTTAAGCTTTTAAATTGGCGCCAAATTTGTCCAATGGCGGCAAGAGAGGAAATCCGTTTTACGAAAAAGATTCAGCTGAACGTGAATCGTTCAATGAAAAATAACAGCAGGTATTCATGGAATGCGTCTATCTTATCTGAGCGGTTATCGATGAAAATGCTGTTACAATTTTTTTTTAGATGAGGATTGATACTTAATTCAGATTTTTAGCACTATTATTCTCATATTAGCAGTTATTATTTTTTTTAATAAAAAAAGAGAGTTAAGAAAAATTTAAAGAATGATTTTAAAAAAAAATTATAAAATAATTTTAAGAAATAAATATCAATTTGAAAAAATAATTTTAAAAAGAGGATAGTTTAGAAAAATTAAAACAATAATTAAAAAATATATTAAAAATTATAAAATAATTTTAAAAGATAAATAAAAATGTTAAAAATAATTCTAAAAACATGAGAGTTTAGAAAAAGTAAAACAATAAAAAAAATTAAAAATGATAAAATATTTTTTTAAATAGATAAAAAATTAAAAATAATTTTTAAAAGTGGAGAGTTAAGAAAAATTAAAACAATAATTAAAAAAAATATATTAAAAATTATAAAATAATTTTAAAAAATAAATAAATTTTTTTTAAAATAATTTAAAAAACAGGAGAGTTAAGAAAAATTAAAACAATAAAAATAATTTATAAATGATAAAATAATTTTTCAAAACAGATAAAAAATTAAAAAATAATTTTAAAAAGTTAAAAGCTAAGAACAATTGAAACAATAATTTAAAAAAATTATAAAATAATTTTAAACAATAAATAAAAATTTAAAAAAATAATTTGAAAAACAGGTGAGTTTCTGAAAAATTTAAACAATAAAAAAAAATTATAAAATAATTATAAAAATAAATAAAAAAATTAAAAAATAATTTTTAAAAGTTGAGAGTTAAGAAAAATTTAAACAATAATTAAAAAACGTATAAATTATGAAGTAATTTAAAAAAATAAATAAACATTTAAAAATTAATTTGAAAAAAGGAGAGTTAAGAAAATTTGAAACAATAATTAAACAAATGTAAAAAATAATTAAAAATTAAAAAAATAATTTAAAAATAATTAAAAATTAATAAGATAAAGAAAAATGAAAAGTCTTGCTCTTATTTAGATGCTTTTTTTTTTAAATTCCGGAACCTTCCAGTCCAACTTGGGCATATTTATGTCAAACACGCGAATCTCTATTGAATTCCATTATATCTTTATTTATTTCTGATGTTGCCAACCTATTCTACCCAAATAATTAATTTTATCCGTCTGTGTGCGGATACTTTTCTATTCATAAAAATAAATAAAATAGACAAGCATATTTTTGCTAGCCACTGCGTCACCACCTTCTTTTTTGCTGTCTGCGAGTACGTGTTCCTATTTCCATGTCTAGAATTATATAATTGTGAAAAAAACTTACATACAATACACAGTTACATTTAAGTAAACTGTTTCGATTCATTAAAATCATTTCCAACGCGATTACTAACGTTTATTCATGTATTTATTTTTATTATCGCTTGTGTTTGATTTCATGTTTTGAAACATGACGTATATCATAAATCTATGACGTCACGCCAAAGTTATAATCATTTTGTTTAGCGAATGTTTCAAGATCTATTTATATAACAAAAAGTGTGAATAGCTTAGTTGGTAGAACGTCAGACTGAATATCTCAAGGTTTTGGTTTCCGGTCATTGCGCCCGATTAATTTTTTGGGAATTTAGTATTTATGCAATATTTTCTATTTCTAAAAGAAGTTATGATATTCGTTTACAAAAAATAAGACTGACGGACAGACAGACATCCAGATAGTCAGACAGAGAACCTGCTCATTATCTTGTAAGCGGACTAGTAAAAACATCCTCTCTACGGTCGTATATTTTAGCTAGGCTTCCGTGTCTCTTCCTGTTGTAACTGAACAGTTCTATAATCTACCGTTCAGTAAATTGTGTAATTCAGTTCATTTGACAGACGTTATTAAGTTTAATGAGTTTGCTCAGTCAGTAGCGACTTACTCTGCAGGTCTCAAGTTCGTAGTTTCGATTCCCAATGTCGGTGTCATGTTTCTTTATTATTTATTTACGTAAATTAAGTTTTTTTAATTTAGAAAAAAATGCGGACGGACAGACAGACAGACAGAAAGACAGATAGACAGAGAAAGTCTCCGTTATAAGTAGAATTAATACACGTTTGTTTTCTTTTCTTCTTTCCTATATATTGATAATCTATATTATTTGGATTATTCGGACTACTATTCTCACCGTGGTTGTTATTTTCGCAACGTTTCGGCAAATGCAACCTCCGACCTTCTTCGGGCGCATTTCTTATGAGAATTGATAATTCATATTATTTATTCCTATTCAGAACAAGTATTTTCAGACAGTTACTAAAACGAAATTTTTTTTTTTAAATAGTGCAAGGATAAAAAGAAAGACATCGCTAGTCAGAATCAGATATTACAACAGTACTGCGTACATAGTTTGATTGTGGATTTGTAGAGATTGAGAATACCCTCGAGTGTGAGAAAGTGTTTGGAGCGATAGAGAGAGCCGACTGCACGAGAAGCAGAAAGAGCAATGGATCTAATCTATAAACAACAAGAAATATTTGATGAGAAAGAAAGACCAAGAAGTGTCAGAGTCGACTTCTAATTTAGAGCAGGGTCATCCATGAGAATCCCGGGAAGAACAGCTAGGCCCAGCGGTTACATACGAAGTCGGGGAAGGTTTGACAGAGAACACACAAAACAAATTACAAATAAGCGACGCTGCTACTCTAACCTCATTGTGCAGTTCTAGGAGGTCCACCCTCCCAGGCTTCGCCTCCCCTCTTTGGGGAGGAGTAAGTTTATTGCTTACTGCCTGAGGCGCCCCTACCGGGAAATGCCGACGGCAATTTTTAAACCCCACTTTCCCGACCCGACCTTGGGTCACATCTTACTTGTGGGAGTAAGATAAAGACTGACCTTGTGCCTAACTCCTGGAGAGGAGTAAATCAATACTCTAACCTCATTGATTTGTGATTCCGCGCCTGAAACATTTGATCTTACCACACGTAGACGCAAAGACGACCAGAGTGCGAGGGATCTTAATACGAACACCCTCTTTGATTTTCACCAGAGCCATGTTAGGTGGGGTGCGGTCCTCATACCGCTTGGTGCCATACCTGCCCGTCATAGTTGGCCCTGCCAGGAATTGGAGTTCCAAACAGCATAGTTCTGACACTACCACCTTGCCACCGCCACTACCATAGTGAGAATGGGTTGGACTTTTAGAGGGGTGTCGCTGTTTCTTTAATACTTGCCATAAGAATGCTTCCCTGATGGCTACAACGTAGTCATCTTTACATGTTATCTGGTTTTATTTTATTCAAAATACTAATAACATGACTAGTGCACGATGGATGTGATTCTTCCAGCTTAAATGTTAAAGAAATAACGACGTTCGAAGCCTCTCAATGGTTTGCATGGACATAAGTAAAAATGGTGAATAATACATTTTAAGTGTTTGTAATACTAAATATTTAAAAAAATTAAAAAAGAAAGAAAATGTGAGCATTAGCTGAGGCTTATCGCAACTGCCGGAAACATGAAAGTGAAAGGTTTTGAAAATCGTTTCAAAAACTTAATTTTGTGTATTTATTTCGCATGCATTTTGTCCACGGGTAACAGTCAGACATTGATCGGTCGGGTTTGTTGTTTTTTTTTTCTATTTCATTTTTATTTTGTTGAGATTTTTAAGAGGAAGATAAACAGTTTGGCGGTGTGAAACGGGCGTGCAAATAAATGTTATTTATCTGAGAGAATGGTGATGCGGAATTTGAAAACATTTTTGGAGGCTGGTGTAAGGGGATGGGGTGGAGGTTTGCACGGAATACTGGGATGAGAAGAAAGGGCTAGGGTTAGGGTCAGGGTTCGAAAGACTTTAGTGGATGATAATAGAAGACGGTGTCGTTCAAGAAGAAGAACGAATCGTGAGAGAAGAAGAACTAGGAGGAGAAGGAAGAAGAAGAAGAAGAAGAAGAAGAAGAAGAACTAGGAGGAGGAGAAGAGTATGAGAAGGAAGAAGAAGAAGAAGAAGAAGAAGAAGAAGAAGAACTAGGAGGAGGAGAAGAGTATGAGAAGGAAGAAGAAGAAGAAGAAGAAGAAGAAGAACTAGGAGGAGGAGAAGAGTATGAGAAGGAAGAAGAAGAAGAAGAAGAAGAAGAACTAGGAGGAGGAGAAGAGTATGAGAAGGAAGAAGAAGAAGAAGAAGAAGAAGAACTAGGAGGAGGAGAAGAGTATGAGAAGGAAGAAGAAGAAGAAGAAGAAGAAGAAGAACTAGGAGGAGGAGAAGAGTATGAGAAGGAAGAAGAAGAAGAAGAAGAAGAAGAAGAAGAAGAAGAAGAAGAACTAGGAGGAGGAGAAGAGTATGAGAAGGAAGAAGAAGAAGAAGAAGAAGAAGAAGAAGAAGAAGAAGAAGAAGAAGAAGAAGAAAGAAGAATGGCAATGTGAGGAAAAAATAACAAGAAGGAAGAAGGACTAGAAGAAGAAGAAGAAGAACAGAAAGAACAAGAAGAAGTAGAAAAAGAAGAGGACGAAATAACGGAAGAAGAAGAATAAGAAAAGGAAAAGAAGAAGAAGAAAAAAGTAGTAGAAGAAGAAACGGAAGAAGAAGAAGGAGGAAAACAGAAGACGAAAAAGAGGTAGAAGAACGGGAATAAACGGAAGAAGAAGAAGAAGAAGAAGAAGAAGAAGAAGAAGAAGAAGAAAAAGGAAAAGAAGGAATGGTAATGTGAAAAGATAAGAGCAAGAAAGAAGAAGAGCTGGAAGAAAACGAAAAAAAGAAGAAGAAGAAGAAGAAGTGGAAAAAAACAGAAGAAGAAGAAGAGGAAGAGGAAAATATGGAAAAAGGAGGAAGAAAACGGAAGACGAACAAGATGAAGAAGAAGAAGAAGAGGAAGAAACGGAAGAAGAAGAAGGAGGAATGGTAATGTGAGAAGGCAATAACAACTAAGAAGATGAGCTGGAAGAAAAAGAAGCAGAAAGAGAAAAGAAGAAGAAGAATGGAAAGAAAAAGAAGAAAACGAAGAAGAAGAAGATGAAAAAGAAGAAGATGAAAAAGAAGAAGAAGCAGAAGAAGAAGAAGAAGAAGAAGAAAGAAAGGAAGAAAGGAAGGAATGGAAGAGGTTAAGAAGAAGTGAAGATTCAATGACTAGATGGAGCGAGAAGAAAGAAGAATGAAGAAAAAATAAGAGAGAATAAAAAGGATTGGATATAGAAGCAAATAAATTATAATGCACAACACCAAAAAAAAACGATACGGACAGACTCTACGTGAAAAGAAGGGGGAGAGGACTGGCAGGTTAAAAGACTGCGTGGAAAGCACAAAAGAGAACAAGAGACACCATCTCAATGAACAACTCGGGAAGTACTGAAGCCAGAAACAAAAAGGAAAAGAAAAAAAACTGTGAAGAAAAACAGCTACATGGACGTTTCATAAGACTGACAAGAGAGGAGACCCACCAACATTCCTCGGCATGGCTAAGAAAAGGACACCTGAACAGAGAAACGGAATCTTTACTGACAGCTGCAGAGAACAATGCGCTTAGAACTAACTACATTAAAGATAAATATATACATCCCAAATAAACAGTAAATGCAGATTGTGTGGATGAAGAGACGAAACAGTAAATCATATAATAAGTGAATACAGCAAACAAGCCCAAAATAGAATACAACAACAGAGACGACTGTGTGGGTAAAGCAGTAACACTTGGAACTGTGCAAGCGACTGTATTTCGAACACGCGGACATATGGTACAAATATAAACCAGAGACAGAACTAAAATATGAAAATCACAAACTCATCTGGGACATGGAGGTGCAAACAGATAAACTTATACAAGCAAGGAGACCGGATGTCATAAGTCTACAATAATGACAAATTCTACCAAATCGAAGACTTCTCCGTTCTAGCACACCACAGAGTGAAGACCAAGGAGACGGAAAAACGAAGCAAATACATGGAACTTGCCAGAGAAATGAAAGAGACGTGCAGCATAAAAAATATCAATATAACACCAATAATCGTAGGATCACTTGGAGAAAAAAACTGGGAGAAATTGAAATCAAAGGAATCACTGAGACAGTACAATGATCGAAACAACTGCAATCTTAAGGAAAATCGTCGAATGCTGAATAAGCTACGAACGGTGACCAGCCACATGGAAGTTACAATAGGAAGAAAACATCACTACAAAAAGAACGACACCACACGAGCGAATAAACAGAAAATGCAAGAAATATCATAAACTGCCCCATCCACCCCCAAAAAAGAAAAGTGATGCCACCAGCCTCGGCTGACACCACACAAAATAGTCGTGAAGGCTTAAAGATGATGGGAAGAATGGGGAGGGAGATAACTAATATGACCTTCACTAGAACAGTGCCGTGAGTGCTGGGACCTTAGGGAGGCTTATTGCCACCGAAATCTCAGAGGAGATCAATGATTTTTGCCGGCGTCAAATTAATGGTTAGCGGCTGTTGCAATACCGCAAGGTCATTTGCGGTGGTGATCGAAAAAAGGTGGAGAGTACTAAACATCTTGGGGGGGGGGGGCTGTTGTCAATCAGACTCCAGGGAACACCACCGGTTATTGTCTTTGAGCAAAAAGAAATACCAAATAGTTTCAGAGTCGATGTCAGCTCAATAACAGAGCCATTTTAAAGAATCTCAGGGAAAAAGGGGCACACCTACAATTGAAAGACACGAGATGAATCTTAACAAGATCAAACATAATTTATTCTCGAAATCATGCAGTTTCGCCAAATTCCGTTAACTAAAGGTTAAATTTTAAGTGCCCATCCGTCCATCATTTCTTTATTCAACAAAAAGCTTTCGTTATGTAATACCAATAAGCAAGCGCAAATGCATACAAAAGCGGAAGTTTTAATAGAGATTATGTTTATTAAGCAAATAAAAAAATCTCACTGTACTTTGTATATCAGGCAAAGATAGTTACCTGGCGTTGCCCGGGAGCATGGCAAGAAAATAGAAGAGGTAAAAAGTGTGTGTAAAATACTTCTTTTAAAATCTCTTTTACGATATCTGTAGCCTCCCCATATCTTCCCATTGTCTATCTCTCCTCTTCCTCTCTTTCTATCCCTGTCTCTTATCACTACCCCTCTCTCTCTCTATCATATGTACTATTTCACTCCAAAGGTCGATGGAAGCAAAATCTTAGTGTCGACCGCGTATAGAATGAATACCGCAAAAAAATATGTGTCCATATTCTATCCGAAGCAATGCTGAAAAAAAATCAGCTTTTTGGGTTTGTCTTGTGTAGTTTATGACTTTTAGGTGGGCACATCTGCACTTTATATGATGGATAATGAATAGTCGAAGGGGGAGGAAAAGAAGAAGAAGAAGAAGAATAGGTAGGAAATTAAGAAGAAGAAGAAGAAGAAGAAGAAGAAGAAGAAGCGTAGAGGAATGTGAAAAAAAGAAGATGAAGAAATAAAAGAGAAGAAGACGGAAAATACGAAGAAGAAATAGATTGGAAAAAGGGAGAATGAAGAAAAAAGCAAAGAGGAATAAGAAAGAAAAAGAAGATAAAAAGAAGAAAAAAAGGAGGAAAAGTTTAAGAACGAAATAAAAAAGAAAGAATAAATGAATACAAATTTATAAAAAAATAATATTAATAATAAGAAGAAGAAGAAGAAAAAGAAGAAGAAGAAAAAAAAGAAGAAGAAAGTAAAAGTAATAAAAAAAGAGAATAGAATGACAGCAACAAAGACGTGGGAAAAAAGAAAGAGTCGACGGAAGAGACAAAGAAAAAAATAGAACAGAAAACAGGAAGAAGATGACGATGAGTAAGAAGATAAAGCAGAAGAAAAAAAGACGAAAGAGAAACAAAAACAGAAGAAGAGAATGAAAAAAAGGAGGCAAAGAAAAGAACAAGAAATTAAGTAGACGAAAAAAGAAGATAAAAGTAAATGAAGAAGAAAAAAAAAGAATAAAGGAAAATAGAAAATAAAGACAAAAAAGAAAAAGAAAAAGAGGAAGAAGAAGAAGAAGAAGAAAAATAAGAAGATAAAATAAAAAGAAGAAAAAGAAATAAAAAGAAGAAGAAGAAGAAGAAGAAGAAAAATAAGAAGATAAAATACAAAGAAGAAAAAGAAATAAAAAGAAGAAGAAGAAGAAGAAGAAGAAGAAAAATAAGAAGATAAAATACAAAGAAGAAAAATAAATAAGAAGAAGAAGAAGAAAGAGAAGAAGAAGAAATAAAAAGAAGAAAAAGAAATGAAAAGAAGAAAAAGAAGAAGAAAAAAGAAGAATAAAAAAGAAGAAAAAGAAGTAAAAGAGATGAAAAGAAGAAGAAGAAAAAGAAGAAGGAAAAATAAAAAAGAAGAAGAAAAATTAAAAAGAAGAAAAAAAAAGAAGAAATAAAAAGAAGAAAAAGAAAAAAGAAAAAAGAAGAAAGAAAAGGAAAAAAAAGCATAAAGAAGATAAAAATAAAATAAAGAAAAAAAGCGAAAAAAAAGAAATAAAAAGAAGGAAAAGAAGAAGAAAGAAAAATAAAAAAGAAGAAGATAAAAATAAAATAAAGAAAAAAAACAGAAGAAAAGAGAAAATGAAGGAAAAAAAAGAGAAAGAAAAGAAGAAAAAGAAATAAAAAGAAGAAAAAGATAAAAACAAGAAAGGAAAAAAGATGAAATCGAAGAAGAGAAACATAATTTCAATGATTTTTTTTTTTCATTTCTAAATCGACACAATATAAGAACTGTTCTTTTTATCAGTCGAAAAATACACTTTGGGATTAATCAAAGAATTCTAGAATGATTCCATTGCAATAAAATATATTCTATAGCTAAGAATTTGTGGTCAATAGAATCAAGATGTGCCCTGGGGAATCGCTGGAACTTTTCATCGATTCATCGCATTGTCAGGATGTTCCATTCACCGAAGTTATGGGAATCTTTGAAAATGCGCCTACGCAGCTGTACGAAAGGTTCGGGTCGTAGGTCGAGCCATCTTCTACGATTCTTATATATATATATATATATATATATATATATATATATATATATATATATATATATATATATATATATATATATATATATACACATATATGTATATATATATATGTATGATTGGATTCTAACTCTGCCTGATGAGATCTCAGTTTGTAATAGCTGTTTCCTAACGATAAAGGACTGTTTTTTGAAGAAATTCCATCATTTTACACTTTCAGACAGTGCTGACGAAGACGGAATTGGGGATTCAACCTTTTTCCTGTCAGAAACCGCTGGTCCACATGTCTGATTAAAATCTGTATTCATAAATAAAAAATATTACGCTCTTAATTTAATTTAATTGAGCACTCTGCTGGTATTTCCCTTTTATTCTTTTTTGAGTATACCCTTATACTGTATATATATATATATATATATATATATATATATATATATATATATATATGTATATATATATATAAATTAAAGCTGTGTAAATCAATATATACTCTTATATATATGTATATATATATATATATATATATATATATATATATATATATATATATATTAAAGATGTGTAAATCAACGTTTGTTTCCTTAAGGTTTTTCTTCCTATATATTGTAATCACATAAATGACATAAGAAAATATACCTCACTTTTGGGGTTGAGTTATGTTTTAAATACTTTCCATTTTGACTGTTCCAATAAGCCGCATTCATCAAGACACTCACCAAGTTACCAATGTCTTCTATCTATCACTTTCACCCTCTCTCTCATTGTAGCTTGTTTGACCCACCCTCTTATTTCATACAGTATTTATCACTCTTGCTTCTGTCTCTTTCACTCTTTCTACTTATTAAAAGTCGAAGTTTATAAGGAAAGCTAAGAATAAGTAGATTGGAACAGTGTATTATAAACAAATTGGAATATCCCACACAGCAGTAATACTATTTGATCTACAACTGGAGTTGAAAAGTAACATACATAGAAAGATTCCTAGTCGAATCTATTTGAACTATGTGAATTTACTTTTATATTATAGCAATATATATATATATATATATATATATATATATATATATATATATATATATATATATATATATATAATGATTTTTTGGGAAATACAAAATGTTATTATCGCAAGCATGAATGGAAGACGAATTCTATCGTTCATGATTAAAAGTTAACCAAAAAAAAATTGCCAGCCGACCGGTTTCGCACTCTCTTAACAAAGTCTGTATCGAGGAATTTAGAAAAAAAAACGAGGGATTTAAAAATCTTGGAGATGATCCACGTTCGTCTTAAACGTCCCTCCCTTTGTAAGCAAAGGGAATGTCTATTGGGACTTGATGTAATCAGTCTCTAAGATTCATCCGCCATTGTACATATACAATAACGCTATTTTATTTTCTGTGCTCTCTTTTTTCACCCCTTTTTTTTAAATCCCTCGTTTTTGTTTAAATCCCTTGATACAAACTTTGTTAAGAGAGGGCGAAACCGGTCGACTGGCATTTTTTTTTCTTGATTCACTTTTAATTATGAACGATAGAATTCGTCTTCCCTTCATGCTTGCGATAATATAAAAAATACCCGTCCCAGGACAAGTATAAGCAATAAATATTGCATTAGTTTTAAAATGGAAATTCGTTTTCTTTTTTTTCGCGGAATTGTACGGTTTCAGTGTCACACTCCTAAATGGTAAAGTTTACAAAAAAAAATAATAATGTGCCCACGTTACTCACCCTGTTGCCTAGTATACATATTCCATAATTCATGATTGTTAGTTCAATAGTTTAGAATTGAATCTAGCTCATACAATTATTACTGACGTTCATGCGCGCACATCAATCAAGTGAAAAAATGTATTACTTAATAGATGTAAACATTTTATGTAGAGCAATTCTTTTTTTCATTAATTATTTGTATCTCACTTATTATGGAAGTTTTTTTTACATGGGTGCAATCAGGTAGGAGAACCAATTCGAAGAGTAGAAAGTGACTAACGTTGGTTTTACTTTCGGCAGCCTCGTTACTCGCGCTTTTGTAATTTAGTCCTCACATTCCATGAGCGATGTTTCTTACAAAAGGGGAAGAATTGCTGTTTTCTGGGTCAGAATCTATCCATTTCAAGCTTATCGTTGGCTAGTATTTTTACCTTGAAGTAATATTGTTATTTTAGCTCCTTACATCAAGTGGCTTCATGCCTTGTCTGGAGCGATTTCCAGTAAAAATATTTAAAAATAGGAGAGTAAAAAGTGTACTTTGAGTTTACTTTCGGCAGCCTCGTTACTCTCGCTTCGCTTATTTTGTCATTTAGTACTCACATTCCATGAGCGATGTTTCTTACAAAGGGGGAAGAATTGCTGTTTTCTGGGTCAAAATCTATCAATATAACACTTATCATTGGCTAGAGTTTGACCTTGAAGAAGGATGTTTTATTTTTAGCTCCTTACATCAAGTGGCTTCATATCTTGTCTGGAGCAATTTTCATTAAAAATTATTTTTTTAAATTAAATCATAAAGTTTTAAAAAAATGTTTCCATGTTACTAACCGTGTTACCGAGAATATATATTCCAAAATTCATAATAAACGATTATTAGTTTAGGAGATGAATAGTTTTTATGGGCGGGTGCTGCTGCAGGGTAATATTTTCTTTTTTTCTCCAAGTTCAATCCCACTACTATTTAGAGATTGACTCGCTTGTTTTCGGTTCTGAACAACCGAAAAACAGTGTGTGATCTATAATTTTGAACATGTTAGGAGATTTTTACTAATTATTGCTCGTTGTCCTACTTACCACTGCCTATGAATTTGTAAAAAACTTAAATTTTCTAAAACACTGTGGGACGTTTTTAAGGAGAATTGTCCCTAAAATAAATGTGGTATTGTGGTGACTGGCATGATTTAAGCCAAAAGTAGGATAGTTAATTTTTTTACATTAGTCCAAGGATGACCAATAACACCCATTTTCTGCACTTTTGATGGCCTTGTGCCTAATATTTCAAATATTTTTTATGAAGATTAAATAATCAAAGTGTAGTATATGTTCTGATATTACATTCATGTTTTCGGTCTTCGGTTAGTGAGGGAGAAAACCTAAAATGAAGCAATGTTTGATTTTGTCCCAATGTAGAGTGGCCCTGTTTAAGGATCCAGATGTTTCCCTCATTAAAAACCAACCTTCTGTCCAATTAACACTACTCCCCTGAGCGCCGACGCGGTTATCTGATTTTGACCTACAATTTCCTCAATGGTCATTACGATTTACCTCAGACCTATTACTCACTCCTGCACCATAAAGAGGTCTACACGGTCACCGCAAGAAACTATTTCAATCAAACCGGAGGAAGGCTGCCTTTTCAATCAGGACGCCTGGACCTTGGAAGAATCTCGCAAGATAGGTAATAAGTGCGCCAACAACGCAGCAATTCAAGGTAAATTTGGACATGTGCTGGGCTACTGTATCCTCTTCTGTGTACATTTCTACAACTCTTTCCATACATGACAACTGTAACATTTTTTATTTGGGCCAAATTAATTAAATTGAATTTAATACCTCTGCCCCCAGGTGGAGGCAATTATATAGAGACCTAACCGTAACGTTGTACGTTTTTGAGCAAAACGAAATATGCGTATCCAATTAATCTGGGTACAATAGTTTTAAGGTATATATTCGTGGGGTGGCCTTCTGATGTCGCCGGTCCGATTGTTTAATTACCTCCTCTCCAATAAGTTAGATACAGGGTAGCGTCAGTTTTTGAAAAGCCAGCGCACTGCAAAAAATATTAAGAGAAAGTAAAGCCTGGGAGGGTAGATGTCCTAGGACTGAACAGAATCATACCTCAGCACAAGAAAAACAATGCCACTGTCAGACTGAGTGTCTAGGGCGTATATTCGACTGGTATGAACAACAGCTACTCAAGATGTGTCAGGTAAGTTTTATTTACCTACTTACCAGTAGGTTAGACACAAGGTCAAGTGAGGGTTTGAAAAGCCAGCGCACGAGGAGAAATCATACCTCAGCACAAGAAAAACAATGCCACTGTCAGACTGAGTGTTTAGGACGTACATTCGACTAGTATGAACTACTCAAGCTGTGTCAGTTAAGTTTTATTTACCTATTTACCAGTAGGTTAGGCACAAGGTCAAGTATGGTTTTGAAAGGCCAGCGCATGACGAGATAATATATGTATAAGAAGCCTCATTGGTATCTCCTCTTAGGGCGTTTAAGGCAATTAGAAATAAACTATAGCTCCTTAAAGGGAGACTGTAAAGCCTGGGAGTTTTTACTTCCAGGGACTGAACAAAACAATGTTTCAGCACGAGAGAAGCAAGTCCAAATTTAGACCGATTGTCGAGGACGTATTCTTGATTGGTAATATAAACACCTTCCCAAGCTGTATTAAATTCAGTTCAATATAAGACATAACATACAATTCAACTGTAAATTGTGCGTCTTAGATTCACCGTAAAAGAGCGTGTTCTCAAAATTCACATGAATTACACCGCCGATTTCAGTTTACAATACTTCAAACACAATTTTCAGTAGGTTTTTCTGAGGTCACAGGCTGCAATTTTGTGCGTTGACGTCTTGATGCATTCTGACGATGACAGTTTCGTCACTGTGTAAATAAACAAATATAATTAATACTTTAGGTTCCAAGCTGCCATTTCTGTGAGTGTACCATTTCTAACATGAGACATCGTATATAAATACGACGTTTTATGCTAGAAATAAGATTTTCCGCGATAAGCGCTCTGATTAAATGGGCGCATCCGAAAAACATTCGTTTGGGATTTTTTCCCTGTTTGGAAAATTCAATTAAAGTCAAAAGTTTACAGGAATGGTTCTTATCTTCGAATTTAATTTCTTTTTTTATTCGTCTTGAAATATACAAATTGTTCGCAATAAATCCACGGCCATTTTCTTGTGGTGCAAGAATGGTGGAAGCCAACCAGATGAGGCAATAAAAACTTTTATTGGTAAATGTATTGATTCTTTTCATAATTCACAATATGTCTATCTATCTATCTATCTATCTATCTATCTATCTATCTATCTATAGTCTTCTATCTGTGCCCGCTTCTAGGTACATATAGATCTTAATTTCCCTAAATTACGTGACAATTTCCGTGGGCCGAGTGGATATGGCTGACTCTGTGTACTGGGTTCGCGCCTCTCGACCGTCTGAAATTGTTACTTCCCTGCACTGATGAGAGCAATAAGCTTGAAACGCTAGCGTCTGTAGGTATAAATAATTTAATATTTATTTATAAATGTTATATATATATATATATATATATATATATATATATATATATATATATATATATATATATATATATATATATTTATATTTATATATATATATATATATTGTTTTTTTCCGGCCCGACTTTTGGCAAAAACACACTCCAACGAGTGGCTGTATTTATTTTATTTCTGAGGATGAGGGATACCCTCGAAAATTAAAAAAATAATAATAATGAAAAGGACACACTCCAACCTAACACCACGGTCAACGATACACTGGTAAATAAAACAATTTTTGAAAATTATTGACTTTTCAATATTGTCACTTTGTTTTTACGATTCCACATGTCGTATATGTGTCACTTTAACAACGCATTGTTATCGCCTCCAAACAATTATTCTTACACTATACACAATGCTCCAAGCAAACTACAACATTCTTCTCATATATATATATATATATATATATATATATATATATATATATATATATATATATATATATATATATATGTATAAATTTATATTGATCTCTCTGTATATATATAAATATATATATATATATAAATATATATATATATATATATATACATATATATCTATATATATATATATATATATATATATATATATATATATATATATGTATATATATAATTAAATGGGGGTGTGTTCTTTTCTTTGTTTTTAATTGTTTTCGTTTTAAAATGACTCACTGTATAGTGTAAATTTTTTCAAGACATTTACATCCAAACACTTTTTATATTTTTGTGGATTTTCTGATGAGTTTGTAGCAACAGACATCAAAGAGAAAGATCATACAAGCTTATTTTGCAATCTTTACTTCCCGTTCATGGACGTGTTAACATATTCTAATGGAAATTTTTTTTTTGTAATTTAATTTTTACGTGGAAATTTCCTTTTCCTCATACTAAAACATCCACAACATATCATAGTTGTTATAAGAAGGTGTTTCGTAGTTTGTATGAATCATTTTGTATAGTGTATGGATAGGTTTTAGCTATTTTAGAACTTGTGGAACTTATACTCTTGTTTTTGTAGACAATGGGCTTACACAAAAAAGTCTAATTTATAAATTAATACGATAGCGTGTGTATTCGTGCGTCATGCTTACATTAAAAGCTCTGCGCAAGCGTTCCGCACCTAGATTTGGAAAAACATTTAAGTCACCTAATTTTCGTAACGTTTTCAAAGCTTTCACTGTGGCGCAACGGTTAGCGACGTAGGATTTAGACGTCGGTTTTTGACGTCGGCCCGACTGGTTAATAGTTCGATCCCAACAAACCTCAAATATTTTTTTTACATCGAAGCGGGAAGGGAAGTTAGGAGGGAACGACCGGGAAGACACATATTAATACGATAGCGTGTGTGTTAATTTGTGTGTCACACTTACATCAAAAGCATGTATAGGTTAGGAACAAGATAATTAGTATTGAAAATATCATTTCGTGTAATTTACACGGGTCCTGCTAGTATCTATAAATAAAATAAAGCAAATAAAATCCCTTATTTTATCGATTGCGGACTTTTTATTTACAAAATGTACGAAATATGCGAAATAAATTATTTTTTAAATTATTTTTTTATTTACAAAATGTACGAAATATGCGAAAAAAATTATTTTTATAATTATTTTTTTATTTACAAAATGTACGAAATATGCGAAATAAATTATTTTTATAATTATTTTTTTATTTACAAAATGTACGAAATATGCGAAATAAATTATTTTTAAAATTATTTTTTTATTTACAAAATGTACAAAATATGCGAAATAAATTATTTTTAAAATTATTTTTTATTTACAAAATGTACGAAATATGCGAAATAAATTATTTTTATAATTATTTTTTTATTTACAAAATGTACGAAATATGCGAAATAAATTATTTTTTAAATTATTTTTTTATTTACAAAATGTACAAAATATGCGAAATAAATTATTTTTAAAATTATTTTTTATTTACAAAATGTACGAAATATGCGAAATAAATTATTTTTATAATTATTTTTTTATTTACAAAATGTACGAAATATGCGAAATAAATTATTTTTATAATTATGTTTTTATTTACAAAATGTAGGAAATATGCGAAATAAATTATTTTTAAAATTATTTTTTATTTACAAAATGTACGAAATATGCGAAATAAATTATTTTTAAAATTATTTTTTTATTTACAAAATGTAAGAAATATGCGAAATAAATTATTTTTTAAATTATTTTTTATTTACAAAATGTACGAAATATGCGAAATAAATTATTTTTATAATTATTTTTTTATTTACCTTCTCTCCTGGAAGTTAGACACAAGGTCAGGTGTGGGCTTTGATGAAAGTGTTTCTGTGGAACGAATTGGATTCGAATCCGGCACACCGAGATCCTCAGTCTACGTCATTAACCACTTAGCCACGCACCATCCCCACAAATTATTAATATCAGGGGTGGGACGTAATGGGTGAAAATTTCAGATTCATGCGAGTAGTATTTTTTTGTGTTCATTTATACATAAATAACACTAAACAATCAAACATTTTGAAAATTTTGCAAAATTCAGAAGGTGCAGGTCAAAAATAGCCGTTAGGGTTCCACGGGACTCAAAATCCATCATTTTTCGGTGAAAAAGTGGTTTCATGTGACATTGCAGGTCCTAAAACATCCTCAAAAGCTATGAATGGATATAGATGGTTAAATCTGATATAGTACTTTAATTTAGGACCATTTTCAGGCTGGGAAAGGGTTTTCATGAATGTAGAATAGCCAAAAGCTATTGGCCTGCACCTTCTGAATTTTGCAAAATTTTCAAAATGTTTGATTGTTTAGTGTTATTTATGTATAAATGAACACAAAAAATACTACTCGCATGAATCTGATATTTTCACCCATTACGTCTCACTCCTAATTATATTCCTGCCTAACGTGTTCCTCGTCTTTAGCGACATTTATGATCATCAAATGGGTATCTCTATTTCCTGTATAAAGCTCCTTTAAGGCAGTTGACTTAAAAGATCATAATCAATTCTCCAATAACGTAATGCAGTTTTTTTTTGTTTTATTTTTAACTTTTGAAAAAAAATTACTACTCGCATGAATCTGCAATTTTCAAAATGTGTGATTGTTTAGTGTTATTTATGTATAAATGAACACAAAAAAATACTACTCGCATAAATCTGAAATGTTCACCCATTACGTCCCACCCCTATTAATATACACAACAAAATTTGTTAAATATCTGAAAATGTCAAGAACCTCAAATTCAAAAACTTTCTAAAAAATAAATTGAGTGGGCATTAAATAACGCAAAGGTGTTGATATGCCGTATACCAAGTGACTGAATCAGTTATGTTTTAGAAGGTTGTGACAATGCAAATTGTATGAGAATGGGGGAGAAACGAAACGAAACGAAACGAAAAATAGACTTTACAAGAACACCGGAAATACATGGCTATGCATCGAGCCCCCGGGGCTTCAGGAAACTGAATAACGAAATGATTACAAGAATATTTAACAGAAAGAAAAGAGTGAAAGAAACAAATAGACAAACAATAAATGTTACCAAAGGCAAGAAAAGTTACTTTTCTATCAACCCTGATTACTTTTTAAAATATTTTGATGCTATTTTATTGCATTTTAAAAATCCGCTAAAAGTACGCTGTATTTTACATTATTTTTCAAAATGGCCGACTAAACTTTCTAGAATTTTCTGAAGACCCATTTTTGTTTCTCTATTAACTCAATTTCGAAAAAATAGTCAATAAATACCCGTTCGGAATTCCTTAAAAAAAACTCCTACTTGATTGAAAAAAGAAAAGTACAAAGACAATTATAAAAGTTCGGAGACAGTCGGCAAACGTCTGTCAGCCAGTTTTTTTTTTCATTCTAACGTAACATATTTGTCCGAACGTTTTGATTTGAATTGGAAAAACGCTTTTAAATACCTTAAAACACAATAAAATTAGGCATGTAAGTAGAAAAGTAATTTCTATTGCCTTTGGTAACCTTTATTTTATGGCTATTTGTTTATTTCACTCTTTTTTATGTTAACTATTCTCGTTAATCGCCGATGTTTTGAATACAATAAATCAATTATCACAAAAGTTTTATTGAATTCATGTAACACAATAAAGAAATAAACAATTGGGCCCCGTAGGGAAGGAGCACGCTGTATCAGTTGGAATTTTATCGAGCGATAGATGGAATTGGGTGTTAATATCTTATTTAGACTTTGTAAACGTAGGAGTTTCACATGTTGGCCGGTCATAATTCAGGAAGGAGACATTTTGTATTCAGCACCGTCCTCTTCCGGAAAACACGGAGTAACTTTCGTGCCACTACACCGCCTACTTGCCCAGGGGCGGTCTTTTCGAATCAGTCAACATGGGAGTCAGACGTTTGTTCCACTTGTGATAGTCGTTGGCTCTTTGGCAAGTAGCTTGGCAAAAATAGAGGTAAGCAACGCATAGTTCTCTAAACCTATTTGAATTTTTACTCTTTTATAATTTGCTTTGTTTTGTCTTAGAACATGTTTGTAAGACTTGTTTATTTTCATGTATTTCCAGTATGTACGGTGAAAAGATGTTATAGTTCAGCGTTGGCCACGTGCGCGCAGATAAATACATATTCATCAGTATAATTCGTGTCCCAAATTTTTGCTCCAGTTTGCTTTCTGTTACAGACTTGTTACTGCGAAATTACCTTATGACATCAGATAGGAAATTTATTGTAGGGCCTACTAGATTCTGTTGTGAATATGACACGTAGTAGTATTAAGTGCCACACCGATATTTTTATTTTATTTTTTCTGGTTTTTTTATTGTCGCAGATACGGTAGTATCCCTTTTAATGAATATCCAGCGCTAACGCAGACCCCACGATGTTATCATTTAATTTGTGCTTAAAAAGAAATATAACCAATGCAGTTTCAGAATATATATGTTAATAGATCTATATTTTCTCTTTTACTTATATTCACCTCAAACAAAGAACATCACCACTGGGACGTAAAGGATTAGGGGCCAGACTTATAGGGGTCTCCCAAGCGGGGAATTGTGCAGACAAGATGCTTGTTCACATTACATTTAAATTTCTGAATGTTAGTACAGTCGAGGAAACAGGGAGCAAGGCAGAGGATTCCAAGTAGTTTGAATAAAGAAACTGTTAGAGTAGAAAGCTTTCCTGCATCTGGCGATCTCTACAGTGAAGGGGTGAGATTTTGCTGATTGTCTGGATGATCGTGTGTATTTTCGGTGAGGGAGCACAATTGCAGCAAGTTCGTCCGAGCATATTCCATTGAAATTACTTATAAAGCAAGCACATAGATGCAAACTTGCAGTGATGGGTTGCGTCTGGAGCTTGGTAGACAGTAAGGGACCTATAAGATTCGAGGCTCTTTTTTGGACCCTATTTAAAGCAGATTAACCGTTGTTGGATTAGTCAATATTGAAACACAATATGGGTTAGAATACGACATTATTATGTCAACACACAGCTTATTGTTAGATCACCGAAGTTAAGCGACGTTGAGGTTTGCCAGTACCGAATGGGTTACCATTTTAAGTATACTAAGTTTTGTATGTAGGATGGACGATGTGTAACTGCAAAACATAATGTCGTTAAATTATCTCGCCTGAGCGGGATACTCATATGACTGGGGACAGCTCGTGAATATGATATTCCTTAGAAACTTCCTGCTCCAGAGAAAGCCGGCTGAATCCGTCGAAAGGGCAGGAGGACAGGAAACACAATACCCATTGGCACCGATTAATTACATAAGATTCATTGGATTTAAGGTGTGCTCAATGGAAGGTGACGCCTCTCGAAGTGGTGACAGTCGCCGTCATCGCCATTGTGTCATATAGTTATGTGAAATCGTGAGTTCATATCCTTCCCAGCATTGTTACTGTCTACCTGACCCAAAGACATTAGACAGGATTTGAACCCGCTATAACCGTTTCCACAGGTCGCCCTGGTGGGCCAACCACGCACGCTACCCCCGTACAATGCACGTACAGCGACACCCTAAGAAACAAGACAAATTGCACAACACGGCCCTTCGTCCACGCCATCGCTCTCCGTTTCGTCGTATCTAATTACAAGAGTAGATGCGGTTTTTCCTTAATTTGTTCGCGCGTCCAACTGATTACAATCGCCATGAAACGCGTTGCATCTTGGGAAGAAGACATATCGCCGACCATTGTCGCCCGGACGGACGGAGCACGCGACAATCCCTGCCCCCCCCCCCACACACACGCGCGCACCCACCACTATTCGTTTATCCGATTAATCTGAACTCGGAAAGACAATAACTGCAGGTGACGAGGCCAGAAACATGATCGAATTACCCCCCACGTGTTGACGCTGGACTAAGTTTCGTTTGGGTCTGTTTAACAAATCAATTAACGCATTTCGTATTCGAACTTGTTTGAAGTGTCCTCGCATCCTGATGAGAAATCCCGGCGGTCGGACAGTCTGTCACGCTTAAATTTGAAATGACAGTTTCGTTGGTCTGTCATAATTAAGGTTGAAATGTCATTTTACTTGGTCTGTTATGTTTAAATCTAAAGGTCCGTTTTTGGGGTCTGTCATTCTTATTTAGACATTTACTTCGTCGATCTGTCATACCTCAAGTTGAAATAGCTTTTTATCGGTTTGCCACACTGAAGATTGTAATATATTTTTCGTTAGTCTGTCACGCTTAAATTTGAAATGTCATTTTCGTTGCCCTGTCACGCTTTAATTTGAAATGTCATTTTCGTTGCCCTGTCACGCTTTAATTTGAAATGTCATTTTCGTTGCTCTGTCACGCTTTAATTTGAAATGTCATTTTTGTTGCTCTGTCACGCTTTAATTTTAAGTGTCATTTTCGTTGCTCTGTCACGCTTTAATTTGAATGTCATTTTCGTTGCTGTGTCACGTATGAATTTGAAATGTCATTTTCGTTGCTCTGTCACAGTTTAATTCGAAATGTCATTTTTATCTCTCTGTCACGCTTGTGTTTTTAAATGTAAATTGTGTTGCTCTGTCACGCTTTAATTTGAAATGTCATTTTCGTTGCTCTGTCACGCTTTAATTTGAAATGTCATTTTCGTTGCTCTGTCACGCTTTAATTTTAAATGTTATTTTCGTTGCTCTGTCACGCTTTAATTTTAAATGTTATTTTCGTAGCTCTGTCACGCTTTAATTTTAAATGTCATTTTCGTTGCTCTGTCACGCTTTAATTTGAAATGTCATTTTCGTTGCTGTGTCACGCTTTAATTTTAAATGTCATTTTCGATGCTCTATCACGCTTTAATTTGAAATGTCATTTTCGTTGCTCTGTCACGCTTTAATTTGAAATGTCATTTTCGTTGCTCTGTCACGCTTTAATTTGAAATGTCATTTTCGTTGCTCTGTCACGCTTTAATTTAAAATGTCATTTTCGTTGCTCTGTCACGCTTTAATTTGAAATGTCATTTTCGTTGCTCTGTCACGCTTTAATTTGATATGTCATTTTCGTTGCTCTGTCACGCTTTAATTTGAAATGTCATTTTCGTTGCTCTGTCACGCTTTAATTTGAAATGTCATTTTCGTTGCTCTGTCACGCTTTAATTTGATATGTCATTTTCGTTGCTCTGTCACACTTTAATTTGAAATGTCATTTTCGTTGCTCTGTCACGCTTTAATTTGAAATGTAAGTTTCGTTGTTATGTCACAATTTAATTATAAATGTCATTTTCGTTGCTCTATAATGATAAATTTGAATTACATTAATTTTAGTCTTTAGTATTTTTTATTTAAGTTTAAAATTTCATTTTCTTTGGTCTGTCATACTGAATTTGAACTACATTATCTTCGGTCTGTAATGTTTAAGTTTCAAATGTCATTTTCGTTGGTCTGTCGCAATTCAGTTTGACATGTCATGTTAATCAGTCTGTCACGCTTAAGTTTGAAATATAATTTTCGTTTGTCTATTTTTACTTAATTGCCTACGAGGGAAAAGTTAGACAAAAGGTCAGTTTTCAACTTGGAGGAAAACCCAGCTCCCCATAAATGGAGCACTCTGGATTTGTACAAAAATAAAAATTACCTCAGTCTACAAAGATTTCTCCTTAACTGATCTAGGACTGAATAGACGATGTGTACTATTTGTACAGATACAACGCATTGCTTCTAGCAAAAGTCAAGCTTATGTTTGAAATGTCATTGTCGTAGGTCTGTCATGCTTAAGTTTTAAATGTAATTTTCGTTGGTCTGTCATGCTTAAGTTTGAAATGTAATTTTCGTTGGTCTGTCATGCTTAAGTTTTAAATGTAATTTTCGTTGGTCTGTCATGCTTAAGTTTGAAATGTAATTTTCGTTGGTCTGTTATGCTTAAGTTTGAAATGTAATTTTCGTTGGTCTGTCATGCTTAAGTTTTAAATGTAATTTTCGTTGGTCTGTCATGCTTAAGTTTGAAATGTAATTTTCGTTGGGCTGTCATGCTTAAGTTTGAAATGTAATTTTCGTTGGTCTGTCATGCTTAAGTTTGAAATGTAATTTTCGTTGGTCTGTCATGCTTAAGTTTGAAATGTAATTTTCGTTGGGCTGTCATGCTTAAGTTTGAAATGTAATTTTCGTTGGTCTGTCATGCTTAAGTTTTAAATGTAATTTTCGTTGGTCTGTCATGCTTAAGTTTGAAATGTAATTTTCGTTGGTCTGTCATGCTTAAGTTTGAAATGTAATTTTCGTTGGTCTGTCATGCTTAAGTTTTAAATGTAATTTTCGTTGGTCTGTCATGCTTAAGTTTTAAATGTAATTTTCGTTAGTCTGTCATGCTTAAGTTTGAAATGTAATTTTCGTTGGTCTGTCATGCTTAAGTTTGAAATGTAATTTTCGTTAGTCTGTCATGCTTAAGTTTGAAATGTAATTTTCGTTAGTCTGTCATGCTTAAGTTTTAAATGTAATTTTCGTTGGTCTGTCATGCTTAAGTTTCAAATGTAATTTTCGTTGGGCTGTCATGCTTAAGTTTAAAATGTAATTTTCGTTGGTCTGTCATGCTTAAGTTTGAAATGTAATTTTCGTTGGTCTGTCATGCTTAAGTTTGAAATGTAATTTTCGTTGGTCTGTCATGCTTAAGTTTGAAATGTAATTTTCGTTGGTCTGTCATGCTTAAGTTTGAAATGTAATTTTCGTTAGTCTGTCATGCTTAAGTTTGAAATGTAATTTTCGTTGGTCTGTCATGCTTAAGTTTGAAATGTAATTTTCGTTAGTCTGTCATGCTTAAGTTTGAAATGTAATTTTCGTTAGTCTGTCATGCTTAAGTTTGAAATGTAATTTTCGTTTGTCTGTCATGCTTAAGTTTTAAATGTAATTTTCGTTAGTCTGTCATGCTGAAGTTTGAAATTTAATTATTTGGAGTCTGTCATGCTTAATTTTGAAATATAATTTTCGTTGTAGTTTCATACTTAAGTTTGACATGACTCGCTTACGTTAAAAATAGCATTTTTCATATCGGTCTGTCAAGATTCAATTTGAAATAAATTTTGCTGTCGGTCGGTCACACTTAGGATCGCAATGGAATTTTCGAAATAGTATTTTCATTTGTCTGACATGCTTACTCCTGAAATGTAATTTTGTTCGGGTTGTCATTCTTTATTTTGAAATAGTATTTTCCTTTCGGTATGTCAGGCTTAATATTGAAATAGCTTTGTTCGTCTGTCTGTCACGCGTAAGTTTGAAAAAGAAAGTTCGTGTTTGTCTGTCACGATTAAACTTGAAATTGACTTTTTCGTGTCGGTCTGTCACGTTTTAATTTGAAATAGCATTTTCGTATTCCTCTCAGATAAACATGTAATAATATTTTCGTGTTGGTCTGTCACGTTTTAATTTGAAATAGCATTTTCGTATTCCTCTCAGATAAACATGTAATAATATTTTCGCTTTGGTCTGTCACGTTTTAATTTGAAATAGCATTTTCGTATTCCTCTCAGATAAACATGTAATAATATTTTTCGTGTTGGTCTGTACATTTTAATTTGAAATAGCATTTTCGTATTCCTCTCAGATAAACATGTAATAATATTTTCGTGTTGGTCTGTCACGTTTTAATTTGAAATCGCATTTTCGTATTCCTCTCAGATAAACATGTAATAATATTTTCGTGTTGGTCTGTCACGTTTTAATTTGAAATAGCATTTTCGTATTCCTCTCAGATAAACATGTAATAATATTTTCGCTTTGGTCTGTCACGTTTTAATTTGAAATAGCATTTTCGTATTCCTCTCAGATAAACATGTAATAATATTTTTCGTGTTGGTCTGTACATTTTAATTTGAAATAGCATTTTCGTATTCCTCTCAGATAAACATGTAATCATATTTTCGTGTTGGTCTGTCACGTTTTAATTTGAAATAGCATTTTCGTATTCCTCTCAGATAAATATGTAATGATATTTTCGTGTTGGTCTGTCACGTTTAAATTTGAAATAGCATTTTCGTGTTCCTCTCAGGTAAACATGTAATAATATTTTCGTGTTGGTCTGTTCTGCTTCAGTTTTCAAAAGCAATTGCGCTGGAAATAACTTTATCATCACTAACCGCGCAGATTGAGTGGACGTATCTAAATCGCGTATCCTTCCGAGGGAGGGTCAGTTAAACAGCGCTTGTGGGTCAAGGGACGAGATTGCGTCGGTCGGGGTCTTTCATTATCCGTTTCCTTTTGGTTATTGCGTTAATATCAATGTCGCCTGGTGTAAATTGCATGGCCTGAAATAACTTCCGGGTTTCGGACCTCGGATTGTCCAAGACATTGAGGCTTCGGTTTGGTCTGGCATCAAATTCAGATAATAACGATATAACTTATATCAGAAGATGTAGGATAAACCTGAAAAAAAAATAGATGAACAGATCTGGAAGGAACAATATTTAAAAAAAAAAGAAGAGAAAGAAAGATATAATGTTATTATATAACCCTCTTGGGGAGGTAATACTACTGTTCGCTTATCATAGCAACGTTTCTCCGGTTTCTTCGCTATGACAGATAGCTGATACACGATCACACATGTTCTATTTTAGAATATACTAATGGATCCATTTTCCTTAACTTTGAGTTGCACCGGTTTTTATCAATCCGGACTTTACATTGTACGTATGTCTTTATTTGTTAAATATTCATGGACACGTTTGCTAGTTTCGGACCTTGGAATCTTCCAAGAGGTATAGGTCGAGTTTTATATGGTAGAAAATTCGAATAAGGCGGATATCACTTATGTAAACAAATGTACGAAAAGCCTGCAAAAAAAATAGATGAAACTATCTGGAAGGAAGACCTATTAAAACGAGAAGGGAAACACAGACATAATGTTATCATATAACCCTCTTCGAGAGGTATGGATACCGTTCGATTATCAGGACAACGGTTCTCCGGTTTCTTCGCTATGCCAGATAGCTGAAACATGATCACACATGAAGTAGGGCTCAACGACTACTTACTCTTAAAAAATTACTAAGGATCCATTTTCCTTAACTTTGACTTTCGTCGATGAGTATAAACATTCATATCAATCCGGAATTTGAATTATACATGTGTCGTTACTTAATAAATATTACTGAAAACGTTTGCTAGCTTCGGATCTAGGATTGTCCAAGAATTTGAAAGGACGGTTGATTTGGTATAAGCTTCGGATAACACGCATATAACTTATATCAGAAAATATATGGTTAGCATAAAATAGATAGAAATATCTGAAAGTTGTGGAACGATGAAATCATAATTAAGACAAAAGTAAATAGAAATAATGTAACTATATATATTCTGGAATGTATATAGTAACATTATTTCTATTTTCTCTTGTTTTTATTATAATTTCACACACACAAACACACACATATATATATATATATATATATATATATATATATATATATATATATATATATATAAAAGGAGATTGTAGTTTGCTTGAAGCATTGCTGGTAAATGTAAGTGCAGATTAGTTGTCCGAGGCTATAGCAATGCGATGTGGTTGCCGTAAGATGGAAAAGTGAAACGAAATAAACGCAGGAAGAAAGTGAAACTCAAAACGATTTATTAATAATTTCACAAAAACTGATTAAATACCAAATAGTAAATACTGTCCGGTAAGTAACAGGTAGGGAAACGGTAATCTTAAATTTTCGAAAGAAAAACTTTCATTATCAGAAGACAACAACAAAAGACCGAATCGGTCAAAGAAAAACGGGAAAAACCGGTGTCAGATCAACGACATACCGCAGAAAACAATATATATATATATATATATATATATATATATATATATATATATATATATATATATATATATATATATATATATATATATATATATATATATATATAAAATAAAGTAAAAATGTACGAAGATATTACATGTTTGGGAAAAAAAAATTCAAACATGTAATCTCCTCGTATTGGGTGCTTGAAAAGGCCGGAGGGTCGAAATAAATTATCGCACCAGTGATTATGGGATTCCGTATTACTTTACTTTATTTTATTCTTGCTCTGTTTATTACATTGAACTTTCATACTCGGATATCCTTCTGGAATGTATTTCACTCTAACACACACTATATATATATATATATATATATATATATATATATATATTAAGTGTATTAAATCCATTTAATTTATAATTTTAAATTTCTCTGGGTGGGCTGGATAGAAGTTTTATTCTTACATACTCATTTGGGGATTGCTACATGACACCGTATCGAAGGATTGATTATTTTTGAATCAAAATATTTGACTTTTAACTTTCACTAAAATCTCACAACATGAAATCAGTTTTATACGTGTTTTTTCCTCCATAAACTACTTTTAATGTAATAATAACTTGCCTCTTAGTTTATCTCTCATATTTGATTTTATTGTTAAGAACTTAAAGTTTTTTTTCATGTGTTGAAAAAATATTTTTTAATGCTTTTTTAGTATATTTGTTTTGATATCAAAGCGATTTAGATTTGTTTTTATTTCATTTTTTATTTACATATATTCTTTATACATTTTTAATATATTTTTATATTTATATATATATATATATATATATATATATATATATATATATACATATATATATATATATATATATATAATAATCCAGGTAAAACATCCACAGGGTAGTAGTCCAAAGAATTTCACCCGAGTTTATATAAAAGTGCTCAATATCAAATAGAGCTTTTATATATGATTATTTTTTATTTACACAGACATGTACAAAATCTGCGACACTGGCATGTCGATGTTATCGATCAACGGCTATTATAAACTGAGATCTCATCAGGCAAAGTTAGAATCCGATCTTAACCGTAGATATGATCTAACGTTAAGATCAGATTCTAACTCTTCCTGGTGAGATCTCAGTTTATAGTAGCTGTTGATCGATTACATAGACATGCCAGTGTCGCAGATTTTGTACATGTCTGTGTAAATAACAATAATCATATATATATATATATATATATATATATATATATATATATATTGCTTTATTAGCATGGATATATAAAATATCTATTCTTCCATTTTAATAAATTTTCTATCATTTTAATTTTTTCTTATCATTTTTCTAATAATATTTTTTTTTGCTATTTTTCTAATTATAAATATATTTTTCTAATTTTTATATTTTAAATTCATTCATTTTTTTCGCAACTGTGTATTATTTTAATTGAACCTTTTTATTTTTATTATATTTTTTCTAATTATTTCACTTCTTATTTTTTCTAATTATTTTTCTTATTTTTGATAATTCTGATAATTTTATTCATGATATATTATAATTTTTTCGTATAATTATAATTTAATTTGTTTTTTATTTGTATGTTCACTATTATAGATTTTTCATTATCAAATTATATTAATTTTCCTTAATTTTAACCTCTTCTTTATATTATTATCTTTCACCTACCTTTTTTTTGATATTATAATTTTTTTAAATTACTGTTTTTTTTCTTCATTTTTTTAATTGAAATCGCTCCAGACAAGGCATGAAGCCACTTGATGTAAAGACTAACAAGAACAAATATGATTATCGCAAAGACAAGAGATGACTATTAGCCTTCGTCTTGAAAAGACCAAGGTTACAGGTAGGAGGAAAACAGTCAGCACGAAGAGAGTTCTACAAGTGTGGAAAGAAACTACTAGAATAAGAAGCTGTATTACAATGAGGTATCAAAACAACGAATTGATGGAGACCACTAGACCAACGAGTCAAACGAGCTAGAACAAAAAAGCGGTGAATAGATCACATCATTCTGAAGAACAAATGCCATAATAGTATTTATAGAAAAGACTGAGACTAGCGACATACCGTCTGTGAGAGAGAGGGTGCAAAATAGAAGCAAGAGAATGGCTAATTAAATTACAGATACGTTTCTGGATCTTATCAAGAACTCTCAAATTAGACAGACATTCACCAGCCCAAACATGACAACAACACTCCATTCATGGTCTGATTGTAAATTTGATAGAGAATAGCTTCAGATGTGAGAAAGTATTTGAAGCGATAGAGAGAATAGACTTTGAATTTTGAATCTTTAATTTCACAACTTTTATTTTTATCTAAATTTTTTTCTTTCAAGATTTAAATATTTTAAATTTGCTAGTAACTATGTATTTTAAATACTATTATTGGTATTATTGTCGATTTTACATTTTGAGAACTGTGAAATTGCATAAGAATTTCTGTTTTTTTCACCTTAACGGAATATGTGTTTTTTTTATGCTAATTGATGAGGTTCTTCTCTTTTGACTTTTATATGTGATTATATTATAAGGAGGCGCTGATTGAAAGACTTTTGTAATAATCTAAAACATTATATGACATAAAATATATCCAAATTGTTTTGGAAACGATCGTACGCCAAATAGAGTTGTGTTTGAATTCTTGGAATTGATACAAATGATGTTCTAATTTTATTTATCTCAACTGACCTTATGTATATATATATATATACAGGGTGCGTCAGGTATATGAGAACATATTTTCCATTTTATTAAATGATAAAAAAAATCAAACAAAAATATTCTTAATCAAAAACAATTATATAAACATGTAAGCTAAGGTATTGTTTAATAATTTCATTCAATGAAATTCCCCTCTACTTCAATGACAGCTTCGATTCGAGACCTAAACCGACTGCAAGCGCGCTTGAGATGGTCCTCATCTATGTTGTCCATCACTCTGACAATGGATGCTTTTAGAGAATCTTTAGTGTTGTGGGGGTGTTTATTAACATCTCTCTCCACGACGCCCCACACATAATAATCCAATGGATTCAGGTCTGGAGAGTTTGGAGGCCACAAGTTTGGAGTGATGTGATCATAAAAATGATCCGCCAACCATTCCTGAGTGTTTTGAGCCTTATGTGCTGGTGCAGAGTCTTGTTGAAAGATGTAGGGCCTTCCATTTGTTACTCTATCGATCCAGGGCTTAACAACAGTATCCAAGACTTCAATGTAAGCAGCAGAAGTGACTCTTAGTCCTTGCCGAAAGAAGTGTGGTGGCATCACATGTCCTTCGTTGCTAACAACCCCCAAAACCATAACAGTTGCAGGAAATTTTGTATGCATGACTGTTGGAACTTCGGAAGGGTCATTACACAGCCATCTGTCATTCCTTCTGTTTACCTTTTGATCTTGATCAAAGTTTTTCTCATCTGAGAAAAATCAAAGCATGCCTTGCTCAACAGGATGTTTCAGTTTGTTTAACAGCCTCTTGGACCTTATCAAACGATTCTCTTTGGTGGTCTCGGACATAAACTGGCCTCTCCTCATCACATAAGACTTGTAACGAAGATTTTCATGAACAGTCCTTCGAATTGTGGCTTCTGAAACATTCAGGTCTTTTGCGATGGACCTCATTGACTTTTGGGGGCTCTCATCAATAATATTCTGAACTTGATGAATAAATTCAGGTGTTCTAATCGTGTCTGACCGTTGGTCGTGCTTTTTACGTTTAGCAACCTGCTTACAATCACCATCATTTTCTTCTAACTCCCTACGAACTTTAAAAAAAAAGAACGGGCGACTTTAAGAAATTGTGCGATTTGTAAATCGCTATGATCTGCCTTTATTGCGACAATTACAGCCTGTCTTTTCATTTGTTCCGTTACATTATTATCTGCCATTTTTCATTATCTGCAAAAAAAGAATAAAAATAATTAATATAACGTAACAATAACGACATTACGCGATGTTCTCATATACCTGATGCACCCTGTATATATGTGTGTGTTATTGTTTATTATCTATGTACGTATACGTTTCGTCCTTTTTTAATCTGGATTCATCAGCATAGAGATAAAACTATTCACCACCGGTCATGCGATTCGAAACCCTGGACAAGTATTTTTAACTCAAACTCAACGTCGTTCACCGCTCGGCCAATTCTGAATAGCTGATAAACAATGATACTTTTAACACTTTTTAAAGCGGCTTGACGTCAAGGCATTCTACTTCTATTAGGGAAGGAATGATGCATTATAAAACAAGTGACGTCATGCTGTGTTTGTACTACCATTAGAGTGCTCTACTTTTTTACGGGGTGCGACAAATATAAATATTTGTTGTTGTTTCTTATCTATATACGTATACGTTTCGTCATTTTTTAATCTGGACTCATCAGCAGAGAGCTATGACTATTCACTACCAGTAATGCGATTCGAAATATATATATATATATATATATATATATATATATATATATTCTGAAGACGTTCGTTAATACGAACGAAACCGGTCAAATCTCTTGTTTTTGTTTATCTTCTGCATTTTAACCTGTTTTCCGTTTGTCTTTTTTTTCAAAAATTTTGTCTACCACGGGATTTTATTTTCATTTCGTTTTCATGACTTCTGGTGTACCTTATCCCATATATATATATATATATATATATATATATATATATATATATATATATATATATATATATATATATATATATGTACATGATCAATCAGCAAGACTTTGAACCTATTATAGGCAGCTGGTGTCAACAGTTTTTAACAACTGAAGGAACATCCATTAAAGCTATGAAGACATATGTGTTAATTCTGCTCGCTACAGTGCTCAGCCTAGATTGGGGACGACAAATAATCATAAATATTTGTGTGTCTACATACGTATACGTTTCATCCTTTCAGGAATCAGCAGTGTGGATATACTTATTCGAAACCCTGGAACACAAGTCATTGTTTACTAAAATTCGCCGTCTTAAGCAACTCAGTCACGATAAAAAACCTTATAAATAAGTGAGAGTGTAAACTTGTCGTCAACAGTGTTCAACTAATTAAAGCGCATGCATAAAAGCTACAATACCCAGCCTAGATTCTGGACGACAAATATTTTTTAATATTTTTGCAAGCTTTCGTTGTAAAACAACTTTATCAGGCAAGACTGTCTTTTTACCAGTTTTCTGTGTATATAAAAATATACCTTTTACCAGTTTTCTGGTATATACTTTTTACTACTTTCCTGTGTATATAAAAATAGATGTTTACCAGTTTTCTGTGTATATTAAAATATACCTTTTACCAGTGTTCTTTGCATATAAAAATGGATGTTCACCAGTTTTCTGTGTATATTTAAATAGATTTTTACCAGTTTTCAGCGTATATAAAAGATAGACGTTTTACCAGTTTTCAGTGTATATATAAAAAAGACATTTACTAGTTTTCTGTGTATATAAAACTAGACATTTTACCAGTTTTCTGTGTATATATTTTTAGGACTGTTTACCAGTTGACTATGTTTTTAATTTCTTAGACCCCCCCCCCACAAAAAAAAATTATTTGAAAGTTTTATCGAAAAACATAAAATTAGTATTAACAGTTTACTAGATATATTTTGTTCATTTTATCTAAAAAAAAATTCTTAAAAAAAAACAATTGTTTATTAACAGTTGATTAGCTTTCTTCGTTTTATATACAAAAATGAACAAACAAAATGCTTATTATTTGTTTTCTAAGTATCAACAAACAAAAATATATGTACGTGAAGTAGCAGCAGCGTTCTTATAACCTGTCATTCTTCGCGTCGGCTTTTTCCGGCGGCTTACGTAAATTGCCGGAAAGTGCCGACGTAAAGTTGGCGGAAATTGGGTCCCATTCTATATCAGTACTCTAATACTGATTGCTTATGGGGATGCTTTAGTACAAGTATTTATTCAGATTTAATTTTAAGACAACCATGATTTAGTCTGAAGAGAAGCAGTCCTGTGATAATGGGTTCCACAGTTGAGAAGTTCATAGAAATACATTTTTTTCATAAAAAATTAGTTTGATGTTAGGTACACGGAGAAAGAAAGAAAAGTTCTTTGTGGTAGAAAGATGATTCAGATGTATTAATGAAGAATACTATTATGAGAGGATTTAAAGTGAGTAATAGAATTCCATTAATCATTTTAAATCCTCTAAACATGTTCTTCATCATTTACTGAACCCTCATCCATGAGTTGCTTTTAACCTTGTTAAGTAAAAACATTGCGTGGGAACTTTATGCCGCATCCGTATTAGTTCCTATCCATCCTTCAAGAATATTGTTTCGTTTCCAAGTGAAGTTATTTATTCAGATGAATGTTGTCTCATTGACGTCACGAAGATGGCGTGACGTCAGATGGTGAGTGAAGTTTAGCAAGTGCTTGCCGATTTTTCGTAACCGGAAATCGGTAGAGAAAACAAAAGTCAGAAATTGCATTACCGTAGACATTGGTGTTGAACAACGTGGAAGTAAATCAAATTTCACAAGCGAACCAATAAATGAAGTCGTTTTTCACGGTGCACGTACGTAATCTTCCCCGTATCTCTAACACAAAGTCGCTCTCTTCTTTCTTTTCTCTCCCTCCCTCACTCACTCACTCACTCTCTCCTTCTTATATATATATATATATATATATATATATATATATATTTATGATTATTTTTATTTATAAATATGGTCTAGGGTTAAGATCGGATTCTAACTCTGCCTGATGAGATCTCAGTTCATAATAGCTGTTGATCGATAACATCGACATGCCAGTGTCGCAGATTTTGTACATGTCTGTGTAAATATAAAAAAAAATTAATCATATATAAAAGTTCTATTTGATATTGAGCACTTTTTATAAACCCGGTTGAAATTCTTTGGATTACTTCCTTGTGGATGTTTTACCTGGATTATTATCATTATATATATATATATATATATATATATATATATATATATATATATATATATATATATATATATATATATATACACTTAGCTGCTTATCACATTTTAATGAGACCTGCCTATTTCGAATTTTGATGTTGATACACTTGCTTCGCCTAGTTACACGGATGAATTGTGAAAAAGCAAAAAAGCTCCCTGTCGATATATATATATATATATATATATATATAAAATTGAAATATAAGCCAAATTAGCAATACAAGATTAATTTATTATATTTTTTTTCTTACATTAATCCTATCGATTACGGAATAAAATTCCTTCTTCAGGGGTGACCAGTATTTTAAAACTTGAACGATAAACACACACATTACTCGACAGCGCGTGCCAACGCATCTCTCGTTCGACACCGGTTTTGAATCCTACCCGCCATTTCATAACAGCAAGGCGATGACGTCGTACCATCAAAGACGTTTATCAAGTTAACAAAGAAATAAGTTTCTTTATTCTTGTTTTTTGATAAAAAATTTTTTTTTTTAAATATGACTCAATACTGGTCACCCCTGAAGAAGGAATTTTATTCCGTAATCGATAGGATTAATGTAAGAAAAAAAAAAAAATTAATCTTGTATTGCTAATTTGGCTTATATTTCAATTTTATTAACTTCCCATGCAATACTTTAAAACTTGAACGATAAACACACACACACACACACACACATATATATATATATATATATATATATATATATATATATATATATATATATGTATGTATATATAGCACTAGATAAAGTGAAAGAATAAAATAAGGTGCAACAAAAGATATAAGAGGCAACTAATATCTTTAATTAGTGAAAATCCGGATAAAACTGAAGCTCAATATACTGGATAGAGCATTAATAGCATTAGATAAAGTAAAAGAATAAAATAAGGTGCGAATCAAATTTTATTTGCATTCAATGTTCAAGCAAAGTCCTTTAAAGTCCTTTAAAGTCCTTAACTCATGAGTTTTAAAAGAAAATCTTTTCCTCAGAGGACCATTACCGCAATGACATTACTGCAGGTAATAAAATTAAACTTTGAAAATATATTAAAAAAATTTACATAAAAATACATAAAAAAACGAAAAAGTTATCCAGGCGGGAAATTTCCCGCCTGGATAACTTTTCGTTTTTTCGTTTTTGGAATACCATTCACCACCTGGATTGTGTTTAATCAACCTCTTTGATATCTTTCTTGAAGCTGTTTTAAACTTTATGACTTGGATGAACTGTATAAGTCTAGCAAAAAAGTATGTTTTGGGCCGATATATTTGATGTTTTATATAATTTTATGTATTAGATATTAGTTGCCTCTTATATCTTTTGTTGTATTAACTTTATATATATATATATATATATATATATATATATATATATATATATATATATATGTGTGTGTGTGTGTGTGTGTGTGTGTGTTTGTGTGTGTGTGAGTGTGTGGTTCGTATGTATCTACACTCGTCAGTATAAATTTCCTTTTCTTTTACCCAATGGTCAATACAAAAAAGGACAAGTGTCACTTGGGCTGAAGTGACCCAATTTACGTATGTCTAATATAAAGTAAAGTCAGACGGATTATCGAACTTAGACATATATAGCATTGCATCTGACAAATTATATTTATTTATGTCTCGCTAATTTATTTTATGAATCACGCAACCATTTATGTCAAAAGATACATTTTAATTCCATTTGAATGCTTTTAGAAAACAATTTATCCGGCTCGGAATATTTTTCATATGGGTGACATCTTTGTTAACAACAGAAAATGTTTATTAAAATGCCCCTCTTCTTCTTTCACAGCAGTAAATACCCCCCCCCTCCTCCCTAAACATCCAACCTTTCTTCGCCGTGGTAGGGAAACTGGAAAAGTGGTAATGTCAGATCTACTCGGCTAACAGGGATTTGGAGAAAATCGAGGAAGATCGGCATCAGAATCCGTCGCCCTCTGGTCGTTTCTGACCTTGCATGTTGTAAACAAAGAGGTGTAAGGCGCGAAACCGCAAATCAATGGAATAAGAGTGGCATCCCTTTCTCGGCCATTCAATTGTGCGTTCTGGGTTAGACCTTCCCCGACTTCGCATGCGACAGCTGAGCCTTGCTGCTCTCAGTGTCGGGAGAAAAAGCCGGCAACTTGCAGGTTACCGAATAGCTGCGACAAACTTCATGCAGACCAGACAACTCTGAGGCACGATCTTCATGAGTCCTATGCAGAAGTCTGACTCGTTAACAGCAATAAGAACAACAGTAGCAGCAACAGCAAATCACATTAAATCTAGTTACTGATAAAACTATGCTAACTACTTAGTTGACAATCAAGGGAGGCGCGAGAACGCTCTATCCCTTAATAGACTGCACGAATGGCCTATGCTGGAAATCTCATTTCTTCAAAAACCAATAAACCAAATTAGTTAAAACTTTGCACAAAATTTTCATATAATAGGTTCTATAAGTGTGTAGAATTTCAGCATCATTAGTCAAGGCAACCCAGAGATCCAGAAAGGTCAGGCATGATTTTGTGTTATCCGTGTGTACGTACGTATGTACCACCCTGTATCTCATTAACTATTTGATGGATTCAGCTGATTTTTGGCAGAGATAGAGGTTCTAGTGTCTAGTTGATGGCATTTTAATTTCAGTTTACCATATACCTGAGTTTTCCAGAAAATTTTTAAAAAAACTTTAAAATGATCAGTATTCATAACTTTATTCTATATCTTATCGACCATTTGATGGATTCAGCTGATTTTTGGCAAAGATAGAGGTTCTAGTGTCTAGTTGATGGCAGTTTAATTTCAGTTTACCATATACCTTGATTAGTCAAACTACCAACTATATCAGTTATGAGAAGGCATTGTATTGAGGCATAGCCTTTACAAAAGTAGTGACATTCCATGAAAAATGCCAGTATACTGAAATCATATGCCCTTAATAGGGTTAAGATGAAAATTCATATACACTAAATGTACAAAAGCAAGGAAATTCCCAAATTTTTACACTTTTATTGTCATTAAGGGTATGACTACATATCAACCACGCCATTTCATTATCACGTCACTACAGTATAAATCTCTATGCATCAGTGGATGAAGTGTGTGAGGTGCGCTGAAGAAAAATTCCTACCAATAAAATACATAGCCCTGTTGTGCTCGCATACCTTTAATGACAATAAAAGTGGAAACATTTGGGAATTTCCTTGCTTTTGTACATTTAGTGCATATGTATTTTCATCTTAACCCTATTAAGGGCATACGATTTCAGTATACTGGCATTTGTCATGGAATAATAATTATACTTCGATGGGTGAAACGAGCGACCGCCGGACTGACAGACAAAGCCTCGTAATTTAGATGCTAAGACGCATCTAAATTCAGACGCGTCCATTGACGCTTCACGAGCAGACGCATCTCACTGCGATTTCTGAAAGCTAAAAGCAGTAATAAATATTGGCGTGTTTTTCGATCGGTTTTATGAGTTGCAATTGAGTGTCGCGTCTGACCTTTGCCACGGCGTCTTCGCTGAGCCGATTCGATTAGACAGAGGGAATCGATCTGAAGGAATCAATTGATTCGCTATTTTCGAAACTGATCAGAAATCGAAGAGGTTCAAGGCGTGAACAATCGACTATCTGTCGAGTCTTATCTGTTTTAAATGACAGGGAGCTCAATTCGAACTGAAATGGCGGGGCCTTTCAAGGTCAAAGTTGATTTGAAGCGATCGGATCGATATTTCCTTTTCGGATCGAAATAATGGATGAAATTGAGAAGCGATTTCGGAGAAAAAGCGGGGGAATCAGGCACGGACTACTAGATGTTAATTAGCATAAGCGTGCTTTTGTTTTATTTTACGGCATATCAACCCTTTCGATTTGTTAATGCTTGATACAGTCATCAAGATTCTTTTTGCTTAAAGTTTTGAATATCTGCGACTATTTATTGATGGGTTTTGATTTGTTCCAAAGAATCTAAACCATCTTTAGATTAGTTAACCGCAAAACCAGTCATTTTGGTATTGTTTTTTTTTATGAATCAGGTTCTTAATATAATTCGCGGTATTTGGTTTCGTTGTTTTGTTTTACGGCATATCAACCCTTTTCAGGTTATTTAATGACGAATCCGGCCATTTTATTTTTTTTAAATATAAAGCAAGTCCTTAATGTCTTCAAATATGTTTTGCAATATTGAATTGCTTGTATTTATTCTACGGCATATCAACCCTTTTCAGGTGATTTAATGCCGAATTCAGTCATTTTGGTACTACAAAATATGATGAAAGTCCTTAATATCTTAAAATATTTTTCGCAGTTGTTTTTCTTTTACGGCATATCAACTCGTTTTGAGTTGTTTAATGCCGAATCCAGTCGTTTTGGTAACAGAAAAATATATAAAGAAAGTCCTTATTATCTTCAAATATGTTTCGCGGTGTTTGGTTTGGTAGTTTTGTTTTACGGCATATCACCTCGTTTGGAGTTATTTAATGCCGAATCCAGTAATTTTGGTAAAAAAATATTTTAAAAAGTCCTTAATATCTCCAAATATTCATACATGTTGTTTTCCTTGTCTTATTTCACACGCGTGCATTACCTTAAAATCGCTAAAAATCTAAAATCCAAAAGTGATCCCCTAAAAGAAGAACCTCTAAATGTGTTATTGATCTTCTATCTTGAATTTCTATAGACCTACAACATATACTACTTTCTATATATATATATATATATATATATATATATATATATATATATATATATATATATATTATAATATAATATGAAGTAATAAAATAAGGTGTCAATCAAATTTTATTAGAATTCAAAGTTCATGCAAAGCATCCTTAAGTCCTTAGCTCATGAGTTTTCAAAGATAATTCTTCTCTTCAGAGGACCATTACCGCAGTTATACTACTACAGGCAATAAAATTACGCTTTGAAAATATATAAAAAATTATATACACAAATATATAAAAATACATAACATCAAACATATCAATCCAAAAACATACTTTTGTTGAATCCATACAGTCCATCCAGGTCATACAAGTTGAGAAGCATAATCAGGAAGGACATTACTCCAAGATACAAACAGCAGTCCAAATATGTGAAATTGAAGGGGCCGGCAAAGTTATCCAGTCGCGAAATGTGTCCATATTCAATGTTAATGATAAATAAATCAATCAAAATAATACAAAAAGTCCAATCAAAGTTCCGAGATCCCAACATGTGCAACTCTAATCAAATCCAAATTCGTTGTTCAATTAGAAAACCCGCTAAATCCGAATTGAGCAAAATAAGACGGACTCCCATCACATCTAGCCAGAAGAGCGAAAAAAAAAGGACTTAAGGATGCTTTGCATGAACTTTGAATTCTAATAAAATTTGATTGACACCTTATTTTATTACTTCATTTTATATTATAATATTAATGCTCTATCCAGTATATTGAGCTTCAGTTTTTTTATCCGGATGTTTCACTAATTATAAGATATTAGTTGACGCTTATATCTTTTGTTGGATTGCTTCATATATATATATATATATATATATAGACTATAGACAATAGACTATAGACTATATATATACTATATACTGTCTATAGACCTACAACATATACTACTTTCTGTAGACTATATATATATAGACTATAGACTATATACTATAAACTATATATATATATACTATATACTGTCTATAGACCTACAACATATACTACTTTCTATATACTATATATATAGACTATAGATTATAGACTATAGACTATATATATACTATATACTGTCTATAGACTTACAACATATACTTCTTTCTATAGACTATATATATATATATATAGACTATAGACTATAAACTATAGACTATATATATATATATATAAACTATACATTGTCTATAGATCTAAAACATATACAACTTTCAAGAACATGCGGAACTCTGTGGAAATTCCACGCTGCTTTACACACCAATAATTTATTCATGATAATTATATTCCCTTTGAAAAAAAATAAGTGTCTGCCAGGGTGAATACTATCAAAGAAAAAGATGACTCTTTCCACTTCCGTAAACATAATTGTAATTGTTCACTTAATATTTTTTAAGTAAATATGATTTGTAAACTATTTATTTAAAACTGTCGCTGTGGAATGAACCAAATGTGCGGCTAAGGTGCCTAACGCGACGCCCATGACATCCCCGAAAGGGTGTCGGTCGATATAGACAGCAGGACGCTAAGGAGTGTGTAACAACTCACCTGCTGAATCGACCGGCCCCGAAAATGGATGGCGCTGGAGCGACGGACCGATGCCGGACCGTCGCGGCGAGGAGCGATGATTGTTTCGCGCCGAAACGATGCCACGACGAGTAGGAGGGTGCCATGGCGAGCAGGGAAGCCTAGGGCGTGAGCCCGGGTGGAACCGACCACGGGTGCAGATCTCGGTGGTAGTAGCAAATATTCGAACGAGATTTTGAAACAATATTCTCTGTACTCTTATGATCGTAAAAATAATTGCCAGCTAAATATTCTTAAAACGAATGTCGGGTAGAGGGTTGGTCGTGTCGTCCAGTGAGTGGCCGTCTGTTGTCTGCAATAAAAGCCATGTTTTGCACTCCGAAGACAAACTCTTCTGTTGAATTTAATTCATTTATTCAAGCGTTGTTATCTCGTCTGGGAGAAATTCACCACGCCGAGAGAGACTAAGAGAGCAAATCCTACTTTATCGTAGTTAGTTATTAATGTTTTCTTAACTATTCCTAGAGAGGGGGTGGGAAAGGATTCTCGCGCTTGTCTTCCCTGAAGGGAAATATTCCTCATCTTTACATTGTGAATCGCACGTCCTCTCAGTTCGCTTTCCGAAACAGACTGACTAAAAACCCGCTTCTCAAGAAGAACGAGTGACGTTACAGATCCCTTTGTTTCCCACGCAAGGCCCACAAAGTCACAGAGCCTCTCGCAGGTGTAGACTGACCCTTGATCTGGGATCTCGTCACACGTAACCTTGTCACGTCTGCCAGCTCTGGCTGTGAGAACAAGCCCTGCTCTACACTCGACTGCCCCGCGTTAATTCGCGCAAATCAAATCAACGATTCCCAACAGATACTTCCATTCCCATAAGGCCATTATCTAACAATTTGACGAGTTCATTTTTATAATGCGGGTGAAAGTTGATCAGGTAATATGAACATGCTTTCCCGTATTATACATATTTTCGCTAGGCTGCCGCGTCACCCTCTTCTCTCTGGCTGTTTGCGAGAGGGTGTTTCTTAATTACTTGTCTAGAATAATACAATTATAAAAAAATAACATAGTTAAAGCTAAATAAATAATTTACAACGCTATTTATAATATTTACTATTTTATTATTTTATCATTGCTTATGTTTGAATTCATGTTTTGAAAAATGACATAAATCATAAATCTATGATGTCACGCTAAAGCTAGTAATATTTTGTTAGCGGAAGATCAATTTATAAGACAGTGCAAATAGCCCAGTTGATTGGACGTCAAACTGACTATCTCAAGGTTTCGGTTTCGATATCTTTTTCGATTTATTTATTGGGAATTTATTTACTATTTCTAAATGAAGTTCGGATATTCGTTTACAAAAATACGAATTGACAGACGGACAGACAGACACATCTACAGAGAAAGTGGCCATTATATTATAAGTGGACTAGCGAAAATAGACTCCCTAACGGTCGTCTATTTTTGCTAGGCTGCCGCGTTCTTGGGTGTTCAGACAAAAGAATGACAAAAATTTGTCTCCGAATAATGTTTTTGTTTAAAACTGAAAAAAAAAATTTTTTTTTTTTTTTTATTAGGCGGAAAAAATTTTTTTTTTTTTTGGCGGGAAATTGTTTTTTTTTTCGCGCCAAAAAAAAATGAAAAAAAAAAATTGGGGGGGGACTTTCATCCCCCCCCCGTAAAACAATCGAGTTCGAACGCAGACCCAATGTATTTCCAATGAACAGTTATACGATCATCCATTTGTAACTGGAAGAAGTTAAAAAAAAAATGGATTCTTAATCATTTAAAATTAAGACGATCATATCGCTTGTCGTCGTGGGGTAGATGATAGCGCGTTCGGCAGTTAGCGTCAAGGTTGCGAGTTCGAATCCTAGTCTCGGCGCTTAAATTATTTATTGTTTATTTCTGAAATTACGTTTGCAAAAATTCCCCAGGACGGACAGACAGACAGACAGAGAAGGTGCTCGTTATATTATAAGTGGACTAGCGAAAATAGACTCCCTAACGGTCGTCTATTTTTGCTAGGCTGCCGCGTTCTTGGTGTGTGAGACAAAGAAAAAAAAATTTGTCTCAGAATACTTTTTTTTGGAAGAAAAAAAAATTTTTTTTTTTTTTTATTAGGCGGAAAAAATTTTTTTTTTTTTTTGGCAGGAAATTTTTTTTTTTTCGTGCCAAAATTTTTTTTCGCGCCAAAAAAAAAAATGGAAAAAAAAAATGGGGGGGGGGATTCTCCCCCCCCCCCTCGCGACCCATCACCCCCCCTAAAACAATCGAGTGCGAACGCAGACCCAATGTATTTCCAATGAACGATCATCCATTTGTAACTGGAAGAAGTTGAAAAAAAAACGGATTCTTTATCATTTAAAATTAAGACGATTATATCACTTGTCTTCGTGGGGTAGATGATAGCGCGTTCGGCAGTTTACGTCAAGGTTGCGAGTTCGAATCGTAGTCTCGGCGCTTAAATTATTTATTGTTTATTTCTGAAATTACGTTTACAAAAATTCCCCAGGACGGACAGACAGACAGACAGAAAGACAGACAGACAGACAGAGAAGTGCTCGTTATATTATAAGTGGACTAGCGAAAATAGACTCCCTAACGGTCGTCTATTTTTGCTAGGCTGCCGCGTTCTTGGATGTTCAGACAAAAGAATGACAAAAATTTGTCTCCGAATAATGTTTTTGTTTAAAAAGGAAAAAAAAATTTTTTTTTTTTTTTTTATTAGGCGGAAAAATTTTTTTTTTTTTTTTTGGCGGGAAATTTTTTTTTTTTTCGCGCTAAATTTTTTTTTTTTTCGCGCCAAAAAAAAATGAAAAAAAAAAATTGGGGGGGGGACTTTCATCCCCTCCCCCCCCCGTAAAACAATCGAGTGCGAACGCAGACCCAATGTATTTCCAATGAACAGTTATACGATCATCCATTTGTAACTGGAAGAAGTTAAAAAAAAAACGGATTCTTTATCATTTAAAATTAAGACGATTATATCACTTGTCGTCGTGGGGTAGATGATAGCGCGTTCGGCAGTTAGTTAGTGGACTAGCGAAAATAGACTCCCTAACGGTCGTCTATTCTTGTTAGGCTGCTGCGTTTTTGGGTTGTGAGACATTTTTAGTTAAAAAAAAAATTTGTCTCCGAATATTTTTTGTTTAAAAAGGAAAAAAAAAATTGGGGGGGGGATTGTTTGGGGATGTTTTCCCACCAAAAGAAAAATGGGGGGGGTGAAATCATCCTCAAGCGCCCCCCCCCAAGCGCCCCCCTTAAAAATTCGAGCACGAACGGAGACCCAAACTATATAGAAGAACCAGTTTTGATAGGTAGCCTCGTTTTAAGATGATTAAAGAAAATGAAAAAATAATTTTTTCTATGGTAAGTAGTTAAATAAAAAATGTGTCTTTAACTTGGCATTGTGGTCCTGTGGTAGCGTATCGGACACATTCGTCGTATTTATTCTTTGACGTTAAGGTTGCGAGTTCAAATCATGGCCTCGTCGTCGAGATTATATATTGTTTAATTAGTCGTTAATATGTGCCCTAATGCATTTGTTATGTTTCTGACTTGGAAAAAAATTAAGTTAGAAAATTAATTAGGCGCCCTGCCCCCACCCCTCCCGTTTACAAAAATTCTCCAGGACGGACGTTTTAGTTAAATATTTTTTCTGGTTTTATTTGGGGGCATGTCTGTGGGAGGGGGCTGTTGCCACTCGGACTTAGGGTTAGCAGTAGGTTGAGGGAAGTTCTTTTTTATTAGCTAGAAAAAATTCAACATACGATATTCAAAAATTAAAAAGGTAGGAAATATTTATTACCTTTGGTTACTATTGGCGACATAAATTAGTTTAAAAGAAAATACAGTTGGGGTATTAGTCAAAGACAATTTATTTGGGTTTACCTACTCATTTGTGACCTATTTGCGTTAACATTTTTATTTTTTATTTAAAATCTGATATAAGCCTCTGAAGTTACTGTATATATTGGTTGCGAGTAAAGGAATAAGAGGTCAGACATCTTGTTTAGTCACAGGAAGTAAGGTACCTACCCGTCTGCCGATGGGTTACTTTGCACAAAACTGATATTTATGGTAATTTAACATGCTTATATCTTTGATTAAATATTATTTTTTTCAATGCAAACAGGTCGAAAAATGAGAAGGTATACCCAAATAAATTGTTTTTAACTAATTTTCCAACTGTATTTCCTTTAAAGTAATTCAATAGTAACGTTTACATTACCTTTTTAGGTATTATTGTAGATGAAGACCCTCAGCTCCCCCCCTAATCCTTCCCCCTTCCCCCATCCTGCTAAAAAAATGAGATTTTACTTTTTTAGGTGATTATATGTGAACAACCTGAAAAACTTTTGGGAAAAAAGAAAAAAAAACAAAGCAAAAACAAATTTTTTTTAGAATTAAGAATGAGGGATCAGTTTTGCATATAAATTTAATGTAAAATGATCATCCACTTTCCGACCAGATAGCGTTTGAACAACATATAACCGTTTTATTTTTCATGGAAATCGCTCCAGACAAGGAATGAAGCCACTTCATGTAAGGAGCTAACAAGAACGAATATGATTATCGCAAAGACAGGAGATGCCTATTGACCGTAGTCTTGAAAAGATCAAGATTATAGGTAGGAGGAAAACAGTCAGCAGGAAGAGAGTTCCACAAGCCTGCAGTTCTTGGAAAGAAGCTACTGGAATAGAAATCTGTATTACAATGATGTAACAAAACAGTGAATTGATGAAGACCACTAGACCAACGAGTCAAACGAGCTGGAACAAAAGGAGCGGAAAATAGATCACATAATTCTGAAGAACACATGCTATAATAGTATTTATAGAAAAGACTGAGACTAGCAACATCACGTCTGTGAGAGTCGGTTGAGAGAAGAAGAAAGAACAGGGCACATCAATTATATATACTTTTCTGCACCTTATCAAGTACCCTCAAATGGGACAGAGATTCACTAGCCCAAATATGACAACAGTACTCCATACATGGTCTGATTGTGGATTTGTGGAGATAGCGAATAGCCTCAGGTGTGAGAAAGTGTTTTGAGCGATAGAGAGAACCGACTTTACAAGAAGCAGAAAGAGCAATGGATCTAATGTATGAACTCCAAGAAAGATTTGATGAGAGAGAAAAGCCAAGAAAAAACCAACGTATGATTATGCTCAGTTTTAAAAGTTCAACTTTTCAAGGGTTTACCTTCTATCTGAGAAGGGGTTAGTTTATTGCCTACCGGGGAATACCGACTGATGCTGAGGCATTGTATGTAGACCTGAGTGCACTACGCCTTGTGTGCTGGCTTTTCGAAGTCCACTTGACCTTGTGTCTAACTTCCTGATAAGGAGGTAAATAAATATGGTGGCATTATATTTTTTTTTGGGGGGGGGTCCTGTAATAAGCGCATGTTGATACAACAGGGTTGCCTACACTCCACTTCTTTGCGTATGCCTTCCAAATAACAAATCCCTACCTTCAACTGGTGATACCAGATCAGGCTGCCCTGTGGCTCCCTGAGACGAAATTCACCTACATTGACGTTTTTTTTTTTTTTTGTAAAACTTAATTATGTTCTACAAAACCAAAAACAAAAACAACAGCCCCTCTCCCTTTCTCCCTCCCCTTTTTTATTTTATTTTTAGAACTTGAAGCATAAATCTTTTACTATAATGACCGGATTCGGCATTGAATAGCCCAGAAAGGGTTGATATGCCGTAAAACAAAACTACCAAACCAAAAACGATGATTAAGCATTTGAAGATATAAAGAACTTGAAGCATAAAAACTTTTACTATAATGACCAGATTCGGCATTAAATAACCCAAAAAGGGTTGATATGCCGTAAAACAAAACTACCAAAACTACCAAACCTACCTTCAAAAAAATACCGTACACCTGGTGCTTGTTCAACGGTTCGCAACCAGGACAGTGATGGGCTCCTCTATGCTTACTTACAAAGCGCGGCTCCAAAGACGCACTTTGTCCTTACTTGAGCGGCGAAATATTAGAGTAGACGTCATTCTGGAACACAGCAGAATCAGTGGGAATGCAAATCTACCTTTGAAGATGGTGTTTCACCACAACATCTAGTAAACATGTGCCATTGTCGGGTTAGTCTCAATAGAAGAAAAGCAGCATTGACTGTTCGTGTTACTGCTCCCTGGAACAAACTGCCAGAAGAGGTCGTATTGATGCCTACCATATCCAGGTTTAAAGTCGCCTTAGACAAACATTCAGACCGTATATATAACCAATATCTCATAACGGTCTTTTTACATAGCTTGTTGCACTTTGCTATTTCTGCCAATAAAATTGATTTATTGATTGAAAAGACCAACTTGCAAACCATTCCTATACATAAAGGTTGACATGCCGGTCAAACCCTACCTACCAACATACCTATCTCTGTTCGTGTTTCTGCTCGCTGGAACAAACTGCCAGAGGAGGTCGTATTGATGCCTACAATATCCAGGTTTAAAGTCGCCTTAGACAAACATTCAGACCGTATATATAACCAATATCTCATAACGGTCTTTTTACATGGCCTGTTGCACTTCGCACTCTGCTATTTCTGCCAAAAAAATTGATCTATTGATTGAAAAGAGCAACTTGTAAACCATTCCTATACAAAAAGGTTGACATGCCGGTCAAACCCTACCTACCAACATACCTACCTCTGTTCGTGTTTCTGCTCGCTGGAACAAACTGCCAGAGGAGGTCGTCGTGATGCCTACCATATCCAGGTTTAAAGTTGCCTTAGACAAACATTCAGACCGTATATATAACCAATATCTCATAACGGTCTTTTTACATGGCTTGTTGCACTTCGCACTTTGCTATTTCTGCCAATAAAATTGATCTATTGATTGAAAAGACCAACTTGCAAACCATTCACATACATAAAGGTTGACATGCCGGTCAAACCCTACCTACCAACATACCTATCTCTGTTCGTGTTTCTGCTCGCTGGAACAAACTGCCAGAGGAGGTCATCGTGATGCCTACCATATCCAGGTTTAAAGTCGCCTTGGACAAACATTCAGACCGTATATAGATGCAATATCTCATTACTGTCTTTTTACATGGCCTGTTGCACGTTGCACTTTGCTATTTCTGCCAATAAAATTGATCTATTGATTGAAAAGACCAACTTGCAAACCATTCACATACATAAAGGTTGACATGCCGGTCAAACCCTACCTACCTACTAACCTACCTACCTACGTCCGTCACTGCTTTCAACTTGATTCATTGAACTATGAACTTGTTTGTTTACTCCGATCGACTTCGAATCAGAACGAAATGTATTCCAAGGTGAAAGCGTATCCGAATCGTCGAGTCGGACAGTTCTTCCGTGCAATAATGAGGGACAATAATGGATCATTCGCGAAACGAATTTTCCGAAATGGAATAACAAGTGAAGTGAAACAATATCCGTGGTGCAGAAACATTGGATCCCGAACAGGACGGACCGGAAGATTAATGGTCAGAAGGCAGAACGTTTACTGACCAGAGAAGATTGGCCAAAACAAAGGAATCGTTATTTTGAGTTATCGATCTGGGGCTCAAATCAATCGAGGTTGAGTGGATACTTGAAACGCATTATGGTAAGGGAATAAAGTATCACGTGGCTAAGAATGGAGTCTTGATTCATATCGAGTAGAAATATTTCGCACCGGTGCTACTGTCCTTTCTAACAAAACTAAGAAAAACTAAGAACATTCCCTTTAAAATTGATTTTATTTATATTTCAGTGTAAACAGGTTTATAAACCTTTTTACACTGAAATATAAATAAAATCAATTTTAAAGCAAATTTTCTTTTACTAAAGTGTCATAACTCATCAAGACCCAAAGGCCACTCGAGGATAAAAGTTAATCGGTGTCAGGTAAACGGTTAAACCTCACCGTGATGATTGATAATTATGATTGAAATTGGGCAGAATTTGATCATTTAAGAGACCGGCTAAACAAGAATTTGTTTACATTAGACTTGAAAACAACCGTGTTGTAGTCAGCTACGAAGCAGCCCCGCGGTATTGTGTTCCACATACAGGTAGCTATAAAAGAGAAGCTTTGCTCATTGAATGTTTCGTTTAATTTTAGGCACAGAAAAAAGAGAAGGTTAAATTATTTACAATGGTTGTAGCTAGACGAGTTGTGAATGTTTTACAGGGGGAATAGATTGAAGCTTAGTTGAGCACCTTCCATGAACATAACAATAGAGTAGAGAAAGACTAACAATGTTTCTTCTGTGGTTGTAGGGAGGAGAAATGGGCATCGCCCACTAGATTTTGAAGTCAGTTTTATACTTTGTCAATACAGGGAAAGTATCTCCGAGCAGCACCTCCCCACACGTGACAGCAGTACCTCCCCATCTTAGGACGTATTTGACTGTTATACAGGTAGAGGATTGCGCCCGGAGCAGGTTACTTTCTGGGGCAATGGAATGATGAAGAATGAGTTCAGATTAAAATTAAATATGTTAAATTTTAAAACGAAAACTTATGTTCTAATCAAAAAGATCAATTTCTAAGTAAAAACAGCCTAAACTTGAAAATAAACTCGAATTCAAATTAAAAATAACTTCACTTTAAATATTTAAAGATTAATAAAAAATAATAACTATGAATTCATAAAATCAAGGTTCAAATTAATAAACTCAAATTCAAATAAAATAACTTCACTTTAAATATTAAAAGATTAATAAACAAAATACTGACTTTAAATTAAAGAAAATCTAGGTTCAAATTAATAAACTCAAATTAAAATTGAAAACAGTTTCACTTTAAATATTAAAAGATTAATAAAAATAATGACTATAAATTAAGTCAATCAAGGTTCAAATTAATAAACTCAAATTCAAATAAAAATAGTTTTGCTTTAAATATTAAAAGATTAATAAAAATAATAACTATGAATTAAGAAAATCCAGGTTCAAATTAATAAACTCAAATTCAAATTAAAAATAGGTTTACTTTAAATATTAAAAGATTAATAAAAAATAATAACTTTAAATTAAGAAAATCCAGGTTCAAATTAAAAATAGTTAAATTCAAATTAGAAAAGTCCCAACTTTATTCTCATACAGATCGACTTTAGCTCCTAAGAAAGTTGAATTTAAAATTGAAAACTTTTTTTCAATATTAAAATCTTACTTATGAACTAAAAAGAGTAGAAAAGAAACTAAATTAGCAACAGATAAACTTCAAATATTAAATATCAACTTCAAATTAAAAAATAAAAATTATTAATTAAAAAAAATTAAATTTAAAAGATCAATTACGAATTAAAATAAGACTTAACTTCAAGTCAAAAAAAAAATTATAAATTAAAAAAACAAAATTAAATTTAAAAAATCAATTACGAATTAAAATAAGACTCAACTTGAAATCAAAATAAAAATTATAAATTAAAAAAAAACAAATTAAATTTAAAAGATCAATTACGAATTAAAATAAGACTCAACTTAAAATTAGAAAATGTTGAATTTAAAATTAAAAAACTATTTTTCAAATAAAAAATCTCATCTGTAAATTAAAAACAGTTACAAAGAAATCAGATTAAAAATAGATAAACTTCATGTAATTAAAATGATTAATTTCTAAGTAAAAGCAGCCTAAACTTGAAAATAAATTAGAATTTAAAGGAAGAATAGCTTCACTTTAACTATTAAAAGCTAAATAAAATATAGCCCCTTTAAATTTAAAAATAATCCAAGTTTAAATTAATGATGGTTAAATTCAAAGTGAAAAATCCCAAATTTAATCTCAAACGGATCGAATGTAACTTACAAAGTAAGTTTAATTTAAAACTGAAAACTCATTTTGAAATAAAACATCTCACCTGTAAATTAAAAACAGTTCAAAAGAAATCAAATTAAAAACAGATATACTTAAAATAGTAAATATCAACTTCAAATTAAAAAAATGTTATTGTACATTAAAAAAATTAAAATAAAATTAATAAAGATGAATTACAAATTAAAAAAAGATTAAAAATTAGAAAAGTTGAATTTAAAATTGATAACTCATTTTCGAATTTGGAAATAAAAACTTTAAATTAAACGCTAAATAACATACAATGTTGAAAGTTGCACATAAAATTTAAAAAACATTTTACGAAAAATTAACGAACTTCGAATCGATAAATACGTAAATTTTTGACTGGTAGTATTTAAAAGTTAAATGAGTCTAATACATCCAATTAAAAACAGACATATTTAAAAAAAGTAAATATCAACTTCAAATTAAAAAATAGTAATTGTAGATTAAAATAAAATTAATGAAGATGAATTACAAATCAAAATAAGATTCAAAATTGAAAACTCATTATATCAAGCGTTGACAGCTTTGTATAACTTTTCTATTACAAAAAATCATCATGAGCTTCACCTAACCCTAACCATAACCATAACCATAACCCTAACCCCAACCATAACCCTCACCCTAATACTAACCCTAACCCTTACCCTAACCATAACCCTAACACAAACTATAACCCTAACCCTAACCCTTACCCTAACCATAACTATAACCATAACTTTAACCCCAACCCTAACCCTAACCCTAACCTAACTCCAACCATAACCCTAACCCCAACCATAACCCTAACACTAGCCCTAACTCAAACCCCAACCCTAACCCTAACCCCAACCATAACCCTGACCCCAACCATAACCCTAACCCTAAACCCTAACCCTAACTCCAACCCTAACCCTAATCCTCACCATAATCCTAGCCCTAAACCCTAACCCTTACTCCAACCCCAACCCTAACCCTAATCCTCACCCTAATCCTAACACTAACCCTAAACCTAACCCCAACCCTAACCCTAATCCTCACCCTAATCCTAACCCTAACCCTAAACCCTAACCCTAACCCTAACCCTAACCCTTGTATAAACCTAACCCTAACCCTAACCCCAACCCCAACCCCAACTCTAACCCTAACTCTAACCCTAAACTCTAACACTAACTCCAACCCCTAACCCTAACTTTTTCCCTAAATCTAACTCCTACCAGTAACCCTAACCATAACCCTAACTTCAACCCCTAACCCTAACCTTAACACTAATCTTTACCCTAACCCTAACCCGACGTCAAATAAATAAAATTAAACTTTATATTAAAAACAACATCAACATCAATTTAAAAGGAACTCTTTAAAACCACAAGTTAACATTTTTTAAATCACATTTTAATTTACAAGCATGGAGTAATTCTTAAGATACGTCTATTAGTTTCATTAACTCCCCTCCAAGGGGAATTCCATACACTGAATGTCACTCTCAAATATATGTATGTTATGCTAAGATGCTCGTAATCATTATTTTCGGTGAGGGAATTCGCTTGAACTCATCAAGATTTCATGTATACAAAAAATAGTGGAAATCTGGATTTACTTGGTATCCTTCGGGCTAAACACAAGAAAGAAGCAAAACAAAAAGAATTGTAATTGCTTAACATCATTGCTTAATCTCGCACTTATTAACTTATATACACAATCCTATCTGCAATCCCGCAATATTTGATGCAAACAAAATGCATTATATACCGGATTTGTCCACCAAGTTTCAGTCATGAATATCCAACAGTCTTTTTGTATCGATATTCGATCGTATAGGTTCAATGTGTAAACCCCATTCAGGTTCATACCTTCTACTCCTGTGACGATCACTAAAGTGTCCCCGCAGCCATCCAAAGTAATCACTTGAAGTGTGGGTAGTTGTAACTCCGCTAGAAGATAGTCTGCAAAGGCTATTGCACTGCATTAAGTGCAGTGTATTCATTGTCTCTGGTCAGTCTTGAGAAACAATGAACACCCCCTGTAAGGGAAGCTGCACATGTAATTGGAAGCAAGGGTTGCGCAATCTCAACCACACATCTCCTGAATGAAGACTGCTTGATTCCAGTAGCAAGGAGAAGTCAAGGAACCAATGCTGAGAGCACATACAGCACCTCGTATTCCGAAATGGTCACCCATTTTAGTACCGACGAGGCTTAATATCGCTTAACTTCACTGATCTAACGGAAAGAGAGAGAGTGGGAGAGAGAGAGTGGGAGAGAGAGAGTGGGAGAGAGAGTGGGAGAGAGAGAGTGGGAGAGAGATAGTGAGGAGGGGGAGAGAGAGAGAGCGGAGGGGAAAAGAGAGAGTGGGAGAGAGAGAGAGAGTGGGAGAGAGAGAGTGGGAGTGAGAGAGAGAGAGAGTGGTTGAGAGAGATAGTGAGGAGGGGGAGAGAGAGAGCGGAGGGGAAAAGGGCGAGGAGGGGGAGAAAGAGCAGTAAAGAAAAAGAGAGCGGGGAAGAGAGAGAGCGGGGAAGAGAGAGAGCGGGGAAGAGAGAGAGCGGGAAAGAGAGAGAGCGGGGAAAGAGAGAGAGAGAGCGGGAAAGAGAGAAAGAGAGAGCGGGAAAGAGAGAGAGAGAGCGGGAGAGAGAGAGAACGGGAAAGAGAGAGAGAGCAAGAAAGAGAGAGAGAGAGAGCGGGAGAGAGAGAGAGAGAGAGAGCGGGAAAGAGACAGAGAGCGGGAAAGAGAGAGAGAGAGCGGGAAAGAGAGAAAGAGAGAGCGGGAAACTGAGAGAGAGCGGGAGAGAGAGAGAACGGGAAAGAGAGAGAGAGCAAGAAAGAGAGAGAGAGCGGGAGAGAGAGAGAGCGGGAAAGAGAGAGAGAGCGGGAAAGAGAGAGAGCAGGAAAGAGAGAGAGAGAGCGGGAAAGAGAGAGAGCGGATAAGAGAGAGAGTGAGAAAAAGAGAGAGCGGGAAAGAGAGAGAGAGAGAGAGATATTACACAAATTATATATTTCTAAATATTTTTTCTCAATTGTCTTCCTTGTAATGGATTGAAAATTGTGAGACAACTAAGGATTTATGTATTTTTTTGTGCTGTGAATTAGTTGTCATATAAAAACATGGAATAATTAACCATTACCAGTTTGCAGATGAAAATTAACGGTCAGTCAGCATCAACAAAGATTTTCAGCATTTTTTATACTCAAAGAACAAGGTACCCCAAACAAAGTACCCCAAACAAGAACAAGGTACCCCAAACAAAGTACCCCAAACAAGAACAAGGTACCCCAAACAAGGTACCCCAAACAAGAACAAGGTACCCCAAACAAGGTACCCCAAACAAGAACAAGGTACCCCAAACAAGGTACCCCAAACAAGATCAAGGTACCCCAAACAAGGTACCCCAAACAAGAACAAGGTACCCCAAACAAGAACAAGGTACCCCAAACAAGGTACCCCAAACAAGAACAAGGTACCCCAAACAAGGTACCCCAAACAAGAACAAGGTACCCCAAACAAGAACAAGGTACCCCAAACAAGGTACCTCAAACAAGAACAAGGTACCTCAAACAAGAACAAGGTACCCCAAACAAGAACAAGGTACCCCAAACAAGGTACCCCAAACAAGGTACCCTAAACAAGAACAAGGTACCCCAAACAAGAACAAGGTACCCCAAACAAGAACAAGGTACCCCAAAGAACACAAGGTACGTCTTCTAGTTTTATATAACGAGATGAGAAAAAAAAACTGGATTGTGATGATAAAAAAAACATAGCGTCATATCTCACATAAGATTAATGAATTATATGTTGATAACTTTGTTACGAATCTTTGCGCGGTTTAATCAATCAAGCGTTCTATCTCAGACGGCCAGCTTCCTGATTTCGTTTTGTTTTTTTTATTATTGGTGCTAATTGGGAAAGTGTGACCCACGCAGCTTCCAGATGAAGATGAGGATGGTAAACAATCAATAATTAGTTTTATTTTGAGATCTTACTCCTTAACAATGTTACTACTAATATATTAACCCTAACCCTAACCCTAACCCTAGCCCTAGCCCTAACCCTAACCCTAAATGTCTTATTTCACAATATATTTATATATTTCAGCTTTCGTTTTGGTTCAGTACTTGAATAATTTGTACAATCATTCAGCGGTGGTTTTTGGTATGTAAGTGGATGCGGTGCTTAGGTCCATTTTGAAAGCTTCAGGTGTATCGGGTTACTACGGAGACAACTATAACTCGGAGTGGAGGTACCTATTAGCATTGAGTATGAGACAAAGCTGAATTAAGTAACCCTAACCCTAAACCCTAACCCTAACCCTAACCCTAACTTCTAACCCTAACCCTAACCTTAACCCCAATAGATTTAAATTGCGTTTTACAGTCGAACCGCGGTTCATGAACGTCTTAAAACTTGAACAATTCGGATTTCCAACAAATATTTCAAGCCGGAAATGCTTCGGTTTTCTAACCAAATTTCGATTCCCGAACAACATCGAGTAAAAACCGAAGACTACCGACAGGTCAAAAGTTAGCATTTTTGTTATTTTTAATTCACATCTGTATTTCTTAAAGAGGTTAGCCATGATCTAGGTTCAGTTACTTGCCCTCAATTTAATCTCAAATCATCTTTAGTCCATGCACAAAATTACCAAAATCACCTAAATTAATATCATTTCTCTCCTTCCGTTTCTTTTTCTTTTTTCTTTCCTCCTCTCACTGTCACATTCTCAGAACATTCCAACATTTTCCTTCTAACTTACTTATATACACACATTCCTGACATAGCCAGCTGGTCAAACACCCCTACCCTCCAAAATGTCACACCTAACCACAACAAAATCTCCCCTCTCCCCCTCGCCCATTTCACCCTTTCGATTACTTCTTTCACACTCTTACCCATCCACCCCTCCCACTTCCACTCACCTTCATTTTCTTAAATCTTTTCTAAAAACCGACACACCAAAAACACTAAACCTCCCCCCTCCATTCCTCTTTTCCCACCCCTCCACTTTTTAACTCATAGCCATCCACATCATTTTCATTCCATGCAACCAACTTCCTTCAACCCCGACCTCGGTCCTGTTGCTCCCAGTAGTGGTTACTACTTCTTCTCATTAACCCATCATGTCAACCCAATATTTTCAATACTTGTATGACATGTTTCTTAAAATTATCATCATGAGGAAGTCTTACAAATAAAGACGAAACGTTGATGAATACATAACAAAACATCTTTTTTGTTTTTCCTTTTTCATTTCCCATATATATATATAAATACTGAAAATTAATACATACAAAAATATATCTCCTTATAACATTGTATGTGGATACATGAAATAGTATATATATATATATATATATATATATATATATATATATATATATATATGTATATATATATATATACTATTTCATGTATCCACATACAATGTTATAAGGAGATATATTTTTGTATGTATTAATTTTCAGTATTTACTTCAACAGTGCTCGATACGTATGTAGAGCTAGGTAGTAAGTTATAAAAATATATTTATGGCAATTAAGCTACACAGAGGCTTCCGCGTTTCATCTCCGGGGACTCGTCAGGCTGAGAAATAATACATATATATATACACACACACACACACACACACACATATATATATATATATATATATATATATATATATATATGTATATATATATATATATATATATATGACCGTGTTCCATAATATATTTAGAGGAAGACCTATATATATATATATATATATATATATATATATATATATGTATATATGTTATTGTTTATTTATCTATGGACGTATACGTTTCGTCTCTTTTCAATCAAGACTCATCAGCATAGAAGTATGACTATTCACTACCGGTCACATGATTCGAAACCCTGGATTACAAGTATTTTTCAACCCCAATCCAACGTCGCTAACCGATAGGCCAATTCCGAACAGCTCATAAACAATGATAATTCTAACACATTTAAAAGCGGCGAGACATACAGGCATTCAACTTCTATAAGTGAAAGAATGATGCATATAAAGCAAGTGACGTCACGCTGTGTTAGTACTACCATTTAACCATATCTATCTATCTATCTATCTATCTATATATATATATATATATATATATATATATATATATATATATATATATATAGATAGATAGATAGATAGATAGTAAGATAATACGTTAAAGATATAAATAATATTTTTAGCCAGTGGACTATCAGGATAAAAACAAAGCTCAATATCGTGTATAGAGCAATAATATTAATTGATTGACATAATAAAATGAGTATCACCCCTTGTTTTTGAACTTTAACAACATCTGATTAATTTCTCACTTTATTATTATTTATTACATGTTACCCTGCCATATATATATATATATATATATACATATATATATATATATATATATATATATATATATATATATATATATAATAAAATACATGTTCAGAATTTGTTAAAAATAATTTGATAACAATCCCTGAAGATGTATCAAGGTATATCTGAAACTACTAGAATCCAGTGCGCGACTGTTCGAAAAATTATGCAACGCGTTGAACAAAGACGTTAATTAAGAAAGAAGATAGTTTTCAAATAGTTACGCACGTGCCCAAAACATCTCGTTTTGCGTCTTCTTTTTCCCGTTTTTCAATAAATTTCAGATCTTTACTTTTTTGAAGACGTTGGTTATAAGCATTTTATTTATTTTGCAAAAATTTCGAGTTTTTGCAGGAAACACACGAAACATCCATGTATATACAATTATATTAGTTCCACCAATTATTAAGGTAATTATATATATATATATATATATATATATATATATATATATATATATATATATATATATAGTACCCCTCGTCTATTAACATCTATGTTTATCTTCATCTCATCGCGAGAAGATGTAACACAAGGTCGGAAAGGTGAGATTAAAAGAGCTAGTGCCCTAGAGGTGGAGCACTCTTGCCTACAAAAAAGTTTTCATTTTGCTGATGGGTAATTTTATTACCATCCACCTTTTTGTTATAATTAAATATATATTTAAAACAATTAAATATAAATATATTCTCTTTTATTTAATTTATTTTACTTCAGTCGAAGTTCACAGAAATCAGGGGTCTCCTTCGTGGCGCTCACAAGTTATCTCTATATAAGATGCATATATATTAAAATATTCCATTAAATGTCCCTTTACCTTTTAAACATTGCGTTAGTAAAGAGGTTAAGAATATAAACTTTCCTCTCCCCTATCCCTCTCTCTCCCCCTCTCTCTCTCTATCTCCCTCCCTCTATCTCCCTCCCTCTATCTCCCTCCCTCTCTCTCCCTCCCTCTCTCTTTCCCACCCTCCCTTCCTCTCTTTCTCTACCTCTCCCTCTATCTCCCTCCCTCTCTCTCTTTCCCCCCTTCCTACCTACCTCTCTCTCCCTCTTTCTCTTTCCCCCCTTCCTCCCTCCCTCTCTCTCTTTCCCTCCATTCCTCCCACCCTCTCTCTCTTTCCCTCCCTTCCTCCCTCCCTCTCTCTCCCTCTCTCCCCCTCCCTCTCTCTCCCTCCCTCCCTTCCTCTCTCCCCCTATCTCTCCTTATCTCCCTCCCTACCTATCCCTCTTTCTACCTCTCTTTCTTCCTCTCTCCCTTTCATCTCCCTCCCTCTCTCTCCCTCCCTGTCTCTCCACCTCTCTCTTTCTCCCTCTCACCCTCTCCAGTCATTCTCTCCCTCTCTACCTCGCTCTCTCTCCCTCTCTCCCTCTCTCCCTCTCCTCTTTTTCTCTCCCTCCTCCCTCTCTCTCTCTTCCTCCCTCTCTCCCTCTCTTTTACCTTTCCTCTCCCCTATTGACCAGTAAACTTAGTTATATTATATCTTTCTTATGATTATTTCACCACCGGATGCCAGAACAAGAATTCGTCTAGTCTGGTGGAGTATCTGACTAAGTGTTGTTACTAGAGGTAACATTATTTGGAGAATGTGTACAATTCCTCATATGATCCTATGTATAGCCGTGTAGAGTGATCATATTTGGGCTTTGAATACTATGTTATTGTGAATATTTGGTCAGGGTATACTTGTCGTGACAAGCCTTTGTATAGAGAGACTGAAGGCACTGGACGATTATGTCTAGATGGGAATTCAAATTCTCCTAATTCATACACATTATAAAATATAAATATTTTAAAAAAGAGTATTTAGACATATTTTTTAAACCATTGTTTCGTAATAGTATTATTTTTTTTTTTTTGAAAAAACTATAACAATGGTGGTGTAAAATAAATAAAATTTGTTTTAATCTTAGTTTTCGAGATTATACTTCTCCTTGTCAAAGAGTGTTTTTCTTTTCTTCTTTTTCTTCATCGTCCGATGGCAATGGACTTCTTGGTCAGAAAATCGCCTGCAGACATAACGTGATTGTCTGACCAAGAAGTCCATTGCCATCGGACGATGCAGAAAAAGAAGAAAAGAAAAACACTCTTTGACAAGGAGAATTATAATCTCGAAAGCTAAGATTAAAATAAATGTTATTTATTTTACACCACCATTGTTATGGTTTTTTCAAAAAAAAAAATATAATATAAATATTTTTATTATTATTTGTATGAAGAATATTGACACAATTCTTTACTGGTTAACTATGACTTTAACACACATAATTGCATGTCTGGGTTCCATGTATGAGTTTAATATACTTTATACGAGGCAGAGCACTTAACCGCTCCGGACATCCTTCGGCAAGGTGTTGACCCCTGCTCGATGCCACCATTTCTGAAGCCACTGCTTCCAGCACAACCTACCTGTTCCATCCCTTATGATGTACTAACTAGTCACTGCTTATCAAGACCCCCAAAGCCACTCGAGGATCAGGGTAAATGAGATGGTCAGGTGAGCAGTGACCCAACACTTTTGTATGATTTTTTATGATTGGTTGTGGTTAAGGTTAGGTTACGGGTTAGGGCTAGGGTAAGGGTAAAGGTTTAGGTTTAGGCTTAGGCTTAGGGTCAGGGTTAGGGTTAGGGTTAGGTTTAGAGTTAGAGTTTGGTTTAGGGTAAGGGTTAAAGTTAGGGTTAGGGTTAGAGTCAGGGTTAGAATAAGGGTTAGGGTTAGGGTTAGAGCAAGGGTTAGTGTTGGGGTTAGGGTTAGCATTAGGGTTAGGGTTAGGGTTAGAATAAGGGTTAAGGTTAGGGTTAGGGTTAGGGTTAGAGTTAGGGTTAGAATAAGGGTTAGGGTTAGGGTTAGCATTAGGATTAGGGTTAGGGTTAGGGTTACGGGTTAGAATAAGGGTTAGGGTTAGGGTTAGAGCTAGGGTTAGGGTTAGGGTTAGGGTAAGGGTTAGAGTTAGAGTTAGGGTTAGAATAAGAGTTAGGGTTAGGGTTAGGGTTAGGCTTAGGGTCAGAGTCAGGGTCAGGGTCAGGGTTAGGGTTAGGTTTAGGGTTAGGTTTAGGGTTAAGGTTTATAGGTTATTTTTAAGATATTCTCAGTAGTATGGGCTAGCTTAAATCAATTTCAGACTCATCACTTACCGTGCAAACGACACTATAGTGATGGGATAGTGGGGCAATTGTTGACTGCCCATTATTCACCACATTTTAACAAGAATTTTAAACATTGAATATGAAAACGACCATGTTGTAGTCATCTGGAAAGCAGAACCCTGGTATTGTGTTCCACAGAGGGTAGCTTTTGTTGAGAAACTTTGCCTGTGGAAGTTTCGCATTGTTTAAGGTACACAGAAGGATAAAGGGAAAATATTGATAGTGGTTGTAGCTAGACGAGTTTAGCTCTACAACTCTGACTACCCCAACTAAATATGACACAAACGTGAATCCACTACTGAGGCCGACATTTGGTGAAAAATTACTTTTTTTAAAAGTCGGAAGCTTATTTAAACTTTGAGGTAAATAAAAACATTTTAGAGACAAAAAAAAACATTTTTTTACATTTCTATGGATGATTTTAAATTAATTGAATTAAATAAATTAAATTAATTAAATAAATTAAATTAATTAAATAAATTAAATTAGTTACATTAAAAAGATTAGAGTTTTGTTTAATGCCAGAATTTTTTTAAATTAATTTTTTGTTAATTTTATTTTTATTTTAAAAATTAAAAAAAAAATTAAAGTAAAAAAAAAAAAATAATACATCTACAAAAATTTTAAAATTAATTCTAAAATACTTTATTCAGCTTGTTTTCTCAAGTAGATAAGAATTAATATGCCACTTTTAGAATCGTTAATAAAATTGAAAATCTTCTCATGCAATTGTACCGTAATTAATTATTGCAAATTAACTAAAAAAATGTATTATTTTAGTATTATTTTATTTTTTATTTTATATTAGTATTTCCATTTATTAAGCAGATGAACATTTTGTCTTATAAATAATAACAGTGAGATAATATTTTCTCTCTGAGTATAATACTCCTCAGCACAATAGATACTAAGAATATAATTACTACAGATTACTAGCCAGTCATGGCTGAGGTAACAATGAGCAGATCATCCACGTAGATCAACAGAATAGCAGTAGGAGTACTTTTTTCTATATGGGAATAATACCACCTACTTCCTCTTTATATTACAAGGAAACGAAAATAAACATTTTCAGATTTTAATTTGTCATCAAAGCAATCCCTCAGCCTATTCTCGACAAACGATCAAAGTAAATGTCTATCAAAACAATTCCCAGCCAATTTTGAACGAAGGATCAACGCTAATGCCTATCAAACAATTCTCAGACTATTTCGAACGAAGGATAAACGCTAATGTCTATCAAAACAATTCCCAGACTATTTTGAACGCATGGTCAACGCCAATGCCTATTAGCACACTTCCCAGCCTATTCCGAAAAAAGGATCAAAACAAATGTCTATCAAAACAATTCCCAGACTATTTTGAACGCATGGTTAGGAGCCACTGGACTCATGAAGAAGAACTTGAAAAACTATTTAGCAAGTATACCTGGTGAACCAAGTGCAAGAGAAATCCAAACAACTGCACTCAAGGGAACAGCCAGAATCCTGAAAAGAGCTCTCGGTTGGAGTCTGTAAATAGCGGGTGATCGTATGGCATTTGGAAGAATGTCCCGTCCCCAGCAAATGAATGAAAAGACAAATAAAAAAAAAAGTGAGAAACAAAGGATCAAAGTAAATGTCTATCAAAACAATCCCCAGACTATTTTGAACGAAGGATAAACGCCAATGCCTATTAAAACAATTCCCAGCCTATTCTGAACAAAGGATCAAAACAAATGTCTATCAAAACAATACTTAGACTATTTTCATAACGAAGGATCACGACCGAAGCTAAAGCCATGGGCGAGGTCAACTGGTACAAATCAGCGGACACAGCTAGTTAATGAATGAAAAGACAAATAAAAAAAAGTGAGTTACAAAGGATCAAAGTAAATGTCTATCAAAACAATCCCCAGACTATGTTGAACGAAGGATAAACGCCAATGCCTATTAACACTTCCCAGCCTATTCTGAACAAAGGATCAAAACAAATGTCTATCAAAACAATCCTTAGACTATTTTGAACGAAGCATCAACGCCAATGCCTATTAAAACACTTCCCAGCCTATTCTGAACAAAGGATCAAAACAAATGTCTATCAAAACAATTCCCAGGCTATGTTGAACGAAGGATAAACGCCAATGCCTATTAAAACACTTCCCAGCCTATTCTGAACAAAGGATCAAAACAAATGTCTATCAAAACAATTCCCAGACTATGTTGAACGAAGCATCAACGCCAATGCCTATCAAAACAATTCCCAGCCTATTCTGAACAAAGGATCAAAACAAATGTCTATCAAAACAATTCCCAGGCTATGTTGAACGAAGGATAAACGCCAATGCCTATTAAAACACTTCCCAGCCTATTCTGAACAAAGGATCAAAACAAATGTCTATCAAAACAATTCCCAGACTATGTTGAACGAAGCATCAACGCCAATGCCTATCAAAACAATTCCCAGCCTATTCTGAACAAAGGATCAAAGCAAATGTCTATCAAAACAATTCCCAGACTATGTTGAACGAAGGATAAACGCCAATGCCTATCAAAACAATTCCCAGCCTATTCTGAACAAAGGATCAAAACAAATGTCTATCAAAACAATTCCCAGACTATGTTGAACGAAAGATAAACGCCAATGCCTATTAACACTTCCCAGCCTATTCTGAACAAAGGATCAAAACAAATGTCTATCAAAACAATTCCCAGACTATGTTGAACGAAGGATAAACGCCAATGCCTATTAAAACAATTCCCAGCCTATTCTGAACAAAGGATCAAAACAAATGTCTATCAAAACAATTCCCAGACTATGTTGAACGAAGGATAAACGCCAATGCCTATTAAAACAATTCCCAGCCTATTCCGAACAAAGGATCAAAACAAATGTCTATCAAAACAATACTCAGACTATTTTCATAACGAAGGATCACGACCGAAGCTAAAGTCATGGGCGAGGTCAACTGGTACAAATCAGCGGACACAGCTAGTTACACCAGTGTCTTAGCCGCGTCTAAATTAGATAGATTCAGATGTCATATTTGATTGATCATTATTTGTTCGATGAATTTGTTATAAGTCTCTGTAATTCAATCAACCAAGCGTTGTAATAAAAATGGTCATCTGTCTTGTTTGCTGAACGCCATTTCAGAAACCGTTTTTTTATAATATATTTTTTTTTGCTGCTAATTAAACAACAGTGTCTCATAATTCATACAACACGTCTAGAAAAAATATCGAAAATCAGGGATTTCAGTATTTTTCTGGAAGTTTAAGAATTTTTCAGATGAAGATAGATAATTAGTATTATTAAGATTATTCAGACTACTGTCCTCATCTTGGATGTTAATATAACAACGTTTCCACCGCTTAAACCCCTGGTCTTCTTCATCTGCACCCCCCCTAATTTAGGATGACTCCCAAAACTTTCAACCGTATTCTCAGTAGACCCATACGTCTACAGGGGTGAACTAAGTAAAAATAAGTGCCTTTTGGCTAAGAGCAAAGTGCAGTATCTGTTCCGATAGATACTACATACTGTCTGATTTTTACTGACCAATTTCATGTCTTATTCTGTCTGGTTTCTTTTGCGAACAATTTAATTCGTCTTGAAACAACATAGATATGTACAAACATCGAAACGCTCGTTAACACGTAAAGTAAGGCATACGATCGTTTCCACGACGTTTAGGAATTGCTTTTATTTAAAAAAAATTATACATAGATTCTAATATGTCTCTTATATATATATATATATATATATATATATATATATATACATAAGAGACATATATATATATATATATATATATATATATATATATATATATATATATATATATATATTTAATCCAGGCAAGGTAAACATCCACAGAATAAGAATCCAAAGAATTTCAACCGGGCTTATTAAAAGTACTCAATATCAAATAGAGCTTTTATATATGATTATTTTTATTTACACAGACATGTACAAAATCTGCGACACTGGCATGTCGATGTTATCGATCAACAGCTGTTATAAACTGAGATTTGATCAGGCAGAGTTAGAATCCGATCTTAACCTTAGATCATATTCTTTCCAAATATGATCTAAGGTTAAGATCAGATTCTAACTCTACCTGACGTGATCTCAGTTTATAATAGCTGTTGATCGATAACATCGACATGCCAGTGTCGCAGATTTTGTACATGTATGTGTAAATAAAAATAATCATATATAAAAGCTCTATTTTATATTGAGCACTTTTTATAAATCCGGTTGAAATTCTTTGGATTACTACCCTGTGGATGTTTTACCTTGATTATATATATATATATATATATACCTCAGATCATATTCGCGAAGAATCAAATGGAGAAAGAAAAGAAACGGAAATTTAAAATTTGGAAAGTCACGTGGTTGGATTTGAGACTGTTGAGAATGAAATAATAACATTAAGTAAAATATCCTTCCCCTCTCTTTCACCCAATCCCCTATCTTCTTCTTTTACTCCCCTATTTCCTTTAATTAATTTATAATTTATATTGTATATTCTATGTTATATTTCATTTTTTTTTCTTTTCTCTTTTCTCTATCCTCAACATAAGTTGATATTATATTTGATTTTCGACGGTTTCAAATCTGACCACGTGACTTTCCAATCTTAAATTTTGTAATTTCATTTTATTTTCTTCTTTTTCCACTCCATTGCTTCCAAATACGACCTAAGGGAAAGATCAGATTTTTATTCTGCTTGATTAGATCTCAGTTTCAAACAGCTGTTGATCGATAACATCGACATTCCAGTGTCGCAAGTATGTACATGTATATATATATAAAAATAAATAAATATATATATATATATATACAGATATATTAATATATATACATACACACATTCATATATATATATATATATATATATATATATATATATATATATATATATATATATAACATCTATTTGATATTGAGCACTCTTTATAAACCCGGGTGAAATGATTTGGATTTTTATCCTGTGGATGTTTACTTTACCTAGATTATTATTAATATATATATATATATATATATATATATATTATATTTTTTAATTTTACTATTTTATTACGCGTTTCAAGCATTTATGCTCTCTTCAGATATTATTTCCATTTAAAAAATGTTTTTATTATATATACATATATATATATATATTCAAGAGCTGAAAGATGAGTATAAAAATGTTCTAGATACAATATTTATTAAAACATCAGAATTTCAAAGCAAAATGTCTTAATAAATATTGTATCTTTACAATTGTTTATTCTCATCTTTTATCTCTTGGATTGTTTGCTCCACTCAATATATTGAGCTTTATATTATCAAGATAGATTATTATTAAATGATACATCTTTAATTTAATATTAATATATATATATATATATATATATATATATATATATATATATATATATATATATATATATATATATATATATATATATATAACATAAGGCCCGAATTCTCAAAATTACTTCCGTATAAGTGCGTTCCACCTACCATAGAACTAAACATCTTTCTATTGGATTTACTTCATTCATGAACTTTTCTGCCTTCACGAAAACCTTTCCTTTTCATCTTAAAATCGCATTTCACTGGAAACCTTATCGACGGACATTTACCAACTGGACAGACCCCATATCTTTTTACACGCACATTCTCACTCTCCATTACTTAATATTTTTTCAAATTTTGAATTTTGGCTTTTCCACTGCCAACTTATCTATCTATGTAATTACTCTGGTGATAAGATTTTAATCTTTGAAAAACTTTGGCTTAAGGAAAGAATAAAAAACATGTTTTTACCGAGTACACCTTGCATTGACCAATCGAAGTTGAAATAGATTTGTCATTCGTACATGTTTATCCCTCTTCTTTTTTCATCTATCTTTATATGTATATATATATGTAAAAGAAAATGGAATAAATGATAAGCAAATAAACAACTAGAAAAATATAAACTCAAAAACACATATTGAATAGTTCTACCAAAAATATTTCAATTGTTAGGACAATCATTATCAGTTGGCAGCAGAACTTTAATTAAAAACAGAAAAATTTCAAATTTGTACAAAGATCTCAATTTGAAAAAAATATATAGTCACGTTTAATAAACAGTAGAAAGTAAGAAAGAAAGAAAGAAATGTTAAAAACAAGAAGATTTAATTTTTGTTCCTTAATTTGGACGGTACTGTATATATATGTATGTATTATGTATATATATATATATATATATATATATATATATATGTATATATGAAAAATCCTGTTTATATCTATCTCTCTATCTATCGACTGATTGAACTATATTACTGTTTATCTGACTAGAATCACATCCGACATTCCACTCACAGAATCTATCAATTTCATCTATATATATATATATATATATATATATATATATATATATATATATATATATATATATATATATATATATATATATATATAAATCCCGAAACAGTTTTCATGGTAAACAACTGACGATCCCTTATATAAAAAAACATATATTAAAATATATTTATATTAGAGTAAATTCTTGGAAGTTAACTAAAATAGTGATTGCAGTAGATTCATTGACTTACTAGACTAAAATCTTTAAACAATTTTTTTTTTTTCAGTTTTGAAGGTTAAAAGAACTTCCGAGACTATATATATATATATATATATATATATATATATATATATATATATATATATATATATATATATTAATGTTTAATGCAACTTTAATTCCTATATAATTTTATTGCTAGCTACCATATCGCAGAATGGTTCTTGCGTGTAGTGTTTAGATAGTATTGTTTTATTATTATTATTATTATTATTATTATTATTATTATTATTATTATTATTATTATTATTATTATTATTATTATTATTATTATAATTAATGTTATTTGATATGCAAATTATCATATCATACGGTAGTCTTAAGGGTAATATATTATTATTATTTTATTATTATTATTATTTATTTATGTATATATTAGTGAAATTTTAAGCTGAATTATTTCGACACTTGATTATTGGGGAAACGGTAGTTTAATCAGTACCATTGGACAGCCATGAATATTATAACTGTCCTGTTTTTCAATCTCCGAAATAGTTACATGGTAAACAGCTGATGATCCCCGTGTTAATATTAGACGCTTAAGGTCTCCTGTTTTTGTTTCACTCTTAGATAATTAACCCCCGCCCCTTTTTATTTTTTTTATTTACTTATTTTTTTTATTTCTGAATTTTCCAACGAATGTTAAGTCTGCAATATCTTGGATTTAGTTAGTTTCTCTGGGAATTTAAACTGCATTTTTCTTCTTTTTTTTTGTTTAAAATAACTCAAAGCTTCTTTAGACTATATATATGTACATATATATATATTTTTTTTTTGTGTCTTAAATAACTAATATAAGTTAGCAAAACATTTATATTGAACAAAACGTAGATTTAGTATAAGGAACGTTTATGTTTTTGTCTTTTAAGGGAAGTGGGGTCTGATCAACTCTGCTGGGAAGCCATGAAATTAAATACTGTCTTGTTTTTAAATTCCCGAAACAGTTTTTCATGGTAAACAACTGATGATCCCTTAAAATAGTGTTAGAAACTAACTAATATAATAACTGTAAAAAATAAATTGACTTACATGAGTGATTTTCCACTGGAAGACTTGAGACTATAAGTTTTTTTTTTTATATATATATTTTCTTTTTTTTTTATATATATAATTTTTTAATTTTTTATATAGTTTTAATGGTTGAGAAACTTCGATCAATTGTGGTCTGACTGGGAGATTGTCTGACATTATAATGCCGACGATAGGCTTTTTGGGTTAAGATTATTGAACGATGGTTTCCGAAGTAAAGTTCAATAATTTTGGTTCGTTGTTCAGTGCTATATTTTTCCATGATAAATTATCAATGTTTATATCTGTAATATTCTGAAAAATAAGGAGAAAATTTGATTAAATGTGAAAGTTGTTACTGGTTCAAACTAATGCGTGACTTTTGCGCCACCCTGTATATATATTGAAGAGATGAAAGATGAGTATAAAAATGTTCTAGATACAATATTTATTAAGACATCAGAATTTCAAAGCAAAATGTCTTAATAAATATTGTATCTTTACAATTGTTTATTCTCATATTTTATCTCTTGGATTGTTTGCTCTACTCAATATATTGAGCTTTATATCATCACGATATATATATATATATATATATATATATATATATTTATATATAGGAAAAATCCTGTTTATATCTATCTCTCTATCTATTGACTGATGTAACTATGTTACTGTTTACTGTTACCAGAATCTACGAAATCAATTATGCTAATTAGAGATCGAACGGATCGAAGCTGCTGATGAATACAATTAAAATGTCTGAAATGATTTCAGTTCGCATTCGCAAAGATATCAGCTCAGGTTGACTTTCTTAATTCTTAGATGGGTTGTCCATTGTTTTAGTTTTCTCTTGAGTGATTTTTACCAAATTAATCAATCATGTTCATTCTTAACGTGACTCGTGATTCGATTTCTTCCTTCGTTGTGTCACTTCAAAAAAAAACAAAATTGTCCAAATTAGACGTGTTTTTTTTTAGAATGGGAGAATAATCTCAGCGCTAATCAGCGATGGAAATTAATCAAGAAAATGGCTGCCTTGTTTTGTTTTACGATATATCAACCAGTATGGGTTTGATATAATAAGCTATTTCTCATCTTCAAGCCAAACCCTACACTTTACCGTAACCCTAAATGCTAAGCCTAACCATAACCCTAATCCTAATCCTAACCTTAAACCCTAACTCTAACCCCATTCCTTACCCTAATCCTAATCCTAACCCTAACCCTACGCCTTAGCCTAACCCTAAATCTAAGCCAAACTCTAACCCTAACCCTAACGCTAACCCTAACCCTAACCCTAACCACAATGCGTAACCCTTACCCTAACCCTAACTCTTACCCTAACCCTAAACCGAACCCTAACCCTAACGCTAACCCTAACCCTAAGCTAAACCCTAACTCTAACCCCTATTCTTAACGCTAACTCTAACCCTAAACCTAACACGTAACCTTAAGCCTAATCCTAACCCTAACCCTAACCCTAACCCTAACGCTAACCATAACCATAAGCATAACCATAATCATCACCCGTACCCCTAACCCTAACCCTTACCCTTACCCTTACCCTTACCCTTACCTACATCCGTACCCTAACCCTAATCGTAATGCTTACCCTAACCCTAAGCTTAACCCTAACTCTAACCCTAATCCTGAACGCTAGCACTAACCCTAACCCTAACCCTAACCATAACCATGACACGTAACCATAACTCTTACCCTAACCCTAACCCTGTCCATGCCGTACATGCAAACACCAAAATAATGTAGTTGTGCATCAGGGGGACGATAATATTTAAAAATTTTATTTTGGAAATCGCTCAAGACAAGACACGTAGCCAGTTGATGTAAGGAGCTAAAAAAATACTACTTCAAGGTCAAAAACTAACCAACGATAAGTGTTATATGGATAGATCCCGACACAATAAACACCAATTATTCCCCCTTTGTCAGAAACACTGCTTATGGAATGTTAGGACTAAAGGACAAACGTCCACCTTCTACTCTCCCTCAATTAGACTTTCATTATTCCAGATCTTTATAAACACCCCCCCCCCATCCACCGATTAAGTCACTAATGACATAGCGCTTTTTCATACGCGCGTGGGCAAATAGAACACATATCAACCAGAATGTGTTTAATATGACAACAGGGTTCTTAACTAAAAGAAACATCATGGTCGTTCTCGATGGACGTGCATACAAACTTCACATTAATGCAATTTTGCCTCAGGGGTCGATAATTTTTTATTTATTTTTCTATGGAAATCGCTCTAGATACTACACGTAGCCACGTTGTGTAAGGAGATAAAAAATACGACACTATGGTAAAAAAAAATAGCCTACGATAAGAGTTAGGTTGATAGATTCCAACCAAGAAAACTATAATTCTTCCCCCTTTGTCAGAAACCTCGCTCATGGAATGTGAGAATAAAGAACAAAATAAGAGAAGCGAGATTTACGACGATGCCGAAAGTAAACCAAGGTCCACTTTCTACTTTCCTTAATGGCGTTGGTTACACAGTTTGAATCGCATGTTTATGAATTGATCACGTGTTCAGTTTCAGAAATAAAAAATACACTTACTATATTCGTAAAGAAAAAAGTGTTTGGCCCGAAAGCGTCTGCCTGTCCATGGATCTGACCGAAACATGTCAGCAAATATGTAGCTACATAATTTTTGTTTATTTTCTATTAAAAACGCTCCAGTAAAGGCATGAAATACCACTGAATAAAAGCAAGTAAAAAATAAAAATTATCATTTCAAGGTTAACACACTAGCCAACGATAAGTGTTAGATGGATAGATTCCGATCTAGAAAACAGCAATTATTCCCTCTTTGTCAGAAACATCGCTCATGGAATGTGAGGACTAAGGGACAACATAAGAGAAGCGAGAGTTACGACGCTGCCAAAAGTAAACCAAAAGTCACTTTCTACTCTCCTTTGTTAGATGGATAGATTCCGACCAAGAAAAACAGCAATTCTTCCCCCTTTGTCAGAAACATCGCTCATGAAATGTGAGGACTAAAGGACAAAATAAGGGAAGCGAGAGCTACGAAGCTGCCGAAAGTAAACCCCAGTTAGTCACTTTCTACTCTCCTTTGTTAGATGGATAGATTATGACCCAGAAAACAGCAATTCTTCCCCCTTTGTCAGAAACATCGCTCATGGAATGTGAGGACTAAAGGACAACATAAGAGAAGCGAGAGTTACGACGCTGCCAAAAGTCAACCAAAAGTTTACTTTCTACTCTGCTTAAATGTGACCTTTATTATTCCACCCCTGATTCAATCACGCCCGAGATAGGTATATTTTCTAATGACACACCACGCTGTTACAAACGTGTGAGTAAATAGAATACATATCCAAGGCAATGGTTGACTCCTCCGACAATGGCTTCCTGTAGTAGAATAGGGGCAAACAAGTGTGGTTACATTTAATGATACTAAGACAAAGCTCCTTTTCTTTAGCAATTACAAATACACCTAACCCTAACTCCAACCCTAAACCCTAACCCTAACCCTAACCCTAACCCCAACCCTAACCCTAACCCCAACCCTAACCCTAACCCAACCACCGATTGCTATGGTTGATAGTATCTTTCTTGAGAGTCAAACATAAACACTTCTTGGTCTAACATTCTCCGGCAACATGAAATAGAATATATACATAGAATATACTGCCAAGTCTGCTGCAAAAAAATGTGGGCTCCCTTTACCCGGCTAGTAAAATTATCACACCTACTATTATCCATATCGCTATAAAATAACCATTCGCTTATGCGTGGAGTAGTGTTGCCATATATGGGTTATTGCATCCACCACTAGTCTCTTCCTCTTGGGCAGGGTACAAAAAAGTGTCTATAACTTAATAGGGTTCAAAAAAGAGTCTATAACTAAATAGGGTACAAAAAAGAGTCTATAACTTGATAGGGTACAAAAAAGTGTCTATAACTTAATAGGGTTCAAAAAAGAGTCTATAACTAAATAGGGTACAAAAAAGAGTCTATAACTTAATAGGGTACAAAAAAGTGTCTATAACTTAATAGGGTTCAAAAAAGAGTCTATAACTAAATAGGGTACAAAAAAGAGTCTATAACTTAATAGGGTACAAAAAAGTGTCTATAACTTAATAGGGTTCAAAAAAGAGTCTATAACTAAATAGGGTACAAAAAAGAGTCTATAACTTGATAGGGTACAAAAAAGTGTCTATAACTTGATAAGGTACAAAAATGTGTCTATAACTTAATAAGGTACAAAAAAAGTGTCTATAACTTAATAGTGTACAAAAAAGTGTCTATAACTTAATAGGGTACAAAAAAGTGCCTATAACTTAATAGGGTACAAAAAAGAGTCTATAACTTAATAGGGTACAAAAAGAGTCTATAACTTAATAAGGTACAAAAAAGAGTCTATAACTTAATAGGGTACGAAAAAGAGTCTATAACTTGATAAGGTACAAAAAAGAGTCTATAACTTAATACGATACATATAAGAGTCTATAACTTGATAGGGTACAAAAAAGAGTCTATAACTTAATAGGGTACGAAAAAGAGTCTATAACTTGATTAGGTACAAAAAAGAGTCTATAACTTAATAGGGTACGAAAAAGAGTCTATAACTTGATAGGGTACAAAAAAGTGTCTATAACTTAATAGGTTACAAAAAAGTGTCTATAACTTGATAAGGTACAAAAAAGTGTCTATAACTTAATAGGGTACAAAAAAGAGTCTATAACTTGATAGAGTACAAAAAGAGTCTATAACTTAATAAGGTACAAAAAAGAGTCTATAACTTAATAGGGTACGAAAAAGAGTCTATAACTTGATAAGGTACAAAAAAGAGTCTATAACTTAATACGATACATATAAGAGTCTATAACTTGATAGGGTACAAAAAAGAGTCTATAACTTAATAGGGTACGAAAAAGAGTCTATAACTTGATTAGGTACAAAAAAGAGTCTATAACTTAATAGGGTACGAAAAAGAGTCTATAACTTGATAGGGTACAAAAAAGTGTCTATAACTTAATAGGTTACAAAAAAGTGTCTATAACTTGATAAGGTACAAAAAAGTGTCTATAACTTAATAGGGTACAAAAAAGAGTCTATAACTTGATAGAGTACAAAAAGTGTCTATAACTTAATAGGGTACAAAAAAGTGTCTATAACTTGATAGAGTACAAAAAAGAGTCTATAACTTAATAGGGTACAAAAAAGAGTCTATAACTTGATAGGGTACAAAAAAGTGTCTATAACTTAATAGGTTACAAAAAAGTGTCTATAACTTAATAGAGTACAAAAAGTGTCTATAACTTAATAGGGTATAAAAAAGAGTCTATAACTTGATAGGGTACAAAAAAGAGTCTATAACTTAATAGGGTACAAAAAAAGAGTCTATTACTTAATAGGGTACAAAAAGAGTCTATAACTTAATAGGGTACAAAAAAGAGTATATCACTTAATAGGGTACAAAAAAGTGTCTATAACTTAATAGGGTACAAAAAAGAGTCTATAACTTAATAAGGTACAAAAAAAGTGTCTATAACTTAATAGGGTACAAAAAAGTGTCTATAACTTAATAGGTTACAAAATAGAGTCTATAACTTAATAGGGTACAAAAAAGAGTCTATAACTTAATAGGGTACAAAAAAGAGTCTATAACTTGATAGGGTACAAAAAAGTGTCTATAACTTAATAGGTTACAAAAAAGTGTCTATAACTTGATAAGGTACAAAAAAGTGTTTATAACTTAATAGGGTTCAAAAAAGTGTCTATAACTTAATAGGGTACACAGAAGAGTCTATAACTAAATAGGGTACAAAAAAGAGTCTATAACTTAATAGGGTACAAAAAGAGTCTATAACTTGATAGGGTACAAAAAATAGTCTATAACTTAATAGGGTACAAAAAAAGAGTCTATTACTTAATAGTGAACAAAAATAGTCTATAACTTAATAGGGTACAAAAAAGAGTCTATAACTTAATAGGGTACAAAAAAGAGTATATAACTTAATAGGGTACAAAAAAGTATCTATAACTTAATAGGGTACAAAAAAGAGTCTATAACTTAATAAGGTACAAAAAAAGTGTCTATAACTTAATAGGGTACAAAAAAGTGTCTATAACTTAATAGGGTACAAAATAGAGTCTATAACTTAATAGGGTACAAAAAAGAGTCTATAACTTAATAGGGTACAAAAAAGAGTCTAAAACTTGATAGGGTACAAAAAAGTGTCTATAACTTAATAGGTTACAAAAAAGTGTCTATAACTTGATAAGGTACAAAAAAGTGTCTATAACTTAATAGGGTACACAAAAGAGTCTATAACTAAATAGGGTACAAAAAAGAGTCTATAACTTAATAGGGTACAAAAAGAGTCTATAACTTGATAGGGTACAACAAAGTGTCTATAACTTAATAGGGTACAAAACATAGTCTATTACTTAATAGGGTACAAAAACGAGTCTATAACTTAATAAGGTACAAAAAGAGTCTATAACTTAATAGGGTACACAAAAGAGTTAATAACTAAATAGGGTACAAAAAAGAGTCTATAACTTAATAGGGTACAAAAAGAGTCTATAACTTGATAAGGTACAACAAAGTGTCTATAACTTAATAGGGTACAAAACATAGTCTATTACTTAATAGGGTACAAAAACGAGTCTATAACTTAATAGGGTACAAAAAGAGTCTATAACTTGATAGGGTACAAAAAGAGTCTATAACTTAATAGGGTACAAAAAAGAGTCTATAACTTAATAGGGTACAAAAAAGAGTTCATAACTTAATAGAGCTTGCCTTTTCTAAAAAACTCAGAGTTTCAAAAGCTTGGTTTTGAGTTGAATTAGGTATAAATGAATTCGTGAATAGAAGGTTTTATGGTTGTGCGCGAATACACTTTTGCGTCAGTTCTTTGATTGTGAATTTCCATGTATGTATGCTGGTTGTAAAACGACATTTTTAAATATTTAAAAAGTGAGTTGGGGGTTGAGATAGAAGGCAATACACTAATAGACTTATAATATTAATGATACTTGCTTATTTATATCATTTGAAATTGTTTGCCATTTTAGTTGTTACATTTCTCTTCCATATGGGTTGTTGCATCCACCACTAGTCTCTTCATCTTAGAGAGGGTAATAAAAATAGTCTATAACTTCATAGGGTAATAAAAATAGTCTATAACTTCATAGGGTAATAAAAATAGTCTATAACTTCATAGGGTAATAAAAATAGTCTATAACTTCATAGGGTAATAAATATAGTCTATAACTTCATAGGGCCATCACTGTCTACCAAACTCAAGCTGTTGGTTTTGAGTGGAATTAGGTATAAATGAATTCGTGAATTGAAAGATTTTACTGCACAGGCGCGAACACACTTTGATTGTGAATTTCCATGTTTTTATACTGGTTGGTTGTAAAACAATATTTCTAAATATTTAAATGTGAGTTAGGAGAGAGATAGAAGGCAATAAAATCATAGACTAATAATAAAAAATGATTATTTGTTATTAATATTATTTGAAATTGTTACATTTCTCTTACACTTATAATACACGTAAAAGACAGTAAAAATGCCAACATTAAAATGTAAGTGTATTTTTTAAAACTATTTAATAGACATTTAAAATGTTTTTTTTATTTTATTAATGTTTGTTTCATATTCTAACTTATATTTTGATGTATATTTGTAAACATTAAATAGTTTCTTTAACTATATAAGAACTTTTATTGTCTCTTTTGATTAATAATCTAAGCTAAATGACCACTTAAAAATCTTTTTATGCGATTACGTGTGAAAGCTGTGAAAAACTTGGCGGGAGGAAAAACAAAAAAAATCAATTTTTAAAAATTTAGAGTAGGGGATCATTGTCACATATAAATTCAACGTAAAATGAGCTCTCATTTCTCGAGACATTTTAGCGTTTTAGATCAGTTAACCAAAAATTGTTATTTTACTCTGGAAGAGGTAATTTACGGAAAATGTTACCCTAGATACGTTGTTTCGCGTGTCTTCGGCCATTTATAACGTGATGTTGCTATTCGGAAGTCGATGTGGCAAAGAAACTCGGAAAACACTTCTCTTGGGCGTTGAACGTCTAATCAAACGGACGTTATTTGTGGGGCTCTTCCATCAACCAACATGGGCAGTGAGTAAGAGATTAAATAATATGTAATCATCGATAGCATGCAATCGACGATACAATATTTAATAATAATAATAATAATAATAATAATAATAACACGAGAGAGGCGCAAGCGTAGGCTGACACCACGAAAATTATGGACAGAGAGTCGAGGAGGGAAAGTGCAAACCAGACCTCCACTGGAAGAGCACGGACAGCTCTGGGACCTTGGGGAGGCTTGTTGCCACTCGGGCCCCAGAGGGAACCAATGGCCCTTATCAGCGGGAAATCGGTGGTAGGTGGCTGTTGCGATACCGCAAGGTTATCAGCGGTGATGAACGAAAAGAGGTGGAGCATACTGGAAGTCTGAGGAGACTTGTTGTCACTCAGACTCCAGGGAATAGCACAGGTTGTTGGCAGTGGGCGATCACTGACGATGACCAGTGTGATAACTCCTAGTGAGTAAATAATAATAATCAAAATGATAATAATAATAATAATAATAATAATAATAATAATAATAATTTATTTGTAAAAATAATATAAATCTACATAAAGAACAGGAAAGCCCAGAGCAAAGTGATGTTATTGGTGTCTTTTTAAATTGCTTCAACTATTATAGTCACTTTTTCTACCAAAAAGAAAGATAATCAACAAACCATGACGACTATTAAAACGGACGTAACAAAGAAAAAGAAGAAAATAGAAAAAGAGAGGCCGATAAACTCTACACACAGCTGCTGCTTTTACGACTACTATTAAAATTTGAAATCCAGAAAAAATAATGTTGTTAGCGTTTTCATTTATTTAACAATTATAGCCACTATTGTATAACAAAAAAAATAAATCAATACACCACGACTATGGCTACTGAACTACCAAGATGCTACACATCTTCAGCTGTTTACGTGAAGAGCCGCCGTCCAGATAATCTACTGGAAACGAGGAGTTTGTTTTCTGTAGTACTACGTAGGAAGATCCTCCGAAATCTTGATAAGCCTTTTTCTATAACATGTCGATTTTAAATGGACGCGTTGTGTTGCGTGTCAGTAGTCATTTGCAATGTCCTGAGTATGCATGCGTAGGTACGAGTTTTTTTTTATAAACTATCGCTCAATGCATATATACATGAGCTATCGTGTATTTGAAGAGTCGCCGGAAGTGCCGTCGCTGTGTTAATGGCAATTGTTGAAAAAGAAAAAAATACAGAGAAATGGAGAGAGAGAGAGAAAGGTATAGAATGAGAGGTAAAGATGGAGAAAGGTATAAAATGAGATATGGAGAGAGAGAAAGGGAGATACAGATGTAGAAAAAAGATGATAGAGAGATGTATATAATAAGCGAGAAAGAGAAGGAAACGGAGACTCATATAGAAGAATATATATATATATATATATATATATATAAGTAAGGTTCATATTATATTCTAATAACCATGTTTTTCTTTTATTATTTTCATTTTTACTTTTTCACATTTTCAAAAATACAACATTTCTGTGAGATATATTTTTACGATCCGTTTCATTTGTTTTGTGCCAAACAACATATATATATATATATATATATATATATATATATATATGGGAAGAGAAGGATGAAGGTAATCCGACGTGATGGTAAAATGAAAAAGGAAAACCAAAAACTGGATGTTTTTTATGTGTACATCAACGTTTCGTCTTTATTTATAAGACGCTGCCATTATTTTTCATTTTATTTTATTTTTCTCCCCAACATGTCTACCCTACATGTATCTGTGCTTGCATGATATCTTTTCCCTATATCATCATCCTGATGAAGTCTTATAAATAAAGACGAAACGTTGATGTACACATAAAAAACATCCAGTTTTTGGTTTTCCTTTTTCATTTTACCATATATATATATATATTGTGTATTTAGGCAACATTTTCTCATTTATGCAAACATTGTTAAAAATAACAGAATTCGTCTGTTTAATTATACCTTTTTTATTTTTCTGATTGCCTTTTTTGTATTAGAATAACAAAAATTGATAAATGTTCCATAGGTTTCATATGTTTCACGAACGTTTTCGATTCTTCGTCGAATCATCTTCAGAATTCAAAAGAGAATGAACAAAAAAGCTGGAGAAAAAAAAAGATATTTAAAAAGACGGTGAAGAAACGCGCATAGAACGTTTTTCGCATTGTTCCAGGAAGACGTTAGCGATTTTACATTCACCAACGCGGGATAGCATCACATCCATTCTGGGGGTCTCATGTGGCAGTGTTCGCCTCCCCATAATGGAAGCATTGTTTATACGCATTAATAAACCAAACATCAACCACTCCCGTTATAGGGGAGTGTAGGTGTATTGAAGTGCTGTTGAAATAATTTAAAAGAGCGCCCTCTTGATAGATTCACCAATTTGTTTCATTTTGCAACCGCCTGACGACGACCGATGTCGGTCGAAAACGTTCGCACAAAATACGGAGATTTGTTTACACTCTTTGGATTATAACATCAAATGTGTCGTACGAAGACTAGAAAAAACAGATCAAAAGTTGAATAAGCAGAAGTTGGCCCTCCTGTTTAATCAAACATGCATAAAAGAAGGAATGCTGCCCAATTATATATATACATGTGCAAACAACGTACCTCGTGTCTAATTTTTCAGCTCATTGCTAGGAAAATATTCAACATCACTTCCTTCTTCCTTTTTTTTTTTTTTTTTTTTTACATGGTTCACTCCAAACAAGGCAGGACGCCACTGTAAACGTAAGGGGCTACTGAGAAAAAGGAAAAGGGGGGTTCAGCTTAAATTGGGATCTGAGCAGCGAGATGTCTGTTTACATTAGTTTTAAATTTCTGCATGTCAGTACTGTCGGGGAAACAGGGGGCAGGGAGGGAGTTCCAGAGGCCAGCAGCACGAGGAAAGAAGCTATTTGAGTAGAATGCTCTCCGGCATCTGGGGACCTCCACAGTGAATGAATGAGATTTAGTAGAATGTCGAGTTAGTCTAGTGAATTTACGTCGAGGGGGCACCAGAGCAGCACACTCATCGGAGCATAATCCATTGAAGTATTTGTAAAACAAACATAAGGATGCTACATTGCGGCGATGGGACAGGGGCTGGAGCTTAGCTGACAGTGAGGGACCTATTAGGTTGGCGACTCTTTTTTGGACTTTGTCAAGGAGGGAGAGACTAGTAGATGATGCACCAGCCCAGATGTGGCAACAATACTCCATGCATGGGCGAATGGTGGCTTTGTAGAGATACAGGATAATGTCAGGTGTAAGGAGTCCACTAGCACGGTAGAGGGAGCCAACCTTCTTTGCGGCAGCCTTGGCAATGTCTATGGCAATGTTCTTGGCAATGTTCTGATGAGAGATGGATTGATGGCAAAATTGAGGACAGAACAGATACTACACTTTGTTCTGGAAGATCAAAGGTTAGGTTGTTCTGTTAATTTTTCATCATGACATAATTCCATTTATTGTATTCAGTGTTCGATAAATTAATTTTCACATGATATATTTTTGTTGCACAAGCGACATAAAATATTTCTGAATTTCATTTTGGCGCTCGGGTGATCCCATTTTTTATATAAATTTAAATTTTCAAAATTTCA